>CM073934.1:25017500-26267500 GCA_037179545.1 Sesamia inferens | reverse complement strand
TTGTTTGTAGTAGGTATCTACAGAGTTGAAAAATATAGTCTGTTCTAGCAAGACGAGATTTTCCCGGTCCATAAGAATGCTTAGTTTGTATATCTTCTGCGGCTACTATTTCAGCATAGAATTATCTTTCTTTCCGAAATCTAGTGTTAAGTATTTCATTAATAACCAAATGGTTTCTCTTCAACAGGTCCCGCCTACGACGCTTGAGAACTTCCTTAACAGGATAGAGGAAGGCTACTGCAAGTTTCACAACCCTTACCATAATAATCTTCACGCGGCTGACGTCGCTCAAACAGTTCACTATATGCTGTGTCAGACTGGACTGATGGTAAGCAAGATTATAGGGTAGACACAGTATGTTTTCATTGCTGATGGCATATTGCATGTCACAGACAGGAACCTTATGAAAGGTAAAACTGTTTAAAATATAGGAGTCAGAAGTTTTCTAGTAATTAATAAGTATTTACTTACTAGAAATTGTCTGTAATGGCTGTTTGAAACTGACGGAAAGAACATGTTTCAAATATGACTGACGCAATTATTGTATCAAGCTGAAGAGTTTGTTTGTTTGAACGCGCTAATCTCAGGAACTACTGGTCTGATTTGAAAAATTATTTTTGCGTTGGATAGCCCAGGATAATCCAGGACGGCTATAGAAGCGGAGCATATAAAAAAAACATATCGAAACCTGTTAAATATTTGGCATCCCAATTATTATAGTAATTACATCTGTTTCTTATGCTAACAAGGAGTGTTTATATATAATAGGGAAGTTTCCTGAGTAAAATAAAATGATTCTATTTAGTCCGTCATTCAGATTATAGAAAAATATTGGATACGTATATTTTGTTTTATCAAATCAATAAAAATTGACAAATATAAAAGGCATCAAAGATCAGGAGTGGTGGCTGATGACGTCACTGGTTGCTAAACAGTATAGCAAGCAGTGACGTCACACGAGTTTTCAACTTACTGTATCATCTTCATTTTTTTTTATATGAAAAAAGAAAAAATACGCGTCTAGTTTTTTTGGAAATGTGACTGACTGACTAATTAGTATTTTTAGTCAACTACCCTATTCAAATTAGACAAACCATTAGAGCGCAGAAGAGAAGCTTATTAAAGAGAACACTTGATTTGCTTTAAACGACCAAACTTGTAGTTGAATTTAGGGATCTGAATTACCAAGACGAAATTAAACTCTAGGACAAGCCAAAAGAACCAAACTATATAACTAGTTTAATCAGAATAGAGCTGATACCCCATGGTAACTTTACCAGATGCTAGTAACTTTGACGTATAACTTGCAACTTGTAAACAAACTTTACAAAATTATCCCTTTCTCAAGAACACTACCGGTTCCAACGCAATTTTGACCGAATTTCAACTTCTTTAACCTAATTCACTGTTCTCAGCTTCCTATGAAGCCGCTTCTTATGAATATGTTTCTTACATAAACATAAAAAAACGCATATTTGAATAATATATAGTTTGTATAATGTATGTTATTTAAAATGTTAAAAAATTTCTTTTTGGACGTAGTATTTATATGACACAAACATTACAATGGACTTATTATAATGTTTATCTCATAAACTACGGATACTACAATGGACAATGTTGAATTTATAATACCTACGAACTTAAAGACTCGCAACGCATTCCAACCTAATAACCACTAAGACCAATAAAGTTAATAGTGTAAAATTCATAGCAGAACATTTACCAAAAACCGAAGAACTTAACCATTTTCATTTTTCCATAGAACTGGTTATCAGACCTGGAGATCTTCGCGACGCTGATAGCAGCCGTTGTACATGACTACGAACACACAGGAACTACCAACAACTTCCATGTGATGTCGGGATCCGATACCGCCTTACTGTACAACGACAGGGCTGTCCTTGAGAACCATCACATAAGTGCCGCTTTCAGGTAAGAATTCGATCTTTCACATACTGATGATGATTGGGAAATTTGTGATTGTAATATGAAATCAAGAGTTTTTAATACTTGATGTTTGGGAAAGGTTGGCAAAAAGTGAAACAGCAGATTCATGAATACCATGATTTATGTTCGAAAGACGTTCGAATCTTCCCCATGAAAATTTTCCAACCGATTCTCCATTTGATTTGTGATGTCTTAATATGTAACAAAAAAATCTTGCCCTTTACACCTAATTTTATTAAAAATATCATAAAGCGTAAACTCGTCAATGTAACTCGCATCACAAGAAAATCACGGTCGTTATTCACCTCACAGCTGATTCTGTTACGCTCAGTAGGTATCACAAAGGAAACGTTCACCTTACTTTTCCTGGAAAATCTTTTACCCATATACTATTTAGTATACCACTCTGAATTCATATGTTTCGTTTTTGTCGAGCTGTCCCACACACGCGGTATAAGTAGGGCTAGACATGGAAAGCGTTTACAAAACTCAAATGACAGTTATACAGTAAACCACGTGCAATTGAGGGTTTTAAGCGTAATAAAAGTTGTGCGTAATAAATGTCACAATAAAAGTTGACTATTCTAGCTTCAGATCCTGGGAACATGAAGATATATTTGGTATTACAATAATAATGGGTAACTTAATCCTTATATTGCACACAAATATCCTTATACTGAACAGATCTGTGTAATATAGGATACGATTAGATGAGACAATGAAATAATAACGTATTCCATAATGGCACTAAAAATTCATTTCGGTGAACGAACCCAAGGCCAGCTGCCCAGCAGCAGTCTGTATTAAAACAGAAAATAAAACCCCTTTCGGAACCGCTCAGTAGACAATATTGTGCGACGGATCCCGCCGACGATTTACATTTCAATCAAACACAAGTGCGTTCGTTCCCTCGAAATCTTTCTAGATGTTTATTTCAAAGGAAATATTGTTTATTTTTTGTTAGGAAGTGCAGTTGGCAATCCTTTGACGGGTTTTACCGAAAGCTATTGAATTTTTCAAAGTATTTTCGCCTCTCTGATCATTTTTGATAGGACTTCCGAAGAAAAAGATACATTTATAGATAGATATTCGTACTGAAATAACTTTGCTTTTGGGCAACGATGTTTTTGTTAAGTGCTTAGTGAAAAATATGCTAAAATGCTGGTTTATTTCACTTCCTCAATCTATTTTGAAAAGATTCTTTTTTACGACCATTTGGTAATTTTCTTAATACATAAGTCATAACTCAATATTAGGTACTCATTCCTGCCAAGTCGTGTTACGATGACCACTTCCACACGGGTAAGCCGTACTACAATGAAACTTTTTAATTATTTTTTGAGGCCTATGGCATCAAAAAATCAACGATCATACCCAAAAAAAATGATTATACCCAAAAAGCGTGCATATTTACGTCACGACTAAACATCGCATGTTATTAGGCTGTATGGATGAATTGCCTTTGCCTTTTATTTGTTGGATTATAACAACAAAACAAAACACAAGCGCCGCGCAGTTTTGCGCCATTGTTTACTTTTACATATCTGCATATCACTCATTTTCAAAACTGTCATATCAGTGATAATAGTGAAATGGACAATATCTTAACGCCTCCTGAAATGACAGAAATAGCTATGGAGACCACAATGTAAATTACTATAATTCCTAATAAAGTTTAACATTGGCGCCGAATCTGTTGTTCACAAACTAAACTTATTTTAAGTTAACTGCATCTTTGTCTTTCTATTTCATTAAGAAAAGAACAGAAGATAAAATGTCAGATTAGACCTGTCAACTTAGTGTGTTCCTGACGTAAATTGGCGTATTTTTAGTCGCCATGTTTATAATCGCGTCTAAGCTGTCTATGGAGTATCTTAATTTGACAGGTCTAAACTGACATTTTCTCTTCTGTCCTTTTCTTAATGAAACAGAAAGAAAAAGATCCAGTTAACTTAAAATTGGTTTAGTTTGTGATAATAGTTTATGTAATAGAATCGACGCCATTGCCGGTTTTTTGTTTTAATTTATTTCAAGGTCGTAAAAAAAGTTTTGTATGCCACTGCCGCAAACAGCTATTGTAATACTCGTGCTGGTCTATTATGCTACTCAGCTTCGCTTCGTGGCACAAACTCACGCTTTGATGTGCCACTCAGCATTGCTTCATGGCACAAACTCTCATATTACAATAGCCTTCATTGTTTGACAGTGGCATAAATAACTATTATATATGTTTTTATATTGATCATCATTATCAACTTTTTTTTGTCGTCCCACTGCTTGCAGGCTTATGCCCAGCATTGAGCGATTGATTGAGCGTAATCACCACGCTTGCTCAATGCGGGTTGGCGATTTTAGACTTAAAGTCTATGTTTCCTCAAGATGTTTCCTTTACCTTGTAATCAGTCATTTAGAAAGTACATATAACTTAGAAAAGTTACATTGGTACTTGCCTGACCTGGAATCGAACCCGCACACTCATACTTGAGTGGCGGGTGTTTTAACTACTAGGCCACCACGACTCAGACTATATAGATTAGTTTTAAAAATATTAAAAATGAATTAACTCAGTTTCTTCTTCATTTAAAAAATATAACCGCTTTTACCGTGTGGTACCGGGCTTATGGCGCTCGTGTTTTGTTTTGTTGTTATAATCCCACAAATAAAAGGCAAAGGCAATTCATCCATACAGCCTAATAACATGCGATGTTTAGTCGTGACGTAAATGATGCACACGACTAAGCCAAGGCCCCTAGTCCCCGGCAGCTCCGCTATTCCTGGTCATTGTGGTAGCGGCCAAGGTAACGGCGGGGCAAGGGGTGCGAAGAATCTCCGGAAGAGATCCGGTTACCACAAAAAACGACGGATCGCAACACTGAACATGCGCACACTGCGGACCGACGAGAGGGTTATTGAATTGGAGGAAGAATTGAGCAAGTTGCGATGGGGTGTTCTGGGATTATCTGAAGTCCGAAGAGAGGGTGAGGACTCGATAATCCTTAAATCCGGTAACTTGGTCTATTTCCGGGAGGGCGACCATCAGTCCCAAGGTGGTGTCGGATTCCTCGTCCACAGGTCCCTTGTGGACAATGTAGTGAAGATCGAGAGTTTGTCGACCAGGGTGGCGTTCCTGATACTCAGAATAACCAAACGGTATTCGCTGAAGGTCATTCAGGTATACGCCCCGACCTCGACACACTTTGACGAAGAAGTAGAGACAATGTATGAGGACATCTCTAAAGCCATACATAGCTCTAAAACTCACTACAGCGTTATCATGGGGGACTTCAACGCTAAACTTGGAAAACGGAGCGGTGAAGAGCTCGGACTGGGAAATTTTGGATTTGGGCGTCGGAACCACCGAGGCCACATGTTAGCTGGCTTCATGGAGAAGGAGGGAATCTTTATGATGAACTCCTTCTTCAAAAAGCGTGAACAGCGAAAGTGGACTTGGATCAGTCCCGACAGGGTCACTAAGAATGAGATAGACTTCATTTTGACGACAAAAAGGCACATATTCAATGATGTCTCAGTGGCCCTTCAGAAGTTATTTAATTCAGTCATAGTTAAGGGAAAACGCCACAGGCATGATACAGAAGTGTGGTGGTACTCTTTTTCAAAAAGGGTGACAACACCCTTTTGAAAAACTACAGACCCATCTCACTTCTGAGTCATGTCTATAAGTTGTTTTCAAGAGTCCTCACGAATCGTCTCGCCTGCAGGTTTGACGACTTCCAGCCGCCCGAACAAGCCGGTTTCCGAAAGGGCTTCAGCACAGTAGACCACATACATACGCTGCGGCAGGTTATACAGAAGGCCGAGGAGTATAACCTACCCCTTGGCTTGGCGTTTGTGGACTACGAAAAAGCTTTTGATTCGATCGAGACCTGGGCTGTACTGCAGTCTCTCCAGCGGTGCCAAGTAGACTATCGGTATATTGAAGCGCTGAAGGGTTTGTACGAAAACGCCACCATTTCAGTCCGAAAATAGGACCAGACCTCGCAGCCTGCAGCGTGGTGTCAGACAAGGAGATGTTATCTCCCCGAAACTATTCACCGCTGCATTGGAGGATGTCTTCAAGGTTCTGGACTGGAAAGGACTGGGCATCAACATCAATGGCGAGTACATGACACACCTTCGGTTTGCTGATGATATCGTAGTCATGGCTGAGACCGCGGAGGACCTGAGTACAATGTCCGGAGACCTCAGTAGGGCCTCCAAGCGAGTCGATCTTAAAATGAACATGGGCAAGACGAAAGTCATGTCTAATGCCCATGTTGTACCGACTCCTATAAAGATTGGAGACTCTGTTCTCGAAGTTGTTGACAGCTACGTGTACCTGGGACAAACTATCCAGTTAGGTTAAGGTCCAACTTCGAGAAAGAGGTCAATCGTCGAATCCAACTCGGCTGGGCTGCTTTCGGGAAGCTACGTAGAATCTTCTCGTCCGGAACACCGCAGTGTCTCAAGACAAAAGTCTTCGACCAGTGTGTGTTGCCAGTGATGACTTATGGAATTGAGACGTAGTCGCTAACAATGGGCCTTATAAAAAGGCTCAAAGTCGCTCAAAGGGCAATGGAGAGGGCTATGCTTGGGGTTTCACTACGCGATCGAATCAGGAATGAGGAGATCCGCAGAAGAATGAGAGTAACCGACATAGCCCGAAGAATTGCAACACTGAAGTGGCAATGGGCTGGACACATTGCCCGTAGGACCGATGCCCGATGGGGCCGACGGGTTCTCGAGTGGCGACCACGCACCGGAAGACGTAGCGTGGGTAGGCCCCCAACAAGGTGGACCGACGACCTGGTGAAGGTCGCGGGAAACCGCTGGATGCGGGAGGCGCAGGACTGGTCGTCGTGGAGAACCTTGGGGGAGGCCTATGTCCAGCAGTGGACGTCTTTCGGCTGAAATGATGAATGATGATGATGAACCGCTTTTATCCATTTAAATAAATCTTTAACATCACGGTTACCGCAGTGGCTGAGTGGTCGACTGCAGCGTTGCGTTATGCGGTTCGATTCCCGAACTAAACAAATATTTGTATGACCTATAGGTAGATGTTCTGGGTCTGTGGTTGTGTATGTGAGTTAATATGTTTGTAAACGCACCCACAATACAGGAGTAATTCCTAGTGTGGGCAAGTTTAAAAAAAATCAAATGACTTTAACTTTAAAAGCGACACTTGCTGAACCGGAAAAAGAGTTATGAAAATGAAAAATGAAGGTGGTATGATGATGGAAATTCTGAGTTAACTAACAAAAGAATCTCGCGTTAAGGCTACAAACGCATCATATAATACGGTATAATTTCCCTCGAGGTTGTTTTGACTCGAACTTTGCCCAAAATGAGTTCATCCGAAACGATGTCCCGTAAAAATATACCTTTTATTATAACACTTCAAAGACCGCCTTCAATAAAAACAGTTGTAAAATATTACTTCCTTTTTTTACGCGGATACATACATTTCTTGGTGGTAGACCATAATATTGGCTGCCGGCAGAAGTTACCACCCACCAGACACAGTCTAGCCACCAAGCGATTCGTCGTGTTCCGGCATGATGTCTGGTGAAGCTGCACGGAGGACGGGTATGAGTACAGTGAATAGGCTCTTAATAAACTAGCGCGTTTTACCATCAACGATTGCATCACTTCTTACCGTTAGGTGGGATTGCGGTCAAGCACTAGTTTATATAAAAAAAAGAAACATTTTGTAACGTTTTCTTGTGATCACATTATATCAGGATCACATACTATACTTTTAGAACTAGCATTATTACAACCAGCCGTGTATTACTAAATAGGTCGACACCATTTATCATCATCACCAATCTCCTTCCTTCTCCTAATTTATGTATATGCGTCATCGCTTTTGACGTGACAACGTCTTATAATTCGATGGAGCCGGTTGCACGCACGAAAAAACATGACTCATGTGACGTTACCTCGCTCTGGCGCGTTCTATTTAAGGCTTGAAGTCCAAGCGAGAGCAATCAGCCTCCGCGTTCGGCAGCCTCCTACTTAAGTAAGCGATGCATCCGCGTGGAAAATTATCCATTTACACGTCAAGTATGAAGTGCAGTGAAAAGTGAATATGGTGTCAATTGTTTATAGCAACCATAAAGGTTTCTTTGATATTAAATATATGTTCAGTGATAGGTATAATGCAGAATATTCGTGCTTTCATCATTAAAATAAATAGCATCGGTCCACTAGCGTAGCGATTGTAGGTTATGCTATAATTGACAAAACTATAACAATAAGTTGGGTGTGTGCCCGCAAAATACCTGTCAAACATTTTTTTTTTTTTTCAAACAAATAAAATCAATTTTTTCTCATATTACAACCGTTCCATCAGTATTTTCTTATGACGTTGTTCAACTATCGTCAGTGAACCGACTTTACAGAAAACCAATTTTTTAGAATACTTTTAATTTATATTATTTATTAAAACTTCATGCACAAAGAAAAACGTTGCACAATCGCGGCCTTAGGCATTTTCTACCAGTCTACTTTAAGGTGATGCAGAGACAAAACATGGCAGGTACAAAGATATAAAAGATATTAAAGTTAAAAGAGCACCAAAAAGAAATTATAATAAATACATACATACAAAATATAAACAGTAGAAAGAGATAAAAAATATAGATAGAGAAAAAGAATAAATTACATGTTTGATGAATCTGCCAATTTCTTGCGCAAGTATTCCCGAGCTTTAACTTTAAATGTGCACCGACTAGTCAACGTCCTGATATTCTGAGGAAGATCATTCCAAAGGACAACCGTCTGGACAAGAAATGAAAACTTAAGAAAACCAGAGCAGTGAGAAGGACATCGTAGAAGACAATTATTGGAAGAACGAAGATTCCTATTACGAGTATGCGCAGAGCATTAATATTGAAAATGAAAAGTAAGATAAGAAGGAGAACAGGGTTTGTGTAGGAGTGAAAACAAGGTCATCAAAGCTCTTAGAACTCTGCGCTGCCTGATGAATAGCCATTTCATGATGGCCCGGTGAGGAGATCGTAATTACAAAGATTAAATACAAATCGAATGCAGTTATTTAGAAGTCCGTCAAGTTTATTTAAAAGATCTGTAATCAGGTCGTAATAACACACATCACCATAATCAATAAAGGGAAGACAAGGGATTGAACAAGCATTGCATTGTGTGATGGAAGAACATTTTTTAACCTATAAAGCGACCGCAACGTCCCGGTGACTTTTGCTCACACTTGCAACTTGCTTACGCCAGTCCAGGCAAGTGTCAATATGCAGACCCAGATCCTTGACGTCGGAGCTGAACGGAATGACTTTGTCATCATAAATAACCGGTGGCACCACTAAGCCACTCAGCCTACGCTGATTAAAGGTACTCCCTATAATAATGGCCTGGTATTTTTTAGGGTTAACCGCTACCCCGAAACGATTATCTTTACTACGTACCAAATAAATTATAGAATATAAGCATGAAAAATTTACAATGACTGACACAATACGACGATTTTATCGCTTAAAGCGATTTTTTAGAGGAAACTTCTCTATTAATCGCGTAATCTCGGTAGTCATACTCTTTCTATCCAGATAAGACCAGATAGCAGAGCTTCTCCTGTGGGCAACAAAAATGATTTTTCTTTTAAGTATTTTTTTAAAGGACTTTAAAACAGGAGGAGGTTTTCAATTCGGATGTTTATATTTTTTGTTTCAACATGTTTACCTAACACATCTGCGAAGAATTACTAGTTAATTGAATTTGACTCTGTATGTTATCAATATGTACATAGATATATACACTCATACCATCTTTATGCCACGAATCATTAATTAGAACTTTCATAAATCTTCCATACCCGCGAGAAAGACTTGCCTGAATATATTCAACGTGCCAAGAAAAAGTGAGCGATACACTCAAGGAACCTTCACTCTGCTTACAAAGTACTTTTCGCAGGCTATTTTCATAGAAATAGGATACTTTATCTTCAGACGACATCGTGTGATTGATGAACGATGACATCAGCTCGGCTTTATGCAAATTTTTTACTCTGTGTCTATGAGGCGAGGTAAACAGCACTAAGAATGGATTTCTTTTAGAGATTCTGATCAGGTACTACTAAACAGGTTACCTACTATTAATTATCTGAATAAACCTATAACAATATCCCAACAGTGCATTGAAATCCTAAACCGAAAGAGAAGTACGGGTACCATAGTGAAGAGCCTATATGGACAAAATCATCATCATCATTTCAACCAACAGACGTCCACTGCTGGACATAGGCCTTCCCCAAAGATCTCCACGACGCCCGGGGTTGCGCCTCGCACATCCAGCGGTTTCCCGCGACCTTCACCAGATCTTTGGTCCACCTTGTCGGGGCCTACCTACGCATGGGCAAAATGAAGAAATAAAAATATATAACGTCATTTTTTGTTTATGCGAAACCTGAATACAGGTTGTTCAGAATAAGCAACTAAATCGATTCCAATCCATTTTACACCAAGTTAAATTTTTTCTCAAATTCATTTAGAAATTATTGCAGTCTGAGACCAGAGGTCAACGCGCCGCGCTCGCCCGGCCGAACGGGGCTTTGACCATATTTTTGTTGGGACAACCAAGTATAATAGCAAGCTTGCTTTCATTACCATTCCCCAATGCTCTCTTTGTGGTTTTTCATTATATCTTTTTTGAAATTTGGACATAGATTCTTTAATTAAAAATACTGGACAGGTAAAAAATAATGTTATATAGTCACCAAAATATATAAAATCAAAAAAAAGCAACCGATAAAACAGCTGTCAAAACTTAACCGAGTACTTCTAAACATTCTGGTCAAACAAACAAAGGTGGAAAAACATGCCAAATCCTGGATCACCCTACACATTCAATTTAATGAAATTGTTTTTTCTGTACTTTGGATATCGGAATCACTTTAACACGCCATACAAAAAATTAAACCAGATGCAGTAAAAATTTTCTGTATGTCTAATTGTCTACCCACGAGAAGTGTGTCAAGGGCAATGGCATCTTTTACAACCAATCTGAGGCCCTGATAGGCATCGGCTCTGACGGACCCCGTCATAATGTGCTGACATCTCTTGGAAGCGCGAGTGGAACACAATACCCGTCGATCTGGGTCTGGCCTTTAGGTACTGGACGGCAAACATATTTTTTTTTTTTGTTTTAAAGACTGATTTACACGGTGCAATTTAATTGCCTATGGCTTCAATTAAGTTGAAGCAACGATAAAAGTTGCATTGTCCAAACACCATTTAGACGATGCAAGTCATTTCTTGCAGCAATTCTATTGCATGCCATAGGCAATTAAATTACACCATATAAATCAGCCTTTAGATGAAGACTTTTCTTGTATATGGTAGGTACAGGGGTTCTTTCTTTCATAATGTACTGCTTAAGTATAAACAGCGAAAATTTTCAAGTGAAACTCAAAACACTCACCATAGTAACAAGAGAACACTGTTTTTTTTTTTTTTTACATAATCCCTGACGTCTTTGAAATTCGTAACAGGAAATAATAGGAGATAATCTCCATTGAGCGAATCGTAAAAACCGTCAACATCTGTACCTACTTGTAATAAAGCTGAGGAGTTTGTGTGTTTGAATGCGTTAAACTCTGAACCACCAATGGGATTTGTAATCATCATCATTATCATTCATGATATGGCTTTGTTTTTTTGTTTCCTTCTTTTTCTTTATTTTCAGAGTTCTTTACTTGGGGTCTGTGCTCCAGGCGCCCGCGACATTGATTGCGACGTTATGGCACGCATTTCCTCAGCTTGGGCAAAATGGCGTGAGGTGACGGGTGTCATTTGTGACCCAAGCTTAAGGTACAGGTCTATAGGGCCATCATTAGACCTGTTCTTCTGTATGGCAGTGAGGCGTGGCATGTGCTTGAGTGACACAAACAGGAGCTGCGTGTCACGGAGATGAATATGCTGCGGTGGATGTATGGAGTTACGCGGAAAGACCGCATCAGGAACTCCCGCATCCGTGGCGGTCTTCGTGTCCGTGACATAGCAGACAAACTGCAAGAGAGTAGCCTACGCTGGTACGGTCACGTCTTACGAAAACCAGCATGCTACGTGGGTAGCAAATGTCTTGCCATGGCGCCTCCGCCGGGCCGGAACAAGCGAGGTAGACTAAAGAAGTGCTGGCTTGACGTCGTAAGAGATGACATGCGTGTCAACAATCTCACACCACGGGATGCCGGAGATCGTGCGAAATGGAGGAGTAAGTGTAAGAAAGCGGACCCTGAGCTCCAACGCGAAAGCCGCGGATGCAACCGGGATTATACGCTGAGATGATGATGATAATGATGATCATCATTAGGTATCATTATATCAGCCACAGGAAGTCCTCTGCTGGAAATAGGCCTCTCCCAAAGATTTCCAGACGACCCGTCGTACGGCGAGTATCCACCCTTACATTGTTGACACCACTACGATCTGAATGAAGCTTTTCGCCTCGTCTTTTATTCCGAGTAAGTAGGTATATCGAGGGACCGGAACAATTTGCCAGCGGCGGTGTTTCCGTCAAACTACAATTTAAGTGAACTAGCGTGCTTTACCATCAATGATTGTATCACTGTGCTTACCATCAGGCGGGATTGCGATTAAGCACTGGTTTATAATTAATAAAAAAACCAAGCTTCAGAAGACACCAACTCATGCATGGTAGGTATCGTAATGACTTTTTATTCAGCCTATAGAGATCCACTTTTGGACAAAGGTCTCCCGGCTTTTATTACATTGGGCGGGTTTTCCATAATCTCCACGCTTCGCAGGCGGGTTGGAGATCGCAGTAGTTTGATAAGGAATGACTTCTGCTGTGGACAGTAGAAGCGCTGCTTCCCGCTTCCTTAGTAAGAGTTCCCTTAGTCGTCTCTTACGACACCCACGGGAGGATATAGGATGGTATTATTCTAAGCCCGGTTCCACACGGGGCTCGTAATCTATACTAATACATAAAGCTGAAGAGTTTGTTTGTTTGTTTGTTTGTTTGAACACGCTATAAACAGGAACTACTGCTCCGATTTGAAAAATTCTTTTTGCTTTGGAGAGCCCATTAATCCAGGAAGGCTTTAGTCTATATAACATCACGCTGCGACCAATAGGAGCGGGGCATTTAAAAAAAACGCGGGTGATACCGCGTGACGCAGCTAGTGACTAATAAAATGTCATATCGATATTTTATATCCTGGTTAACTTCAACACAAACGTTCGCTCCTTCGAAGAGTGTAACAATTATATCAATACTACATAGCTGCCCGCGGTTCACCTGCAGAAGTTTTAATCCCGTGGAAATATCAGGATAAAAATATTCTATGTGTTTTCCAGGTTATAACCAAATTGTGTGCCAAATGTCATCCAAATATGTTCAGTAGTTTAGGCGTGAAAGCGGAACAAACAATGAACTCACTTTCACATTTATAATATGTACCAGCTTTCCGCCCGCAGGGAATTCTGTTATATCGCGCTTTTTAGATTTCCCTCGAGAATATCATGTTTTTTTCAATAAAAGGTAGCCTATGTTCTTTCTCAGAGTCTAAAGATTTGTCTATGCCAAATTTCATCAAAATCGGTCGAGAGGTTTAAGCGGGAAAGCGTCTGTTACGCTTTCCCGCTTAAACCTCTCGACCGATTACACCGATAGACAGACACACAGAGACAGACACTTTCGCATTTATAATATGTATGTGTTAATAAGGATAGTAAGAATGAAACCCGAAATTAATTGAACATCGTTTAATATACCTATTGGTAACTAACAACATATCTGCCATTACAAGTAGTTATTACTCTCCTAAAAAAAGGGGAAAGCAAACATCTTGAGGAAACCTGAGCTTTAAGTCTGAAATCGCCAACCCGCATTGAGCAAGCGTTGTGATTACGCTCAATCCTTCTCTGTATGAGAGGAGACCTGTGCCCAGCAGTGGTGCGATGAAAGGTTGATGATGATGACTCCCCTTTCAGTGTTTGATTCAATATACAACAGATCTTGTCCATCGGCGTAAATGCACAAGTAGTGTTGAAAATTATGCTGAAGAGTGTTTTCCCGTTACTTCCATTGAACGCACAAAGAATTCGAATAGTACTATTCTCAGGTTAATTTAAATAATTTAAATCTGAATAATAGCTATATTTATAAAGCGCAAGATGATATCAACATTGGTTTGGCGTTACTAGCCACAAAATAGTTTTTAAGAGTTTAGACTTGGTTGATAAAAATCCCTAAAACCTAATCAATCAGACTAAACCTTCTTATCAATCTGGCACCTCGGTTTACTTTTTTTAATAATTATAAACTACCGCTTGACCGCAATCCCGCCGCCGATCGTAAGCAGTGATGCGATCGTTGATGGTAAAGCGCGCTAGTTTTTCAGAAAAACTGAGCAAATAGGAAGGAAGACGGTAGTTGAGCGAGGTGATGCAATTTTAAACCCAACAACACGACCAACGATGCTGCGCCAAAGGGAGATTGATCTGAAGACCCTCCACGACCAAACTCCCAACACAACAACATTTGGCGCATCGTACCCGGCACACATTGCAACACAACTGCTCAGACCCGTCCTCCGTACGGCTTCACCAGACATCATGCCGGAACACGACAAGTCGCTTGGCGGCAAGGCTTTGTCTGGTGGGTGGTAACTTCTGCCGGCGGCCGATGTTATGGCCTACCACCGAGAAAACTTTGAAACTTTGTAGTAATCTAGTTACCAAAAGGAGATCGTTATCTTGTGATAACGATGACCTTTTAGTGGTCAAAGGGACCACTCTTTGACTTCTGTTAGGCACGAAAAAGAATCTAGTTAGCTCCCAGAAAATTCTGTAAAAACAGGCGTAAACTATGAAAGTAAGCTTGAGAATTACAAGCTTACCTAACAGTTTTATGTTAGTTATGTTGTCTAGATCCACCTAGCCTATCTAATTAATTGGGTAAGTTTTAATTAGGCAACTGCACTCCTCAGGGACATTGTTAATACATTATAGTGTGCTTACGTGTTTGTTTACTTAACTTATATTCCACAAGGATACAATTTCTTAGGTTTTACTGTAGAACATGAGCCTCTTGGTGCAGTCACCAACGCTGCAACGCCTTTTGGAGATAGTAATATGTTCTTCTAGCCAGACAACAACCGATATAGTGCCCTCCATCTTTTTTCCACCTTTGATACTCCTTAGACCACTGGCTGAGTAGTATCGGCCACGACTTCAAGTTATAGATCATAGGTTCGAACCACGTCAGGCGCTTCTACATTGTGTAAATTATTTCATCATCAGTGCTCTCAAAACGGCAAGAAAAACATCGTGAGGAGACCGGCATGTCCTAGAGGCAAAACTTCGAAGACATGTGACATCTAACATTTACATTAACTGGCTGCCTGCAGAAGTTACCACCCACCAGACAAAGTCTTGCTGCCAAGAGATTCGTCGTGTTCCGACATGATGCCAAACGTTTTAGGAGATTTGTGAAGGGTCTCCAGATCAATCTCCCTCTGGCGCAGAATCGTTGGTCGTGTTGTTTGGCTTAAAATTTCATCACCTCGCTCTACTGCTGTTGGCTTCCTATTCACTCATAAACTAGCGCTTTTTACCATCAATGATTGCCTTACTGCTTACTATCAGGCAAGAATGCGAAAAACCAACCCGCTTTGGGCACGTGTGGACCCACTCCCTTTCACCAAGAGGAGGCCTGTGTCCCAGAAGGGGGCACATTATAAGCTGCTTATGTTATTATACAGGATGTATCTGATATCGTAACGCAAACTTCGCGAGAAGGCTACACCACATGCCATTAATAAAATTATGATAGTCATTTATATCGTTAATAAGCGGTTACAGAAATAACAGTGTTTAAAAAAATGTGTCGCCTCGGCCTTTGAAGCGTTGCAAGCGTGCCGCCGCGCGTGTTTGTGGGTATGACGTTGATCCCTGATGTGAACTCTATTAAATCAGCTGATAGGATAGTTTTTCGAGTTATGTTCCCATTGCGCTTTTTTGTGTAATTAGCGAATTAATTATTTTTTACTTTAAAATCTTATTGGGTTATAAAAGTATAGCAATTATGAATGGTTTAAAGTGAAAAAAAATTGCATATTATTTTTTTAAATCAGGAAAAAGCCGACGAAAAATTCCACCACTGGGAGGTTCAGAATCATGTACTGGATCCATGGTACTCGTTTGTGCGTCGATGTCAGATACAGCCTTTATGTATTGTTGATGCACTTTCAAATATCATTTAACATATACATTTTAAAAATTATGTTTTATTGGAGTTATGGCTTCCTGGTCTATTTTTTTGCCGGGAGTATATAAATTTATCGTTAAAACATTTATTTCTCAAAAAATAGATTACAACCCGTCCGTTTTGCAGATGATATCGTGGTCATGGCTGAGACCCTGAAAGACTTGGGCAAAATGCTCAATGACCTCAGCGAGCTTCCCAACAAGTGGGTCTAAAGATGAACATGGATAAGACGAAGATCATGTCGAACTCTTATGTCGCACCCACTCCAATTCTAGTTGGTTGCTCTGCACTCGAAGTTGTTGACGAGTATATATACCTGGGACAAACAGTCCAACTAGGTAGGTCCAACTTCGAGATAGAGGTGTCATCTGAAGAATTCTATGAAATACTGAATTGAATAATTTTCTGTCAATTTTGATTATTGGACTTTCGTTGCTAACCACGTGATGGATGCGTTCGTTTGGATACACGAGTAGGTGTAGATTACCCTATTATATTCTTTGTTCATCAGACATCTTCTCGTCGTCCAAGATACCACAGTGTCTCAAGACTAAAGTCTTTGACCAGTGTGTGTTGCCAGTGATGACTTACGGAACTGAAACGTGGTCGCTCACAATGGGCCTCATACGAAGGCTCATAGTCACACAAAGAGCAATGGAAAGAGCTATGCTCGGGGTTTCTCTGCGTGATCGAATCAGAAATGAGGAGATCCGCAGAAGGACCAAAGTGACCGACATAGCTCTGCGAGTCGCTAAACTTAAGTGGCAGTGGGCAGGGCACATTGCTCGTAGAACCGATGGCCGATGGGGCAGTAAGGTTCTGGAGTGGCGGCCACGTACTGGAAGACGCAGCGGAGGGAGACCCCCAACAAGGTGGACCGATGACCTGGTGAAGGTCGCGGGAAGCCGATGGATGCGGGCAGCACAAGACCGGTCAGCGTGGAAAGCCTTGGGGGAGGCCCTTGTCCAGCAGTGGACATCCATAGGCTGAAGAAGAAGAAGAAGAAGGTTACAATATTTGCTAATGAGAAACACTGGTTACAACAGTAAACGTTCCTTGAAACGAGAATCGGAACGGGATATTTTTATTTCATATGTCTGGAGTATAACTACACGCATACTCCCATTACAAAATCAGCATTTACATTAATGGTCTAATCTCCCGAGAATCACGGAAGGGTTAATCCGTATAGACTGTTTACGATCCTGAGTCGGTCATGCATCAATCTGCCAAGCGGGATGTAACTCCTGATCTTACGCTAAATTATAAAGGGACCAGCCATTATCATGATGTACCTTGAGGTACATGAATGGTTCAGCAACTGACTCACGGACAACGTACAGTTTTATCTTGTTATAAATTATTTTTGGTAGACTTTGGGGGAACTTATTACGTAGTACTCAATACTATACTAAAAATAATGTATGTAATTCAATGTACACTTCACCTCACCTTTCACGGAGTTTTTTTTACAAAAGCTATCACCTGTGCCACAGTGATATGAGGTAAAATAAATGCTAAATAACGGTTATAAAAAATAGGGGTAACATTTTTTTTATATTTATACTAGCGACCCGCCCCGGCTTCGCACGGGTGCAATGATATTATTAAATACCTACACTACAGAAAAACTGTGAACGTATAAAAAACAGCTGGTCAGCCACGGCTGGTCGCTCCTGCCCGCAATTTTTAAGTCTGTAATATCTTCGAAAATATTCATTTAAATCATATACTGTGAGGGGCAATATACAATATGTAAAGAAAACCCTATCCGATCCGTGAAGATATTGTTAGGTATCGATAACTGATTCTGCTAATGGATACAAAGCCGGGCTAAACTTAAAAAAAAGATCCCCCTAAAAAAATAAATATTCTTCAGCGGGCGGCGGGGGACAGGGCGCGCGGCACGTGGTCGCATCGCTATTCGCTCATAATAATACCGGTGTTTTCACTTTTTAAAAAATTACCAATTTTCGGGGAAGTTGGGATTAATTCGCGGGAAAAAAATATTATGTCAATATTCATTAGTATTGTTTCTATAATGATTACGTAAAATTCTATATATTATCTATTATATCTTTATTACTATATTATATCTGGTCATGTGTTTACCTAACCTTTATTATCCTTACGGGTCGGACAGGATTTTCTTTACATATTGTACATAGGTCTATATTAAATCAACAATTTATTTAAGGTATTAAATTGGATAAGGATTAATACTGTATTGATTAAAATCGCTTCGAAAATTAGCCGGTATTTGTCGTAAAAAGTAAATGACAAAAAAATGTTATTGTGGGATATCCATAAGAGATAGACATATACCATCGCGGACTTTTTGTAGATCTTTACAATGTGTACAATATTTGGTACATTATTTTGATAAATTTCGTAGGGTTCAGCCTGCGTTTCACTGCAAACGCGAAAAAAATTAATTATTTACGACATCACATTCATCATCATCATCATCATTTCAGCCGAAAGACGTCCACTGCTGGCCATAGGCCTCCCCCAAGGTTCTCCACGACGACCGGTCCTGCGCCTCCCGCATCCAGCGGTTTCCCGCGACCTTCACCAGGTCGTCGGTCCACCTTGTCGGGGGCCTACCCACGCTACGCACATTATAAACCTCAAAAATATTAGTATTTCTCCACAATTTAATGGATGTTATCTACACTAATATTATAAAGAGGAAAACTTTGTTTGTTTGTTATACCTATAAACCTTCCTCTTTAATCACTATCTATTAAAAAAAACTGCATCAAAATCCGTTGCAGAGTTTTAGGAAAGAGAAAGTGACTTCGTTTTATATTTTTTTATATTTAGAAACTAATGCTTGACTGCAATCCCTCTTGATGTTTACAGTGATGCAATCGTTTATGGTAAAGCTCGTCAGTTTATTAAGAGTCTATTCATAAAAAAAAAAAAACTACTTAAGTGAAGGAAGGAAGACGACATTTGAGCGAGGTGATGCAATATTAAACCCAACTACACAATCAACGATGCTGCGCCAGAGGAGATTGATCTGGAGACCTTTCACGAACAAACTCAAGACAAGAACTTTTGACGCATCATACACGGCACACATCGCAACACAACTCAAAAATTTAATAAGTGATGATTAGCGACTGCTCAATCATACTTTTGCGAACTTTAAACGTCTTTCTCAATAAAGCGCTTTGGCCTTAAAGCTTGAGGATTCTTCCAAACGGGCAATAAGTTCCTATGCTTAGATAGTACTTACAACGAGGTTAAATTTTAGTAAGCGCACAAATACACATAATACAGGCAAAGGCTAGTGATATTATAGAGCTTTTCTATTTAGTAGATACGGGTTCCAGTTCAAGCCATTGGTTATGTAAGTCGGGTACCGGGTACAATGGTGTTTTTCACCATGATTGGCAGTAATTGACAGCAGCAACGCGTTATGAATTTTGAGTAAGTTGAAGAAACGCCCCGACTATATTTTACCGTCAGTCTAACTAACTGACGTGTTAATCTATGAGGGTTCCTATGTCTTATTTATCTGTCTTATTTACTTGAGATATTTCTTTGCCGGCGCTGTGTGAAGTGGAAGTTTCGAAAGCAACAGGAAAAAGTCAATTCATACATAAGTGGATTTGAATTAGAACTAAAACTTGCTTTGATAAATAATAACCAATTATTAAATTTTACAAGCGGCAACAAAGTTTATAATCTGGTTTTAAATGCGAGCGGCTTGCGGCATTTTGAGTGGCCATTTTACAAAGTAACTTTTTGGAAAAAAAATATTCATGAAAGTAAACAACCTACATACACGTAGTAGAATCTTCGAAAAATTCATTTTGATATCAACGGGGCAATAGGGTTAGCTAAAAAAAACGAATTAGTGCGTCAGTCAGATTTCCAAAAAAAACTAGACACGTATTTTTTCTGTTTTGCATTGAAAACTCTTGTGACGTCACTCCTTGCTACACTTTAAGCAACGAGTGACGTCACCAGCCACCACTCTCTCTCATCTTTGATGCCTTTTATATTTGTCAATTTTTATTGATTTCATAAAACAAAATATACGTATCCCCTATTTTTCTATAATCTGAATGTCAAATAATATCATTTTTTTTTTTTAGAATGTCTGATTTTATAAGTTAAATAAATTGGCGGGAACGTTCTACTTATGTCTAGTTTCTTCATGCAGAATTGCAGAGCTAAGAAATCAGTTACAGATTACCTATAAATATTAATAATTAAACATTTATTTTAATTATTTTGTTGAACAATTTTTATAAATTACTTGCTTTATTACGTCCGTACGCCGATTCTTAAAACGTAGGTTGAAGGAACAACAGGGTTTTTGTTACATATTGTATGACAAAAATAATAATTATATATGATAATATGTAGGTCGCAGCGTGGGTAGGCCCCCGACAAGGTAGACTGACGACCTAGTGAATGAAGGTCGCGGGATACCGCTGGATGCGGGAGGCGCAGGACCGCTCGTCGTGGAGATCCTTGGGGGAGGCCTATGTCCAGCAATGGGCGTCTTTTGGCTGAAATGATGATGATGATAATGTTTAGTTTAATACCCGGAGATTCAGCCGCTTAAAATTTCGGACCCGACGCACCACCTTACGTTTTCGCTTGCCGTTTTTTCTTGCTAAGTTCCTTCATCTTTTTGTTCATGTTCTAAGGCTGAGAGTAAATAACCTGTATAGAACCTTTCTCAAGAACCGAGCTATCAAATACAAAGAGAATTTTTCAAACCCGTCTTTCAGTACCAGATAAATATAGATTCAATGTTAGTAGGATAACAAAAAATCAAATAAATGCCCAGTTTTGTGGACCTTAAAAGTTTCTCGGAAAGCCAAGTAAATTTTAATTTAATATACTATATTTAGCCGACAATGTTCTCTATGGCACTTGAGCATCATCTCTGCTAGAGAAAAAGTGAGCCATAATAACACAGGCACGACACGGACAGTGCACGTGAAAAGTCAAATCGCCATACTGCCTAAAAAGTATGTTGAATAAAGTGTGTCTTAATTATATCCTACTAGCGGCCGCCAGCGACTTCGTTCGCGTGGAGTTAGTTATGCTCCGCTCCTATTAGTCGCGGCGTGATGTTATATAACCTAAAGCCTTCCTGGATTAATGGGCTATACAACGCAAAAAGAATTTTTAAAATTGGGCCAGTAGTTCCTGAGATTAGTGCGTTCAAACAAACAAACAAACAAACTCTTCAGCTTTATATATTAGTATAGATATAGTTTAAAAAAAGGAAATATACCTAAAATGTTTCATGTTTTTTACTGATTTGCTTTGCAAATTCTATGGCCAGATGAAAAAAAAAATAATATTCAACGTAGCAATTTTATTTTACGCTCCATTTAGTAGTGAGTACGTGATCATCCATAAAAATGGGGCATCGATCCAAATAATCGGAAACGAAAACAATGAGACAAAATGGAAGTTAATGCCTAATCTGCATTTGCGACTCACTCGCCAAAATCGTAAACAAGCATGATCTTATAAAAAAACAACTTTAATTCTTACTCAATAAAGTTGAGTTTCTGTTACAACTTCATTTTCATAACTTTTTCAATAGTGATAGTCACTTTGAAATCAACTTTATTGTCATTGAAATAAAGTTTACAACGTTATTTTTGTTTATGCGAAACCTAAATAAAGTTTGTTCAGAATAAGCAACTGAAACGATTCCAATCATTTTTACACTATGTTAATATATCTTTTCCCAAATACATCTAGAAATTGTTGCACTATGGTTACCGAGCGCGCACGGTAGATCATAGTATTGCGCACGCCGGCGCAACAGCTGACGCCAGAGGTCATTGCCCCGTTCGCCCGCCTGAGCAGAGCATGGACCATATTTTTGTTGGGACAGCCAAGTCGGATAACAAGCTCATAACTTTGTGGTTTTACATGATATCATTTTGAATTTTTGTACATAGATCAAGTAAAAACTTAAAAATACTGGACACGTGTTTCGGGTTTCGTATAAATATAAAATAATGTTGTATAATTGTTTAACTTGAAATGGGGTTTTACTCCACTCACTTTTAAATGAACATTCAGTTCATACAGGGAGACATAAACTGAAAAACTTCAGAACCTGATTCTAGATCCCTTGGTGTGGAAATGTTTCATCAGTTATGAAAAAATGATGTTGCTTCATAGACAAGTGTAATGTTACGTGATCAGTAGACAATTGGGTTGTAACCTAAAAAAAAAATTAATGTCCATCAGATAGATTTATAAAAAATATTGAACACGTATTTTTTATTTTTTCTTTCATTCAAATACTTAGGAAGATATATTGATTTGAAATGTCGCATGACGTCACGCCGTGCTACAAAATATACCACGGCGTGATGTAATTAGCCCCCCCCCTCCGTAACTTTAATACGCTATATCTCAGTAGATTTTGGTAAGTTCGACAAAATAAAAAATACGGGTCTTAATTTTTTTTATTATCTATAAGACGGACTAATTATTTTTTTCTTCTTCATACCTTGGATACATCCCTATAGTAGGTATACCTATTGCGGTACTTTTTTTAAAAACCCTTCTCAACACAAAGGCCAAAGATATCAAGAAGACGGATATACCTATACATTATTTACATATTTAACTAGCCACAAACTAGTATTAAATTAGCTTGTATACGATGATTGTATTTTGTCGTAAGTTACAATTTTATCTGCAATGTGATCGGCAAATCAATTTGAAAGCAGTCGTAACTTTAATGTTCTATAACGTTTACAACCTATAACGACTAGTTGCGCGTTCAGTACCACACACAACTGGCAATTTAATGCAATTAGGACACCGGTGTCTATAAATTTACATTTTTATGGCGCAATTATAACATTGACATAGTTTGAAACGATCGAATTTGCTGTCCTAAGTAAATTTGTTTACAGGGAGGTGGTTTATAAGTTTAATCTGCAATCTACTGAATGTTTATCCAAAAACGGAATAGAACATTCTTAAATAAGTACACAATTTAGATTATAGAGGTCATATCGCTAAGAGCAATCTCTCAAAGACAACCTTTAGGTGTAAAAAAATGGGAAGGAGAATCAAAAACCGTAGGTAATCTGTAACTACATGCTCTTGATATCTTACTTATGTAATTAGTAAAATTTAGGCTCGGTGAATCAGTCGACAGTTCTCGCACATCTAAGTACTTATAGCTAGTCAATATTTTGTGAAAACTTTACCTCCTTGACCCTCGACATTCGTAGGCATGGCTACCTTATTCTATTATATTGTTATTTATATGATATCTTTGATTGTAATACTCTTTGACCATGGCTATTAATATCAAGCAACAATCTACCTACCCTATTATATTGTTATATTGCAACAATCCAACAGACAAACGTCAATCAATAATCCCACTACCCTATTATATTTTTATTAAGTATTATAGATACTCTTTGAAACCTACGCAATCAAATAACAACTTTCGTTCACCCAATTCCAGGCTGATGCGCGACGAAGAATGCAATTTGCTCCAGAACTTATCCAGAGAAGAGTTCCGGGAGTTCAGGACCCTGGTGATCGATATGGTGCTGGCCACAGACATGTCCTTCCATTTCCAGCAGCTGAAGAATATGAGGTCGCTGCTGACGCTGGCTGAGCCTACTGTGGATAAGTCGAAGGCAGCCTCCCTCATTCTACACTGCTGTGATATTTCACATCCTGCCAAGGTGAGCCTGTTTAAAGCGACAAGCTACAGCTAAAAATACAGACGACAGCACATCAAGCTAATACAATCGGTCAGATTCCTTTATTACATTTTTAACTGTATCTCTAAAGCATTACGGCTCAAGGTAGATTCGGAATATTTGACAGTTTCGGGTAGCTTGACCTACTGTCGTCCGTACCATGTTGCATAAGTAGGGTTTTATTTTTTGACAAAGAGACGGGCAAAACTTTTAATGAACTTATTCTGAAACACGTACCTGTTGTTAACCTGGCTAATGTTCCTAGAGCCAGACTAACCCGACACTACATCGACGATATCCCGGACGTCAGCCTGTACGAGATTAGTATGGCCCTGAAACAGCTCAAGAACGATAAGGCGGCTGGAGATGATGGAATTGCGGCTGAGCTTCTGAAAGCGGGTGGCAAACCGCTTCTTAAAGCGCTTCAAAAGCTATTTAATTCCGTCATTCTTAACCCATGAGGAGGCGCACCTATTTTAATAACACGGAAGGGCGCGCGGGAGTAATTTGCTCACACCATTTTAAACGCTGATATGTCTATTGTTTTAATACTAATTTACTTATAATGGATTTACATCAATAAAACAAGGTTTAATAAATAGGAAAATCAGTGTTTTAATGAAAACTATAAATATAAATATATAAATTCAACTTCTAGCCCAAATAACAAAATAACTTAATTCAATTCTTACTTTTTAGGCAGTCTTCGTAAGAGTCTCATAATTTTTTTTATAATAATAGCTAATGTAATGTTATAGTTTGAGTCCACTTTGGTTTTGCTTAACACTGAATCCTCTAAGCACACTGTTGGAGGATTCAGGTTTAGGCTGTCGTTTGAGGAGAGGTGGTCAGGTTACATCGCACCTCCTCTATATGGATGACCTGAAACTTTTTGCTCCCAAGAATTTACGACTGAAGGAGTTACCAACAATTACTGAAACTTTCAGTAACGCCATCAGGGTGGAATTTGGTGTGGACAAATGTGCGGTCATGCATATAAAGCGAGGAGAGATTGTGGAATCTGTGGGAACTCAACTCACGAGTTTCATAAACCTTAGAGCCCTCTCTGCATACGAAACCTATAAGTATTTGGGTATGTCGGCAGCGTTGGGTTTCAATGTTACTGACATGAAGCAATCGTTGAAGGAACGCTTCTTTGGCCGCCAGAAAAAAGTACTTAAGTAGTAAAAGAAGAAGCAGAAGATTCTGAAACACTTATTACAGATAAATGTAGATGCATTAGGCTATTTACCACATATTATAAAGGTTTTCAATAAAACTACTATAACCCGTTTTTGTTTTGACAAAAAAGGTTCATAGAAGCAGAGATATTGATGCAACATCAATGTTAGAGATGAAACAAACAAGTTTAAAATTCTTCAATAAAACTACTATAGGTACCTACTCTTTTCTCGTTTAGGCAAAAGAGGTTCATAGAAGCAGCGATGTACAACATCAATTCGACGTAGTTATGCAAAATGGATCCAACCCACAAAAAACATTTTTGAATTACTGTCATAAATGGCATCTACACATCAACTTTAATACTTACATATTATATTTTGGCCTAGTGGTTAAAACACCAGCCTCTCAAGCATGAGGGTGCGGGTTCGATTCCAGGTCAGGCAAGTACCAATGTAACTTTCCTAAGTTATATGTACTTTCTAAGTACCTATATCTTGGACACCAATGACTGATTACAAGGTGAAGGAAAACATCTTGAGGAAACCTGGACTTTAAGTCTAAAATCGCCAACTCGCAACGGTGGCGATTATGCTCACTCCTTCTGTCTACCCAGCCCTGTGCCCAGCAGTGGAACTGTAAAAAAGTTGTTGATGATGATATGTCAAAATTATCCTAACCGCAAAAAAGTGCAGGAAATTACTCATTATTTAAAAGGAAATTTAAAACAAATTACTGTCATGTTATTTTAATATATCAATTTCACTTCAATCTCTACTTTCTCAAAAGCAAATTTTTGGGGCTGGATCCATTTTACGTCCAATTTTCTACTACAATTTCAAAAATATCTAAATAAAAACAAATAATAGATAACTGAATAATGAAAATCGGCGAAAAACAAGACGTAATATAGCATTCACAAATATCGAGAAGTGAATGATAATCAAACACAGCTGCGAATGTACCTATTTTGGCGGAAGTCATTATATCCCAACAAAAAAAAAAAATACTCTGCAGCACCTACCTTATTATGTACTGTCCAATTCTCTAGATTCAAATCTTTTGAGTTTAACTAAATAATTTAATTAATTAAAAACCTCATAATATCAGAAGATAGATGGTGCAAATGAGTTAAAGTATAACAGTTGGTACTTACATAGGTAAGATGATTATAAAAAAATCAGCATCAATCTTACCTGTAACAATTCACAATTATTTTTATGTACTTTACATAGGTAGGTACTACTGTACATTTAATGTAATTTTATTACAAAGTTAGAAAACAACCTTTTGTAACTTCAGTCTACTTCTTTCGCGAATTGAGTACCTACATGTAGTATTATTCCTTATACGAGTAGGCAGGCGTTTAGACCTAAAGCTATTAACAATTTATTTTAGAAGTAAAATATATACCTATAGATGCTAGTGTGTGACCTACATTAAGTATACCTACACTAGCAGTTCATCAAAAGAAATTGAATGAAACACGAGTTAATGCATTTCTCAAACTATTCCAGAGATGGGACCTGCATCACAGATGGACAATGAGCCTCCTGGAAGAGTTCTTCCTCCAGGGCGACAAGGAGCGGGATCTGGGAATCCCATTCAGTCCACTCTGCGACAGAAACAACACCCTAGTAGCAGAATCGCAGATTGGTTTTATCGAATTCATCGTGGAACCCAGCATGGGTGTATGTGCCGATATGCTTGAATGCATATTGGGCCCTCTACATTCCAGTAACAAGAACTCCACTAGTTCAGCTGAGCCAATCAATGAAGAGAGCACAGGTTCAAAGGACAGTAAGTATTATTCCACTAATAAAAATTGTCTGTCAATTGAAAATTCAGCACTTAATAATATTATTAAGGGAGAATTGACCTCTCTACAGATTTATTATAAGTATATATATACACTTATAATAAATATACTTATAATAAATCTGTAGAGAGGTCAAGATTTATTATAAGTATATATAAAAACTTGTACCATTACACATTGGTATACCTTCAGTCGAGATTTTTGTAAAGAAAATATGTTCAAATTCAAAAATGCTCTTCAAAGCATTAGCTTCAGTAATGTTTACCAATGTGCAGACCCAGATGATGCATTCCGTGAATTTAATAGCTTGTTTAAGTTATTTTACGATCTTTGCTTCCCTATAGTTAGAATTAAAAATCAATGCTCTAAAACACCGAAATGGATAACTAAAGGTATAAAACTATGTTGTAAACGTAAGCGTGAAATGCTATGGCAATTAAGACGTCGACCAAATAAATCTAACAAAAAAATATTTAAAACCTACACTATACGTCTAAAACTAATTATCAAATTGACTCAAAAAACACAAAACAGTTACTTAATTAATAATGCTGACAACAAGGTTAGAGCAACCTGGAGAGTAATAAACTCAAATAAACTAAATTATCCAAAAGAAAACATTTCCAAAATACTTACAGAAAATAATAAATGTACTACAGCACCAAACGAGATTGCCGAATTATTTAATAACTATTTCATTGATCAAGTTCAACCAATAAATAATTGTAAAAAAAAACATCGATTATAAACCGACATTGATACATTCAAACCCTAATTCCATGTTCTTAGCACCCACTATTCCACATGACATACATAAAATTATTATTGGTTTGAAAAATACAAATAGTACTGGCTATGATGATATTGTTACACATGCAATCAAAAACGTAGTAACTGAAATCTCACCGGTTCTTAGTTATATAGTTAACCTTTGTATAGACACTGGTAAATTTCCTAATGACTTAAAACTATCTGTTATAAAACCACTCCATAAAAAGGATGATCCACAAAATATAAAAAATTATAGGCCTATTGCACTTATACCAATATTTTCCAAAATCATCGAAAAAGTGATTTATAACAGTCTTTACTCATTCTTAGAGAAAAACAATATCTTAACTAAAGAACAGTACGGCTTTAGAAAGCATAAAAATATTAATATGGCGATCTATGATTTAATCAATGAAATTATTTCGAATATGGACAAAAAAATTCCAGTTACAGCATTATTCATGGACATGACGAAGGCGTTTGATTGTGTAGATCACAGAATCCTTCTTATAAAATTAAGTAACCTGGGAATAAGGGGGAATGTCTTGGAGTTGATAAAGTCATACCTCGTTAGGAGAAAACAAATAACTAAAATTTTAAGAATATGTAATAGAACAAACACAGAACACACCTACCTTTCGAAAGAAAAATGCATAAAATACGGCGTACCACAGGGAAGTGTGCTAGGTCCGTTGTTATTTTTATGTTATATAAACGATATTCCAAGAACCATACAACACCCCATGACTCTATTTGCTGATGATTGTACCACACTATTTATAGGAAAAAACTTAGAAAAATACGAAAACGAAATAAATAATAGTTTAAACTTAATTATTCAATGGCTAACTAATAACAACCTAAAAATTAATTTTGGAAAAACCCACATAATAAACTTTAACCAACGATCAAACTGCATTGTTACGAATATTAAATATAAAGATAACAAAATTGCTATAGTAAACAACACAAAATTTCTAGGGATTTGGTTAGATCAGCAGATGACATGGAAAACACAGATTGATCATATAGTAAAAAAACTCAATCAATATTGCTATGCTTTGCACAATTTGAACAAGGTTGCCAATCGCAGCACTGTTCTTACTGCGTATCACGCATACGTTTCCACCACGCTGCGATACGGCATAATCTTTTGGGGTAATTCGACAGACAGGGAATTAGCCTTTAAGGCCCAAAAAAAGTGTCTTCGTGCAATATGCATAATTAAAAATACTGACAGTTGCAAACCATTTTTTATTAATCTAAAATTATTAACACTTCCGTCCATATATATTTTTGAAGTAGTCATGTTCATCAAACATAACCAAAACCTATTTCAAACTCTTTCCACAAAACGCCACCCAGGTGCTCTTAAATCTAAAACCCATCAAACCGCCCTATTTTCAAAAAGTTTCCTAGGTATGGCTCCAAAAATATATAATAAATTACCCAAATCCATAAAAGCTTCAAAAGACTTAAATACCTTCAAAAAAACACTACGTAGGTTTTTAATACAGAAAGCTTATTATACGATAAACGAATACCTTAGTGAAATATAGAATCTACACCATCTTTCTCAGATCTGTTTATTGCATTATTTTTTACTTTAGTTCATAAGATTGTTTTATAATACTTGTTTAAACATTGTGTATATATATATATATATATTGTTACTTAATTTTATAATTAGGTCTACAGCCATTAATGTACAGTGTACACCCACTACCAAATGGGTAAATATTTGTACGCCTTTCAAGGCGACACATAGTGCAACTTATTTTGTTTTTTAAATACCACCTTATAACACCTATGTGTACAAATAAATAAATTTGAATTTGAATTTGAATATATACTTATAATAAATCTGTAGAGAGGTCAATTCTGTACATGAAATATATTTCCATAATAACTATTAGGGGTGATTAGTGATCGAGACTAATGCCAAAAATGCAATCGAGCTGCATACTTTATCTCGCGAGTCCGAAATCTTCACTGAGAAGGAATTACCTACTGCTTACAACTGATCACGAAGGTCATATTTTATCTCGAGAATTTGAAACTTTTACTCAATATCAAGACCGTTTGACAAATGATAGGGTGCACCATAATATTTTTTTTTTAACCATTATAAACTAGCGCTTGACCGCAATCCCGCCTGATGGTAAGCAGTGATGTGATCGTTGATGGTAAAGCGAGCTAGTTTATTAAGAGCCTATCCACTCAGAAAAACTGAGCGAATAGGAAGGAAGACGGCAGTTGAGCGAGGAGATGCAATGCTAAACTCAACAACACGACCAACGATGCTGCGCCAAAGGGAGATTGATCTGAAGACCCTCCACGACCAAACTCCCAACACAACAACATTAGGCGCATCGTACCCGGCACACATCGCAACACAACTGCTCAGACCCGTCCTCCGTACGGCTTCACCAGACATCATGCCGGAATACGACAAATCGCTTGGCGGCAAGGCTTTGTCGGTGGGTGGTAACTTCTGCCGGCGGCCGATGTTATGGCCTACCACCGAGAGAATTATTTTATCTCTTGAAGACGAACATGAGCATTAATAACGACTAGAGTCGGGATGCGATTATTACAATTCTTTGAGACAAGAACGAGTAATAACTTTCTATAATGAAAGATTAAGAATTGAAGTATTCGGTAGGGTAAGCAGGGGGAATGGCGCTCAGTGGGTAATGGCGCTCACCTATCTAACTCCGTTAAAATAGTACATAGCATCACGCCACCTCGTGTGAAGGGCGAGGGGAGGGGGCCTCTAACGGGCAGCGATGCGACCGGACAGTCAGCCCGCGTCATGCGACCGTGAAGTGTGTTTCCTTGTTTGCAGCCGAGCTGATCTAATATTTCGTCTAGTGATTTATGTTGGTAAGTCTAAAACTTTAAGGTACATTTGAATTATATTTTTTCCTTTTCTGAGTTGAACTATTTTTTTTTTTATGTTAATGCATTGATTTTTCCCCAATCGTGTATAATATTTTTTAAATTACAAATTAATCACATAACAACCTTTTGGGGTTATACCGCTCACCTGAGCGCCATAACCCCTTAGTGACTTATTTTTTTTATTGTTGTAGATATGCCTAGAAAACGTCAAAGACCACCGCTAAAGCAGCTTGGACCGAAGAACATCTTGCTGCTAAAACTGCAATTAAAGGAGGTATTTCCATAAGAAAAGCCGCAAAACAATATAACATACCATTTTCTACTTTGAAAGATCGATCAAAAAATGACAACATGAACAGCCCAAGACTAGGTCGCAAGCCTGTTTTTACCCCGCAGCAAGAAACTAAATTGCTGAACAAATCAAGTTGCTGGGTTCGCTGTACTCTGGACTTAGCATCGCAAATTTACGTAAACTAGTTTGTAAATTTGCTGAACTCAGCAATATCAAAAACAATTTTGATCAAAACAGCAAAACGGCTCGATTGGATTGGGTGCACGCCTTTATGAAACGCAATCCTTCAGTTTCTATACGCAAAGCTGAAGCGACAAGCTTAAATAGAATTTCTGCAGAAATTACACATTTTTATGATAAACTTGGTATAAGCATAATTTCAGGACATTCATCTCCTCTGCCGGATCCATCAAACAGGGATCAATGCTCTGAATCCATTTCAGCAGTTATTTGTAACGAAAATCTTTCTGGTGGCCATATAACTCCGGTATCCTTTGCTACAATAGCAAAGACACCAACTGTTACACCACTTTCTAAGCCAAGGCAAAGACAGCGTAAAGAAAATGCTGCCATACTGACGGCGTCTCCTTTGAAAGTTGTTTTAGAAGAGAAAGAAAGTAAAAAAATAGCGAAACTCAATAAGACAGGAATTTTTTTGTTTTATTATCTTTATCAAATAAAGATAATAAATCAAAACCAAAAAAAGTTGTCAAAGAGAAGCAAAACAAACTAAAGCAACAAAAATCATATAAAGGAAAAATTGTACAAGAAAGTTCTTCAGAGAGTCAAAATGAAGAGGATCTTTGCGATGATGATAGCGACGATGAAATGAATGTGGACGATGATAATTATAATGAGTGTATTATATGTAAAGAATTCGGTAAAAATAACGAATTATGGTACCGCTGCATTCTCTGTGGTCTGTGGTCTCGTGCTATATGTTCAGGGTGGGATTCACCAGAAGGATACACTTGTGATTTATGTGAACAAAAATAACATATTAACATTTATAATTTGTCTAACCGCCAATGATTACTAAAGTTATTTATCATAATTTAAGTTGATTTGATATTGTGGACTGAAAGTAAATTGAAAAGGCTGATCTTACGTACAAAATAGATAGTTATGCTAATTTATGATTGTAGACTTTATGTTTATTATATATGGTTTATCTCGTTTACATTTTATTTAATTATGATGTCCCTTAGTTGGTATATTCCAAGAAACACATTTGAGCGTCATAACCCCGAACCCCGAGCGGCATTATCCCATGTCAGGGGCAATGCCGCTCAAACATGATTTTTTGAAAATGTTTTTTTATTAGAAATAGGTCAAAGATATAAGCTTCTGTTGTTAAATTGTTGATTAATCGATAGTTAAAGACTTTATTACGTTTCATAATTTTAATTTATAATAAATAATTTAAAAAATACACGATGTTTTCCTTAAGTGAACGCCATTCCCCCTTCTTACCCTATCTTGAAGCAGACGATCATCGAGAGGCCCCTCATTCTGCAGACAGATTTCGACAAAGTCTTAATGACTTAGATGTACAGGTATAAGATCGATCTACAAATTCGGTGGCGTGGTCCGACAAATATAAAAGTGGGTTTGCTTATAACCTCTCAATTTATTACAGATCATCTTCTGTAATAGGCGATATGAACGTACTTTTTGTAAAGTTCTTTTTGTAATGCTTCATTGTGGAGGAGTTTGCTGGTTTCTGTTGTTCTGGAGGTAAAATAAATTTTCCTTTGTTCGAAGACCCACCGGAACCTTTGGAATCACTACGTTTAGGGGAATACGTGTAATCTAAACAGTTCTTAGACAATATTCGTACTTAGGTATAATAATGCATTTCAAATGACATCCTTTGGTGCTCAATAAATCTCAGAAGGTCCTTTCATGCCTACTTTTCAAATACAAGGTCAGGTTTACCATTTGATATGGGCCCTTTTTGCCTGAAGACCAACCTAAATTCCTTCAAATAAGTAGTTTTATTTTGTATCCGACTACAACGAACAGTCGAATATACCTAAGAAATCAATATTTCCCGAATTGAAATACTGAACTCATTTCACAGCTTCAGAACATGTTGCATCAGGTTAATTCGTATGTATGCAGTTTTAAATAGGCATTAGCTCTTCCTCAAGATGGTGATAACAATTATAAAATTGTTATAAATGCCGATACTGTGTGTCCAATAGTTAATCTGTCTGATACATCAAAACCACTGAACCGTGAGGAAGGACATATGCTACTTTTTTACGAAAAACGACTACGCTGCGCTAGTTTCTAATAAAAATCTTTTGAATTGTCAAGCCTATTCTACAATCATACTTTTTTTTAAGTTTTAGAACACAGACCAACCCTTAGTTTTGTAAATGTTGAGTGCAGGAAAGAAAGTTATTTAGGTACCCTCCAATTTCCTTGTGACCACAAAATAGTTTTAGGTACTGTTATTTATGCTACGACTGCCGTGTGACTTCCACAACCCGAAGGAGATACCGAAGCATTGCAGTTAGACCAATTGTTGGACTTTTAAGGGCTTCAACAACCCGTAACGACTGCCACTAGATGTCCGTATGGCAACCGCTACGCCACGTAGACTGCCCGTTAAATCAAAGGGTTTCTTTAATGGTTAACTTCATACCTAATTTTTAAAATTATTTAAGTAGGAGATTTAAACATGTTCTAAATAAAATCCATGTTTTGTAATAAAGGGGTTTATGTTTAAGTTGTATTTATTGTGTTTAGATAATTCACGAGTATGTACTTTCTATTACAGGAAATGAAAACAGTAACAAGTTCAAGATCAGGAAGCCTTGGGTCACGTGCCTCAGCGACAACAAGAAGATATGGAAAGAGCAAGCTGCTAAAGGTACTTATATTTATTCAGTATTCTATATTTGGGCGTGAAAACTAGGTATATGAAATTCTAAGATCCAAATGTTATCTAAATTCTAACCATGAACCTTTTTTTTTTTTTGGTGTAATGATATAGTCTCAGTAAATTTAAACAGAGCTGTTTACGCACATCTGTGAAAACAAAAATCAAACCCTAGGTGCGGCATCGAGCTCCCAGTTACTAGTACCTACGACCCATTTAATAAAGTCAACAATATTATGACTAAATAAATCCAACAATTTTTTCCAGATGCTGAGGCTCGAGCTAAGCAGGAGGAGGAGAACAACAGCGTCCCACCGACAACAGAGGAATAATATTTAGCCTCCTTTGTAAATAGCGTTAGATCTAGGTGTTGCAACATGTACTATTCATTGTTGAACAAAAGCTAAAGCATACTACATTATAAGTATACATATGTGTGCAAGCTATATTATACGTTGCTAATTTATTAAAATATAAAATTGTTGTGTGTAACGCACAAATATACGACTTGGAAGCACAATGCGAAAAGCCTGGATGTATAAAGATTCTCTATGTGGAAGACAACATAGTGAGCTGATTCGAACAGGCGACATACCGCTCAGCGGTAACGCCAGTAGTGTAAATTATTCATTATATTATTATTCGCTGCTAAGATTTTAGCCTAGCTTAAATATTAAGTCTAAAAGCTTTGAAGATATTTCGTTATCAAGATTCCATTGCGAGGACAAAGAACGGTATTCAATAAGTTTAATTTAAACATGGCCCCAGAACCGTTCCCTGAAGAACCCTTGTAGTAAATTACTCGCAGTAGGGTCTTGGCTGTATATTTGAAGATGTATCGTTAGGTAACACTATTTTCTACTCATAATTGAAATAATTATTGCGTAAAACTGTACTGAACTCATTTCAAATATAGTGGTTAAGAGATAAATGTATCTGTAAGTAACTATCAAATGCTGGTGACGGAGCAACAACATTACTTTGTATAATCATAAACACATGTGCACTTCTCTTCAATCAAACACTTTAACTATAACTTATATGTAGCTTAATATTAGTGTTAAATTTAACCCATAATATGATGAATACGCTTATTAATTTTAATGTTTCCGATTAAATTGGAGTCTTGATATTCTTGACCAAATGTTATTTAATATGAAATTATTTTCTAAATGATAACGCCATTTCAAATTCTAGTAAATAGGTAGATAGAACATTAGTAAATCTTCATGATATCTACAAATTAAGATTTTTGTCTTTGTTATATACAACATAGCTAAGGATATATAATGTAGAAAATCTCAACTATTTATTGAACTTTAAAGCTCGTGCTCAAATCAGATGGAGACGAACAGCTTACTGTAAACATCAACTACCTATTAGATCTATTAGACTGAGAGGCGAAAACGTCAGTGCAGCCAGAGGACGAACAGGAATTCTTATCTAGGTTTAGACTTGAACATAACAAGCTTTTGTGGAGGACCCAAAGTAAATGTACCGTCCTTCAACTAGAGTACTATTGACGAACGGAATCAAACATTGAATTTATAATTACGAAGATATTAAAGGATTTAGGCCAAGTGTTTACTCACAGATGCCAAATTTTCATCTAAAATCTGAACTGACTCTGCTTAACTTAGGATTTTTGTAACCATACAAAATAAATCTAAATTCAGAAACATTTCGAACGTATGTATATCAGAGGCCTAGTTTTCCTGGTAGGTACGTGGGACCATTCTCATTGAATATCAAATCAAAAAATCCATAATCATGATCAATTCCCTATTTGATTTCAGGGATGATAAGGATAGATTTATAATCCAACTGGTGACGCTTATCGTAGACAAATTTAACAATAGATTTTTTTATATATATATATATTTATCATCTATTTTAATTATTAGAAATTTATTAAATTCTGTATATTGTGCATTTAGTGTACCTACTAATAGTTCATAGGTACTAAATATTAAGGATATTCAATATAGGTACATACCTACTTGATTTGAAATGTAGTCTAGTAATGCCATTCAGATTGGGGATATAGCTTTATAAAATTGTAGAGATTAGCATATTGAGCCTTATGTACATGAATATTAAATGTTATTTCTGTATCATAGCTTGGAGCAGTATCTACATAGGCACCCTTGATAATATAAATTGTAATCTCTATCCTATAGAAACCACTTTTGTACAAGATATTGCTTTTAAATGTGACATTACAACATTCCGAATATGTTTAGTATTCAATTGTCAATGTAATTAGGCTATTTAAAGAACTGTACACTGCTATCTTTTAAGATTTAATAAATATATTAGTGAAATAGTAAGTACCTACCCACAAAATTGTCTAATGTATTTCACACGTACTGCTTACGTAAAATGTTGCAGAAAATATTTCTCACCATTAAAATAAAACATGCAAAAGTTGTTCATGTTTCTCATTATTTATAAAAATAAAAATCGTGATGAAGAAAATATTAAATTGAAACGCAATTGCTAAAGATAATTTCCAATATACCTATATATATATTGTAAGTATGCGAATGTATATTATATATTAAATGTTTTATCTTAAAAATCACAATAATTTTATGTAAACAACACAAAGATCTTTGTATGAAACTGCATTTTCTCTCTAATAAAATGAAATCTCAAAATCAAATGGTTTTTTATCAATTTGACAGACTTTTTCTACATGTGTAAAATAGATTTAAACACCTTTTAGTTGTGTAAATTATGTGTAAAATAAAATAAAGATTTTCGTAGACAAAATGTTTACTTTAATACCCTTACAAAATTAATTTATAACTAATTTATCTGAGGCATGAAAGTCATGATGGATGTTCTTATATTATCTAAGAAATAGAAAAACATTAATAAAGGATCTACGTATTGATGATCTTTGCTTATTATTTATAATTTAAGCCTATGTAGTTATATAGTTGGTAATGGTTAGCATGATAAAATGATTCAGAGTACACAGGTTAACAGGAACTTCAGCGGGCAAAGTTTATCCATGAATTCAGCACATGATTTTGAACATCGTAGTGTAAAAAAAAAAATATATAATTAATTTATCGCCGGTTTAGATTCAAATTTATGAACTGAATCCATAAGCGCACTACACACCAAAGCCAGCGCCACAGCCCGCTGACACAACCCGCCCGCTTGTTGAAAGAAGCATGTCGGCAACCTTCGCCCGCGCGTTGCCCGCCCACCTGTCGGCGGCTAGCGTACGCAAACGCTCAGTTGGCCGGCGACATTTCAGCTGTAGTGACGTGCTAGTATTTTAACTGCCAAATAAGTTTCCGATGACGAGCCACCGACATGCCGCCGGCAAAGTTTTAAGACTTGCAATGACTGAAGCCGCCATCCTAGCCCGCCGGCAAAATGTTGCAGACATATGCCGTCGGGCCGGCGGGCGGGCTTTGGTGAGTAGAGCGCCATAGCCTTTTCCCAACTTTGGGGGTTGGCTTCCAGTCGAAGTGGATTGAGCTGATACCAGTATTTTACATTGAACGATTGTCTATCTGCCACCACAAACCCAGTGACTGTAAAAATCTCACTTTGAACATTTTGTTGTTGTGTACAGTAAATACTTTTTTACTTTTTAATAATTATAAAACTAGTGCTTGACCGCAATCCCGCCTGATGGTAAGCAATGATACAATCGTTGATAGTAAAGCACCCTAGTTTATTAAGAGCCTATTCACTCAAAAACGACTGAGTGAATAGGAAGGAAGACAGCAGTGTTAAACCCAACAACACAACCGATGATGTTGCGTTTGTTTGATTGTTGACACAACAACATTTGGCGCATCGTACCTGGCACACATCGCAACACAACTGCTCAAACCCGTCCTCCGTACGGCTTCACCAGACATCATCACACGACGAATCGCTTCGCGGCAAAACTTTGTCTGGTGGGTAGTAACTAGTGTCAATCCCTATAGTATCAGATGGAATGACAACTCACTTCACCTTTTCATGGTAAGATTTCTACAGAACGGATCGGTAGGTTGGACGTTGATGATCCTATCAACCTGTATTATTGATAATAGATTATACATTAGGCTTTATTAGTATCTTTAAAAGCTGTCACAATTTTGGCACTAGCTTTCACTAGCAGACCTATGTACAGACGACAGTACATCAAGCTACTAAAATCTGTCAGATTTTTTATTCGATTTTCAACTTTATCGCTAAAGTATTACAGATCAAGGTTGATTGTGAATATTTGGCAGTTTCGGGTAGCTTGACGTGATGTTGTCCGTACTCAATTTCCCCAAAACAAAAAATAAAAACAAAATACCAATGTTTCATCAAATACACATTTCAAGTGAAAATCATTGTTGAAATATCAGACAGATCACATAATCCATTTATTTAATTATACAGTATGTTAAGAAAACCCTGTCCGACCTGTGAAGGTGTTGTTAGGTATCGATAACTGATTCTACTAATGGATACAAAAGCGGGCAAAACTTTAAAAAAAAAACCCCTAAAAAATTAAATATTATTTCGCAAAAAGAGGTAACTTAATAAATGTGCGTTAACCACCCTTCCGCGGGCGGCGGGCGGCAGGGCACGCGGCACGTCGTCGCATCGCTATTCGCTCATAATAATACCGGTGTTGTCACTTTTTTAAAAATTACCAAATTTCGGGGAAGTTGGAATTAATTCGCAGGAAAAAAAAGATTATTTCAAAATTCATTTGTATTAGTACTATGATGATTACCCAAAATTTTATATTATATATGGTCATGTGTTTACCTAACCTTTATTATCCTTATGGGTCGGACAGGATTTTCTTAACATAGGTACTGTAGATTTATACAAGCAAGTAAAATTTCTATGTGATGAAAAAGCAAAAATGACAATCTCTTTTTGTTAAGGAGGTTGCGCTAAGGTATATTTTTTTTCCTTCAAAATTGATTTGACACTGACCCACAACTTGCAAAGAATGTAAGAGAATTTGCTTTTCACGGGCCACCCATGCGTTTCCCACTTTTAGAGTTCAATACATGATGGATGTGCGATGTGTGACATATTCTATGTGAGATGTTTGACATAATCTATGTGAATGATATAAATGATGAACACACTGACTCGCTGGTGAGTATCTCAGTTTCCTAAAATAGATGATAAAATGAATTCAAATGACACTTTATAAAACTAATCTGTCATATTTCATGCTACCTCTTAGCTATATATGAACATAATTTATTGCTGGCTATTATATGCTGGAATACCAAGCAGTAAGGCGTATTTGTAATTAACCAATTATCAAAGGCACATCAAGCAGATGAGGAGGAAGCACTTGGGCAGCCCGCAAAATTCTTTAAATGCAAAATATTTACTCCCTTATTCATAAACATTGCTTAAAGTTATCCTAGTGATTAGCGATTGTTTAACCATACATATTAGACATTTGCACGTCACTTAAGTTTAACCATTGTTTATGAATAAATCCCTTAAACACTGTGGTGTTTATTCATAAATGATGGTTAAAGTTAAGTGACGTTAAAAACGATGATTAAAGTTAAGTGAAGTTAAAAGGTCAAAAATGTATGGTTAAAGAAACGCTGAACACTAGTTATCTTTAAACAATGTTTATGAATATGGAGGATTATGTCCAAAACTTGCACAAAGTTTGCAAGTAGTGGGTATGACATTTTGGCATGTGTGTTACTTATGTTTTGCAATTTGCAGTTCAGTCCCAGATTGTGTGTTGATTAAAATATGATTAGTGAGCAATTATGGCTTTACAAAATAGTATTCAAGAAAATCAGTATCACAACTCCTTAAATTAGAATTGCCCAATGTTTAAATTTCATAAAACAGTCACAGTCTAACTAGAATTCTATAAATAATAATATTTTTAGTTGCAAATCATATTAAAATCACTATTCAATGTGACACTGACCTACAAACTGCATAAAACTTAAGGTAATTTAAATTTTACGGACTACCTGCTTTTGCCTTAATCTAGTTTTGCGTTTTACATTAACACATACAAAATGCAGTATCCTTCCTAAAAACTATCACAATTACCATCATAAAATATATGACTCAAGTTTAACTTAATATATATTTATGACTCCTACCAAATATATTGATCTGAATAGATAAACCTCGGACATCAGTTTTCTGCCGATTACAAATGATTGTACCTTCAATAACATCACCTTTCTTCACCTCCTTACAATCTCTAAAATAGAAAACTGTTTGCTTCCAATGGGTTGGTGTTTTATGGGGTCCAGTTGAAAACTCTACAGGGTTCGGCAGATCAAAAAAGGTATCAAAATAACCAACAATTGAGGTCAAAGCACCATCTTTTACAATAGGAAGTTTAAAGTCAGACGTAAAGTACATGACATCAATTTTACATGTGTTAATATCAATATCTTTAACAATACAAGGTTCAGATATAATATTTTTAGAGCCAACTATGTCAATACTTGCTTCCCGTACAACTTCAGATTTCATGCAATTCATTTTATATCCGTAGACATCAGACCAATATTCAATTAGTTTTTTGTGTGTGTCTACATCACCATTAGCAACAAGACTTATATTACATCTATTGGGTAACAATAGTCCTCCAGGTTTTAGGCAGTGATCTCTTGCATAAATAACACTGTCCAACATACCTTCAAACAGCAAAAAGTATCCCATCCATTCAGAGACAATAATGTCAACTTTTTCATTCAATTTAGTATCTTCTAGCCTCCCTTTAACTAATTTAATAACATCATGTAAATTATTTTCTCTAACGATATCCATAGCATGATATATAATTTCTGACTGATCTAATGCGTAAACATGTTTCGCTCCGGCTGTTGCACAAAACATTGATAAAATACCAGTACCACAACCAAGATCTAAGACAGTTTTATCTTTCAATGTTTCCTTGTTTTTCAATATAGCATCTCTATAAGATTCTGTGCGGATTTTGTCTGAAAGCATGTCATAATGTATACCAAAATGGGCATAAGTACTAAAGTAACCATCATCCATGTCTAGGGGAACACTTGCTACACAATTGAGTTCCTTTGAGGGTCCATCATTACTTATGCTTAATTGACCACCTTCAACCAATGTCTGCATTGAATCCTGCATTGTCTTGATATCATCCTTCGCATTTTGTAGAAGTGCAGCACTCTCACTTAGCTGTTGTGTTAAAAACTGTATTGTCCTTTGAAGTTCAGTGAAGTGTGCCTCTGATAGGGTTACCAAACCATTCTCTACATTGGCATGGTATGTTTTAGGTGAACTTGGCTTGTCGGTGAGGCCGTCGAAATCGTACATAAGCCACTCATCCTGCACCACTGGCTGAAAGTATTTTTCATCGTCCCACAATGACTTGTTGATGTTAGTTATAACCTCGGGGGTAGGTTTGTGCGTTCTGATATAATTTATTAACTTGATGTATGAATAGCAATCCATACTGAACTTTAATTTGAGTTCGTTCAAATCAAACTTGTGGACAGACTTGCAATGAGCAATTCCTTCCTCAATATTCGATAAAACGTTAGGACAAAATAAGCATGGTACCGTTGTATCGTTAGTTTCCATTTCTTGCCAATCGTCGTCTTCGAAATTGTCCTCGTCACTACTGAGGTCTGGCACGTCCGACATTGTTACGTTTTGTTAGTCAAATACTTTTAAATCCTTCGTACTTTTAGAGTTGATTCACAAAATTTAAGATCACAAAGTAGGAACATGTGAGGGTGAACTGTCACTCAGATCTGTATCAGACATTGATTTTAGATGACATTTCCCTTTGTCCAACTGCCGCACTGTCAAAATTATTTACGTTCAGAAAGTTAGCACTAGACAGTAGACAAGAACATATGCGCAACCGGGACCAACCGTATTACGAAGGGAACAACGATTCTATTAATTATATTTATCAACGTAATTCTGTATGAACACAATATTTATAAATAATTTGTTTTTTTTTTAGATTTTGTTATTCTCTTTGATTTTCATTTTTGAACACACTTATGAACAATTTTATTATTTTCAATTGGCTTGTATCCTAAAAAATAATTTAATGTCCGTCAGATAGCTTTATAAAATATATTGAACACGTATTTTTTATATTTTCTTTTATTCAAATACTTAGGAAAATATATTGATTTGAAATGTCGCATGACGTCACGCCGTCGTACAAAATATACCATGGCGTGACGTAATTAGCCCCCACTCTGTAACTTTAATACGCTATATCTCAGTAATTTTTGGTAATTAAGATAAAATAAAAAATACGGGTCTTAATTTTTTTTATTATCTGTAAGACGGACTAATTATTTTTTTGATTTTCATACCTTGGATACATCCCTATTAGACTAGAACTGAATTTCTACTTTAAAATTCCCAATAAAGCAACATTTTACCTTTGCAACGCAGTTTTGGCGGGAAAGTCAAGCTGAGTGTCACGCTCATTTTTCATCGGACTTTTAAAATTATTTATAGTGTTGTTTACTAAATAAAAGTGCGTGATTTATGTAGTAAAAAGTGCATTCAGTAAATAATTCATAAAGAACAGTGAAATATCGCAGCATAGTGGCCACATCATGACTTTGTCTCAAACCTCCATCGTAAGACGTATCACGCCGTCTTTTTCGACATGAACAATTCATTACGTGACATTGGCTAAATGCACAAACCGTGCGAAGCCGTAAAAGAAAAAAAGAAGAATACCTACCTTTGCAACCCCATAGACTCATCTGTTTTACGGGTATTGGCGGGAAAGTCAAGCTGAGTGTCACGCTCATTTTTCATTGGACTTTTAAAATTATTTATAGTGTTATTTACTAAGTAAAAGCGCGTGATTTATGTAGTAAAAAGTGCATTAAATAAATAAATAAATATATACGGACAAATCACACAGATTGAGCTAACCCCAAAGTAAGTTAAGGGCTTGTGTTATGGGATACTAACTCAACGATACTATAATTATAATAGATACATATATAGATAAACATCCAAGACCCAGGCCAATCAGGAAAAGATCGTTTTTCCATCATGACCTGGCTGGGGATCGAACCCGGGGCCTCCAAGTCGCAGGCAGGCGTGTTGATCGCTGCGCCATGGAGGCCGATAGAAGCATTCAGTGAATAATTTATAAAGAATATTGAAATATTGTAGCCTCCTAGGCGGCTCACGCGGGTAACGAAAGGAGATAGGTTAGGTTAAATTAAGTTAGGATAAGTTACGAAGTTAAAATTCATTTATGTATTCGACTAAAGGACTTTTATCCATGGTCATGAAATAAATTATTTAAAAAAAATCTGTCTTGCGCACACTGTGCGGCACGCCGCGAAAATTTGTTTTTGCTCCGTTGTCATGACACCAGCATAACAAATAATGTAACAAAAAACTGTGAAGTATATTCTACTTTGAGTATATTGATAGTCTCTTTCTTGTGAAGTAAACTCAATAGAAATTCGAGTAATCATGAAATTAAAAATATCAAGTTTCAAAGAACCTAAGCATACTGGTGTTGTTGTTTGCGTTAATTGGAATAATACCGAAGACGTATTTTCGTGTGGGTAAGTAAACCTACAGAGTGACCTAAATAGGGATGTGACTGGGACGGACTGAATGATAACACACGCACGCACACATAAATACGCAAAGACAAACTTCCGACTTCGCCATTGTCATAGACGGTACCTAGAAATCCGGCCCTTACACAGTCATTCACAGTGAACATTTGGTTAAGACAAGTAAAGCGTGAGTCGTTTCCGGAGATAAACATACTCTACCATGATGAGCTACCTACGTAATGTGGGTAAACAGGTTTATAATCACATCATTTGACGAGTGGCTGATCGATCGATTGCTGCGCTGCATGTCTGCATGTCGCGGGTTCGATCCCTGCAGGAAACAAATATTTGTATGGCCTATTGTTAGTTCCCCCCAGAACGAAATGAACCGACATAGCCCGAAGAATTGCAACACTGAAGTGGCAGTGGGCTGGACACATTGCCTGTAGGACCGATGCCCGATGGGGCCGACGGGTTCTCGAGTGGCGACCACGCACCGGAAGACGTAGTGTGGGTAGGCCCCCGACAAGGTGGATCGACGACCTGGTGAAGGTCGCGGAAAACCGCTGGATGCGGGAGGCGCAGGACCGGTCGTCGTGGAGAACCTTGGGGGAGGCCTATGTCCAGCAGTGGACGTCTTTCGGCTGAAATGATAATTGTTAGTTCCGGGTGTGGTTGTTTGTGCATGTGAGTATAAATGTTTATAAGCGCACATGGGCGGACCCAGCTTCTGGCCCAGTGGGGGCAAGTTCGGTCTAGGGGAAGGCAAGTCAAGTCTAGAGGGGGGCAAGTAAATTTTTAGAATGGGTAATCTTTGTGACTATAGTCGCACGCGGTTTTTTGACAATTACACCGTACATTTAGTTAGTGTCTACAGCGTGGTTTTACGTCCTTGTTTATACTTTGTTTAGTAATGAGGGGAGTTCATACCATTTCCATTTGCTCCCTCTGCCCCCACCTGGGTACGCCCTTGTAAGCGCACCCACAATACAGAAATAATTGCAATGTGGAGTAATGTATTTTTATAAAGAAAAAAAAAAAGGTTTTGAAACTTTTACAGAGACGACCACAAACTCTTGAAATGGAACCTAGTAAACAGCGAATGTATTGTGGTCACAACATTTCCTGATGATTTTTATCCAAATGACATGCATTTGTTTCCAAAAATTAATATTGGCGGCAATAAACATCAACACGACGTGATTCTGATTTCGACAGCAGATGGAAGGTGTGTGATATTTTATCTACATCTACTAATTGATTGTTCTTCGGAGGTCATTATTCTAGTTTCATAAAATTAAATAGGTACATACGTAGTAGACTCATCAAGATTAACATTCACAGTTCCAGTTTTAGCTGACCTTCATTGTTATAGGTTTTTCGTACAACCAGAAGTCAGCGTATATTGGCTACACAAAAATCTGTATAGCATGTTATGTTGCCGTGAATGTATTATGCACGGTTTTTCGTACTTTTTTGTACTTGTGTTGACATGGCCAAAGTAACAGAGACATAGGGCAATCACATACATATTACCCTGAACTTACATAACATTTTAAAAAGCTATTATTTTCACAAGAACTATTATTTTCATTCACTATGAAGTAACCTGTCGACTCTTGTTCATATGAAGTAGGTTAGGTGAAACAAAAACATTTATTTTAATATTTTTGAAGGTTCCACATCGTAAATCACAACGGCCGTATAGAGAAATCAGTAAATGCTCACCAGGGTGCTTGTCTCATAGCACAATGGAGTCCTGACGGAGCTGGACTCTTAACAGGTAAAAAATCCAATCAATGAAATATTATACCTAACATTGAAACGTCAGAGCTGGGCCCTTCGGATGGGAAGTTTCAAGTTTTTTTTTTCTTTCAGCCGGTGAAGACGGTTTTGTCAAAGTATGGTCTCGGAATGGTCTGCTGCGATCGACCATAGTTCAATCCGACGTGCCGTGTTTCAGCGCTGTATGGAGTCCAGATAGCAGTGCCATCTTACACACTAAGGGGAATTCACTAGTTATAAAACAACTGAATTCTAGCAATAAGATTACGAAAGTAGATATCATGCTGTCTATTATAGTGTTTTGGTAAAAGTACTTTTGTTTATTTTTTAGACATATTGTACTTAGTAATAATATCTTACCTTTCAGTGGAAAGCTCACGAAGGCCTTATCTTATGTATCGCATGGAATGCCAATAATAATTTAATTCTATCTGGTTCTGAAGACGGATATTCTAAGGTAAATATTCAAAATCTACATCTTTAGTTTCTGGTTTAAGAAATGTAAAGATACTTCCACTTTCTTCAGATATGGGACACTTTCGGTCAGCAAATATCGGTGAGCGTGAAACATGACCAACCAATAACAAGCGTTAGTTGGTCTCCTGCTGGTGACATGTTTGTCGTGGGTAGCTACAATCTTATTCGCCTGTGCAACTCTAATGGGGTAAGCCTAAACTTTTTTGTCATCCAGGATTGTTTGTGATTTGAAGAACAGCCTGTTTAATTTTCAGTTATTCTAAATTTTCTAGAGTGATAGTAATTACCATTTATTCCTAGTGGTCTCACTGTCTCGACCGACCAACTACTGGCAGCATTTACAACGTAGCCTGGTCGTCTGATGGTACGCAGTTGGCAGCTGCATGTGCTAATGGACACGTTTTGTTCGCCCATATAATTGATCGGTAAATAGCTTAATTTTTAACCAACTTAATTAGCAACACAAAAACAACAAAGAACAAACGCAAGGGACCGGTCTATAAGACAAGCTCCCTAATCGGCGAACACATTTTTGTCAAATGATTGCGACTAGTGGTCCAAACGATCCCAACTAGTCGCAATCATTTGACAAAAAAGTGTTCGACGATTAGGGGGCTGTTCTTCTGTACGGCAGTGAGACGTGACCTGTGCTTGAGCGACACAAGCAGGAGCTGCATGTCACGGAGATGAATATGTCCGTGACATAGCAAACAAACTGTACTGCGCTGGTTAGGTAGGTAACAAATATCTTGCCATGGCGCCGAGGGAGACCAAAGAAATGCTGGCTTGTCGTTGTAAGAGATGACATGCGTGCCAACAATCTCGCACCACAGGATTCTAAAGATCGCGCGAAATGGAGGAGAATGAGTCGAAAAGCGGACTCCAATGCGAAGGCCGCGGATGCAAACGGGATTGAATGCTGGCATGATGGTGATGATGAATTATTAGCAACGCAAATTTTTGAAACGAACGTTTCTAACTTTCAGAGAATACACATGGAAAAACTACGCCTGCAACCAAGTTGGACGGAAAGTGATCGCCATAAGGGACATTTTAACTGATCAGAATGACCAATTGGACTACCCAGACAGAGTCATACAAATTGCTCTGGGCTTCAATCATATGGTTATTGCTACGGTGAAGCAGTGTTTTATACACAAGCTAACGTCGTGGAATACACCAGTTACGTTCGATCTTAAAGAAGGAACTATAAGCATGATATTGCTTGCGGAAAGGTAAATCGTAGAACTTTCAACAATAATACATATTTCTTACGTATGTACGGCCGACAGCAGGTTAAGCTACCCGAAAGTATCAAATATTCCCAATCAACCCTGAGCTTTAAATCATTAGCGATGAAGTCGACAATCTAATAAAGGGAGAAAATGGCTAAACTGAAGTACGGCAAGCTGCCCCGCAATGAAAACGCATGTATGAATATGATTCCTAGCAATATATAATGCTGAATAGCTGAAAATTAGTATTTTGTAATTAAAAAGCGTTTACGAACTTTTCATATCTGCACAATCCTGAAAATAATATCGCGAACCGCCTACGACATTGGTACAAAAACTTAAAACAATATCATTGCTATGAAATTTTATCTAGGCATTTTATCGTATCTGCTACGATTATTGATAATATTTTCACTGCTGATTTTGCGCTAAGGTACGTGAAGTAAATATGTAAAAAGTTGTAATTGCACCACAACAACTTGATACAATGGATTCTCTCCTTTATGAACCTAAAGCATAAATGTATTTCCACAATCCGTGTCAAATCAAAATAATGCTTAAAAACATTTGAGAATTTTTTTTATGTTTTTAGTTCAAGTTCATGAAAGTTATAAGAAATTTTTAAACACTAAATAATTCATGAATGAATACATAAATATTACGTGTTAGTGTGAAATTCCTTTTCGTTTAACCGAGCTGGGGCGCCGTTTAGCTATCTCTTTTGGCAGATTGTAGTAGCTTGTGTTCTGTCGTCTGTACATATAACATTTAATAAGTAATTAACTATCCTTACTTCTCTAGGGGGTACGTAAACTTTTGTACAGTTACTTAAGTCTAACTAGAAATGTAATTTTTTTTTCAGATGCATATGCATTGTAGAAAGAGCTGGGCTTTCAGTATACAGTTATATGGGCCGATTACTGGCCAGTCCGCGTTGGGGCGCCCGACCAGAGTGTCTGGGACGTGCTGGAGTATCCCTGGGTCCTGATGCTTTAGCTGCTATTGACCAGGGTGATAGAAAATGTATGTTGTTTATTTTATCTGCGTGAGCGAAGATCATAAATATACAATATGTAAAGAAAACCCCGCCCGACCGATAAGTATAATAAAGGTTAGGTATTCACATGACCAAATGAAATTTGAAAGTGTACATAATCATCACAATAACAATACTAATGAACTTTGAAATATTTTTTTAACCGCGAATTAATTCCAACTTCCCCAATACATATTATTTTAATCAATGTTGAATAAGTGCCAACGCCATTTTCGACGGTATTATTGGTAGGTACCTATTAGGAATGAATGTACAATACTGGCGGCATTTTGTGTGACCGCACTGCCCCCCATCGCTCGCGCATGTATTAGCAGTTAAGTTACCACCTTTTGCGAAATAATATTTATTATTTTAGGTGGTATTTTTTTAACTTTTGTCAGGTTTTGTAGACATTAGTGAATCAGTTATGGATACCTAACAATACCTTCACGGATCGGACAGGGCTTTCTTAACATATTGTGTAGATATTTAATTATTTGTAATTGTCTTCATCAGTGATCCACTTGTTCGACCTGCCAACTGGCCTCATAGTTCGAAGCTCATCTGACAATACAGTAACGAAGCTTACGCACAAAATGACAGTATCCACCATCGCGCTTAGTCAAACGGGTCCTATAAGTGAAAGACAACTAGCTCTGTTGGATTATAACAGGGATTTGTATGTCGTTACTGTAAAGGATAGCAAGCCCAAGTTCGTAAAATTAGGTGAGTGACTTGATTTATAAGCGAAAAGTCCTGGGATGCGGTGGTTTCTTTCTGCGAAACAGTCGTCTCACAGAAGGAGGCTGCGGAAAGGGAGAGTGAGATCTCGTCCACTCACCGGCCCGCAGCAGGCGCTCCGGGCGTCGATGGAGGGCGGGTAAAGCCCTCTACCAGACCCCGGGGTGGTTTTTAGTCAGTAAGTGTCTGACATGGGAATTATACAACCCGGAAAACTAAAAAAGAATGTTAGTGACTTGATTTATAAGAATTTCGTCAGTATTAATGGTCTCGGTGATGGCGAATTGTGTTAGTAAGTATGAGTGCAATCAGAAAGAAACTTGTCAGTTTTGAGTCAACTCTCCTTACCTAACTGGTACCTGGTAATTACTAAATAATTTGTGTTTACCTTTAGCATAATCAATACCTACCTACATATTTCGCATGCAACCATATTTATAAGTACGCTTCTTGGTATAACATCCTTTCACTACTTGTGTTACACTGTCTTTTTTTTTAAGTCTCTTGATTGTCGTCATCTGTGGCCTACCACCTACTATGTTGGGGTCAGTTTTCAGTTTAACTGGATACCATGTAGTTTATATGGAGCGACTGACAATCTGACCAGCCACCTAATCGGCGAACACATTTTTGTTAAATGATTGTGACTAGTCGGAATCATTTGACAAAAATGTGTATGCCAATTAGGGGACAGGGTAATACGAAACCCGTGGTAATTTTTTTTTTATTACACATTTAGCTTTTTAACTGGTAATTTGTCCGTTTTCATCCAGATTCCTTCGATTTCCTTTCCAATCCATCTGCATCAGTCTTTAGTACTGGAATACTGCGTGCAGACCATTCTACAGAGTGGTGTTGACAATACGACAATAAATTAAACATCGTGTACCTCTACACATTCTCAGTCTACCCATAAAAAATTATATAAATATGTCCATTAGTTTAGTCACAGGATATTATTTTTCATTTTTCAAATTTTCTACATGATGTACGTGTTGATAAGGAAGCGCTTACAGGTTAATGACCGCCGCATCCTGCGGTACCAAACTTTAATAATAATGACGCGAAAAAAGCACAGGTCGATGCAGGATCGCGCTGTCGCCGATCAGAGGTCAGTGACCCAATATTTTTAAAGGATGTTCTATTCTCTTTGCAATTTTATGCGATTTAGTGTTTGAACTTTTTTTTTTTTTTTTTTTAGATGCTAGGTTTTTTCTATGATTTAGAATTATTCCTATGAACCAGCATTGTTCGTGTTTTTATTTATTGTCGTATTCTCACCACCACTCTGTATACGTATATACATAGGTATTGACGCTTTAACGGGTTCTAATACCATTAAATAAAAAAATTAAATCCTGAACTAAAGGTCCTTAAAACTCGTGACTGAAATAATAGCCGCACAGATCGATTGATCAGAGCTTCATTCAGACCATCTTTACATACTCTGTGCCTCGGAAAGCACGTTAAGCCTTTGGTCCCGGTTGACATTTGTAGATCTTAGACAGTCGTTACGAGTCATCGGAAGCCCGAAAGTCTCACTACTAGTTTTACCGAGGGATATCGTATTACCTAGTACCTGAATAGGATAGTTGACTAAAAAAAAACTTATTAGTCCGTCAGTCAGATTTCCAAAAAATATTAGACACGTATTTTTTATTTTTTTCCTATAAACAAACAATGAAGACGACACAGTGCGTTGAAAACTCGTATGACGTCACTGCACGTTACACTTTTTAGCTAGCAGTGACGTCACCAGCCACCACTCCTGATCTTGGATGCCTTTTATAATTGTCAATTTTTATTGATTTGTTAAAACAAAATATACGTATCCAATATTTTTCTATAATCTGAATGAAGGACTAAATAGAAACAATTTTTTAACCCAGGAAACATCACTATTGTGGAGACCAGATAGGAGGTCGCTTTGGGTCAGGGTTCGGTTAAAAAGAAACCGTGGAACTGGCGCACAGGCAAGTGAAGGAACACGGGTGGATTTTAGTCAGTAAAATTCTGACACGCCCTTCCGCTCCGCCCAGAGCGAGAGATGTCATTTGAGAATTTCCCATCCAAAACAAAAATAAAAAGTTAGGAAGTCGCTCCATGTAAAATACTGGTATTTAGCTGAATCCGGTTAGACTGGAAGCTGACCCAAAATAGTTGTGACAAGGCTAGGCGGATGATGAATTAAAGCTCCGTTAATGAACGGTTCTTTTTTTTTGCCAGGTTCTCAAATCCTAAGTATATGCTGGAGCTGTGAGACAGAGCTCCTAGTAGGCTTGCGAGCTAGCTCTTTAGTAGCATGGTGTTGTCCACGGGCAGCTATGCAACCAGACTGGCTTGCTCTCACCACCGTCAGCAAGGATGTCGTGTTTAGTATCCAAGTTTATACGTTACACAATAACATATAAAACGACAAATCTAAAAATCATATCATTATTTTTTTAGGGATCTCGGGAGGAACCCCACTATTCTTAGTATTGAAGATGGTGTAGCGAAAATATGTCGAGGCAATGGCTCAATTTTACACCTGTCGATTGCTGCCTTCCCAGAAAAATTACTGAAACATGTAGTTGCGAATATGTGGCAGCCAGCCCTACAGGTTAGCGAATCTACAACGTATTTTTTTTTTTTTTTTTTTATGCGAAACCCGAAACAGGTGTCTAGTATTTTTAAGTAAAGCATCTATGTACAAAACTTCAAAATATATCATGAAAAGCCACAAAGTTATGAGCTTGTTATATTACCTGGTTGTCCCAACAAAAATGTGGTCAACGCACGCGCCTGCTGCGGCACGGCGCGGGGGCTTTGTCTCACTGTACGCCTAGTACTATGATCTACCGCCAACTGTGTTGTAAGCTTGGTAACCACACTGCAACAATTTCCAAACATATTTGGGAAAAAATATAACATGGTGATGATTGGAATCGATTTACATAGTTGCTTATTCTGAACAAACTATATTCAGGTTTCGTATGAAGAAAAAATGACGTTGTCTAAGTGGAATAACTCAAGTTTTCTTTTAACATTGTACTGCGTGCTCCTAATAAACTACTTTTAGCTCTGTCGCACCGTTGAAGATGAGACACTTTGGGCGTGCTTGGCAGTACTTGCTTGGCAGCATCATCAACTACCCGTGGCTGAAGAGGCTTTCGCTTTGATAAGGCAGTATCATCAAGTCTGTTATATTCAACATCTTAGAGTAAGTATCAGTAACATCGAATTTCGTACAAAGCTTAAGTGGCTTCCCATACGTCTTCGCCGGAATTCTAATATACTATTTAAGCTCTACAGCATTTTGTTTAATCCTAAAACCCCCTCTTATCTTAAAGAACGTTTCATGTTCCTTCATGACACACATAATAGATATCTGAGGTCATCGGAAAAACCTGGTATTAGAGATGCGAATGCATTCCACTAGTTTCTATGATAAATCTGTTGCGTATTGTGTCACAACACTAGTTAATGTTACAACACTTACTGTTTCCGACATTAAATACACATGACTCCGCTTGTGGCTTGCATTGCTGCAGTAAGTATACAAACCTTACGACAAGCGGTCGGTTATAAAAGAGTGGACTTTAACTCTCATAACTTATCTCAGTATTCTTAGTGTTCTTCCTACCATTGTTAACTAGCGTTACGTTACGCCTATAGGTAATTGTGATAGTTATTAAACTGTTGTTCCCGTGTCCACGACTTTTATTTAGGAGTGTACCTCCAAAAATCCTTTACTGTACAAGCAGTTCGGCTATGGAATCACTTGCTCGTGTCCGTAAGGCGTGCTCAAACACTGTTTACTTTTAAAACTATGATAAAAAGCACTTCCTCTCTCTTTAAACATATTAATATTTTATGTACTGTTGTATGATATTTATTAATTAGATGTATAAATTTATTTAAACTAGTATGATACACATAACGTATATATTTATTGTATAATCTATGTAAATAGTACACTGTAGACTACCTACATTATTTTTCTCTCCTTCCCCTTAGTATTCCATCCAAAGGTTGTCTGTAAAAGATCGCTCTCAGCGATAAGACCGCCCATTGGATCACCCTTTGTAAAATATTTTTATTTATGTTCTGTAATCTATATGGTGTACATAAGAAAGAGTATTCTATCTATCTATTCTATTACAATATGTTGTTAAAAAAAAAATCCTTCTCTGGAAAAAATAACGAATCTGTCTTGTAACGTGACGTTTTAATCGTGGGAGGTGTGAGGTTTAAATCTAGTGTGTAATGGCTTTTTGTTTTGTTTTCAGAGTAACATACCAGAGAAACTGATGACCAATTAATAGACATTTTACCATTTTGAAATGTCGCTCATTGAACTTAAGATGAATAAGTTTTTTTTTTTTTATTATTTCAATTTGGGAGTAACAGTAAAAGGCGCTTTTCGTAAGAGTCACTGCTATTTCCAAAACAGCTTTGTTTTTTTTTACATAATATATTTAGTTCCAAGTAAGTACAGTCGACAGCACATCAAGCTTTTATCTGTCAGATTTCGTTATTAGATTTTCAACTTTATCACTGCAGCATTAATTCTGAAGGTTTACGGGGAATATTTGACAATTTAGGCTAACTTGACCTGCTCTCGTCCGTACCTAACCAAAAAGTAGGTACCTACGAATGATTGAAAACAATACAGTATGTTAAGAAAACCCTGTCCGACCCGTGAAGGTGTTGTTAGGTATCGATAACTGATTCTACTAATGCATACAAAACCGGGCTAAACTTAAAAAAATAACCCCCTAAAAAAATAAATATTATTTCGCAAAAAGAGGTATAAATGTGCTTAATAAATGTGCGTTATGCACCTTTCCGCGGGCGGCGGGCGGCAGGGCACGCGGCACGTGGTCGCATCGCTTTTCGCTCATAATAATACCGGTGTTGTCACTTTTTAAAAATTACCAAATTTCGGGGAAGTTGGAATTGATTTGCGGGAAAAAAACATTATTTCAAAATTCATTTGTATTGGTACTATGATGATTACGTAAAATTTTATATTATATTTGGTCATGTGTTTACCTAACCTTTATTGTCCTTATGGGTCGGACAGGGTTTTCTTAACATACTGTATAAAACGTGGATCAATGATAACAATCTACAATATTCCTTCGTTGTCATTACTAACTAGGGAGTTATCTAAAAGTACAGACGACATAACATCAAGCTACTAAAATCTGTCAGATTTCTTTATTACATTTATCTACTCTCATGTCAAAAAATTAAAAATATAAAACTAAAAAGGAGTATATATTGACGTACTTTACCCATATTATATCGAAAGGAAATAAAAAAATAAAATTATAACATTATTTCTCTAACAAAATAATGTTATAATAATTTTTTTTTTCATTATCGTACAGATTACAAACCATAGACAGCACTATTTCATTTTTTATATGTGGCTGCGCGCGGTTTGGCGCGTGCGCGGTCATGCAGGGTGCAGAATTTTGGCGCCAAATACGTTCCTTTGCAATGCAAGTCGTTGTTGCGTTTCGCGGGACACATAATTGATTATTATCATTTCTTAAAATGTCAAGTGACAATGAAGAAAATTTGACGCCGCCCGATATTTTAGGGGCTGCGACAGCAGTCAGTCTTAATTTACTACCAATTAAGTCAAGGAAATTATACGATAAGTGTTATCAAGATTTTTTAACATGGAAAAAATTAATAAAAGTGCTACTTCATATATTCAATACAATGTATGAGATTAGGTAAAGTAGTGTATGAAACTGTACATAATTAGGTATTAGGTACACACTCGTGTGACACTATTAAAAAACTCGCTTCGCTCGTTTTTTAAACTCACACTCGTGCATAATATCCCTCATTATGTAACAGTTTCATAAACTACTATTTCAACTTTATATAAAAGCATTAAAGTTCAAGGTGGATTTTGATTGGGAATATTGGACAGTTTTGGGTAGTTTGACATGCAGTCGTCCGTATATAAACTAAGTTTTTGGATTAGTATCTATAATCAAATAAAATATGTGATTACCGGTTTGAGTTCTAGTAAATCCAATAATCTGGTAATGAGTATATTTTCTGTTTCAAATTGTTATTATTTAAAGAAATAATTCTTATTTCGTATTGTTATAAAATTCATTAAACCTTAAAAATTGTTTTATTTATCTTACCTATATATACCTGAATAAACTAGCGCGCTTTACCATCAACGATCGCATCACTGCTTGCCATCGGGCGGGATTGCGGTCGAGTGCTAGTTTATAATTATTAAAAAAAAAAAAAAAAATTCTTTCCAGAAGGTTTGTATGAACAAAAAACCCATTAACTTAATAAAATTTTATTCCGTGGTGCTTGGCAATCTGGGCTTCTCCCAGTTGCAATAATGTCCCTTTGTGCCGATTGGCCTAGTTCTGGTCTGTCTCCTGCTTGTTATGGAGGGAAGTGGAAAAAATATCTTTTTTCTTACTCCTCCACTATTCTTTTCTGATTAATTTCGTTGCGGGATCCAAGACAGTTGAATCGTTTCTCCGGGACTCGTCGAGTTTCATTGCTCGGCGTTTTTCTGGCGGTCTCCACTGTTGATTCTGGCTTTCAGGAATTGTGGGTGGGAAAATGTGTGGCGGGTTTTGTCCTAATAAAAAAAAAGACTGTAGTAGCTCACTAGCTCGAAGTGCTGTCGTCTGTACATCGTCTCCACTTCTCCTCTCTCTCCTCTTCTTCAGCCTATGGATGTCCACTGCTGGACAAAGGCCTCCCCCAAGGCTTTCCACGCTGACCGGTCTTGTGCTGTCTCCACTTACCTAGGTGGAAAAAGGATGTACAGATGGCAGCACATCAAGCTACTACAATTGGCTTGTATCCTAAAAAATAATTTAATGTCCATCAGATAGATTTATAAAAAATATTGAACACGTATTTTTTATTTTTTCTTTCATTCAAATACTTAGGAAGATAATTATAATGATTTGAAATGTCGCATGACGTCACGCCGTTGTACAAAATATAGCACGGCGTAACCTAATTAGCCCCCACTATGTAACTTTAATACGCTATATCTTAGTAGTTTTTGGTAATTACGACAAAATAAAAAATACGAGTCTTAATGTTATTAAATATCTATAAGACGGACTAATTATAATTTTTTTGATTTTTATACCTTGGATACATCCCTATTGTCAGATTTCTTTAAGTATTAAATTTTCATCTTCATCTTTAAAGCTTTAAGGCTCAAGGTCGATTGGAAATTTTTGATAGTTTCGGATAACTTGATCTGCTGTCGTCCGTACGCCCCAAAAAGCAATACAGCAGAGTAATTGCGCAACACACTATCGGCAGCAATGGGTTTCGTTTTGTCAGTTGAACAACATTCATTGCCTTATTAACGCTGTTGAGCAGACACATTTTTCGAACTTATGGAGCACTGAATTTGCTCCAAATAATTAAAGTTGGTAGGCCCTATTTGTGCTACGCAATTATGATGTGTGTAGGAATATACGTTCAATTGTTCAGAGTGTGCTTTTTATATAGGTAGTGGGTATCAAAGTAAATCTACAATTTTGTAAGGACCCAATATATAATATGTTTTGTGGATGCAACACTATGGAAAAAACCCTGAAAGTATTTAGGTACCTAAAATAAAATTACTACAATCTAACACCTAATAAAGTGAAAGAAGTTAAAAGTGTAAAGGAGTTACCACCCACCAGACAAAGCCTTGCCGCCAAGCGATTGGTCGTGTTCCGGCATGATGTCTGGTGAAGCCGTACGGAGGACGAGTCTGTAGGCCTAGTATGAGTTTTCAATACGAAACTCGATCGTCAATATCGAGCGCGTTTGACTCAGCGATTGGCCCGCTTCAAGGTCGTAAGAACTCTCAACCAATGAGAGCGCCAAACGCGCTCGATATCGTCGAGCGAGTTTCGTATTGAAAAACTCATACTAGGCCTACTGAGCAGTTGTGTTGCGATGTGTGCCGGGTACGATGCGCCTAATGTTGTTGTGTTGGGAGTTTGGTCGTGGAGGGTCTTCAGATCAATCTCCCTTTGGCGCAGCATTGTTGGTCGTGTTGTTGGGTTTAACATTGCATCACCTAGCTCAACTGCCGTCTTCCTTCCTATTCGCTCAGTTTTTCTTAGTGAATAGGCTCTTAATAAACTAGCGCGCTTTACCATCAACGATCGCATCACTGCTTACCATCAGGTGGGTTTGCGGTCAAGCGCTATTTTATAATTATTTAAAAAACAAAAATTACTATCGTACCTACTCTCTACTACTAGATTTTTAACTTTATGTATAATGCATTAAGGGTCAAGGTTGACTGGGAACATTTGACGGTTTCGGATAGCTTGATGTGCTATCGTCAGTACTTGTTTTTATTACAGGAAGTCTGGGAGTTTTGACAGGAAAGCTAAGATGAGTGTCAGGCGCATTTTTCATTGGACTTTTAAAATTATTTATAGTGTCGTTTACTAAATAAAAGCGCGTGATTTTTGTAGTAAAAAGTGCATTCAGTGAATAATAAAAAAATAAATAAAAATAAAAATCGTTTATTTGAACCTTAAAGTAAAGAGAAACACAAAACAATTGTTTTACAATAAAAATAGACCTAAGGTAAGTAAAGTTGTATTTTAGAGTTGCAACCAATACCTAAGCTAAGATAACTAAATTTATCTTGTAATTATAGGTATCAGCGCCCACCTTCGGAAACAATTGTACCCAAAAGATCAAAATAACATATAAACTATGTGCTTTACTCAATTGAATAATTGTCATTGCCTATATTATTATTGCCTAGATGAGTATGAGTTATAATTATTTGGATTTTAGATACAAGGCAATAATTATTATTACTATTTAGGTGCAAAACTAGAAACCAAGAAAACAAAAAAGATTTAAAAAAATAAAAATTAAATCAAACAAATAAACGGTGCCTGCTAGTGCCTATAGAGGTGCATGTGAGTGTATGTGTGCTTTTGTGTAGGTGTGTAATGTTTGTGCATGGGTGATATGTGTGTGTGTGCGCGCGAGTGTTTGTGTTTTTGTGATGGTGTATGTGTGTTTTGTGAGGGTGTATGATGTTTGTGTGTGGGTAGCGTGTGTGTGTGCCCGAGAAAAATAGGACATAAGATATTCACTTTAGAACACGTATAAACAAGGGATCAACCAGGTGACTATTGCCGACCTTGTCCTGCCACACCCATTGTAATTTGATAACATTAATCAATCAATTTAAAATAGAAAGCGTGGCTTTTTTGCCGTCTCCTCTCCATAGAAAACGACTAATTGGGACCGTGCACCCAGCCACAGACACATCACCACTACCCATGTTGGTTTATGTGAAATAGAATTTATTAATTGTAAAAAAATCCTATACAGCTATGCTAAATAGTTTTTCGGTTTCATCATAGGTTAGGGGAAGAAGCCAAGTGATTACATTCTGCTTGCACTCTCTTTTTGACATGGAGAAAATGTGCAACTGCTTATTTGCAATGTTAAATAGTTTTGGGCCAAGGAACATGCTGAATTTTTGAGCAAAAGATGTTCTGCATGGAACTGATTTCAACAAGTCGAAACGTCTTCTCCTTGCAATATCTTTTTCGGACAGTACACTTAACTGGACACAGGAATGCTGTCTCATAATTAAAGCTAATACAAACAGTTTGCGTACGGTTAGTACCTCACATTCCCTGTACAGCTCAATAGTAGAAAAATACCTGGGTTTAAAAGCTTACCTTCAGTAAGGCCCTTTGAGGTCTTTCAGCAATTATATTATGCGTTTTAGCAGCACCGCCCCAACAGGTAATACAATAGGTTATAACCGATTGACACAAAGAATAATAAATCATTTTCATAATATTGGCATTTGTCGAATGTCTTATTTGCTTGAATACATATACAGTATGTTAAGAAAACCCTGTCCGACCCATAAGGATAATAAAGGTTAGGTAAACCCATGACCAAATATAATATAAAATTTTACGTAATCATCATAGTACCAATACAAATGAATTTTGAAATAATCTTTTTTTCCCGCGAATTAATTCCAACTTCCCCGAAATTTGGTAATTTTTAAAAAGTGACAACACCGGTATTATTATGAGCGAATAGCGATGCGACCACGTGCCGTGTGCCCTGCCGCCCGCCGCCTCCGCCGCCTCCCGGAAGGGTGGATAACGCAGATTTATTAAGTTACCTCTTTTTGCGAAATAATATTTATTGTTTTAGGTGGATTTTTTTTTTAAATTTAGCCCGGTTTTGTATGCATTAGTAGAATCAGTTATCGATACCTAACAACATCTACACGGGTCGGACAGGGTTTTCTTAACATACTGTATAAGTTTTCTTAGTCTGTGTGAGAGATTAATTAAATGATTTTTAAAATTAAGTTTTCTGTCAAATATAAGTCCAGAGACGGACAAGAGCAATTTATAGATTCACTATGGCAAATGTGGGAGGTTATACGATACGTTGATCGTAGCAATTCCTTTGTATTTCGAATAGAAAATGGGATATATTTGGTTTTTGACGTGATAACGTCTATTAAATCGGTATGCTGGGAGTCATTCGCGAAAACTGCGTAACGGCCGAATCTGACGCTACACGGAGTCCACGCCTACTAAAACTAACCTTAGCCTTGTAGCTTTAGAGTGCAATATTATTTACCTAAAAGCACGGTTGTAAACAATTAGTAGCAGTTTTTCGCATACATGATTAAAGCATTGATAGCCGAGTGGTGAAACGCTCGGATTAATATCGACTCACTCAAGAGGTGCCGCGGATCGATTCCTGACGGCAACGGACGTTTTATCCTTTTTAATTTTTAAATTTTTCCTTTTTAATTTTTCTTTTTTCTTTTTCTTTTTGCTTTTTTTTTATTTTTTAGAAAATTTAAACAAACTATTAAATAAAAATATAAATGTTATACATTACTTTATTTTGAATAATTTCATTGCACCCAGAAAAAATTACCATGTAATAGACGTTATCACGTTCAAATATCGGCAGTAGACGGAGTTCTACAGACAGCCAATTTTTTCGGTATTAAGAGAGAGGTAGTTTTGAGCAAGCCATTTTGTAACCGTGTTATAGCCATTTTGTGCGTTTCGGAAAGTTTCACTCCAAGAATCACCGTGGAATGTTAGTATCATCTGCATACGAAATTATTTTGCAGTTTTCAATATTAAGTAGTGTAAGATTATTTAAATATATAAGGAACAACGTTGGACCTAAGATACTACCCTGTGGCACTCCATGGATAACAGGTAAGGCATCGCTCGTGTATTTGCCAATTTTCACCTTTTGTGTTCTTCCAGACAAATAATCAGACAGTAATTTGAGTTGATTTCCACGGACTCCGAGTTGATACAGCTTGTTAATTAGGGTAGAAATAGAAACCGTATCAAACGCCTTCGCCAGATCGAGAAATATAGTAAGGCATTTCTTTTTGTCATCAATAGTTTTGACAATATGTTCAGTAAAGTCATTTAAGGCATCTTCCGTGGACTTGCCTGTACGGAAACCAAATTGATTTTTAGAGAGTAGCTTATATTTTTCCAAATAATTTATAAGTCTTTTATTAATTAACCTTTCAAGGATTTTTGATAGAGAGGACAGAATTGAAATAGGTCGATAGTTAGTGACACGGCTTCTATCTCCACCCTTAAAAATAGGTCTTACTATAGACCACTTAAGTGATTCAGGAAAAATACCCCTTTGCAAACACATATTAAAAATATGCGTGAGTGGGGCTATTACGTTAATTTTTATCAATTTAAATATGTCTGCTGAGATTCCGTCGTCACCAGCAGCACAGTTACTTTTCAGACCAGTAATGGTTTTTTCAATTTCATCTTCGTCAGTGTCAAGAAGAACAAATGAATTACAAGTTAATGACGAATGTCCATGTGTCTCCTCTGAATAATTCATAAAGTACATTGAAATATCGTAGCATAGTGGCCACATCATGGCTTTGCCTCAAATCACCTAGTAGTCGGCAAACGCGGCCATTTTTTCAACTGTCATTGGCGATATCCGCCATTATTGTGAAATAATTTTTTTAAAGAATTTCTATAGTTTGTTACACGTGTTATTGGCAAAATTGTGGTGTCTCGCCACAGAGGCCATTGAAGAGTTGAAGTAGTATTCACTCTTAAGAAAAGAAAGAAAGTAGGTATGGTACAGGAAGTCTGACAAGTTGCAGGTCCACTACTCATCTATCAAATTTCATAACGATATGTTCATTAGCTTAGGCACGAAAGATAACCGATAAACAGCACCCTAATAGGGATGTATTACTAATTATTTTTTTTATTTTCAGACCTTGGGTAGGCCAAGGCCAATCAAAAAAATAATTAGTCCATCTTATAAGTAATAAAAAAATTTTGTTAACCTGCTGTCGTCCATACCTATGTATGTACGGACGACAGCGGTAGCCGGTACGGTCAACCTACCCGAAACTGTCAAAAAATCCCATTCAACCATGACATGACCATGAGCCCTGTTGCATAGATAAAGTTGAAAATCTTATAAAGAAATCTAACAGATTGTAGTAGCTTGATGCGCTGTCGTCTGTACATTGGTACTAATTATTAACAAATTAAACAATGACAGACAAACAACATTAGGTAATAACGTTAAAAACTATATGATTTATTTATTTGCACTATTAGTAAAAGTATACATAAAAACTTAAAAAGCCAGTCGTTAGCAACGTCATCATTCATTCAACTTATATATTATATTCGTTTCGTAGTTCACTTCGGTTATAGAATTCATTTTATTCATTCATTCATTCAGTGTTTCTGTCAACGCGGAACATGTTGCACGTGTTTCAAGTGCGCGTTCTGACGTAATTTACTTCGATACATAACGAATTTTCACTAAAAAATTCTATCATAAAATTGTTATTATTACTAATACTTTAGTCAAATTTGTTGTGATCGTTTACTGTGCAGTGACTTTCTAAGACAGCAATGTGTATAGCGCCGTGCCCTACATTAAAAACATAGGTTACCGAAAGAAAGTTTAAAAAGTTTTGTTTTGTTGTGTGATGTGAAAATGTGGAAGATGGGTGTTTGGAAGGTGGAAATAGTGTTGTTACTAAACTTATTCTTAGTTAGTGGGGACGTGTATAATAATGATGTCAGTGAGCATTCTTTGGAGTTAACCCAGTCTTTGAACTTAGCGCGGCAAGAGTTGATTCAGGAGACTTGTAGACGTTATCCTCCTAGGTACGGGTTGGACGAACTTCCTCCGAGCCAACTGGAGCATATCTTGATAGATGAGGAACACAAACTTTTATACTGCTATGTGCCAAAGGTGAGTTTTTCAAGGTAAACTGCACATGTCACGTAGCTTACACAAATCGTTTTTGGATGATGCCCATGACATAATTCTTGAATATTTACAATTTGTCATAGATTAAGTTAGCTTCTTGACGTCGTAATTTATCCTCAAGATGATTTTGGTTTTGTAAAATTTTTGAGTAGAACAGTTGTTTAGTTGTTATGTATTGACAAGTGTAGGTATACCTACTTATGTTAAATAATCAAGAAAACCTTAACTACAAAGTAGGTATTTGGCTGACTGTATTGACCAATAATAGACATTTTACATAAGTTTATCAAGTGCTGATTATTTATCATTAGGTTCACTTAATATTTAAAACAAATGAAATAACATTTTTATTATTAATTCTATTCAAGGCCAAGAGATCCAAAATATACGTACATAAATTGCTGTAATGTCCTACAATCTATCTGCCTACTGATAATGATAATTTAAGTATGTACTTAGCTTTACTAATATACCAACTTTATTTTAGGTACTTACATAATTTAACTAGGTCAAAAAAACTATCAATAATAATGCAAAAGGACTCATACATAGATAAAACAAGCCTAGATAATGCAAAGAGTATTCTTATAGAGTTTTATTAAAAATACTCTATGGGCTAACAAAGCTCCTGAAAAATAAAGGCTTCTATTTTCAAAACTACATTCTCTTTTTTGTGTAGGTGGCCTGTACAAACTGGAAGCGTATCCTCATGATACTGGCTGGTAAATGGAACAACACAGATGTGCTGTCCATTACAGCCAGTATTGCGCACACCCCTGGAATGTTCCGGAACATGAGCACAGTGAGCCGGTCCGAAAGAGATTACATGTTGGAGAACTATCACAAAATGATCATAGTCAGGAATCCATTTGAAAGGCTGCTGTCAGCATTTAGAAATAAACTGGTGGGTGATGCTCCAAGTGCTAAGTATTTCCAGGTGAGTTTAAATAACAATACCTAATCATAAATACTGTTAAGTAACTTTAACTTTCTCACTTATTACCAACACTTTGATAAATCAAAAGTGCCTACAAATGTTTGAATCAAAATACAGTAGAAACTCGATTAACCGGACTAATTGTTGTCGTTAGGCATCCGGATAATCGAAAATCCGGATAATCGAATGTATGAAGAAAAGCGGGCTTTATGTATACATATGTACAATAGTGTTATTCAAAAACAACAAATACATATTAACGAAAATCAATGTTTATTAAGAAAGTGTTAAAAGATACATTTTTCAAAATTGTATTTGGTAATTTGCGTTTGGTAATCATAAAATAAAATATGTAATACATACATACATAAGTATTCTTCTTAATGTCACTTATCGTGGATGTACCTACACCATACTTATCAGCTAACTTACGACCAGTTTCTCCTTTTTTTAATGAATCAATAATATTTATTTTGTCTTTAAGCGATAGAACCACTCTCTTACGCTTTGACGTTTTTGACACGTGACACGTGTGTCCGAGCCCAGTAACAATTGCTAACTAAAACAATAAGTAACAAACCCGTGGGGAGCCCACTCTGCGGGGCGCGGGGTGCGCGGGTGGGATTAATGCCAGTTCTGACACGTTCATGCTTGCATAAATTCGACTTGGAGGTATTTCGTATATTGGTCGTGGTTGGTAGTCCGGATAATCGCGAATCCGTATAACTGAGGGCCGGATAATCGAGTTTCTACTGTAAATACTTTTAAATTTGTGTTGTGTAGTACTTTATTATGTAGGTATAAAGTATCAAGTTCAATATTGATATAGGTCAAAAAAGTGCAGACTAAATATTACAAGACAAGGACATTACATAATTGTGTATTATCTATTTGTTGACTAATATCTGGTGCAAGCAAAAGTATGTATCATCGTCATCATCTCAGTGTTAATCCCAGTCGCATCCAAAGCTTTTTCAGCTTTGGAGTCTGGGGTCCGCTTTACCAGTCTAACTGCTGATTTTGGCTTAACTTCGATATTTTCCGTGAAGTGACTAAAGGTGGTCGTTTCAAACCATAAATAGTTTCAATAACTACGTATTGGTTCAATACCTAAAATACAGTATTCGATTCTACAATAACTATTTATTTAGAAAAACTATTTATTGGCGAAAACGTTTTACTCGCCGCACCAACACTGCGAGTCGCGTCCGTCAGTACTAAGTATATTCTTACTCGGTTCTGTAATACCTAATACCACCTAATAACTATTTATCGGGAAAAACTATTTATTTTGCGAATACACGATATACGCTTTACTCGTCGCACCTACTGCGAGTCTCGTCTCCTCGATGTAGATTGTGGGCGTACCCGATTCCGAACCGAAATATTCCGACGGCGCACGACGAATGGCGATTACGATTTACGATGAGCGAGTCCTAGGAAAAAAAGGAAGAAGGGATTTGACTTGTAATCCGTATGCAATAGATGCAATTATCGAAAAAATGTATTTAGGTCACGGTTGAAAGTTGACCTTCAGGTTCACAGAAAGGGGCACTTGTTTGGGTGAAAAGTAAATTGCAAATTTTACCTATCTATTTTTATTTTAGTTGTGTATGTTTTGTGTTCACGTTCTAATGCAAAACTTTCTACGCGCGTGCGATACTTTTTTGTTCTTTGTGTTATTTCTTTTATTATTATTTCTTTTTCTTATTGCTTTTATAGTATAACTTAGGTGTGTAAAAATAGACACACGTAAATTATACTTATGAATATGTAGTTATATGTTATAATAACTAAATATTTTCACAAATATTGTTTTATAATTTCTAAAATCCATTCAAAACTAATACCGAAAACCACTGAAAACTTAGTTACTCTAGTTATCCACGAAACGAGTAATGTCAATACCCGCCAAAGGTACCGGTACACCGCCACCGACCTCGGTATCGGCAATAAATAGTTACTAAAATAAATAGTTTCAATACCCGTTATCGGGTGTCAAACCAATACATAGTTTCGGTATTGCAAAAACACGTACCGACCCACTTCTAGAAGTGACTGCCGTCTGACCTCCACAACCCGAAGGCGATATCGAAGCATTGCAGTTAAACCAATTGTTGGACTTTTGAGGGCGCCAACAACCCGTAACGACTGCCATTAGATATTCGTATGGCAACCGGAACCAACGGTTTAACGTGCTTTCCGAGGCACGACCGGACCAGTGCCAATATTCATATTCCTCCTTGCGCAGCGGCCGCGTTCGCTACCGCTACGCCACGGAGGCTGTCGATCAAAATTATATTCTCTTACTAGCTGACCCGGCAAACGTTGTTTTGCCATATAAATAAAAAAAAATTAGGGGTGGACTACCCCTAACATTTAAGGGGATGAAAAATAGATGTTGGCCGATTCTCATAGATACCGGATAAGCACAAAAAATTTCATCAAAATCGGTCAAGCCGTTTCGGAGGAGTATGGCAACGAAAACTGTGACACGAGAATTTTATATATTAGACTTACCTATATTCTCGGTTTTATTCATACCTTAGATTTATCTAATGTATCGTATTACAATGTTATATTCATTATTTCACAATAATATCGCAATTGAAAGATGCCAAGTTCAAGTGTTGCCACATATTGGCTCATGACTTACCTACATTAATTTAGCTGCGCCCCGCGTATTTACCCGCCCAAGTTTCGATCCTGGGGCAATATCGGCATAAGAGTCTCCTCTGTGTTATTTCTGGTTATAAACTATCTGTGTGCCAAATTTCAAGCAAATCCTTTCAGTAGTTTTGCATGAAATAGTAACAAACATTCATACATTCATACATCCCCACAAACTCGCATTTATAACATTGGTAGGATTACATTCTACCTGGTTATTTATATGCTAGCTTCATGAATTAGACTGCATGATTACCGCAGTGGTTAAGCTATCGACTGCTGCGCTGAGTGTCGCGGGTTCGATTCCCGAATGAATAAATGTTTGTAAACGCACCCAGGACACAGGAGAAATTCCTAGTGTGGGGCAACGGTTTTTTTTTAAACAGTTTTAATTGGGAGTTCTTTAAAAGTAATGTGCCAACATTTATGGCCTGGGAAATAAACACTCTAGATTGTATTGTGTTAGTAATTATATTATTTAGGTTTAATATTATCACTAGCTCTTGACCGCGTGTTTCTCCTCTACACAACCCTCCCCGTCGCATCGCATCGCCAACACGCGCTCTTACTTCAGTTTCGCAATGTTTCTATATTTTTTTCTTTGTCTTTGCGTTCCAAGGGTCCTAGAGTTAGACCAATGCCTGCCAGGACCGCGGGTTGTTCGAAAATAGAATACCAAGGCCCTGGTGCACAGGCAACACGGGTGTATTTTAGTCAGTACATGTCTGACACGCCCTTCCGCTCTGCCTAGAGTGGTCGACAACATTTAATGATTTCCCAATCGCAAAAAGGGGAACTTCCTTAAGAATTAGATTATCAAATTGTAAAAAGATTTGTTCGAAATCTGACGGGCAGTTCCAGAGATTAGCGCGTTAAAACAAACACACCTTTTATCTTTACTATCCTTTGAAATTCGAGATGTATGGATGAAAGCAGGTCAAGCTACCCGAAACTGTTAAATATTGCCACCACAGAACATATACTAGAGATATCTATTCCGTGATTCCCGCCCAACTTTGAGTCTTAAGTGTATAGCTATAAAGTTGAATATGTAATAAAGAAATTTGACAGATTGTAGTAAGCTCGATGTGCTGTCGTGTGTACAAAATGACTGCGGATAATATTACAAGATGCTATGTTTTACCACCTATGAAACTAACACCAGCTAATCTTTCACTCCTTCAATAGTCATGGAACACACTATTAAAGATTATAAATAGCTAATAATAAAACCATACTCATATTATCAAGGTATCAAGTGTCATGCAGTGATATCACATAACTAAAATGTATTGAAATATGTCTACTTGAACATTATACTTTGATAACTGAGGAAGTTTAGAGATAAGGATGAATTTGGACTGTCTGTATAAAAACTGTTAAGAAAACAAGTCCTAAGAATATTTACTACTCATTAAATGGAGGAACAAAATCGAAGCACCAGCCATATTTCAGTTTTGATTAATCAAGAATGAACAGTTTACATTGCTTGCAAGTAATAAATGACGATCAATTAAGTACGTACGACCTTACGTAAGTAAGCTACCTTCTTATTTGACCAATGGATCAATGGAAAATGGCCTCAGTCGAATATACGAGTACATATAGATTTGTCAAGCAATTTTTTGCCTAAAGAAATAATAAACTCCCGCCTTGTCTTAAAACATCAGACGTATGTTTTTTGTTTGAGAATAGAACGTGTTTTGAACTTAGTTTTTGCTTAGGTTGGTTTCAAAATTTGCGAAATAAATTGTAAACATAATTGGTGTCCTCGAATTATTAGAAAATTGGCCGCGACTTGCAAGTTATAGGGTGTAGGTTCGACCCCGTCAGGCGCTTTACTTTGTGTAAATTATTTCATCCCCACTGCTCTCTAAACGTTCAAAGAAAACATTGTCAGGAAACCGACAGGGCCTGGACTCCGAAGACATGTGACATCCACCGACCCGGATTGAGACTGTCTGGAGGATGTTGGCTTGTGTCTCAGCAGTGACACAACATTAGAACATTAGAGACCGATTATGATGGTAGTGTGGTAGTGAATATTATGTGGTCAAAATTTTCTGAAATATCATTCAAATACGACCCATAACTACTTAATGACAAACCCTAGATTCCTGTTGACAGTTCTCAAATATTTACTCAAAACATCCCAAATTAATTTTGCCGAACTTGCCCAAACCAGAAATTAAGTTCGACTGGCATTAATAAGTAGGTGGCCTTGAAAATATTAAATAGTTGTCTACGACAATCAAATTTTTTCAAATATTAGTCGATACTTCTGGGGATTCCCAAGACCATAGGTCAAAGTACCATGCTCAAAATAACCAAAGACTATTTGACATCAATTTGTTAAACAGCGAACAAACAACAAACCAGCGACTGATAAAGAACGTCCGTTTGAAACCCAGTGCAGCTGCCATGTTTATTTTCAAGTTAAAATGAAATGATAATAAATTATTTAATTGTGTCTCTTCTCTATTTCGCAAACACATACCTAAGTATTCCATTGTAGGCCTTCTAGTGATTGCACTAAAAGGTCTGTTTTATACCTTAACACTTGTATTTTCGTGCGTGTCTTGTCATGTCTTGCCATGGAGGCGCCATGGTAAGACAGGCAGGCAGGGCCGGAAAAAGCTGGGTAGACTAAAGAAGTGCTGGCTTGACGTTTTAAGAGATGACATGCGTGCCAATAATCTCACACCACAGGATGCTAAAGATCGTGCAAAATGGAGGAGATTGAGCAGGAAAGCGGACCCCGGGCTCCAACGCGAAAGCCGCGGATGCAACCGGGGCTAAACGCTAAGATGATGATGATGATGCTGATTGAACTTGCATTTTCGGTCGTGGTTATAAAATAGGTATCGGAGTAACCTGTTGACATATGAATCGTGGCTTATAGCTAGTACAAAGATTGGGTTCTTTCGTTCTTAGGCAGTTGGGCGTTCTACTTCACCGGCTTTTGCTAATTTTGACAAAGATTTCTAAGGTTTTGCGTGTTTTTGTTCTCGGTGCACTTTTTGTTGCTTTTCTGGTCTATCTGTCAAAACCTGGCAGAAAAAGACCATTTTCCAGACCCGTAAGTAGTTAGGAAAGACTACGAGATAGGGAATGATTCCCTTTGGTCAAACCGTCAGAGAAATGACCACCAGCAGTACTTTCATACTGAGCCTGATTTTTCATTATCCCTTGACTCGGGAACGTGCATTGTACTGATTTTTGAGGAGACTAATTCCAGGCCGGTCGCGGTAAGTTGATGACTCCACCAAATCTTCTCAAAGTTATATTACCTATGTATATAGATTATCCAATTTTTATTTGCACGTGGCAATCGTTACGATTTCGTTCTCAAATATTCTGCCCGGCCTTGCAGTTGTTTTTATACGAATTGATAATAATTTGGTCGTCATTAAAGCTCGTTGACTTTTGACGCTAGTCATAGATAATTGAGGCTATAAAGTATCCATGAACTTAGTTGGCGGGATCATATTTATAATGTCTATATCTAGATGACCTTTTTCATTAAATATACTGTTAGATATTGCAAGATGTAAGAGAAGACTAGGTACTTACTGAAACTTAATTAGTATTTTCTTTCCTTACATGTCGAATATTTTGTAGAGGAACTCGAGCCTAAATAATGTCTGGTCGCACGCTTACCGCGGTACATTTGTGTCCTTCCGTGTCTCGGAAAGCGCGTTAAAACGTTGGACCCGACTGTCCTTTCTGGAACAGTCTCGTCGAAAGTCTGACGACCGTCTTACTAACGGGTATTGTATCTCCCAGTAAATGGGCTGCGGAGGTCAGATAGGCAGTCGCCCCATGTAAAGTATTGGTATTCAACTGAATCTGGTTAGAAAACCCCAATAAATTAGTGTTTTGCACCATCATCATTTCAGCCGAAGGACGTCCACTGCTGGACATAGGCCTGCTACAAGGATCTCCACGACGAGCGGTCCTGCGCCTCCCGCATAATTTTGAAATATATTGATAGCAATATCCTTTAAAACCGGCCAAGTGCGTGTCGGACTCACGCACAAAAGGTTCCGTACCATTGTTTTATGAAATTAAGGTTTTAAGTTATTTGTATGAAAGATTACGCGGTAATAAGCGGTTTACGATTTATGAGGTCTTAAAAAAACTACGTACTAGATTTTTGAAGACTTATCCATAGATACCCCCACGTATAAGCATGATGAAAAAAAAAATGCGTTTCAGTTCTAAGTATGGGAAGCCCCCAATATTTATTATTATTTTTTTATTTTTGCATCAAAATCTTAATGCGGTTTACAGAATATATCTACCTACCAAGTTTCAACAGTATAGCTTTTATAGTTTTGGAAAAAAAGGCTGTGACATTCGGGCGGACAGACGGACAGACAGACATGACGAATCTATAAGGGTTCCGTTTTTCCATTTGCCTACGGAACCCTAAAAATGATTCAGATATCTGATCGGTCTCGCAACACATGGAGTTCAGTGAACCTACTGAGCAGAACGGTGTCGGTTCAGTCACCAATCTTGCTCAGAACATTTTTTAGGCTCTGTGTGTATTGTACTCAGAAGAAAATAAACATTATTTAATCTACTCTTATTTCTAAGGTAACTTCTTCCTACATACTAAACAAAACATATCTTTGCAGGATCGAGTAGGAAGACGCATAATCAAGGCTTACCGCGAGAAGCCGTCGAATGAATCCCTGGAGTTTGGCCATGACGTCACCTTCAAGGAGTTTGCACTCTTCCTCACCAACCGGTCGGACGAGATGGCCGATGTCGTTAACAACGAACATTGGCAGCCTATCACCAATCTGTGCCATCCCTGCCTTATCAAGTACACTTTAGTTGGTAAGTCCAAGCATGCAAACTTTATGACAGTACAAGAACATTCATTGCCCTGTTTAGATTGATGAGTAAACACATTTTTCGAATAATGTAGTAATGGATTAGCAATATATTAAAATTGAGAGATTTTACGCAATTAGAGTGGTGTTTATCTGTTACCTTTCGTGCCTAAGCTACTGAACCGATCGTTATGAAATTTGATAGATGAGTAGCTGTAATAAAAACAAATACGGACGACAGCAGGTCCAGCTACCCCAAACTGTCAGATATTCCCAATCAACCTTGAGCCTTAATGCTTTAGAGATAAAGTTGAAAATCTAATAAGGAAATCTGACGTATGGTAGTAGCTTTATGTGCTGTTGTCTGTACATGCAGAAGAAGTCGCGTGCAATTGCTACTATGTCATTTTGTTTTTTATTGAAATTAAACTTTTTACCACTACTAAAGCTAGACACGGAATATAGTTTGAGTTTCCTTTGATGTCTTAATAAAACGCGTGACAAGCGGAAATTGGCAACACTTTTTCAATTTCAAGTCAGGTAATTTGAGCAACCGAAAGACATCTTTACAGTTACATTCATTCGTCAGTGACAGTTTTTCATCGGTGTTGCCAAAAATTGCTTTAAGAGTTCGAAAATTGAATCACATTTAAAAAGATAGTCACCATACTGCATTAATGCCTATGTGTTTATAATATCATACTGCGAACATTAACAGTTCGTCTGGTATAGTGATTATGCCATTAACCTCTCCGGGTTCACGCCATTGCATTGTTCCCTAGACTGTTGAAGCTCGACGGTTCCGACATCCTATAACGATGCTCTGTTATTCATAACAGAGTTCACAAGCATATGTATTATGATATTTGGAAAGTGCAATTTTATGTTCAATATGAAGAGCCACCTTAACGAGTGGTATTGACATAAGTAATTGTCTTGAATTCCACATTTAAGCGTTGCTTGAGATTGCCATTGATCCTGAACGCGAAAAAGGTGAACTGAACTTAAAGGATGCTTTAGAAATGTATGGAGCCTGGGCCAGCACATTGTACACTTAATGCTAGGTTATATTTACGCTATAGTTAACTGTTTTTAATGTTAATTTCCTATATTTTGGCTTAGTTTTTATACAGATTCAATTTAATTCGGCCAAGGAGTGCAACACAACTACTAATAAATATGGTGGTCAGCAATAAGCGAAATAAGATTTTGACAGTGACATTTGATTTACGTGTCATGTATCTAAGGCTATCGTATCTATATTATCTACCATATGACTGCGACAAAAACAAAACATGGATTCCGAACATGCGGCCCATTAAATAAACACAATCAACTCAAATCAGCACTCGACACGAACACAACGGGAAAATAGAACTGTCAAAGTCGCCAATCAAACGTCATAACCATTGTCATCGCTGCCTTAATAAAGGGTTATCTCACTAAAAAACGTTTCAAATAATTAAATATACATATATATCTACTTGTATTTTTATTCAAATTAATTTAGTAGTATTTTTTTATGAAAATCTTTTATTTTTTTTTTCCTTTTTATCTTAGCGTACATAGCGGTGACCCAAAATGAAACATCTCCTTTAGCTTAGTTTTCTAACGCGAAACACAACGCTGCAATCAATCGCTTAACCACTGCGCCAATGGTGTCGTCAAATTTTTATTATTTTAATTTCATTAGCTTAAACTTACTTACCTACTCCAGCAATGTTTGTACTTTGTTCTTGCGCATACACGTAAAAGTATGAAATTCGATGACCTATGCAACATAAACAATGCCATAACGTTGAAATAATTGCAATAGAGGTGTTATACGTTTTTATTGACCTTAATTTACTCTTTGACACCTGTGCCAAAACCTTAAAAGAGATAAACGTTTATACCCTTCCGCGGGCGGCGGGCGGCAGGGCACGCGGCACGTGGTCGCATCGCTATTCGCTCATAATAATACCGGTGTTGTCACTTTTTTAAAAATTACCACATTTCGGGGAAGTGGGAATTAATTCGCGGGAAAAAAAGATTATTTCAAAATTCATTTGTGTTGATACTATGATGATTACGTAAAATTTTATATTATATTTGGTCAAGTGTTTACCTAACCTTTATTATCCTTATGGGTCGGACAGGGTTTTCTTAACATACTGTATAATACTAGCAGCGGCCAGCGACTTCGTTCGCGTGGAGTTAGTTATGCTCCGCTCCTATTGGTCATAGTGTGATGTTATATAACCCAAAGCCTGGATTAATGGCCAATCCAACGCAAAAATAATTTTTCAAATCGGATCAGTAGTTCCTGAGATTAGCGCGTTTAAACAAACAAACAAACAAACTCTTCAGCTTTATATATTAGTATAGGTTTTTAATTAAATTATAAACTAGCGCTTGACGGCAATCCCGCCTGATGATAACCAGTGACGCAATCATTGGTGGTAAAGCGCACTGGTTTATTAAGAGCCTATTCACTCTAGACACTAAAATTGTAGTCCGACGGAAACACCGCCGCTGGCAAATTGTTCCAGTCCCTCGATGTACGCGGTATAAAGGAGGAGGCGAAACGATTCAGCTATAAATTATAAGTAAAGCAATAGTATAAAAAGAAAGACACGTATTTCGTAGGACCTTATACAGTATGTTACGAAAACCCTGTCCGACCCATAAGGATAATAGAGGTTAGGTAAACACATGACCAAATATAATATAAAATTTTACGTATTCATCATAGTACCAATACAAATGAATTTTGAAATAATCTTTTTTTCCAACGAATTAATTCCAATTTCCCCGAAATTTGGTAATTTTTAAAAAGTGACAACACCGGTATTATTATGAGCGAATAGCGATGCGGCCACGTGCCGCGTGTCCTGCCGCCCGCCCCCCGCGGTCGGCAGGGGAAGGGTAGTCAACGCACATTTAATAAGTTACCTCCTTTTGCGAAATAATATTTATTTTTTTTAGGGGGATTTTTTTTTTAAGTAAAGCCCGGTTTTGTATGCATTAGTAGAATCAGTTATCGATACCTAACAACACCTTCACGGGTCGGACAGGGTTTTCGTAACATACTGTATATACTCATTTTGCACTTCTAAAATAACATGTGGTTAAACAAAAAAAAAACTTTTTTTAAAAGTAAATGTGAAGTTAGCCGATTAGTTATCGATGCGGTTCTTCCATTCAATACAAGTTATTTAAATCATTTATTAGTTTGTATGCTAGCCAATAATTGGCTTCCAATAAATTTCCACAAGCTCGACACATCTAGCTTCGCCGACAGCTTGAAAAACTGCTAAAGTGCTTTAATATCTTTTCAGCACGCAATGCCATGTTACGAAGGCCTTGGTTCTAAGACTCCTTGATTGAGACTTATTTGCCAATCTATTTTAATTACTATTCCACTAACAAGTGAAGTAAGACAACTGGAACCGGTCGATCTGATCTCAAAATGACGGATTTTGACAAGTTCCAAAATGGCGTCATTATGTCTTTCCAGTGGTCAATCACTGACACCCCACTCCATATTAATAAATGTTCGAATTGAGAAGCAGTTTTTAGAAAACCATTTCCACTAACGGATTTTATAATATTTTCAATACAGCAATACCGTTGTATCACCGTTCCATCACCAGACGACAGACCAAATTGATCGATCATTATGAATTTACCAGATTGCGAACTTTTTAGCACAATGACAATAGAATAATAATGGAATCGTGTTGGAATGACAAATTTATAAACTCCCCAGATAATCTGTAGCATTACCTCATTCACTTTGAGTAGTAACAGGAAATAAAGTGCGTCAATTTATGTCGTGTTCATTGATTTACTGAATTGTCGTGCGTTTTCAATTTCAATTCATTCTAATTCAGTTAACCGCAATGCATAATGAGTATTTTGTGAATAGGTTAGTCGATGACTTAAGGAGGGCACGGCCAATTTATGCTATGCTACAAACATAAACAGTCAAATGAGTAATTTGACTGTTTATGTTTGTATTTTTTTTTAATAATTATAAACTAGCGCTTGACCGCAATCCCGCCTGATGGTAAGCAGTGATGCGATCGTTGATGGTATAGCGCGCTAGTTTATTAAGAGCCTATTCACTGAGAAAAACTGAGCGAATAGGAAGGAAGACGGCAGTTGAGCGAGGTGATGCAATGTTAAACCCAACAACACGACCAACGATGCTGCGCCAAATGGAGATTGATCTGAAGACCCTTCACAACCAAACTCCCAACACAACAACATTAGGTGCATCGTACCCGGCACACATCGCAACACAACTGCTCAGACCCGTCCTCCGTACATCCCACAAACGAGTACCATGGATCCAGTACATGATTCTGAACCCCCACAGGTGAAATATTTCGTCGGTATTTTCCTTATTAAAAAAATGCATTTTTTCACTTTAAACCGTTCATAATTGCTATACTTTTATAACCCAATAAGATTTTAAAGTAAAAAATAATTAATTCGCTACTTAATTACACAAAAAAGCGCAATGTGAACAAAACTCGAAAAACTATCCTATCAGCTGATTTAATAGAGTTCACATCAGGGGTCAACGTCATCCCCACAAACACGCGCGGCGGCACGCTTGCAACGTTCAAAGGCCGAGCCTACACATTTTTTTAAACACTGTTATTTCTGTAACCGCTCATTAACGATATAAAAATGACTATCATAATTTTATTAGTGTCATGCGGTGTAGCCTTCTCGCGAAGTTTGCGTTACGATGTCAGACACACCCTGTACAGTAAATGATTTAAATGAATATTTTCGAAGATATTACAGACTTAAAATTGCGGGGTGTTGCGTTTGCGGCGGTTTTTTATACAACGTTCACAGTTATTATGTAGTGGTTTTAGTATCAGCATAGCACCCGTGCGTACCCGGGGCGGGTCGCTAGTAAATTATCTTGACCGCAATCCCGCCTGTTGGTAAGCAGTGATGCAATCGTTGATGGTAAAGCGCGCAAGTTTATTATGATCCTATTCACTCTAGCCTTGAAGACACTTAAATTGTAGTCCGTCGGAAACACCGCCGCTGGCAAATTGTTCCAGTCCCTCGATGTACTCGGTATAAAAGACGAGGCGAAACGCTTCGTCCCAATCGTAGTGGTATCAACAACGTAAGCGTGGATACTCGCCATACGACTGGTCGCCCGATGATGGTAAGGATATGGGGGAATTAAGTCATGCAGTTCTCACGCACTCTTTCCAAAATGCATTCTATAGACGACCAACAGGCTGGCTACTCTTCACCTGTGCTCAGTATAGGTACTAACATATAGCAGCGGAATATTTGAAAGGCTAAATGATACGCAAAATCATAAAACTCCTGCACTCGACCCCAGGCCCACTGATTTAGCTTATCGCAGTCATAATGTTTGGTTAAAGCTAATTAAGTGCTACTTACATGTAATACAAGTGCATTAAGATTAATTAATCAAAACAAAATGGATATGGTAGATAAAAATAATGAGTAGGTATGTGACTTCTTGAAGACTGGCAGTAGTTAGTCACCTATGAATAGATAGAGTGACTTCGATATTCAAACTATACATTTAACAAGTGAAACTCAGATTTTCCCAATCAACCTTGAGCCTTAATACTTTAGCTATAAAGTTGAAGATCTAATAACGAAATCTGGCAGATTGTAGTAGCTTGATGTGCTGTCGTCTGTCTGTACATACATATTTGTTCTGTTACAAAAAAAAGAAGCAGTTTTATTCAACATTTTTTTTTATGCGAAACTCGAAACACGTGTCCAGTAGAATCTATGTACAAAATTTCAAAAAGATATAATGAAAATCCATAAAGTTTGTTACCTTACTTGGTTATCCCAACAAAAATATGCGGTGCGTTGACCTCTGGCCTCAGCTGTTGCACATTGCAACAATTTCTACATGTATTAGGGAAAAAATATAACATTGTATAAAAATTATTGGAATCGATTCAGTTGCTTATTCTCATCAAACTATATTCAGGTTACGTATAAATAAAAACTAACGTTGTTGAACAGTACAATATCTACGCGGTCTTAACGTATGGAATAGTATTTTGTTTATAAAACCCACGAAACATTTTAATGCAGGTAGAATCATGTCAAAAATCATTTTGACGACGCGGTTGGTGCAGTCATAGTCATTGAGTGGTCGAAAACTGCGCCGCGTGTCGCTGGTTCGATACCCGCACGGAACAAATATCTGTATGGCCTATAGATAGTTGTTCCAGGTCTAGCTGTTTGTGTTTGTGAGATTAAATGTTTGTAAACTCACCGACGATACAGGAGTAATTTCAAGTGTGCGGCAATTTCTTTAAAAAAATCTATTAGAGTTTGCTACACTCTTGGCAGGATATTTTTTTTTCTTTTTCTAATGGGACAAAACCCGCCACACTTTTTCCCACCCACTGCGACTCCTGAAAGCCAGAATCAATAGTGGAGACCGCCAGAAAAACGCCGAGCAATGAAGCTCGACGAGTCCCGGAGAAACGATTCAACTGTCTTGGGTCCCGCACCGAAATTAATCAGAAAAGAATAGCGGAGGAGTAAGAAAAAAAAATATTTTTTCCACTTGGCAGGATAATGTAAAAGATTCTCCTTTTTACACAAACAACATTTTGGATATGTCGTAAAGTCGTCGTTAAGCGGTTAAATTAGTCGTTTAGTTAACCTCTCCTAGCCTTTGAAAATAGTACTCGCCTCGCTTCGCTCTCCCTAGTCGCAAGTGGCTAATCACAAATTCTAACCTATCATTCAGCCAGGCCGTTAGTTGAACGGCTGCAGTTTAGTTAAAAGGCTAGGTGATTAACTAAACTCAAAAATGCACCATGTGGTACCTGGCGTAGAATAGTAACAACCCATATCCTCTGGTGGGTGTCGTAAGAGGCGACTAAGGGAACTCTCAACAGGGAAGCAGGCAGCAGTCCTTCTCCTGTAGAATAACAAATTACTGCGTTTCCCAACCCGTCTGTATGGAATGAAAATCTTACGGAAGGCCTTGTCCAACAGTGGATCTCTATTGGAGGAGAAGAAAAATGTGTTTTTCTAATATCTCCTGTATATGTTGCACTTTTCGTGCCTACTCGTTCGCACAAATGATGAAATATATATATATCTCTGATATCTGTCACTTTAAAAGGAGTCGGGTTAGGTCAAGGTCATCCAATATGTGAGAATGTTATCATTAAAATTATTTATATTCCCTGAAACTTTGCACATCAAGCTACAATCTGACAAATGTGTTTATTAGATTTTCAACTCTATCGCTAAACCATTACGTGTCATGGTTGATTGGGAATATGACAGTTTGCTGCTGTCGTCTGTACATTTGTTTATCGGCCATGATGATATTTAAATGAAGTACAGAAGCCAGCACATCAAGCGACTACAATCTGTCAGAATTTCTTTAGTCGATTTTCAACTTTATAGCTGAAGTGTTAAGGTTCAAGTTTGATTGGGAAATTTTCAGTTACGGATAGGTTGACCTGCTGGCGTGGTTACATACAATCAAAGCGCGATTTTTACTTCTTAATTATATTAATGCTAGTTGCGCCCCGCGGTTTCACCCAAAGTTTCGATACGTGTTATTCCTGGTTATGAACCAACAGCAAAACAGTATCCAACCAAATCCGTTTAGTAGTTTTTGCGTGAAAGAGTAACAAACATCCTGGTACTAAACTATTCTGCTATTTTTTTACATCGGGTTTTTTTATATTAAATTATAAACTATACTAACTATATTTGTTGCCATCTGAGTAGCTACCATGAGTACTACGAGACTCGATCGTCGATATCGAGCGCGTTTGGCGCTCTCATTGGTTGAGATTTCTTACAACCTTGAAGCGGGCCAATCGATGAGTCAAACGCGTTCGATATCGACTATCGAGTCTCGCAATGTAAACTCATAGTAGCTACACTGATGTATGTTTATTTTAAATGTACCTATCTGTGTCTTGTCTGTACCATCGATTACTTATACAGTATGTTAAGAAAACCCTGTCCGACCCGTGAAGGTGTTGTTAGGTATCGATAACTGATTCTACTAATGCATACAAAACCGGACTAAACTTTAAAAAAAATCCCCCTAAAAAAAATAAATATTATTTCGCAAAAAGAGGTAACTTAATAAATGCGCGTTAACCTCCCTTCGCCTGACGCCCGCGGGGGCCGGGCGGCAGGGCACGCGGCACGTGGTCGCAACGCTATTCGCTCATAATAATACCGGTGTTGTCACTTTTTAAAAATTACCAAATTTCGGGGAAATTGGAATTAATTCGCAGGAAAAAAAGATTATTTCAAAATTCATTTGTATTGGTACTATGATGAATACGTAAAATTTTATATTATATTTGGTCATGTGTTTACCTAACCTTTATTATCCTCATGGGTCGGACAGGGTTTTCTTAACATACTGTATACTAGATTCACAATCAGCTTAAAGATGGTTGAACTGAACAAGCGCACAACACAGCACTTGGGTGCTTCTTTCATTTGGTACTTACTTTATAATTCTGATTTTAATGCTTGCGTGTAAGGTTCAATTTGGTTTGACGTTTGATGTACCACAGACTTCGTCGTAAAAAATAATGCCTTTTTGTACACTGCTTTGTGATAAGAACTTTAAACACTGCACTTAAGGCTGATTTTAAATTAATGTATATTTATTTTGACTACTTTAGACTGCTTAATATTTGTCGCCATTTTTGATAAGAGTTTTGTTCGAGACTGTATCCAGTGTATATAATAAGTGATCGATGATCTGTACTGAATAAATGTATTTTCTTTCTTTCTTTCATCCATACATCCTCACAAACGTTCGCATTAATTATAATATTAATATAAGTAGAATAAATGTGTTATGTGTTGTAAATAACAATTAAAAAGATAATTCCATTGATCTGACGTATGCTGCCAAACCTAAATAATGGTAGATAATTTCTGTGTTTACAGAGTTGCGTCATTATTATTGAATATGGCAACTTTATATACGGGGAATTTAAGCAATAGATAAATGATTTTAGATATTTAAAACTGATAAAAACATTCATAGTGCGGGCGACAGCAGGTCAAGTTATCCGAAACTGTGAAATATTCCCAGTCAACCTTGAGCCTTAATGCTTTCGAAATAAAGTTGAAAATCTAATAAAGGAATCTAACAGTTTGTAGTAGCTTGTCTGTACGTATCGCATGTTTAGACAAGAACTTTGAATATCTTAGTGTCCGATAAAATATGTGTCAATGCGATTTAGCTTACTTCTGCTTCCTAGTAGTTGAAACTAGATTCTAATAAAGCCAGTAGGTTTTCCTAGTTGTATCAGACCGGTATTAGCGATCATTGGACGGCTGTAGTCATACAAACATTACCTTTTAATTTGTATTCTAAAGGTAAGAAGAAACGCGGTCACGTGGTCAGTGATGCTCATTCCATACTAATAACTTTTCTCCCTGGGTAATGGATACTATTCCATTTGTAGGGTTCCTTAGCCAAATGGCAAAAAACGGAACCCTTATAGATTCATCATGTCTGTCTGTCCGTCTGTGCGTCCGTATGTCACAGCCATTTTTTTCCTAAACTATAAGAGCTATACTGTTGAAACTTGGTAAGTAGATGTATTCTATGAACCGCATTAAGATTTTTGAGGGCTCCCCATACTTAGAACTGAAACTCAATTTTTTTTTTTTCATCAAACATACGTGTGGGGTGGGGTATCTACGGATAGGTCTTCAAAAATGATATTGAGGTTTTTAAAATATTTTTTTTTTCTAAACCGAATAGTTTGTGTGACAGACGCTTCCAAAGTGGAAAAAGCCCCCCCCCCCCCCCCCCCCCCCTCTAACTTCTAAAATAAGAAAATGAAAAATCTAAAAAAACATATGATGTACATTACTATAATAACTACCAACGAAAATTGTTTTGAACGAGATCTAGTACGTAGTTTTTTTTAATACCTCGTAAATCGTAAACCGCGTAATCTTTCATACAAATAACTTAAATCCTTTAATTTCATAAATCAATGGTACGGAACCCTTTGTGCTTGAGTCCGACACGCACTTGGCCGGTTTTTTTTTTTTACTAGGGTGGCGAACCTCAAATCTCAATGCATCTACGTGCCATTTTTCCCCAACGAAAAATTCATGTGGCCATGGCGTGCCAACAAACAACAATTTGGAATAAACAATAATTACACTTGCGTGCTATTGCTATTTTAAATCTCTGGTGACATTTCTCGGGTCCCTGCAGTCCCGGGCCCTTGAAAGGCAACTTGAGACGCCCAATGCTAGATTTAAATGATTTTTTTATATTATGCCGTGCCAAAATTATTTTGTTACGTGCCAGCAATGGCACGCGTGCCACTGGTTTGCCATCACATCACATAATTATACACTATAATATTACTATAGTGTATAATTATGACTGGCATATTGCACCGTATCCTTTGTTTTTGAAGTGATTATACACATGTCAGAGCCAACCGTTAAATTAGCTGTTTAATCAACTGATTGACTGCCAGTAGTGCTTACCTCGCATGCATGATCACAGTTCTTACATAACCCATTTGGTCTGAGTTATTTAGTTACAATTCGGCTTGCACATGATTGGTTACAATTCCAACGCAAACTATAACTTATTAAATATCATTCAGTCCGTTAGTTGAACGGCCACCGTTTATTTAAAAAGGCTAGGCTATCAACTTAATGGATTATGAAGGCTACGGCTAAATTTTACGATGAAAATTTCTATTCTAGTGGTCTAGAAGCATGTAATGAATTCATGTTTCATGTGCTGATCATGTTTTACCTTTCAACTCGAATAATTTTGAAGCATTTTGCTAAACCATTGCTTCATATACACTATGTAACAAAAACCCTGTTGTTCTTTTCAGGGACATATAATTTTACCTACAAGCACATCATTGATGAAGTCATAATTAGAAAACAGTAATCATTGTCTAGTCGAGGTACCTATTAAAACCGACAAATTCGAATTTTTTTTAGAATATCTGATTTTATAAGTTAAATAAATTGGCGGGAACGTTCTACTTTAGGCCTAGTATGAGTTTTCAATACGAAACTCGTTCGATCGTATCGAGCGCGTTTGACTCGGCGATTGGCCCGCTTCAAGGTCGTAAGAATTCTCAACCAATGAGAGCGCCAAACGCGCTCGATACGATCGAACGAGTTTCGTATTGAAAACTCATACTAGGCCTACTGATGTCTAGTTTCTTCATGCAGAATTGCAGAGCTATGAAATCAGTTACAGATTATAAATATTAATAAGTAAACATTTTAATTATTTTTGTTGAACAATTTTTATAAATTACTTGCTTTATTACGTCCGTATGCCGATTCTTAAAACGTAGGTTGAAGGAACAACAGGGTTTTTGTTACATATTGTATAACAGAAATAATATATGTATATGATAATATGTAGGTCGCAGCGTGGGTAGGCCCCCGACAAGGTAGACCGACGACCTAGTGAATGAAGGTCGCGGGATACCGCTGGATGCAGATCCTTGGGGGAGGCCTATGTCCAGCAATGGGCGTCTTTTGTATTCGTTACATATTGTATTTAAAAAAAAGTAAGGTCTGAATAACGTAAACCACTCAAGGAATGTTATTGAAATGTCAAAATGAAATCAATTGTTACGTAATTTCCCTGCTGTACATACATATTTTTCTATGAAATGTTATAGAATGTATGCCAATGATGACCACGTAACCGCATTTCGTCTTAACATCTAAGTAAGTAGTCATTTACGTCAGAGAGGGTTTTCCTGTAGCCTTCGCGTGTTTCATCAAGAATTGGACATATCGGTTGACACTTACTTATCTTTATAGGATTATTTATCTTTATATCTTTTTGGTTTTTTTAGGATAAATAATCCTAGATTCATCATCATAGATATGGTTATTTTATTTTTAAAGTAATCTTTTTACTGCGATTGGGCAACGGTAAAACGGTGTGCTTCATTATTTAGATCTAAGGGGCAATTCTGGTAATAGGGATGTTTGCTGAGTAAAAAAGACTTGATTCTATTTAGCCCGTCAATAAGGTTATAGAAAAATATTTAATACGTATATTTTGTTTTATCAAATCATTAAAAAATGACAAATATAAAAGGCATCAAAGATCAGGAGTAGTGGCTGGTGACGTCACTGCTCGCTAAAAAGTGTAGCGTGCAGTGACGTCACACGAGTTTTCAACGCACTGTGTCGTCTTCATTTTTTGTTTATATGAAAAAAGAAAAAATACGTGTCTAGTATTTTTGGAAATCTGACTGACTAATTAGTTTTTTTTAGTCAACTACCCTATTTTAAGAATGATCTGTCTCAATCTGTCAAAAATACTTCTAATTTCCCTACAGTTTGACAATTTTTGACATTAATTGCCGCCGAGATGAGACCGAGACCAGATTTTGAACGTTTTTAATTACCATAATTCACCTTCAGTCTCAATTTGTAAAAAATACTTCTTATTTCTCAGGATTCTTGACATCATATTTGACTCTGTGGGGTAATTGCGTAGGTAACACATTATCAGTTGCAACGGGTTTCATTTTGACAGTTCAACAAAATTCATTGCGTTATTCACGTTGTTGGACAGACACATTTAGAGCATAGGGAGCAATGGAACAGCAATAAGCTTCAAAATGATTCAACTGATAGTAATAGTATGTTATGCAATTAGACTGCTGAGAGAATTTTGCGACCAGATTTTAAACGTTTATGATTAAAAGAATTGACCTTCACACTTCTACGTAATAATATACTTAGGTACCAACTGACGTCAACAGTACAAACTGGTTTTCTGCGCATAATTTAAAGTCTGCCGAAGAACTGTCGTAAAATAATAACGGTGGTAAGCCATAACATCGCCCGCCGGCAGAAGTTACCACCCACCAGACAAAGTCTTGCCGCCAAGCGATTTGTCGTGTTCCGGCATGATGTCTGGTGAAGTTGTACGGAGGACGGGTCTGAGCAGTTGTGTTGCGATGAGTGCCGGGTACGATGCGCCAAATGTTGTTATGTTGGGAGTTTGGTCGTGGAGGGTCTTCAGATCAATCTCCCTTTGGCGCAGCATCGTTGGTCGTGTTGTTGGGTTTAACATTGCATCACCTTGCTCAACTGCCGGCTTCGTTCCTATTCGCTCCGTTTTTCTGAGTGAATAGGCTCTTAATAAACTAGCGCGCTTTACCATCAACGTTCGCATCACTGCTTCCCATCAGGCGGGATTGCGGTCAAGCGCTAGTTTATAATTAATAAATAAAAAAATAAAAAAAGAAACTATTGGAAACGTCTATCTGACAACAGGTTATAGTTTCAGTAATAGGTCTGACCAACACATATTTCTGACCCTATTACAGTGTTTAGGACATTCGAAACTTACCCATTAAACGATATAAAACCTATATAAAGGCCAAACTTTGCAAAAAGGGGTATTATAAAATCTCAGATTATTTAGAGGATAGAGAGGCTTGGGACTGAGCTGCTCGCTCTGTTAAGCATTGTTATTAAGCAATATGCGTAATTATAACGTAAATTATATATTGTAAACATTTTCATTTTTAATGTCTGGACTTTAAAAAAGACGATGATCCCTGAGTTTGTTTCGGCTTTTTCTTCTCAGAGGTAGTCAGTTAGGAAATGCCGGCTTCATCTAGTTTAAAAAAAAAAAAAAAAAAAAAAAAAAAAAAAAAAAAAAAAAAAAAATGACGTGTAAAAGTGATCGGTGATCCTACTTGCTTAATAAACGATTTCATTTCATTTAATCCTCCTATGCGGCCGGAACGTGGATCCACGTGAGACAAAATGGCTTTTTACTTTTATCTGTAATTTTTATTTATTTACTCTTAACATACATGTATCCTTACAGGCTAGACACAATGAGATATTATAGCACACTTAATATTTAGATAGTTCCTCAGTTTTTATCATTGCAAATTCTATAGCTGTTCTAGTAAATTCACCAAAAGCAAAACAGAGCATGTCCAGGTTATCAGCAATGAGTTTAAGAGTACAGAGCGCGATCATGAGTAATTATGGTATTCCATCACTTAGCCAGCCTGTTCCAAGATTTTTCAATTCAGACTTCTTGAAAAATATACCGATAATAGTGATGCTGATATGTATTTTAGTGGAGTAGGTTTTTTTATTTTTCCCAAGTTGGGTTACGACATGGGCCCCGAGGACCCCAGGGGAAGACTGTCGGAAGTCAAACCAGCAACCTAAATTGCGTAACAAGCTTTTAATAACAACCTGAATCCTTTGAAGGCTAATGTTAATACATTACTTATGTATGTTCGAAACATTGTCTACTCAACAACGTAAATAACGCAATTAATGTTGTTGAACTGTCAAAATTGAACCCATTGCTACTGGTCTCAGCCTATAATTCCGGTTGCATTCGCGGCTTTCGCGTTGGGGTCCGCTATCCATCATATACGCCTCCTTCATCTCAGCGTTAATCCCAGTCGTATCCAAAACATTTCAGCTTTGGAGTCTAGGGTTCGCTTTACCAGTCTAACTGCTCATTTTGGCTCATTTTGGACTTTTGAGGGCTCCAACAACCCATAACGACTGCTACTAGCTGTTCTTATGGCAACCGGGACCAACGGCTTAACGTGGTTTCCGAGGCACGACCAGACCAGTGCAAATATTCATATTCATACATACAAATATTTGCACTGTGCGGGGATCGAACTACGCCACGGAGGCTGCCCTACATATACGCCTCCATTTCGCACGATCTCTGGCATCCCGTGGTGTGAGATTGTTGATGAAGAGGAACAGAATAGTGTTACGATCTTTCTCCGCTATTCGTCCGTGTATAGGTACAGCTTGAGACACGCTGTAAGTGTAAGTCTCCGAGAGTTAGTACTACGTCTATTTATAGGAAATAACATCAACACGGTGTGTAAACATACAATTGGACCGTATTAACCCAAAGAGATCTGTTAAATCTAAAGTGTAAACAGGATCGCGTATAAATCAAGTTATTACGAGATTTAACCATTTGGCAATAGAAGTGTTTACTGATTTGCAAATACAATGTGCAGTGTTAGATCTTTTTTTTTTTAAATTGTTTGCTTTGGTACTTACATCTGTTTAAGATTTCTATAAGAACGATAGGTATATCCATACTACCCATATAATATTGGGTTATTTACTCGATTTTTATATTTATATGTCTGTAGATATACAGTATGTTAAGAAATCCCTGTCCGACCCATAAGGATAATAAAGGTTAGGTGAACACATGACCAAATATAATATAAAATTTTACGTAATCATATTATTATATATTCTTTTATTCCCGCGAATTAATTCAAACTTCCTCGAAATTTGGTAATTTTTAAAAAGTGACAACACCGGTATTATGAGCGAATAGCGATGCGACCACGTGCCGCGTGCCCTGCCGCCCGCCGCCGGCGGAAGGGTGCATAACGCACATTTATTAAGTTACCTCTTTTTGCTAAATAATATTTATTTTTTTAGGGTTTTTTTTTTAAGTTTAGCCCGGTTTTGTATCCATTAGTAGCACCAGTTATCGATACCTAACAACACCTTCACGGGTCGGACAGGGTTTTCTTAACATACTGTATTTAGCCATTATTCAAACATTCTTACTCAAACCTTTGCTGACGTCATTTTCTTCAGTCTTCCGGAACGTATACCATGACTACCATGACAAACGATTTCCTCACACCTTTTCAGTGTGGTACTTTCAGACTACTTTCTTAAATAAAACTACAATAAAAAGACGTTTAAAAGTGATCAGTGATTCTACTTCCTTAATAAACGATCTCACTTCATCAGTGTCGCGATTCAGTCTCCAAAAGTCAGATCACTTCAGGGCAATGAGTTTTGTTTTCGATATATTGCGTTCAATTACATGAGCCACCAGTTTTACAAATCAATATTTATGAGAATAATTTTGTGATTATAAAAGTCTAGACAATGATGGCTGAATATTTTATAGATGTGGTCCAGTTTCCGTGTCGATTGGCAAAAAAAAAACTGGATTTTTCATGACGTAATCAGAAGGCAGAAATAAATTATTGCATTTAAACAGCAAGTCTGGAAACTAAGTTCGCTTAACTTAGGACATCCAAATCCCTGTCTCTCTCGCTCTCGAATACAAGATGGCAGGACGTCAACACGCAAATTGTAACCATAAATTTAACATGTGATTCTATGACCCGTTTTTATTTCGCGATGGAAATCCTTATGGACTCCCTCCATCGTGATGCATACAGACCCCTCTGTGACCGGCTAAAATCACCGCGGTGTTACATTTCCATCTGTACCTCTATAGATGCAGGTGAAAGTGTACCACCGTCTGGGGGTGAGGGATTCGCATAAGCATTCGCCGTTCCTCCAACGGGCATCTAATCGATGTTTTTAGCGGGTCTCATCTCGCCCTGCCGCCATTCCCACAATGATAGCACCCACTTTTAAGTGACGCACGTAAAACATTGCTGCACCAACTCGGGCCTATCTATTCGAACAATAGACGCCCCTTGTCCGATGTCTGCATAACACCTCTCGGTCGCAGATCGTTTTTTACCCTTCTCGGGCGCCCAATACGTGTCCTGCGGAAGTAGAGAGGCTACCGCAGTATACGGCTTTTCTCTTCCGCTCAGCCGCATCCTTTCAAGACACAAGGCAACCGCCTATTGTCACAGTGTGGTCACGTCACAGTCTTGCCCAAGCTGGGCACACCTCCAACGTGTGCAGACCCTATCCTCCAGGCAAGCCGCACAGTGGTTACACACGGATGTCTGCTCCCAACCTAAACGACACAAGTACTATCCAAAGCAGCTGTGGTCATAAGGTACTCTCTGTGTGTTTCTATAGCATATATATTTTTCTCAGTTATCAAAAATGTCGAAATAGCAGCACCTTTGTACTCAGCTATTAACTTTATTATATTCTTTGGTATTTTATTGTTTACCTAAAATATAGTAAAACAAATTTTTTTTTTTTTCAACATAACCCTCGGCCAAATTCGACGACTCCTGCGTTGATATTTGTCGTCGGTTATTTAAAAAGTTTCATCAGTAGATCCGACACACAAACTTGAACCATGGACTGCTTACATGTCCATGGTTCAAGTTTGTGTGTCGGATCTACTTTTCCTCTTTGATAAATAAAGATGCCCATAATAATAACAACTTCAGCACTCTTATGAAAATGATCGACTATGTTACTTATTATGAACAGTTAATATAATTTGCCACGAACTTGAAATTATTATGAACGGATTTCCTGGCCTCTTCCTCCATTGTTTTAATTTCAAGGTATTAGTAATTACAAACCGGAATAAATATTAAACAACGTGTACAATGTAGATTACTTACTAATGATTTATTATATAATGCTAGTTTCCCGCCAGAGTTGCAATCAGTTGTAGAGGATCCAACTTACAGGATGACAGAAATCCCTAAGTTTCATCGGGAATAGTGCAGTTTTCGGAAATCTGAAATATAAAAGCGAAGTTAGGTTACTTATAATAATTTTTGTATATTTCATCGGATTAGGTGGTTGACCAAACAAAAGTACCACGTGATTTCGTTAACCGACAAAACATAATCAAAACAAATCCTAAACGAAACACAGGGGCAATTTTACGAACGGTCACAGTCTGGGGACTAATTGTACTAATTTTATTTATTTATTTCTTTATTTCATTGTATATACATATAAATTACATTTTTAAATATTTCTACATAAAAAAAGAAAAAAAAACAATAGTAGCCCACCGGTTATCGGGAACAGGGTCCAAGCTACCGGCGGTCAGGGCTCCAGAGAGAGGAACTTCCTGACAAAGCGAGCCATTAATGTTATTTATTTTATTATTAATGCACACACAATAAAACACATAAGGATTGACATTTGTAGATGGGACTGCAACTTTTGTTGAAGGCCTTCAGGACCGTAGCAGGCTGGTGGCATTTTGTTTATTCTGCCCCCTTGAGAAGAAGGTGTCAGTCTATAGATTTATGTATGTAATAACTTTGGTATAGATTAGCTGTTGTGCCAAAACATACAAGAATAGAATTGTTTATGTTCCGTTATTGTTACGTATCGTCTGTGTGTAGTCACGGTTTCCGATTAGACGCACATGTTTGAATAAGTCATGAGTTTTGAATAGACGAGCTTTATTGGTCGACGACATCGTTCGATATTTCGTAGGTTTTTGGTTATCAATGTTATTTTAACGTCATACTTAGAGATTGCTAAAAATACGGTCACAAACTACAATAATAAGGTATTTAAATTTAATTCATCATCATCATCATCATCATTTCAGCCTAAAGACGTCCACTGTTGGACATAGGCCTCCCCCAAGGTTCTCCACGACGACATTGAGTAGGTGGTGGGTACCTACGTCTTCCGGTGCGTGGTCGCCAATCGAGAACCTGTCGGCCCCATGGGGCATGTGATCCTACGGGCAATGTGTCCAGCCCACTGCCACTTTAGTGTTGCAATTCTTCGGGTTATGTCGGCTACTCTCGTTCTTCTGCGGATCTCCTCATTCCTGATTCGATCAATTTAATTGCTTATTCGAAATTAAACCTATCAGATTCAGTTGAAAACCAGTGTGAGGCACTACCTAGTTGTCCGTCATTTTTGCTGACTTGACTTTTTTGGTGCAGCCGTGAGGCACATTGCTGCTATTTTTTACATCGGGGTTTTGACTTTCTATTTGTTTTTTTTTTGTGTTGCTACCTAATGTTTATTTATGATTTTTTGTGTAGGAAATCATCGAATAACTTCTGCCGCTCTGGGCGGTGCGACAGGGCAAATCAGACTTTTATTAACCAACCACCCGTGTTCTTAAGCTGCCTGTTCTAAGTCCCACGGTAACTCTTTCAAGCAATTTGCGACCCTGGCAGTACATTACATATCTCATATTCGTTGAAAAATATTTGCTTTAACTGTTCAAGTTAACCAACCAATGAGTCTATCGAATCTATTTCAGGTTCAAAGTGTCTCGATTCAAACAAGCGCGTGATAATAATTATACTCTTGCACCATTAATTTTGTATTGCATACGCAGATTAGAAGTGAAACTCCGGGGATACCAAGATTTTACACGGATGTTCTTAACAAGCTGGGAGACTTAATAGGCTTTTAGAGGACGGTGAGCTGGTTGGAGTAACTACCAACGGTTGCCATGGCCCAAACCAGTAACTTAGGTGGCATGTGATAAAAAGTAAAACGAGGCAATGGAAGAAGGTACAAATGTTGTAAACAAAATATAATTCAACAGAAATTGTAGTGACAAAACAATTCTTTATCATAGGTCAAATATCATTATTGTTCGTTAGTGACTCATTAGTGATTATTGTAACAATACTTAATGCATTATAGCTATCGCTTTAGGCATAGTATTATACTGTACTTTAGATAATAACTACATACAGTCCCCTTAAAAGAAAAAAAAAATAGTACCTTACGATAAAAACGCCGTGCGTTAATAGACACAAGTCACACGTATTGCATATTATTTTATAGCGTCTATGACCGAAAGTCGCATTTAGTCAAGCTTTTCAGTGGAAAAATCCATTACTAAACTGACAGAAAAGGTCTAGTTAATGGGTTTCATCATGGGCGTTTTATTAAAACAACACCCAGATTCACATAGTCCTGCTTTTACTAATAAAAAAACGTCCTGACCTGAGACGTCAAGTTCTAGTTTGTTCTCAACAGTAAATAAATGATGCTTTTTTATCAAAAAATTACCTGTTCCTCGGTCCTCTCCTCTATAACAGATGAAATGCTAAAGCAAACTTTTACTCCTTGGAGTAGAGTACACCAACTGTATTCTCAAGTATACTCTTCACAAAATGTCCTACGAAGATAAACAGGATTTATTAATTGTCCTGAAGTGACTGTATCTATTTAGTACCTCATATAATTTGTTGTTTAATATTGTTTATATATTAATTACTTTAGATTGTTAATATAGCTTTTATCGCTTGAAACACAGAATTTCTTAGTTCAGGCACGTAAGATTATGTATTTATGATTTGCATTTAAGACTAAACGAATTTTGAATAAATATTAAGTATTGTTGACACAGATATAAATGTATTAATTGGACCTCGCGAAGGAATATCACAAACTGAACACACACTAATTAAAAACAAAGTAAATATACATATAATGTCACTTGGCCATATTTATTAGTACAGTCCTCCAATATGACATGTTTACTATGCAAATGAAAATTAAATAAGAATATGATTAACCTTGAATATCAACCTATAAAGTTTTAACCCACTGTTTATACACTCGTCTCCCGAAAGGGACTGTACTTAGCGCACCCAATAATAAAATATGTAAAGAAAACCCTGTCCGATCCGTGAAGGTATTGTTAGGTATCGATAACTGATTCTACTAATGCCAACAAAGCCGGGCTAAGCTTAAAAAAAAATACCCATAAAAAAATAAATATTATTTCGCAAAAAGAGTTAATACATGTGGGGTAGGCAACCCTTCCGCGGGCGGCGGGAGGCAGGGCACGCGGCACGTGATCGCATCGCTTATAATAATACCGTCAAAATGGTGTTGTCACTTTTTAAAAATTACCAAATTTTGGGGAAGTTGGAATTAATTCGCGGGAAAAAAACATTATTTCAAAATTCATTAATATTGTTACTATGATGATTAAGTAAAATTTTATATTATATTTGGTCAAGTGATTACCTAACCTTTATTATCCTTATGGGTCGGACAGGGTTTTCTTTACATATTGTGTAACTACTTAAAATTTTGTTTTAAGTATATTGGGTCATGTGTTTACCTAACCTTTATTATCCTTATGGGTCGGACAGGGTTTTCTTTACATATTGTGTAACTACGTAAAATTTTATTTTATATTTGGTCATGTGTTTACCTAACCTTTATTATCCTTATGGGTGGGACAGGGTTTTCTTAACACATTGTATAACCGTCTGTGTAAGTTTGGAACTCATCTTAAGCTCGAAAACACGATATTTTATCCCTTCCTTTATCATATGTGGTTTAGAAAAAGGGTCGCTGGGTGTAAGAAGTTTTTGCATTAATTTGTCAACATATACAATTACGTATTACCTTAAATGACGCAACTGACAGTGAAGTGTGTTTGAAAACTCAAACGTTATAATATGTTGCAAAAAAAATGTGACTTGACCTCTTTTTTTTTTTAATTGTTGCTCCACACTGGAAATTACTCCTATATCGTGGGTGCGTCTTCAGTAAAAAAAATGTTCTGGTTACTGTACATAGATAATTATGTGTCTGCAAAGCCTGGAGCACAGGCGTAGAGTAGCCAGCCTGTCTGTGTTCTACAGCATGCTTTTTGGAGAGTGTCCGCGGGAATTGCATGACTAAATTCCGCCATCTACGTTCCGTCATAGGACAACCCGTCGTACGGCGAGTATCCACCCTTACGTTGATGACACCACTACGATCCGGGCGAAGCGTTTCGCCTCGTCTTTTATACCGCTTAGGTACATCGAAGGACTGGAACAATTTGCCTGCGGTGATCTTTCCATTTGATTACAATTTAAGTGTCTTCAAGGCTAGAGTGAATATTGCTCAAGGAGGGTTCCGGAATTGGTCTTTTAAGAGGAACCGGGACCGCCCCTAGGCGCAGATGGTGCACACCGGGGTGGTTTTAGTGAGGTAAAAATCCCACACTACCCGACCTCATTCCTCGGGGGTCGGGTGACTTATGAAGGTTTCCCCCCGAAAACAAAAAAAGGGCTCTTAATAAACTAGTGCGCTTTACCATCAACGATTACGTCACTGCTTACCATCAGGATGGATCGTGCTTAAGCTCTAGTTTATAAATTAAAAAAAAAACACTTTAAATCTTAAACTCAATGTTGGACTAACAAACCGTTTTATTCCAATCAAATAAGAATCGGTATTAAGCTGGAAATAGAAACTGGTTTCCTCTAAAGACCCTTTAGCTCACGATACAAGAATTTAACAATATCTCAGTCGGGATGTTATTGCACACTGGATTATAAACTGTCGGCGTTGAGCCGAGCATTAAGAACCCAATGGACCCATGCCAGCACGTCAAAAACATACTATCAGATTTGCAACTCTCTGCCCTATGCAGTGCGTCGAGAATTCAGTGCATGAAAATTCACACAGGACGGGAAAAACGCGCCCGTGCGTACCAGAGCTTAGATTGTACTGTGATGCGGTCAAACCAGTCTTCATTTGATATAAAGTATTTAACAGTGAACTTCAGAACTAATCCGCAGAATAATTGTTCTTATCATGACATATTAAAGCTAACGTCAGATTTTGCACGCACCGGTTCTGACTACAAACAAAATCCTCTCCCTAGTTACAGCTTATTTTCAACTATGATAATGTAATTTGGGAATTGCTCTATAATTACGAACACAAAATCTGTTTGAAGTCTTCCTAAACTAGTAATTTGCAGTAATAAATAACTCGGCAACTTACTCAGTTCAAATTACGTTTGTAGCCAGCCATCTTTTTTGCATACTATTACTTTTGGGCACCTTCGGTACATGTAGGATTATTTTACCGGAATTTAATTAAAATAATGTTTAATTAAGGTGAAGGAAAACATCTTGAGGAAACCTGGACTTAAGTCTGAAATCGCCAACCCGCATTGATCAAGCGTGGTGATTACGCTCAATCCTTCTCTGTATGAGAGGAGACCTCTGCCCAGCAGTGGGACGATAAAAGGTTGATAATGATGATGATGATGAAAGTAATGTTTGTATGTATGAGTACTCGGTACTCACCTAACTAGTTATACTAATCTAATTATTAGATTTAATCGTACTGCTTCTAATCACCATAAACTTTAATTAATCGGTATAGTTACCTACAAATACCACACATTTTTAATGATTATGTTATGCACTTCTAATTAATTGCCTCCAATTATAAAATTCTTCTACAATCAGCACTCTAAATGCGTAATACAATATTACTATGAATTTAATCAATTTGAAGCATATTGCTAATCCATTGCTCCATATGTTTGAAAAGTGCGTCTGCACAATAACCTAAATAACGCAATGAATGATGCTGAATTCATCGCTACTAATAATGTGTTACACAATTTCCAATATAGTTACTTAGGTTAGTTTTAAAAGCTTAGTTAGCTAGGGTATATCACCTGTACTACAGTGTCTGAAATTGTAAGCATATGAGATGCATGTTTATTCATCAAGGTGGAAGTATTGACTGTAGTTCTCAATTCATACATATCCTCGTAATGCTCGGTATGGCTCGAAATCTCACGATAGCGCACCAAAATGAAAAGACAATGACGGTTTTGTCACGGTGATTTATCTTGTGCGTGTATAATAAAATTACTCATTAAAAGCAGAATAACAAAAATACTAATGAGGACTGACATGTTATTAGACAATATAATTTGTACACGGTTTACCATTGATCAAGAAGCTCAAGTTGACACTGACGTCACAGAAAATCGAGCTCAGTGAAAAATAGGCACAATGAATGAAGGCCGACATAAAAACATAAAATACAATACTTTTGTAATATTCATACACAGTACTGCCTAGGAACACGGAGATGATTCAGTATTTCGCATAATGCAACAAAACAATTGAACTCATGCAAAAATCTATGTAAGCAGACAAGAATAGCTTAAATTAATTTCGCAGATTGCTCTTCAAATTGGGTTCTCCTTATCTGTCGAGGTCATTGGTGGAAACAAAGTAAAAATTGCCCAAAATAAAATTCCAAGTAAACGGTAAACACCTTGGACAGTCTAGAATCAAAACTACGGAGACGATCCAGAAATTATACATAACGAAACTAAATATTTAAATGTGTTCAAGACTGATCACAGACAGAATCATCTTCAAAATGGATTCTAATCTTTTAAATCCGAGGCTTCTTGGCCAGGAACAAAGTAAAGATTAGAAAGAACGCGTTACCCACTTGTTGTCATGATATCACGCGATTGAATATATTAAAAACAAATTGGGAACAGAGAATTATATTACGAACCTCGGATCAACTGTCAAGGTTGACACGACTGGTTCATTCGCATCAATCTTTTGTACGAGTTCAAGTTCTATGTTAACAATAGACTTGATTTTTTTCGTAGAGGCTGGCCGTCGCTTTATGGTAACCAAAAACATTTTAGTTCTTTAAATAATGTAATTGTATTTTTTTACGTCGTTATTGTTTGAAGTTTATTAATCTAAGCAAGGAATTAAGAAGGCAAACATATTTTGTAGCAAATAAACCGCTTTTGTATTGTTTGGTGTATGTTTCTGCTTGGGGTGTTTTAGCTTTGTCCGTTGTTGAATCTACTGCCTTGTCATCAGCTCGAATTAATTTATTGATATGCGCATAGCTACATATGTATGTCTATTTTTGATATAGCAACATACTCTGTCATCGATGTAGTATGAAAAAAAAAAACAAATTTTTCATATACACCATTATGTTTTCTAGGCACATATTTTACATAATTTATTATCCATTTAACTATGAAACGTAAACGGTGTGAGGTAACTCATATTCCCATTTGAATTTACATATTTCAACTTCGACCGTAACTGCGTTTCGAGTATATTGGCTATAGTTAAGTAATTGCAGTTTTAGGAGTAACGGGTCATAGAAATTTCTAAGACTTGTTTCATTTCTGGTAATAATAAATTTGGAGACCAATTTAAAGATGATGGCAGATGACAAAATAAACTATGTAATTTTGATATCGATAAACATGGAACAAAAAAAATCGCGAGCGATGCTGAGGTTTCTTAAACCTGTGTGACTATCCACCTCTTGAATTCATGACGAGCATTTCTGATTGCTAAGCCAACGAGTAGGAACATTCGTAATATATATGGGATTGACACTATCAACTTTCATATTCCAATTTGTTCCTCACACTGCTTTATCTCCAATATCATCCTTATTAATTGGGAAATTTTGCAACTCATACTACGGAATTCTAAAGTTCTTAAAGATCTGTATATTCCGATAGTTCTGAATTTGGGCACGAGTATTACCAAATGTTAACAACTCCTAGTTCTTTTTATATGACTGAGTTCCAGCCTTCTCAGACGCTGCTTTAAAGTTCAGATCTTCACATATTCAGGCCGTGCCCATTCTTCACAGTTATAGTCACTTTTATTTTATTGATTATACGCCATATCCATAAAAAGGTCTCTATACATTTAACATTTTGCAAAATCATTATAATTCATATTATTTTTGTATAATGCACAATATGTTTTTTCTTTTTGCTACGTTAGCATAGTCGATGTGCCAATAATTTACCGGGTTTATTATAACTGTACTTATTTTGTACGGACGAAAGCGGGTCAAGCTACCCCAAACTGTCAGATATAGGTACACATCAATCTTGATTCATAATGCTTTAGAGTTAAAGTTGAAAATGTAATAAGGAAATCTGACAGATTGGAGTAGCTTGATGTGCTGTCGTCTGTACATGCTGTCAACTGCCTATAAATCAACATATTTCCAAAGTAATAATTCTCAGTGGTCTCATTAAATTTATTTACTTACATACATACCTAATGTTCATGCTAAATAAATAACATTATACCTAAAGTCTTTAATATTGTACATCTGATTAAATCGCTGTCCAAAGTTAGCAGTTATCAAACAGAAGGTTTTTGGTTTTTATTTGTCGAACTTTTTTTGTCTTCATTGGAATCTGCTTATGCGGTTGCGTCATTGTCTAAACATAATATATTAATGCCTCCAATTTGGGTTCCGTGGTTCAATGCTCCTGAATGTCATAAATTATTTAGTCTGTGACACTACGTCATTATTTATTTATTTCATAGGGCATATTCCTATTTCTCTTTCCATTCCGATATTGACCGCGTGCAGTCTTATATGTAACGGATGATTTTTATTATGATAAACGATGATAAATTTTTACGCTATATAGATTCAGTTGTTGAACGCGTGGTTATACTTTGCGCGTCGATCGATGTCCTTGCCGGCCTGTATAATATAACTTTTATGTCTTGAAGTTATTGCATACAGGCGGAATACTAGTCATGCCATCATAGATTTTGCCTTCAAATCTATTCGTTGCTTCTCGGAATAAATATCATCTTCACCTTCAAAATGGACATGCAAAAGAAATAAACAAAAAGTAAAACTTGTTTAGTTTTGCCATACTAATTTGTAGCAGCCTACAATCGCCACAAAAAAAAAACGACGCGTCATACTGACGTCACACGAATTCTACATCTCGCAATTAGAGTTTACCGTGCAATTAGCATACATACAACTTGCCAATTTCAACCATTGGGCATGTGCCCGCCATACATAACACCCGTCTGGTCGGAGGATCCTCACTTTTCTATGGAGGATGAGTGAACTTTACTCCCCGTTCCTCATACCTCCACATTGGTGACCCCGACGTGATCGACTTCAGCGTGACGTCATCATCATCACTCCCGCAAGCTTCATCGGCGCCCACGGCTTCAAGGGGTATACTGACCACGAGTATGCAGCGACCGCGCATACCTGGTCAACACTCTCAGCCTCATCAGCAACCTCGGCGCAGGCACAGGCACAGGCACAGGTTCAGGCTCAGGCTCAGGCTCAAGCACAGGCTCAGGCACAGGCGCAGCACAGGCGCAGCACAGGCACAGCCGCAGCACAGCCACAAGCATCGCAAGATACAAGTCAGAACACTATCAACCTCCAATCTTCGGAGGGGAGTGATGTAGCAGCCTACAAACGCCACAAAAAAGAACGACGCGTCATACTGACGTCACACGAATTCTACATCTCGCAATTAGAGTTTACCGTACAATTAGCATACATACAACTTGCCAATTTCAACCATTGGGCAAGTGCCCGCCAGACATAACACCCGTCTGGTCGGAGGATCCTCACTTTTCTATGGAGGATGAGTGAACTTTAATCCCCGTTCCTCATACCTCCACAAATTTATAGTATTTACATTCATCTCTTTCTTACGAGCTCTCTGTCTCTCTCTCTCTCTGGTACAGCCATACAACATACACGCGCTCTGCACAATAATTAATAGAATAGTGGAAATAATCTTTTTTTATGTGAATTAATTCCAACTTCCCCAAAATTTGGTAATTTTTTAATAAGTGACAACGCCATTTTTGACGGTATTGTTTGAGATTGCAGACGATATTGGGTTGTTTAAGTGAAACACTTTTAGTATACAAGCACACTATTTATATAGATTACTAATGGCACTTCACGATGTTATTATACGTCGATTATTTCCACTATTCTATTAATTATTGTGCAGAGCGCGTGCATGTTGTATGGCTGTACCAGTGAGAGAGAGAGAGACAGAGAGCTTGTAAGAAAGAGATGAATGTAAATACTATAAATTAGTATGGCAATACTAAACAAAACTGATAACCTCAATATTTTTATTGAAAAACGGAAACCCTTTAAAGACATTCCATTAATTTAATTTCTACATATTTATACGTTGAAGACTGTTAACCGATAAATAATCTACATTTCACCGGTGATGCGGCGAGTTTCGACGGCAATTATCGTGATGTCACCGTCTTGGCTATATTATTATCGTCTGGCAGGTGGGATGCTCTGGGGTCCCACCACCATCTTTGGGACCCAAGTCAACCCTGCCTGCCAGACGGTGCACCTGCTGACTAACGAACGGGGCGCTGACGGCTTTCCCTTTGGGGTTTAGTGGTCAGATGGCAGTCGTACTTGTAATTAGCCAAATAAGCCAATCCACAATGGACAGGAATATAAGAGCGCGAAGGCCGCGGATGGAACCGGGATAAAAGCTAAGATGATGATGGCCGTCTTGGGTCTATTATTACGGCTAAGTAAGGTCTAGTAACTTTAGACCTTTATACAGAATGTTAAGAAAACCCTGTCCGACCCGTGAAGGTGTTGTTAGGTATCGATAACTGATTCCACTAATGGATACAAAACCGGGCTGAACTTAAAAAAAAATCCCCCTAAAAAAATAAAAATTATCTCGCAAAAAGAGGTAACTTAATAAAAGTGCGATAAGCACCCTTCCGCGGACGGCGGGCGGCAGGGCACGCGGCACGTGGTCGAATCGCTATTCGCTCATAATAATACCGGTGTTGTCACTTTTTTAAAAATTACCAAATTTCGGGGAAGTTGGAATTAATTCGCGGGAAAAAAAGATTATTTCAAAATTCATTTGTATTGGTACTATGATGATTACGTAAAATTTTATATTATATTTGGTCATGTGTTTACCTAACCTTTATTATCCTTACTAGCGGCCGCCAGCGACTTCGTTCGCGTGAAGTTGGTAATGCTCCGCTCCTATTGGTCGCAGCGTGATGTTATATAGCCTAAAGCCTTCCTGGATTAATGGGCTATGCAACGCAAAAAGAATTTTCCAAATCGGACCAGTAGCTCCTGAGATTAGCGCGTTCAAACAAACAAACAAACAAACTCTTCAGCTTTATATATTAGTATAGATGGGTCGGACAGGGTTTTCTTAACATACTGTATACCTCGGTGAAATCGCGATCCGCGTTACTACGCTGCGGTTCACAGGTGTCATCCCGGTATGCACACTTTTTTTAAATTTTAGTTTACATATTTTATTATCTTGAATGTATCTTTTTTCAAATAAAAAGAAGTATTAAAATCGGTGCACGCAATCTAAAATTGCCACCGAAAATTCAACATGCATAACCCGGCTAGTTCCCAAGAGATGGCGCTGTACTTTGGTCTACTTAGCGCTGTTAAGATTTGAGAGAGTTGGAATTTATAACTCTTTCTTTAGTTAACGCCGTCTTTTGTGGGCGCATTTTAGTATGTCAACTAAATGTAACAAGTCGCCTATTTTTCCTCTCTTGTTTATCTCTAAAGTGGGGTCACTAATTGTGACGAACAGGAAACTACAGAACACTGCACTGAGCATGGCTGACACGCTTTTGGCTGGTTTTTCATATTCTTATATATTTTTTTGCGTAGCTTTATTATAACTTGCACAAGAAATTATTTTTATGTTATTTCTGCCTATGTAATAACGATACTTATATTTTTGCGTATAAAAGCGTCTCCCAGTTATTTCAACCAACGTATTGGTTCAACTTCAATTAATATACAGTGTCACGATAGACCACTACTCCTATTTAAGTCGAGATAAATTTAGTACAGACTTCAACTATAATGTATTTTTGAACTAACATTAATGCCTCAGTTGGTGTGACATGAGATTCCTCTACAAAACCATCTCTACGTGGTTTTAGAATTTAATGAAAGTCACTTTACTACTTTAACAGCAGACTGACTGTACGGCGAAGTAAATACAGGTTGGCGTTGCCTTGACCTTTATATAATTACTACAACCACGGAATAGGCGTCACATCAGTTGTAATCAAAGACATTAAAATTATTTATCTAAAATCCTTTGGTTGTAATTATGTTCACTATTCCACGTCCACTCACTCATTCATCTTATGTACGTTATAATAATAATAAGTATAAGCCGCGCCAATAAAGAAACGAATCTAAAATGGCGTCTGCTACTTGCTAGTGATAGATAGTAAGGTCAAGAAAAACGATGTGATGGAATAGCAGCTCTCAAAAGTTTTCTAATAAACCCTTCGGAACTGAAATCGGATAATTAATTATTGAAGATACGTTTAGCAAGTGGTTATAGTTTTACCATTATAAAAAAAACATTAAGTTTTCTGTAAATGGTTTATTTTGAATACATTTAGTGAATTATTCAATACACATAAAAAACAAAAACACGAAAATTATAAAGAAAACAAAGAAATTATAACTTGAAAGAACCGAGCGCTACAAGACAGGAAGAGACCAAAAGTCCCGACTGTTTTTTTTTTTGTATGCAGTACGGCGCTGTGTGAATAAAGATAGCAATAGTGTGCGACTGAGTGAGAATTATTTATTTAATATATTTATTTATTTATATTTATAAACATCCAAGACCCAGGCCAATCAGGAAAAGATCGTTTTCCATCATGACTAGGCCGGGGATCGAACTCAGGGCCTCCATTTCGCAGGCAGGCGTGTTGACCGCTGCGCCATAGTAGACGGTTAGTATAGAGCGGTAGACGGTTAGTAGTTAGCATAGTTTATATCAGTTTGAGGAGTCTCTATTTAGGCATACAAATGCCTGTAGTTGAAGACTCCGCTCTTCCCCCCTACATTTTAAATACGAAAGCAACAAAAAGGGAAGTGAGAAAAAATAATACCTAATAATACATAACAAAATGGGTGAGTGAGGTACTCTATTTTCTAAGACCTATGTATGTAGTGCGCCCAGCAATGGGACAATAAAAAGGTTGATGATGGTGATGATATGTAGTGCTGTGACACGTTCGTGGTAATTTTAATTGCAACTATTGAAACCTTCACTTCACTTCGTCACTGCTGGATAAAGGCCTCCCCTAAGGCTTTCATTGCATTGGCGGGGTTGCCATAATCCCCAAGCTTAGTAGAGGCGTTGGGGATCGCAGTAATTTTATATTCTACAGGGGAAGCGCTGCTGCTTGCTTCCCTGGTTAAAGTTCCCTGGATATGGGTTGGTACTATTCTAAGCCCGGAACCACACAAACCTATTTGGTATCAATTCTTATAGTATTTTAGTTGAAACCGCTCCAATAAATAGTTTGATATTATCCAAAGTATGTAGTCCTTGGTATGTATTTTTTTAAAACATTGCCCCTCTCTAGGGATTGTTCCTGTATCATATCGTAATAGACAAACAACCAGCTGTCTGTGTATACGATTCGGAACAACTATCCGTAGAAATGAAATCGTTTATTAAGCAAGTAGGATCACCGATCACTGTTACACGTCATGTATTTTTTTTTAACTAGATGAAGCCGGCATTTCTTAACTGATTACCTCTAAGAAGAAATAACCGAAACAAACTCAGAGATCATCGTCTTTTTTCAAGTCCAGACATTAAAAATGAGAATGTTTACAATAATTTACCTTATAATTACGCATATTGCTTAAGAACAATGCTTAACAGAGCGAGCAGCTCAGTCCCAAGCTTTTTGTTTTCTAAATAATCTGTGATTTTATAATACCCCTTTTTGCAAAGTTTGGCCTTTATATAGTTTTTAAATCGTTTAATGGGTAAGTTTCGAATGTCCCCACTAACTTCACCAACCGTGTCCCTACCACAATATATTCCGTTAAACGATGTATTATAATTATATTAATATTACTCAGTAACGTAAAAAATGAAAGATTTAATGAAATGAAGCCGGTCATAACATAACATAAACTGCTTTTGTCCCCTTCGTAGACAAGCGAGAAACGACGTGCCACAGATGTTAAAGGTATTATCATCAATCTTGAAGACATTTGGTAGAGGCATTAGCAAACGCAAAAAATACAGTTTGCGTCATTAATATCTCCAACATACGACAAGGCTCTATAGATTATTTTCTTAACAAGATAACTGAAACAAAATATACTGGTTCCTCGGGTTTTTTTATTATTATTCCTATGTCTAGTAATTAGGCCGAATATTTTTGACGGCGGTGTCGAGTGTCGCATTTCTAGGTAAATGTTTAGCAGCTGGTTGAATGCCTAAGTATTTCGGGAAGCCATTGTCAGACAGAAAAGGATGGTGCTATATGTTTTGGGCGAGACAAAAATGCATTAGGTCGGTAATAACTGTAAAACAAAGTCGGTGGCTTCAAAAGTTGCTATTAAAATAGTTAATGTTGATGTAATTTTTAAAGTTGCTACAATTTTATTAAAAGCGAGAAAGTTGTGTTTTAATGAACGAATGAAATGGGACATGAATTTATTTTTATATTTATCACATAGATAGTGGTCTAGATAGTGCCTCTAAAAATAGTCTGGTCTAGCTAATTAGGTGCTTGACCGCATTCCCGCCTGATGGTAAGTAATGATGCATTCGTTGATGGTGAAGCGCGCTAATTTATTAATAGACTATTAATAAATTATTTCATTCATTCTAACCTTAAAGACACTTAAATTGTAGTCAGAAGGAAATACCGCCGCTGGCAAATAGTACGGAGATGGGGAATTAAGTCATGCAATTCCCGCGCGTACTCACCAAAATGCGTCCTATAGAACACCGTCTACTGCTGAAAAGCTGTTTCATAGAAAGTTCAGTACACTAAGCTTGGATCGGCTTGGGCGTAGCACCGCTGTGCCCTCGCGATTTCTCGCGGGCAGCCCTGGCCCAGACCATAGTACGGGGCGAGAGTGCATTAGACGACGTTTTCTCCTGCGAAACAGTAATGCTTGCAAAGGAGGAGGCGGAGTGCGCGAGGGAGGGGCCCGCCCTCACGCCCCTAGTCATCGCCCACAAGAGATGACCTAGATGTAGGGAGACAGCACCGAACTCGTGGTTTGGTGCCCCCGGTCGATGCCTCTCAAAGATATACCATATCGTGACGCGATTCACTACTACCGGTCGTAGTGAACCCGCACAACGCGCAAAAGTAGTATCAGAATCGTGTACTGAATTTATGGTAACTCGTCGATGTGTCTGCTGACCTGTATTTCTAAAATAGTCAGCAAAAGTCGTCAGTACGTTTTTAAAAATGAAAACTATAAAACTAAACTCTATCTTTTGCAATTTCAATATAAATCAAATTGTTCACCAAAATGTGTGTTCTGCAGTTGTTGTTACTAACTCGTCTGTTCCAATGCCAAACATTATTTTCTTAGAAACAGAATTCTGAGTATGCGTATATTTTAATAACGGAGAACTCTTGACGCTGTGTCCGGCCATATTCTTATTTATATAAAACTACAATAGTTTGCATATAATTATATTTTGAGGAATTTTTCCGTTTAGATTTCTTTACGAAACAAAGCAAGTAGTTAATTTATGGCCTGCCTTTATAAGATCTGCATATCAATTTTGAGGTATTTTTCTTTTTTAACCGACTTTAAAAGAGGAGGATATAACTTCTAGACTTCTTCGCCAAACAATGGACGTAGTTTATTTTTGGAGTCTGTTGATGGTTGATGTCCCTGTTTTTATTACAAATGTGAATATTTGTATTTTAGATTTAGATACACAAACACGCAAAAACGGTTGAACTGATTTACATGAAATTTGGCAGGCAGATAGTTTATGATTTGCATTAACTCATAGAATACTTTTTTGTCTTGGTAGAACGTTGCCGTTATGATAATTTTCGACCTGCACGGAGGCAATAGCTATTATGAAATAAATCATTTTCATTCTAGATTTCAACACAATATGTTATCTTTACAATTTACTTTATGCGCATTCTAGTGCATACTTGGTTGATACAGAAATTGAGACAATATAACTAATATATTCAATATTATCGTAGAAGCTGTATGTCAGAAAAGTTCGCTTCATCATCATAATAATTGGTGGGAGTACCTACTAGATAGTCCCGTCAATGAGTCCCGCAAGAGTATCTTCTTGATGCACATCTATTCGAGTGTACTGAGCTCTATAGCTGTATATTACTACTACAGCTTTGTCCAACTACCACCAGCACAGCAGCTACCAGAAATCTTGAAATGTCATCAAGAGTTTATAATGATACATATATGGCATGTATATTGTATAGTATGACTGTGACTATATCCATAGCTGACCTACTCGTGTATAAGACACGGTTTATTATCAAACACTATTAATTAGATCTAGCCTGGTGATGTCTTCATCTGTTGATTAAACGCAGAAGATTTGAATTTACTTACGTTCTGTCCTGAGCGTTGATTTTCCCCTGATTCAATCAATCCCTTTTGTATGCTAATTGTTAATGAACATTCACAACTAACTTTACCATATCCTTACGAAAATCCGGTGATGCAAAGTCGCCGCATGTTTATCTATATCCTAATTGGATATCTTATAGATAATTGGGCATTACTTATTCTCATACATACCTTCGTTCACTTTCAGGTAAATACGAAACTCTGGTCGACGACTCGCTGCTAGCCTTACACACGATCAACGCCTCACATATCCAATTCCCTCGGCTGGATCACACTTCAGGAACAGCGGAAAAGCTTCACGAGTACTTCTCCCAACTGGACTTGCCTCTCATCAGGCGGCTGTACAGGTTGTACAAACACGACTACAGGATATTCAACTACAATTTAGACAATATTGTGGGTTTTGATCTAGGATAAGATTAGAATTTGAGATGTATGCAGAATATGGCCAAGCTTATAGAGCAAAATATAGGCCGATAGGGGTGACAGCGTTGGATTGTCCTGCGACTATCAATACTTAGTTTAACTCGTCACCTATATTTGTTAGGGCAAACTTCATCTTCGGTCGGTTTTATAGGATAGTTTTTGGATAGGCGATTAAAACTTTAGTCTTGTTAAAATCAGAGATAGTTTTTCGTCGAATCCGGTCAGAGTTAGTTGTTTAACTCTGAACGTTAAACTGTAATTTCATTTCTGCCGTGTTTTATTAATTTTTCGTTAATGTTGAGCGAATTTTGTTTATTATTTGCGTCATGTTTGCTGCAAATATACTCATTTTCTTGTTTCTACTTTATTATTATGCTTCTTGGTTTACGTAGTTACATTCGTGCTCAGTTCTAGGAAAATTGTTACCCTATTTTGGTACATTTTTATCCACACACTGAATCGCCACACAGCAATTACACCAATGGTGCAAAAACTCATTTCATGTGCTGTTTTCCATCCATCCTATTATCGCTGGACATCGCACAAATGTCGATGGATGTATGATTATTTTGTTGTAGTAGACTAATTATTCTAGTGCTAGAATTGGAGAAAGTACATTACATTACTTCTTAGCCTACAGAAACGTGTTGTCAAAAGTGCCGAATCGTGGAAAAGTTTACCTCGTTTTTTATTATCTACTTTAAGACAGCCAAATGTATGTCACTAGAGTTATTAGATTGCCCGGTTAATCCGTCACGCTCTTGCCCCGGTCGATAAAATATGCCCAAGTGAAGAAATATATTTATCTGGATATTTAAGTAGTGTGTATAAATATTGTAAACGCACGATTATACTATATTGACACATTGATGGTGAAACCATATTAATCGTTTGTGTTCTACGAGAGATCTGATTTCGTATGCCTAGCCCGTAACGTTAGTAGCATTTAAGTAAAGCCGTATTTAGTCATCTTTAAATAATGCTCACTACAGATAATATTTTAAATAACACGCGTACATCGTCAGTCTGTATATTTCGAAAGTTTGATATGATATCTTCAATACTTATCTTTAGCAATATATTCAATGACTTTGGAGTAACTAACTCTTTCGATGTTAATGTTTCTGAGTGTGAATTTTAATGGACAAATTCTCAGCAATCAGATAAATAACTTATTTGATTACTGAGAATTTGTCGGCTTTGTTAGTGCTGGTGAATAGGAAAACGCACATCGTATCGTGCTTTTAATGTAATTACCAAGACATCCGGCATTTTTACTTATATATATATATAAATATTATACAGTATGTTAAGAAAACCCTGTCCGACCCATAAGGATAATAAAGGTTAGGTAAACACATGACCAAATAAAATATAAAATTTTACGTAAGTAATCATCATAGTACCAATACAAACGAATTTTGAAATAATCTTTTTTTCCCGCGAATTAATTCCAACTTCCCCGAAATTTGGTAATTTTTAAAAAAGTGACAACACCGGTATTATTATGAGCGAATAGCGATGCGACCACGTGCCGCGTGCCCTGCCGCCCGCCGGCCGCGGAAGGGTGCTTAACGGACATTTATTAAGTTACCTTTTTTGCGAAATAATATTTATTTTTTTAGGCGGATTTTTTTTTAAGTTTAGCCCGCTTTTGTATCCATTAGTAGAATCAGTTATCGATACCTAACAACACCTTCACGGGTCGGACAGGGTTTTCTTAACATACTGTATACTTGTATCTTAGTTTATTTTGTTAACGTATTATATACTTTTAAAACTAATTAAAAAGTACAAGCAAAGTTACAATATCTTAACGAATTGTTTGGTTGGAGGTAATGAATCAAACATAGTTAATCTAGTCCCAACTTTAGGACTAATGTAGACTAAAACAGGCTTTCTCACTAATTAGTCACCACCAGCACATTGTTATTTAGAACATAAGTTAGATCTGGTAATTAAAAACCTCTTTTATCACGGACTTCTTAGTGAGTAGAAGCGTGGTACTTATTATTTAGAAAGTTATAGTTAGTTTGTAGCTTATACTTGCATGTTTCTTGGTATACAATCTTTATAATTATAAATACATAATTCTACGAAATACCATTTCTTACTTCAGTAACGATGCATTGTTGTATGGATATGGGAGTATAGAGAAACTAATATAAGGAATTTGCAGTACAAGATAACAAAAGTTTAGATTTGGTGGGATTTAGTTCATACAAGAATGATGATCTTGTAGTAAATGCAAAATCAATTGATTGAAGACGTTTCATTTACTCGTTTTAGACAAAATATTCATTCTAATTTTTGTCTTGTTCAAAGGTTGTGTTTTAATATTTAGCTAAAAAATAATTATTCCATTATTGGCATTATTTTAAAGCTGAATTCGTGAATATTTATTTCAACATAATATTTTTTAATTAAATTGTTGTGGTCAGTATAGATTTTTATGTTGGGATAACCATATTTTTACCAAGTTAACCCTATAGATGCTGTCGTCATATTGTATTCCAAATAATAATAATATTATTATTCATACTTGTATACCAAACGAAAATATCTTTATGAGTTTTTATTTCGAAGAATCAAATCATTATATTTTTATAATGTTGCTGATAACTTATCAATGGCATGATTGTTTTAATTAATAGTTTTGGCTTTCATTAGGTTATAGGGAGATATTATATACTAAATTGTAGTTTATTAACATTCCACAATGATATTCCAAAGCTCCCTGTGATAAGCTCCGATGCAGGAGACTTAATTAAATGTTTGATAAGAATTGTTGTAATGACGTAGATACTTTTGATAAGGATTTTTTTATCGTGTTTATCACCTATTTTTTAATTTTAATAATTAATTCTTTATAGTAGGCTAATGAGAAGTGCTGTCAATAAAATGTTGACATAGAAATTGTACGCACAGAATTCTGTGTGTGCAATTTTTATGTCAAACATATTATTTTCAGCATTCTGTGACCTAAACCCGCACGTGCGTCACGCTTTTTTGTTACTTAAGTACACAGAAAAGTGTGACTTAGGTCACACGTGCTGGTCACAATGTGCTGGTTTAGCTCATTAAAGCGATAAAATACGATAAGTGTATCTATTAACTCATGGCGTTTAGCAAGTAGGTATATAGATACTATTTCAATTATAGTATTATCATATTATATACGTCTACATACAATATGTAAAGAAAACACTGTCCGATCCGTGAAGGTATTGTTAGCTATCGATAACTGATTCTACTAATGCCTACAATGCCGGGCTAAACTTAAAAACAAAAACCCCATAAAAAAAATATTATTTAGCATAAAGAGGTAACTTAATACATGTGCGGTAGGAAATACATAAGCGAGCGAAGGGGGACGGGGCACGCAGTACGCGGTCGCATCGCTATTCGCTCATAATCAAATCATCAATCTCAAAATCATTCACAAACTAAACTAATTTTAAGTTATGTGCATCGTTTTCTTTTCATTTCGTTAAGAAAAGGATAGAAGATAACATTTTAATTTTTTTCTTTCAAATTAAAATTCTCCATAGACAGTTTAGATGCGATTTTAAACACGGCGACTAAAAATACGCCAGTTTACGTCAGGAGCGCACTAATTTGACAGGTCTAAAGTGACATTTTATCTTCTGTCCTTTTTCTTAATGAAATAGTTAGAAAAAGATGCACTGAACTTAAATTTAATTTAGCCAATAATACCGTAAAAAACTGTGTTGTCACTTTTTTTTAAATTACATAATTTTGGGGAAGTTTTAATTAATTAGCGGAATAAAAATTATTTCAAAAATCATTAGAATTGTTACTACGATGATTATGTAAAATTTCATATTTTATTTGGTCATGTGTTTACCTAACCTTTATTATTATTATCTTTATAGGTAGGACGCGGTTTTCTTTACATATTGTATATTTAACTTAACAATCTTTCCATTTTTTTTACTCTGATACATATTATAATTACTTACGTGTGTTATCTATTTTATAAATGTATTTTTTGTTTTTATTACGGTATTTTATTTATAATAACTATATATTTATATAGGTTAGTATATTAATGTGTTGGGCAACCACTGTACGGTGACTTTTGTAACTCCGGTACCACTCAGATCTGGAGGCTTCAATTAAAAATGTAACACTATGTCGTAGTTGAAAATAATATTTTATAATAATTATTATTTCTATTTGTTAAAGTCATTAAAAAATGATTAATAGTGGCAGTCATAGGGTTCTTTTTGCTTTTCGCCTATCAATTTTTATTTAGCAAATTTTATCTCCCTTTGTTCCATCCTATTGATACTTTATATAATGGTGCTAATAAAATGCCATGATGACAGTTTTTGTTGTTATTGTAATATAGTCTAAAATGGCATTAATTTTATTATAATTAAATGTGCATAATAATTAAGTAATTATTGGTACAAGTGTGAAAATAAAACGAGGTCAGAACGTGACAACTATTTTATTAACCAATTTTAAAGGATATTATTTAGATTGAATGCAATACGTGTGAAAATATAATTTTTCGTTAATGTCCTCTTATTGTTTCATTTCTAACTGCATTTTAATAATGCCTTCAATCCCGAGATTTAGCACCGTGATTGCGTAACACACACTATCATAATCTAAATAATTTTGAAGGATATTGCTAATTTATTGCTTATACGAAGCAATAAATTAGCAATATCCTTCAAAATGATTTAGAATGTTCTTAAAATTCGTTTGCTCGACAACTAAAATAACGCAATGAATGTTGTTGAACTGTCAAATTGACAGTCTTCTGTTAGCTTGTAACGCAATTACTGCGCCAATTACCCGACATCATACCGAGGGCAACCCGGTCATCAGCTTATACGAGATTAGGATTGCCATTAAACAGCTGAAAAACAACAAAGCGCCGGGTGAGGAAGGAATCACAGCAGAGCTTCTGAAAGCGAGCGGAGCGCCGGTACTAAAAGTCTTTAATTTTGTCTTTCTGGAGGGCGTGGTGGTACTGTTCTTTAAAAAAGGTGGCAATACCCTATTGAAGAACTACAGATCGATCATGCTCTTGAGTCATGTCTATAATCTGTTTTCGACGGTGATCAGGAATCGTCCTGCAAACAAGCTCAATCAATGCCTTCCAGCCTCCCGAAGAAGCCGGGTTCCGTAAAGGCTATAGCACCATAGACCACATACATATGCTGCGGCAGATTATACAGAAGACCAATGAGTATAATCGGCCACCATGCTTGGCGTTTCTGGACTATGAGAAGGCTTTTGATTGCGTCGAAACTTGGGTTGTGCTTCAGTCTCTCCAGCGATGCCGCTTTGACCATCGGTATATCTAAGTGTTGAAATGCTTATACAACGTGTAACAAAGGGTATATATACATACCAAGGGCATGGCATCTTTACATGATATCAATTAATATCAGAAGGTTTTCAACTCAAAATAAAATACTCAAAAAATTTACACTAAATTTTCGGTTCCGTGTGTTTCTTAAATTCAAATCACAACAAACGTGCACCACACTACATACGTTAATGACTACTCGTTATACATCACATTACTTGGCAAAATCACGATAAATGTCTTAAAAAATTCTGTGCGCCTAGTATGGTAGTAGCTTATCATAGGCGGTGTTTTTTCTCGTAACTTCCTAACATAAAGAGATAGGATTAAAAAACCCTTCCAATATCGATCGATATCATGTAAAGATGCCATGCCCTTGGTATGTATATATATACCCTTTATGTTACACGTTGTATAGCAACGCCACCATGACAGTCCGAGTACAGGTGCAGAGTACAAAGGTTATTTCCACTGCAGAGCCCTCTCTACAGAACCGTGAGGCAGGAAGACGTTATACCTCCGGAACTGTTCACCGCTGTACTGGAAGATACCTCCAAGCTTCTGGAATGGAAAGGTCTGGGCATTAACATCAATAGCGAGTATACCATTCACCTTCTATTTGTTGACGATGTTGTCATTATGGCGGAGTCGCTGGAGTGTTTTAGTATCATGCTCAACGACCTCAATGGGGTTTCCCAATAGCCTTCAAGCTTCTGGAATGGAAAGGTCTGGGCATTTTTTTATGTGGTAGGCCTCATCGGCTGCCAACAGAAGTTACCACCCACCAGACAAAGTCTTGCAGCCAAGCGATTCGTCGTGTTCCGACATGATGTCTGGTGAAGCCGTACGGAGGACGAGTCTGAGCAGTTGTATTGCGATGTGTGCCGGGTACGATGCGCCAAGTGTTGTTGTGTCGGGAGTTTGGTCGTGGAGGGTCTCCACATCAATCTCCCTCTGGCGCAGTATCGTTGGTCGTGTTGTTGGGTTTAACATTGCACCACCACGCTCAACTGCCGTCTTCCTTCCTATTCACTAAGTTTTTTAAGTGAATAGGTTTAATAAACTAGCGTGCTTTACCATCAACGATTGCATCACTGCTTACCATAAGGCGGGATTACAGTCAAGCGCTAGATTATAATTATTTAAAAAAAAAAAATATCAACGGCGAGTATACCACTCACCTTCGATTTGCCGACGATGTTGTCATTATGGCGGAGTCGCTGGAGTGCTTTAGTATCTATAATGTTCAACGACCTCAATGGGGTTTCCCAACAGGTGGGCCTTAAAATGAACATGCACAAAACGAAGGTCATGTCGAATGTCCATGTTGCGCCGTCACCGGTTTATGTTGGGGCTCCATCCTTGAAGCTGCAGATCAGTATACAGTATATCTGGGACAGCTGATCCAGATCGATACTTACGGCTTCTAGGACAAAATTTTTCGACGAATCTCACTCCGATAGGCAGCGTTCGGGAGGCTTCGTAGTCTCTCCTCGTCCAAAATATCTCAGTGCCTAAAGACAAGTCTTTAATCAATGTGTGTTACCGTTGATGACATACCTATGGATCAGAAACGTGGTCCCTCAGTATGGGCCTCATAAGAAAGCTCACGGTCGCACTCACTAGCATAGTCCTCTAGTCCATAGTGCTAGGTGTTTCTCTATGTGATCGAATCAAGAAAGAGGATATTTGTATAAGAACGAGAGTCGCCGACATAGCCTAGCGGATTATCTCTTTGAAGTAGCAGAGGGCAAGGCACATAGCACGTAGTGCCGATGGCCGATGGGGCAGGAAGGCTCTTTTTAATGGTGACCACGTACCGGCAAGCGCAGCATCGGTCATCCACCGTCCTTGTGGTCGAATGACCTGACCAGAATCGCAGGGAAGCGCTATGCAGGCCACGTCCATTCGGTCGTTTTGGAAATCCTAGGGGAGGCCTAGGTTCGAGTTTATTGGAAGGAGTCACCCTCCCCGTTTTATAACTTATAGGGATTAGACAGGACTTTGAAGTTATCTGGAATATCGTAAAGTGGGGCTAATTCGAACTGATTGGAGCACTTTTTTTCTTAAATGTATGTTTACGAAAATAAAGCTACTAAATACGTATGTTTGAGTTTACGTACGTAAGAGCAAATAGAATAAATGAAAAGCGCACAAAATACACGTATTTCGTAGACTACTTCATACATAAATCTCTCTAGATTTTTAGTTCCCAGCAAAAGTTTTACTACCTCGAAAGACAAAAATTCGCCAAGCGATTCGTCGTATTCCGGCATGATGTCTGGTGAAGCCGTACGGAGGACGGGTCGGAGCAGTTGTGTTGCGATGTGTGCCGGGTACGATGCGCCAAGTGTTGTGTCGGGAGTTTGGTCGTGGAGGGTCTCCACATCAATCTCCCTCTGGCGCAGCATCGTTGGTCGTGTTGTTGGGTTTAACATTACACCACCTCGCTCAACTGCCGTCTTCCTTCTATTCACTCAGTTTTTTAAGTGAATGGGTTTAATAAACTAGCGCGCTTTATCATCAACGATCGCATCACTGCTCATCAGGTGGGATTGCGGAAACGCTAGTTTATAATTATAAAAAAAAAACAACGTTTGCCACCGATATTCTTCACATTTTTTCTGTGAAATTGGCGTTGAATGGTAAACGTCTTGCTAGGTGATGTAATATACTTTCTACTACCAATAGATACCTAAATATATAATTGATCAAAACTTTTATTTCGCCAGTTCCAAATAACCCTATGATTTCCAAACCCATTTTACGATAATGCATTTCAAGATAACTTCAAAGTCCTGTCTAATTAAGATATTCCATAGACAGTTTAGACGTGATTAAAAACATGGCGACCAAAAATACGTTAAATGACAATATGTCAGGCGGTAACTAATTTGACAGAACTAAACTAATATTCATCTTCTGTCCTCTTCTGAACGCGATAGAATGAGATTCAATGAAATTAATTTTGGTTTGTGGACAAGGGAATCAGTACCATTATCTTGCGTTATGAGGTCCCATCCCATGTTATTTGTAAGTGTCAAACTAAATAGATTTTAAACTATGTCATCATCATCAACGGCCTAGGCTTTCGCAACTATGTTGGGATCAGCGTCCAGTCTAACCGGCTTCAGCTGAATATCAGTAAGTATTTTACAAAGAGCGCCTGCCTATCTGACAACCCAGTTACTGAGTATTACGATGCCCCTTGGTAAGAATGGTGGTCAGAATTTCGGACTTCTGACGAGCCGTAACGACTGTCAAAGGTCTACGAAGACAGCCGGGACCAACAGCTTAACGTGCTTCCAAAGTCCGGAGGGTTTTCGGTATGTAAAGGTGGTCAGCCATCCATCCGCAGACCAACCGCGATTGTTAGGTATTATTTTAACCCATAGCCCCTCGATTTTAAACTATACAGAGTGGTGCTGACAATACGACAGTAAATGAAAACACGAACAATGCTGGATCATAGGAATAATCCTAAACCATAGAGAAAAACCTAGCATCAAAAATAAAAAAATGAAAATTTCAAACAAACTAAATCGCATGAAATTGCAACCGGAATAGAACATCCTTTAAAAATATTGGTTCACTGACCTCCGATCGGCAACAGGGCGATCTTGTATCGACTTGCTTTTTTCGCGCCATTATTATTAAAGTTTGGTACCGCAGGATGCGGCGGTCATTAACCTGTAAGCGCTTCCTTATCAACGTGTACATCATGTAAAGCATGTGAAAAATGAAAAATAATTTCCTGTGACTAAACTAATGGACATATTTATATGATTTTTTATGTGTAGACTGAGAATGTGTTGAGGTACACGATGTTTAATTTATTGTCGTATTGTCAGCACCACTCCGTATATAAATTCTTAAATAATTTAAATTTAAAACACCTCTAGGTTCTATTGATGTCTGTAGGTATGTCATACAGCTTTATAATAATATCTCTAATTCTTATTTTATTTCTAAAAAAAAGTCCCATTAATATAATCCTTTATTCAAATTAAGTTACTATAATTTCGAATTGTTAATATTTACATATGAATTTGAAATTAACTATGAAAGATTAGCGTATCTAATGATGATTTAAGCTCTATATAATGATAATTGTAAGTTTGGCAAATCATTATAAAGCAATTCATGGTTATCAATACTTTCGTGTAAAAATGCAACTTACAGCAGTCAGTTTTTGACAAATTAATCAACATAGAACACTTCTATGTAACGAACTATCTCACTATAGTCACAAAACACGTATTCGTTTTTATGAAACTGACAGGTGTCATGAACGCATTCACTTATCGGTCGCACAAAAATGTACTCTGTGGTCGCACTGTACGTAGTGATCCCATCAACATAAACCTATTAATGGACATGCCTTAGAGATGAGAATTGTGGCACTCCGAAAGAAAGAGAGGAAACGAAGCTTTGTCTATCTTTATCTCTCTCAAAATCATCTATGAGAAATGAAATGGGCTAGGCCGAAAGCATAAGCCATCTCTCTCACTCTTTTGAAACTAAAATATTACTGCAGATTATACGCGTACGGCATGTCCATTATATTATCCTCCAATAACATAATAATTGTAAGCACTTTTGACATTGCCAGAGGAGAGTCGAATTTACTTGCCATATTAAAAATGGAATAGAACTGTAGCTTTTTGTGCTGTTTATAATAGTTTTGAGTGAATGTTGCCAATTTATATGCACATTTTGAATTTTCTTCATATACCATAAGAGATCCTAAGAAATGAGGTTTATAACAATACTATGTGATTGGCCTGAGATAGTTCTGTCCGATGATGTCGTTTGGCAGCTTGCATTCCTTCCACGGTTCCGAATACACTGTGAATGGACCGGAACCCCGCAGTATCACTGGAAGAAGGTAAAGCGTTTAAAATTAACGGTGTACTCCAAACCAGACCTCAATACGCGTACACCTTATAAAAGTACGCCATACAAACTCTATGCATCCAATTACACTAATAAATGAAACTGAAGAGTTTATTTCAAAGCGCTCATCTCTGGAAGTACATTAAAAAAAAAATGTCTTATGAATTTGTCTTTGAGAAAAAAGAAGTAAACATCAGAAAACAAGCTAAGCGACAATGAAGCAATAGCGAGGGGAAGTTTTATAAAAATGTGGCCTACTTACTACTTTAGTATAGGTATTCATACGAGTTTCGTCGCGGGTAAAAGCTAGTATAATAATGTTTACGACCTTACCTGAAATGCCCGGCGCTAAAGTGATGGTGTATTTACCATCATTCAGTACTAATCGCCAGTTATCATCCATAGAATTCACATTCAGTTTCGTATTGTTTGCTGATATTTCCAGCGTTAGGTTTGCTCCGAGATATTTGATACCTGAAATTATGAATAGCTTAGATAACACATATGATTTAGGTAAGGCTCGACCGAGATCTCGGTCTCGGTCTCCGCGTTCTCGGCTACAAATTCAACCGGGAAATTTGTCTCGGTTCTCGGCTATTCTTCGCCGAGTCATGACCGAAATTGTAACTTTGTTCGGATCGGCATTAAAATTTTACCGCGCGCCGCCATACGCCGCAGTGCGAAGTCGATTGGTGTAAGTACGTGAGAGAGCTGAATTGTGATTGGTTGAAATCTCGGCTGGCGAGCTGCGGCCGGCCGCATTCGCTCCGTTCATACACGCGCAGTATTTGTGATTGTTTACAATAATAATGCATGAAAGTTTCATGTTATAATATAATGTTATTTAACTTCGATAATTAAAAAAAACGAGTGTGCTTATGACCACACGACTGTATACACATATACATATATTAATTTTCTATAAATATTTAAATTTATTACATGGTTTCATTGGTAAATTAATATTTTTGCATAGATCTTCTATTTTTATTGAAAAAAAAAAAAAAACTCGTTGTAGACCTTGTAGTAGCAAGCTCGCGCCACGGGCGCCTCTGTGCTTATATCCCCTACTTAACTTCCGTTCGCCTTGCCCGATCACTTTTCGTAACGCTTAGGTACGTCAAGCGTTCGCCAGCTTACAGCGTAAAGAAGTTTCACTTCAAAAATATTTTCGATAAACAGTTAGTACTGCATTAAAATATGTTTGTTTTTAACGCTTTCTCTATTCTCGGTCTCGGCTCTCGGTCTCGGCCGAGACATTATTCTCGATCTCGGCCGAGAATGAAAAATCTATCTCGGTCGAGCCTTAGATTTAAGATTCGAGTACAAACTTCAAATTTTCTTTCTATTTCTTTAAGGAAAGGATAAAGTTAACATATAATTTTAGTTCTATCGAATTAAAATACTTCATAGACAGTTTAGACGCCATTAAAAACGTAACAAATAAAAATACGAAAGTCGATTTATGTCGGAAGCGGACCAATTTGGTAGGACTAAACAATATTTATATTATGTCCAATTCTTAAGCAAATACAAAGAAAAAGATACACTGAACTTAAATTTCGTTTCTATACAGTATGTTAAGAAAACCCTGTCCGACCCGTGAAGGTGTTGTTAGGTATCGATAACTGATTCTACTAATGCATACAAAACCGGGCTAAACTTAAAAAAAAAATCCCCCTAAAAATAAATATTATTTCGCAAAAAGAGGTAATTTAATTAATGTGCGCTATGCACACCTATGCCCCATTCCGCGGGCGGCGGGCGGCTGGGCACGCGGCACGTGGTCGCATCGCTATTCGCCATAACGGTGTTGTCACTTTTTAAAAATTACCAAATTTTGGGGAAGTTGAAATTAATTCGCGGGAAAAAAAGATTATTTCAAAATTCATTTGTATTGGTACTATGATGATTACGTAAAATTTTATATTATATTTGGTCATGTGTTTACCTAACCTTTATTATCCTTATGGGTCGGACAGGGTTTTCTTAACATACTGTATAAGGGAATCGTAGTTTTGTATAACAATCCGATATTGGTAATAGGTTTTTGTCTTGACCTTTGTCAGGGTTTAACGGAAAGCTTTCAGAAAATGTTCAGGTCTTGCTTAAAAAAAAACACGCTAAACACAGACAGTTAGATAACACAAGAAGAAAAGAAATTAACACAAACAATTAACGAATTGTGATGATTGATGATATAGTTCATTTCTAGTCTTGAAAGTTGGGCTTTTTCAAAAATATCTTGTTTAACAGGGTCTCGTAACTCTCTAGCGAGCTTAGCTGTAGCTCCATGATTCAAGAACTTATATTTTTTACATAGGCTTTTGTAGCTTCTTAAAGTGTACCTACCAAAAGCTAAACTACTGCCTACCTCTAATTGAAAACTTAGTAGCATTAAGTGGCAGTCGAGGCTTGTTGATCTCCAGCCGGTCCAGGTTGATGCTGACGCCTGCATAGCCGAAGATTAGCGTCTGAAGGAACCCTCCCATGCCCGTGAAGAAGTTAACAGCCCCTGAGTATGGACGACGGAGTTCGCTCCACACCTGTAAAGAGTATTCAGTGTTTTGGATTATTCGAAGATTTGTTTTTCTTTTAGTTTTCTATTGTGGAAACTTTGATAACATGATCATGGAGTGAGCTGTCATTCCAACTAATGGTAGCGATCGCGGTCGCTGCGCAAGGAGGCTCGAGTTCGATCCCCGCGCAGTGCAAATATTTATATGCATGAATATATCCTTTTTATATACTTGTACATAATTTTATTTTTTTAGCTTTTTAATTTATGTAAATATTAGCCATATATATATGCCGCGGCGAATAAAGATTGACAAATATAAAAAAACAATTGCACGAATATGAATATTTGCACTGGTCTGGTCGTGCCTCGGAAAGTACCTTAAGCCGTTGGTCCCGGTTGCTATACGAATATCTAGTGGCAGTCGTTACGGGTTGTTGGAGCCCTCAAAAGTCCAACAATTGGTCTATCTTCAATGCTTCGATATCGCCTTTGAGTTGTGGAGGTCAGACGGCTGTCGCTTTACGTAAAATATCGAAGTCTAACCAAAATCAGCAGTTAGACTGGTAAAGCGGACCCCAGACTCCAAAGCTGAAAAAGCTTCGTATACGACAGATTAACGCTGAGATAATGATGACTAAGGGATTCACTATTGACATTTCACTCCAAAGTTACTTCATCTAACTTTTGACGCTAGATTTTTACAGAATTGATCGTAGAAGTTTGAATGCAAGTGCAAACTGATGAAAAACTAGGTACTGACTTAAAACTTCTGAGGTCCTTGTGTGGGTCAAGGGTGGTAGATTTAAGTACTAGTGGAAGGAAGATGGTTGGTTATTTGTTAGTGCTAGTTCGTAAAGTGACAAATACATATGTATATAATTTGAACTCATAGTTTAGTCAGATAAGACAGAACCAAATCTAGAAGTTTTTCTTTACCTTGAAAGGTTCTCTAACAAATCCTTCATAGCTCATGTTGAATATAGCATTAGCTTTGCTGTCATCATCCACCTGCAGGTGGCCTATGGTATGCATGCTCCACGTCATAGCTGGACCAGTCTCCCGAGTCATTGATTCGTAGTAGGTCAAGTCGTTCAGCCGTGTGGAACTAGAAAACATGATAATTAGACTTCAATTTGGATTCAAAAGTCGCCGTTATCATAAAGAGGCAAGATTAAATAAATTATTCTAATGTATGCCACACATTATTGTGTCGCCAAAAATTAAGTTTCATTTAAGAATACTTAGACATCCTCTTGGTCTGTTTCAGTAAAACTATTTTCTAAGTAGTTATGTTGTTGTTCCTTAAAGAAGTAATTGTACCTATTTGCAACACCTCATAATGACAGGAAACTCCGAAAGACCACTGTTCTGACAGTTTAAACTTTACATTCAGCTTAATAAAGTTCAAAATCCAAAAACATATCTATATATATATATCAGTCACTTACATATTCATCGCATACTGTAGAGGGAAACCTAACAGCACAGCATCAGCTTGTTTGATCTGCTCCCCTCGTTCGTAGCCAGAAAACTGCGGGTGGTAGTCAAACTCCTGGTCATATGGCAGAGCTAAACTCCAGGCGATGTCGGCCCAGTGATCTGAGTCCTTAGCCATGTAGTAGGATTTGCAGAGGCAGGAAACGTATCTAGAATTGATAAATTGGTTAAGGCTTCGCTTCATACACGAGGTTGTAGTTTTGAATTCAGACAACAATAGCCCGATATTTATGAAGGCTCTGAATTCACTGCGCAGTACCTCGCCCCTGCCCCCTCTCTGACTCATGCTGCACAGCCACTAGTCTCATGTCCAAAGCCGTCTTAAAGTTTGAATATTTCTTACCAATGTGACTTTTAACTATTACTGAAATACAAAACACAATGACTATCCGAGATGTGTATATAGGAACTATCGATAAAAAAAAATGTAACAAATAAAATAGTAAGAAGTGATAAGTTGACTACGGATTTTTCCAATCTTTGACTAGCTATAGTGACTATAATTAATTATATTTAATTAAATTTTTGTATGAGTACGTTATAAGATGCATAATTTTATGTCGTATTGTCTTCTCCACCATAAATTTAAACTTGCTAAGACATCTTAGACATCGGCGAAGGAAAATAACCTGAGGAAGCTTGGACTTACAATTAATATAAGTTTGAAATCTCTAATCCCCATGCTCGTGTTTCCTCTAATGAAAGGGACGTTTGCCCTGCAATAAGGTAGTTACAGGATCTTTTATGAAGAGAGTTTTGGGATTTTTTTTTTTAAGTGGATTATGATTAGAAAGCGTTCAGAAGATTTTAATCAATAATTGTACTCACTGTGCTAAATAAAGAGAGTATCCAGCGACCACGTTGGTAAATATTGAGTTGTTGACATTTTTATGATCTTCATCAGGGCCCATCACATCTGAAAACAAATTATTTGGTGGGTTATTTTTTTTTTATAATTATAAACTTGTGCTTGACTGCATTCCCGCCTGATACTAAGCAGTGATGCGATCGGTGATGGTAAAGCGCGCTAGTTTATTAAGTGCCTATTCACTCAAAAAAAAACCGAGTGAATAGGAAGGAAGATGGCAGTTGAGCAAGGTGATGTAATGTTAGACCCAACAACACGACTAACGATGCTGCGTCAGAGGGAGAGTGATCTGGAGACCCTCCACGACCAACCTCCCGCAATAACAACATTTGGCGCATCGTACCCGGTACACATTGCAACACAACTGCTCAGACCCGTCCACCGTACGGCTTCACACGACGAATCGCTTGGGGGCAAGACTTTGTCTGGTGGGTGGTAACTTCTGCCGGCAGCCAATGTTATGACCTACCACCGATAATAATGAAGAATATGTTGTCCACACCAGGTATTCTCTTTCCCACTCATCATTATCTGCCAGGCCTTTTTCTATGTGAGGGTCGGTTTCCAGTAGAGATGGAACGGATATCCGGTAACTATCCGGTATCCGGCCTATCCGGCCGTCCTAATACTATCCGGCCGAATACCGGATAGCTAATATTTGGCCGCATGTCTATCCGGCCGAATAAATAGAAAAAACTAGATAAATGAAACATATTTTTGAGTAATTATTTGCTTTATTTAGTTAGTATCACTTTAATATAATTTGTTTAAATTTTATATTTTTAGTCACACAATAGTAAATTAATGTAGGTAATACAAAGAAACGAATGAATTAGTACTCATACTGCACTAAGGGCAAATTATGGTGAATGAATACTAATTTCTCCGCATTGGGAGGTAGCAGGCGGTTGCGTTTCTCTTCATAAATAAGGCCAGCTTCAGAAAAAAGTCTTTCGCTATACACACTGCTGCAAGGTGCAGAAAGGTAGATTTTAGCAAACTTTGTTAAAATTTGGGTATTGTTTGGCGTTAGCTGCCCACCAAGTATAATGGTCGCAATTGCGATCAATTAGTACTGACTGGAGATAAAAATTCAGCTCACAGGTTATCGCCGCCTGCGCAAACGACTAAGTTTCGCCGGATATCCGGCTATCCGGCCACATTGTCGGCCGGATATTCGATATCTGGCCAAACTACTATCAGTTACACCTCTAGTTTCCAGTCTAACGGGGCATCTGACGACCCGAAACGACTGCCCATGATGCACAAATGCCAATCGGGACAATAGCTTGAAGTGCTTCCCCAGGCACGAAGTGATTTTCATATGTAAAGTTAGCCACCCATCCACGGACCAGCCGCGGTGAGCGTAGTTTAACCTGATAGATCAATCCGTTGCAGCTGTTATTACTTACCCACAAGCGATCTCATTGTGTGCTAAATAGAAAATGATACGATCTTCTTCGTCTCTTCTGTCACTCCTTGTAAATCCATAGAAATATTATAAATGCGGAAGTCCGGCTTTCACGCCAAAACTACTGAACCGATTGTAATGAAATTTGTTACACAGATAGCCTAAAGCCTGACAAAGGACATAGGTTATATAACATCCCGCTTTGACCAATAGCAGCAGAGCAGTAACAAAAAATGTTGCGAAAACGGGAGCAGACGCGGACGTACAAATTGCACCCATTATTTTAACAGGCGCTTATTTTATATTAACTGAGCTTTTTAATTTTTTTTCGGAATGGACATTCCCATGGAAACGGGAACCACCGCGCGCTGTAAACTGAAGTCCACGCGGACGGAGTCGCGGGCAACAGCTAGTTTTTCATATTGATGTTCTGTAATTTACAGCCTATAGAGGTCCACTGGTGGACAAAGGCCTCCCCCAAGGCTGACACATTTGGGGGGGTTCGCCTCGCTTGGCAGGCGGGTTGGGGGATCGCAGTAATTTGGTATTCCACAGGAGAAACGCTGCTGCCCGCTTCCCTGGTGAGAGTTCCTTTAGTCGCCTCTTGCGAAACTCACGGGAGGATATGAGTTGGTACTATTCTAAGCCCGGTACCGGTTATATACATGGTGTACATAATAAAAAGTATTCTATTCTTACTTGAAATATCGTACAGGCCGGTTTCGTAGTTGATAACAGCACGGGACGCCCAGAAGTCTGCGATGTTTGTTACAATGTCACAGCCGCCGTGCTGAAATATGTTAAATCATTTCTGTAAATAGTTTTGTTGCTGATATGGTCTTTTGAAGAAAGTATTACACACCTTGAGAGGCCTCGTTTTAAAAGAAATAATAATTGTAATGTATGAGTAATGGAAGTTATTTAAAGGCAATTTATTTTTGTTATCTCACATGAATGTGTTCCTGCGAAATATCCCCATTAATCTTAATCTTCTTGCTACCTCCTGGGTGGTCTCTTTGCAATGCCACTTTGGTGAAGAACTGGATAAGTCTTACTCAGTTGAAACAAAAAGACTCTGTTTCGTAATAAATGTAAGTATATTATTGACAATACCTTCAACCACTCCTCATCCCTGGTAGTGGCGAGATACTGCCTGATGGCAAAGGAGATACAACCGCTGATGTGCTGCTCGAACATCGCCACGTCCGGGCAGCATGGCTGTGTAACCTCCACCCCAGTATATGCACTCTCCCATGGAAACCTAGAAATATCCATGATAATAAATAACATAGCATTCATTATGTGCATAGTATTCTTCGGGAATGAAACAAGAAATTTTGGGCGAAAACAGTATATTTGTAAGCATGAATATGAATATTGGCACTGGTCTGGTCGTGCCTCGGAAAGCACGTTAAGCCGTTGGTCTCGGTTGCCTTACCACATCTAAGGGCAATCGTTACGGGTTGTTGGAGCCCTCAAAAGTCCAACAATTGGTCTAGCTGTAATGCTTCGATATCGTCCTCGGGTTGTGGAGGTCAGACGGCAGTCGCTTCACGGAAAATATCGAAGTTTAGCCAAAACCCAGTAGTTAGACTGGTAAGCGGCTTTGGAGTCTGCTCCAAAGCTGAAAAGCTTCGCATGCGACTAGGATTAACGCTAAGATGGTGATGATGATGAGTGTTCATTTAGAAGACCAAAAAGCTTGGGACTGAGCTGCTCGCTCTGTTAAGCATTGTTATTAAGCAATATGCGTAATTGTAATGTAAATTATTGTAAACATTTTCATTTTTAATGTCTGGACTTGAAAAAAGACGATGATCCCTGAGTTTGTTTCGGCTATTTCTTCATAGAGGTAGTTAAAAAAAAAAAGAAAAAAAAAGATGACGTGTAAAAGTGATCAGTGATCCTACTTACTTAATAAACGATTTCATTTCATTTAATTTCATCATGTGCCTTTCCCGACAATATTCGGGTCGGCTTCCAGTCTAACTAAATATTCAACTAAATACGACAATTTTCACGCAACGCTGCAGTCAATCGCTCAGGCACTACACTAACCGTGCAGTATTTAACATGGACCCTATCAAGTCACCGACATAGCTCTTCGAGTCGCTAAAATTAAGTGGCAGTGGGTGAGGCAAATTGCTCGTAGAACCGATAGCCTGTGGGACAATAAGGTTCTGGAGTGGCGGCCACGTACCGGAAAATGCAGCGTAAGGAGGCCCCTAACTAGGTGGACCAATAACAAGACCGGTCATCATGGAAAGCCTTGGGGGAGGCCTTTGTCCAGTAGTGGACCGGACCAGGCTGAAGAAGAAGAAGAAAAGAACTGCCTATCTAATCTCCACAACCCAATTACTGGTTAATACGATATCCCTTGGTAAGAAAGACAAGAAAGACTTGCAAGGGAATTGCATGATTTAATTCCCCCATCTCCGTACCATCATCGGACGACCCGTCGTACGGCGAGTTTCCACCCTTACGTTGTTGACACCACTGCGATCCGGACGAAGCGTTTTGCTTCCTCCTTTATACCGCGTACATCGAGGGACTGGAACAATTTGCCGGCATCGGTGTTTCCGTCACATTACAATTTGAGTGTCTTCAAGGCTAGGGTGAATAGGCTCTTAATAAACTAGCGCGCTTTACCATCAACGATCGCATCACTGCTTACCATCAGGCGGGATTGCGGTCAAGCGCTGGTTTATAATTTATAAAAAAAAAAAAATGACGACCGGGACCAACTTAACGCGCTTTCCAAGGCATGCAGGGGTCTCGGTATGAGCAGATGATTACCTAATCACAGATCAAGCGCGGCAAGTGCAGCTAAACCTGATCAATCGAATTGTATGGTTATTATTATTTTAGTCACGAATCCCTCATGTATGTCATAGTCTTATATTTTTTTTATAAATGATAAAAAAAATATATAAAACATTGTCATGACTTGTATAAAACTGCGGTTGACGCAATCGTTGATGGTAAAGCGCACTAGTTTATTAAGGGCATATTCACTCTAGGCTTGAAGACACTCTAATTGTAGTCCGACGGAAATACCACCGCTGGCAAATTGTTCCAGTCCCTCGATGTACGTGGTATAAAAGAGGAGGCGAAACGCTTCGTCCAAATCGTAGTGGTGTTAACAACGTAAGGGTTGAAACTCGCCGTACGACGGGTCGTCCGATGGTGGAATGGAGATGGGAGAGTTAAATCATGAAATTCCCTCGCACACTAACTGAAATGCATCCTATAGAACACCGAAAGGCTGGCTACTCTACGCCTGTGCTCCAGGCTTTGAAGACGTTTTGAGTCTTATTTTAAGTTTAAAGATCGTTTTCGCCCAGCAAACTCAAAGGAAAGCTACTCGCATTGGAAAGAAACTGTAGCAACAACAATAAGCTTACCTATATCCTTTGTGTCCAGTCCTCTTTGCCAGTTCAGCAGCTACATACGCCATGTCTAACCTGTACTGCAGGAGTTTGTTAGCATACTGAGGATACAGTAGTAAGATCGATGGGAACATCCAAGTTTCAGTGTCCCAAAAGTTGTGGCCTGAAATGGTAGACGGGTCTGTTAGAGTTAAGGAAGCGATTGCGAAAAGAGACGTAGGGACATCGTGCGTGGTTCTTGTGGGCGTAATCGGTGACTTTGGGATGATAATTCCAGTATTTAAAGAAAAGTCTGCACGAATATCACCACTGGACAGCATTAACATCACATCGCAGTTACATAATAGAAAATAAATAAAAAGTCCATACCTTCATAGTCTTCAAAGGTTCCTCCTCTCGCTAGACCCGTGGGACTGAGTCCGTAGTACCGGTCCAAAGGTTGGAACGATTCCTCCGAAGGCAGGGAACTAAGGAAGTAGTACCAGATGCCGTTCACTATCTTACCCTGAAATACGACATTAAAATTATGGGATCCAGGCAGTTTGAAAAAATGATGCTGCTGATGGAAATTTGGTTTGTGAAAATGGTCACCCATCCTCGAACCAAGCGCGGTAAGCGTGGCTTAACCTGATCCATCAAGCCGAGCAGCTGTTATTACGTAGTAACAAAAATGGAATATCTATTAACATTGTTAATCTAACGATTTTATAAATCTTCATCATCAGTATTTACCTTTTTATCTTCCCACTGCTGGGCACAGGCCTCCTCTCATACAGAGAAGGATTGTGCGTAATCACCACGCTTGCTCAGTGCGGGTTGGCGATTTGAAACTTAAAAGACCAGGTTTCCTCAAGATGTTTTCCTTTACCTTGGTATCAGTCATTGGTGTCCAAGATATACTTAGAAAGTACATATAACTATTGTATAAATAATTGTTGATAATTACCTAAACACACAAACCAGCTACATTTGTATGTGTCGTGGATGGCGGTATTTGATTTACGTAGTAGTGGGGCTGACGCTGTGACGTTATTTTGTGATGGCGGCACATCACAGAGTCGTTTTGGAAAGTGGGGATTGAATAACGGTCACTTCGCATTGAGACGCGGACCAAGGCACTTGTCCAGGGCGAAACTGTCGGTGTGCATATTTAAATCCTTATTGCCAAGATTGGAGGGTATATTTCCACTTCGTGCTTTATTTCAAAACTTCACCTGCCAAATGGAGCCCTTACCACCACTCCAAGTTGCTGATGACCCTATCGCTTCGCCATCGATTTATAATGTTCTATTTATTCGCATTTCGCAAACTGAGCAACATACATTATTCACTCACCAGCTCCAAGTTCCCTTCAATATCGATGCCGCCCTGCTGGTACAGCTGCTGCCATTCTTCCAAGTGTTTGCGGTACAACTCCTCGCCGTCCTCCTGCAATACTATGGAAGCGTGTAACTTTACCATATGTGGACACCGGCTCTTAATTCCAAAGAATGGAAACGTGTTTAAAGAAGCTTGTAAAGCAAATTCAAGGCTGGAAAAGGGTGACTCTTATATGGGACAGAATCTGCGCCCCATTATATACCATCTGTTTGACAAACATTGAAATCCGTCAAGTAGTTCTTACAAGAGTACTCATTATCCATTTAGCTGTCTAACCGCTCATATCAACTTTAACGGAAGTGTATTACGATATATAAATATACATAGATACATATATCTAGGTATATACCGTAAACTTTAAGTCACCTTACTGCGACAGCCCATTTCATCTATTGAATGACTACTAAATATCACTATAAAAAACAGATAATCGAAAAATTAAAATATTATGCATAATTATGTTATGATTCATTACATAGTTTGAAACATCCTGTATGCGAAAGCAGTCAGAGTCTTGCATTCCAAGGGCACACGGAATGGAGTGGTGACATCTTTAGAGTTCACTCACCCTAGATCAAAAGCTCTTTTTTTTCACTAATGTATAGGATGAATAATGTAATCACCAGCAATCATAGATAATATCATAAATTGTGTCGTTATTGCAACCTCGATTTCCTGGGTCCTGGTCTTATCTATTGTCGCTCTACTAACACGTTTACGAATACCATGACAATCGCTTGAGCTCAACTGTCACTAATGAGACTCTATTGCTTTTTCTATTTTTATCTACCTTAATAAGCTCGCGTTATAGACGAGGGGATATAATATCACACCTTAATTGCCTGAAGGAAGTTAGCCGGAGATGTATCTATAATCAACCAGGCATATATCTTGGGAATTAAAAAAATCCGTATGGAAAAACCTAATAACAATTTCCCGCCCCGAGATTCGAACCCATAACCTCTTATTCAGAAGTAGCTTTTGCGATATTTACATCAACGAGCCCATGAGAATCACCCAAGAATATTAATGCAAAAATCTAAACTGCCCATCTCCTCCGAAACCACTAAACAAGTAACATTATAAAATGAATTATGTCAAAAATAACCTTTGACTAGCTCCTGTCTTGCAATCGTTTTATTCTTGTCAGTTGTCATTGCGAACGTGAAGACCCTGGATCCGTGTTGAGGGACCACCAGATGATCAGGTACCGACGTCCAGTAAGCACACACATCTATCGGTAATGGCTGATAATACAAGTCCTCCGATTCTTTCGTCTGCCCACAGGTACTCCAAACAGTTCTGCCATCAATAATTTCTGGAACAGGTTCCTGAAAGGCGATGTCTTTGGAGTCTTCTCCGGGCATCAGTTTGATTGCTATCCAGATTTCTTGGTTGATGAAGTTGGGATCTGGAATAATTCACATAACGAATTTGTTTCTTGTTGTCAAATGTGCTTGACCAAAGAGAAGCGAGGCGCTCATATCCACACATTCAAACATTCATACAGTATGTTAAGAAAACCCTGTCCGACCCATAAGGATAATAAAGGTTAGGTAAACACATGACCAAATATAATATAAAATTTTACATAATCATCATAGTACCAATACAAATGAATTTTGAAATAATCTTTTTTTCCCGCGAATTAATTCCAACTTCCCCGAAATTTGGTAATTTTTAAAAAAGTGACAACACCGGTATTATTATGAGTGAATAGCGATGCGACCACGTGCTGCGTGCCCTGCCGCCCGCCGTCCGCGGAAGGGTGAACGCACATTTATTAAGTTTCCACTTTTTGCGAAATAATATTTATTTTTTTAGGGGGATTTTTTTTTAAGTTTAGCCCGGTTTTGTATCCATTAGTAGAATTAGTACGGGTCGGACAGGGTTTTCTTAACATACTGTATATTCATATTGACAATTTTCCCAAGAAAATGTGTCCGAACATATTATGTCAATCAGTTCGGGGATTATTAAGAAAAATCAAGAAACAATAATTGGCCTCAAGCATAAGCATTAAGCATGGATTAGAAATCCCATAATGTTTCCACTTAGGACACAGGCCCCTTCTCGGTGGAGTGAACCATTATATACCACTCGAACCCTGAGGGTTGGAGATGTCACATGTTTTTGAACTTTTGGTTTGGACATTACACAGTGTGGAGGCATGGAGAATAGGAAGTAAAGTTCACTCAGTCACCATAGAAAAGGGAGGATACTCCGGCCAGACGAGTGTTATGTCTGGCAGGCACTTGCCCAACGGTTGATATTGAGAATTTGTATGTAAGCTTGTTTGATAGTAAACTCTGCTTGCGGGTTGTAGAATTCGTGTGACGTCAGTATGACGCGTTGTTCGCATGTCGCGGTTGTAGATACCCCTACAACAGTTTGCTCACGATGTTTCCATTTGATATTTAAAGAGCAGTTATCGTGAAATAAAGTGCTTGTCTAAGTTAAAACGTACAATGCGTAAGTCGCGTCCACCATCACCTGAACACCAAGACTCTTTGATCTCAAGCCCTGCTGATCAATTCTATAGAGAACTTATCACTAAATGTTTTTTTTTTTTTTTTTCCCTACTTCTTGCGTGACAAGAAATCTTTTTTACTTTTTTGGTTTATGCCAATTCGGTTTTTTCCGCTTCGCTTTTTTGCGGCATTGGTCCTTCTTTTTAGGTTGCTCTTTTCCTATTATTTTTATTTGTCATATCTTTATTATTTCAATACTTATGTACATGTCATTGTTAATATTATTTTACACTATTAGTATTTATTTCTGTCATTTTATATATCTACTTATATATTACATTTTATATATGATTAGACATACATTTGTTCTATTTTTATACAACCTACCTATTGGCAATTCTTGCCGACGACGGATGCTGGGTTGTACCGCCCCTCATTTTGTTTCTGTCTATACTGATTTTTGCAACTTTGAGGCAAAACCGCTCCAGATACGGCCTGGAGTGTTTATCCGCCATGAGGTCGGCAATGGTTCTTTCTGTCAGCATTCTTCCAGTACTTACTTCCAGGTCGTATCTGTCGCGGTCATGCCTCGGGCATTCCAGCAGGAGGTGCTGTATATCACTAAATGTTAGGTGAAGTAATCAAGAATGTTACCCTAGCATTGTTGGAATGACAACTCACTCCAAATTCACTTTACCTAAGTTTTTACTACACTTTTTCTTTTCAGCCTATAGAGGTCAACTGTTGGACAAAGGAATCCCCCAAGGCTTTCATTCCATTTGCCGGTAGGGGATCGCACTAATTTGTTATTTCACAGGTGAAGCACTGCTGCCCGCTTCCATGGTAAGGTAGATATGGAATATACTATACGGGCTTGTTAGATGTTACAAAATCACACTGCATGGTATTATGATAGTTTATGCTACGAAAAAGAAGAGTTTATTTAAGTCTAAGTAACATATTTTACAAATCAACATATGTACCGTAATGCGTCTTAGACTCCACTTGAATCTGGTTCACAATAGCTCTCGTGTAGAATCTATGCGCGTAGATACGCTGCGTTACCACTGACCGCTCTCTGTCTACCCTCACTTTAAAGACTCCTTCCTTAGTATCCAGGCTGTATACCGGGCTATACGGGGCGTGGGTCAGGGTCGAGTTGAGCCTGATGTTGGCCCAGGCTGGGATCCTGGCGCGATGGCTGTATCCGGCCTGGCCGTTGTACAGGCCATTCATATAGACTGTGTCGCTGAAGATGTTGGTGGCTATGTGGCCGTTGCCGATTGAGGGCATGAATTTGTCGTTTGATGGTAGGCTGGAATATGTAAAGACGTTTTAGAAAAATCTAAGAATATTTAGATAATTTAATTTAAAAAAAAGGATAACGTCCTAAGCTGTTATCTACACTGGCTATCTATACTGGCGAGCAAAACTAAGTACTACACTTTAAAAAAATATTGTTTTCTGATTTATAGAAGATGAACAATGATATTATAGACATTTTTTAAAGAAAATCTTTTTAGATTTTTTAAACTAGTGAACTATGTATAAATGAATAATTACTAGTGTTTTCAAAATAACACTATAAATTAATATTACCTATGTTTATTAATTTTTAATTTAATTCATAAAACATAGCTATTTTTGACTTGGTGTCATAAAAAACAATCAACACTTCTGTTTTATTTGTTATTAAATTTTTATTAACTAGTTTTCTAGGTATATATAGCCTTCTCCGTCTCTGACTACAGCTTCGAGCTGGTTTGGCATACTGAACACTAAACTTCGGAGCCGATGTTCAGGAATAACCATCATTCTTCAATCAGGGCTTGTTTTAGTGACCTGAACTTGGTAGATGCTTAGCGAGCAGTGAGCAGCTCGCCATCGGGTAAAGACTAGGCCCTGGTCGACGGCGCGTTGTGTTTCACGCGCGCCTCAAAGAGATGTCAGCACATCGTGACGGGGTCCACGAAGATCGACGCTTGTTGCGAGTTGGTCAAAAGAGAAACCGTGTCCCTGGCGCACAGGCAAGTGAAGGAACACGGCTGGGTTTTAATCAGTAAAATTCTGACACGCCCTTCCGCTCCACCCAGAGCGGGAGAGGTCATCATCATCATCATCATCATCTCAGCGTATTATCCCGGTCGCATCCGCGGCTTTCGCGTTGGAGCCCGGGGTCCGCTTTCCTACTATTACGCCTCCATTTCGCACGATCTCTGGCATCCTGTGGTGTGAGATTGTTGGCACGCATGTCATCTCTTACAACGTCAAGCCAGCACTTCTTTGGCCTGCCTCGCTTGTTCCGGCCCGGCGGAGGCGCCATGACAAGACATTTGTTACCTACGTAACATGCCGGTTTACGTAAGACGTGGCCGTACCAGCGCAGGCGACTCTCTTGCAGTTTGTCTGCTATGTCACGGACATGGAGACCGCCACGAATGCGGGAGTTCCTGATGCGATCTTTCCGCGTAACTCCACACATCCACCGCAGCATACTCATCTCCGTGACACGCAGCTCCTGTTTGTGTCGCTCAAGCACAGGCCACGCCTCACTACCATACAGAAGGACAGGTCTAATGATGGTCTTATAGACCTGTCCCTTAAGCTTGACTGGCATTTTGGGGTCACAAATGACACCTGTCATCTCGCGCCATTTTGCCCAAGCTGCGGAAATGCGTGCTTTAACGTCGCAATCAATGTCGCCGGACGCGTGGAGCACAGACCCCAAATATTTATATTGGTCTGTGCACTCGACCCTGTCTCCGCCTATGCACACAGGCATAGGGTCTGTGGTGTTGCTGGCTATGTACACCGTCTTCGCCACATTGAGTTTAAGACCTCCGTTCTCAAGCGAGTTCTTCCACGCATTTACCCGCCGCACCAACCGTTCCCTGTCCTCGTCTGCCAGCGCGATATCATCAGCATACATGAGCAACCAGGGAGGTTGCTCATGTGAATTCTTGATGCTGTCTGACAAGACGTCTAATATCACGCTGAACAGGAACGGACTAAGGACGGATCCCTGGTGTACACCGACTGTGATGGGGAAGGGTTTAGTGTCGCCAACAGCGGTCCTAACAACGCAATCGGAATTGAGGTACATGTCTCGAATTATGTCAACATAGGCTTCTGGTACCCCTTTGGACCTCAGTGCCCACCAGATCACCCCCCGAGGGACACAGTCGAAGGCCTTCTGCATGTCTAAAAAGAGCATATGCAGAGGCGTGTTCTTAGATCTGTATCTCTCCGTACCGTCCGTGTATCTGTTCCGTACCCTGGACGGAACCCATATTGACACGTCGAGACAGCACACTTCTGCCGGATCCGGGAGTCTAAAATCCTCTCAAAGATCTTCATGGTGTGGGACATGACCTTTATACCGCGGTAGTTACCACACTCCTGTACAGAGCCCTTGCCTTTGAAGACTGGAGTGATAATACTCAGCCTCCATTGGGTCGGAATTTTGCCGGACAGGAGCACGCGGTTCAGAAAGTTTGTTAACATGTCCACACCGCGAGGACCCATCGCCTTCCAGGCCTTAATGGGGACTCCGTCAGCACTGACAGCTTTCCGATTCGCCATGCGACGAAGAGCCGTGTGGACTTCCTCAGGCGTTATCGGGGGCACTAATCGCAGGCGCGGGAGAGGTCATTTGATGATTTTCTATCCATACCAAAAAAAAAAACAGAGGGGTGGTAGACGCTGAAGCTGATCTACTGCTTCTGTATAGTCTGCCTATCATATCACAGACGTGCTCAAACGGGTTGAAATTGAGGCATCTTAATGGCCAAGCCATCACCCTGATACCGTCTTCCACAACCAGCATCCAAATCCAACCTAATTGCGTAACTACTACACCATCGGATATTGCTAACCCATCGCTTGATGTGTTCGAAAATTTGTCTACTCAACAACGTAAATAACGCAATGAATGTTGTTGAACTGTCAAAATGAAACTTACTTCCTGAAACTGTGTTACGTATTTAGCCTGCAGGCATTAACATGCTTGCCTTTGCTAAATAAGAGATGAAAATCCCTTTGGCTTGTCCAAAGAGTACCTATAACATTGTGTATCTTTCCACAGTCAGAGTATCAACTATTTTTTATGAACACTACGTAACTCTCTGCAATTTGACCAAAGAGTGTATACAACAAGGTTGGGAGTTTTGCCGGAAAATTTAAGCTGAGTGTCACGCTCATATTTCATTGGACTTTTAAAATGATTTATAGTGTTGTTTACTAAATAAAAGTGCGTGATTTATGTAGTAAAAAGTGCATTCAGTAAATAATTCATAAAGAACAGTGAAATATCGCAGCATAGTGGCCACATCATGACTTTGTCTCAAACCTCCATCGTAAAACGGGTCACGCTGCCGTCTTTTTCGACATGAACAAGGTTTGATTTTGATTTTTTCATTCGAAAACTATTATTGTGGTTTATTGAAGTTTTTTTCAGCCATTCCTTAAAAGAGGTTCTTTATAATGAAGCCTTTATGTGCAAAATTAAATTCTTTCGAGTCCTTTTTACTAACCGACTTTAAAAAAAGGAAAAGGTTTAAATTCTTTTTTGTTTGAAAGGGCATACTTTCCAAGTGGTTCCATAGTCACCAAGGTCATGATCTGATGATAGAAGACCAGAGAAATCAAGGAGAACTTTCAGAAATCGTAGGGGCGAGTGGCAGTGGGCAGGACAAATTGCTTGTATAACGGATGGCCGATGGGGCGGTAAGGCCTCCAACAAGGTGCACCGATGACCTGGTGAAGGTCGCGGGAAGCCGATGGATGCAGTGGACATCTATAGGCTGAAGAAGAAGGGGCGACAAGTGCATTTCTTAATATTTTCATTAAATATTTTAAAGCACTACAATCTCATAAAGCCTGGTGTAGATCTGGTCATAAAGCCGGGAGACAGTTGATGGAACTCTTCAACGATTCGCAGCAGCATACGTTGCGTTTGTGCTTGATTAATTTGTATTGATAAGAACTTTCCACCTAGATGGGTTGTGTCATTAGAGAGCTGATGATGAAAACGAAGGCCAGTACAGGGAACTCTTAAGCGGTTTACAGTAATTACCTTGTGTTTGGACTTAATTACTTTGCACCTATATGGGTTAAAATGGTCTGCAGTAATCTGACGATGAAGACTATAGGCAGTCGAGGGAATTCCTCAAAAATTTATAGCTTTGATTTATAACATAAGGCAATCAGAGGCGGCGTAAGGCGTGGGCGACGTGGGCCACCGCCTACGGCCTCGCGGTACAAGGGGCCTCGCGCCTCAAAAAAATTTAAAGCGAGAATATAACAAAAAAAAATATAAATCAATTTTGTTGTGAAACATGTTTTCATAGTATGGCAACATTTGCCGCTGACCAGAGTGCGGGGAATTCCCGGTTTTATTTCTTTACTTTCTTTACTAGGGAGTCAACCAATCAAATCAAATTACGCAACGCAGTCGTTAGGCGCATAACAATAGAAACGTAATAATTGTGTTCTTCAATATTGTTTAATTTTATGACAGTACGTACCTATTTTGATAAGAATAGGGTGTTCGATGTTTTAATAATATTTAGTGAATAAATAGATAGTGATTAGGTATAGTATATTGATTGCTCCTGTAAACTGGTCTAAAATCTGACAACAGTGACTTTTGAATTGTTTTTTTGGTTTCTTTGTGATTTGTAACACGCCGGTACCTGTACTCGTTTATTTTATATAAGGTAAGAAATATTTTTAATTGGTAATAAGTATATAACGCAGTAATTACTTGTATATAAAATACGCTTAATCTAGTATTTTTTGAAGAAAACCAAAAAAGCTTTAAGCCAAATATTTTTATTTGAAAACTAATTTAAATTTAGGTTTGACAATATTATGTATATAAAACTGCAAAAAAAAATGTTAACTATTGCTTTCGTTTATTGTTTATAGATACGACATTATCGACACGTCCAGCCGAGATAGAGATATTGGAAGAAAATGGGAGTCTGGATCAGCAAAAAGAAAAAGAAAAGCTGAAAGAACTGCAACCAACCAGGTTCTGAGTTTAAATATGATGAAGTTCCTCAACCAAACTGCATCTGGTAGTACAGAACCTTCTGAATCGATAGCTTCGACATCTACACAACAAACGAAGAACCGGTGGAAAATGTTCCAGATGCACTGAATACCGAGAGTGAACGTCAGGCAGACGTAGAGCTTGGATCATCTTCAAGCCAATCAAAATTTGACGCCGAAAATCTTGTGCTGACATCAAGTAGTCAAGAAGATCAGATTGACATAGATTCTCCAATTCGCAGCGACGACGCCAGCGCCATAGCTCAGCAAGTACTTGTTATTTCGGATCCGGGATTGTGGACGTTTCACATAACGGATACACAGCGTCTTGACATAGTTCGAAGCGGCCCCACACAGCAATTAAATAGCGGTGATGAATATTATCCCAAAGGTGATGATAACAGACACTTTTCCAATTTCTATTTCTCGAGAAAACTAAATAATGGTGAAACTCAACATCGTCGCTGGTTAGTTTATTCCAATTCCCAAAATAAAGTTTACTGTTTTCCATGCAGACTATTTAGCAATTCACAAACTCAAATGGTGCAAGGAGGGTGTTGTGACTGGAAACATTTAAGTAACATTTTACATAGACATGAGAATACCAAAGAACATATGGCACATATGTCCCAATGGTTAACTTTAGAGAAAGGAATAAATCAAGGCAAAACAATAGACCAAGAAAACAAAAGGCTAATACGTGAATCACAAAAACATTGGCACAACTTGTTAGAGAGAATAATTGACATAATAAATTTTTTGGCCTCTCATAATCTTGCATTTAGAGGTCACAGAGAATCTCTCAAGACAGGTGATGGTATTAAGAATTCCGGTAATTTCATAGATTTATTTAAACTGATATCAAAATTTGATCCTACTTTACGTGAACACATGAAACGCATTAGTGACAAACAACTTTCACACCATTATTTAAGTCACGATATTCAAAATGAATTGATCATATTGATGTCAAAAACAGTTATCAATAAAATTATTCGTAAGGTTAAAGAAGCAAAGTATTATTCTTTTTTGCTCGATTGCACTAGAGATTGTAGTAGAGTTGAACAAATGTCGGTTATCTTAAGATTTTGTGATACGTCAACTGGTACAATAGTCGAACATTTTATGGGATTTCTAGCTGTTACTCAGACAACTGGAGAATACTTAGCCAATGCTATACTGGAACACCTAGAAAAATATGACTTAAATATTCAAGACTGCCGTGGTCAGGGATACGACAATGGTGCAAATATGGTAGGTGTAAATAGTGGAGTTAAAACTCGAATATTGAATATTAACCCTAGGGCATTTTTCACACCTTGTGGCTGTCATAGTTGGAATCTACTATTGGTAGATGCAGCGAACTCATCTATGGCAGCAAAAACTTTTTTTGGTTTCATACAAAAAATTTATTTGCTATTTTCAAGTTCAAGCAAGCGCTGGGATTTTATAAAAGCCAAATTAAAACTTACTTTAAAACCTTTATCAGACACAAGATGGGAAAGTAGAGTCGAAGCAGTAAAGGCCGTATTACTGCAATTCGATGAAGTGGTTGAATGCATCGAAAACTTAAAAAATCAAACGGAGCAATCAGACACTCTCAGTGATTGCGATTCAATACTAAATGAAATTTTAAGTTTAGAATTCATCGTATCTTTACATGTTTGGTATGAGATATTATCGCGAGTTAATATAATAAGTAAATTATGGCAATCAGTAGAAATTCATTTAAGCATTGCTCTTGAACATTTACACACATTTTGTGAATGGATAAAAGAGTATCGGGAAACTGGATTTGAGAAATCCCTGTCTGATGTTCGGACATTTTCTGAGCGAAGCTCTTATGACCTGCCAAAAGAGTTTAGGAATAAAAGAGTAGCCAAAAAGAAAAGGATGTTCGATTATGAAAGCAGCGATGAACCTATACAGTCTCCCAAAATCCGGTATCAAACAGATTTTTTTTACGCCATGATTGATAGTATAATAACCAACATGGAATTAAGATTTACGTCTTTCAAACAACATCTTGAAGATTTTGGTTTTCTGTATAATTTAAGCGAGCTAAAAAATATGCCACAGGAGCAAATATTAAAACACTGTAACGATTTACATAACGTCCTGCGTGTGGGTGAGAGCAGTGACTTCCAACCATTTGAATTATATGAAGAATTAAATACAATGATCCCGAATTTACCTATCTTCATTAAAGACGTGAAACAGCTGCTGTCATACATAACAGAAAATAGCTTGAAAGAAATTTACCCAAATATTTACATTGTCATCCGAATTTTATTAACAATTCCGGTAAGTACAGCCTCTGCTGAAAGAAGTTTTTCTAAATTAAAATTATTAAAAAATTATTTAAGAAACACAATGAGCCAAGAAAGACTTTCAGCTTTGGCTGTTTTATCCATTGAATCAGATTTGGCATCAAGGCTGAATTACGATACCATAATTAAGGAATTTAGTAAGGTTAAAAGCAGGAAATTTCTGTTCATTTAAAGAAATCTAATGATTTTTAAGGATATACATTTCTTAAAGTGTATACTTAAAAATTATTAGATTTCACATTTATTTTAACGATTTGTAATATTGAGAATTACATATGAATAAGTATTCATCTAATTTGTGTTTTTATGAATAAAAACTTGGCGATGTTAATTACTTATGTATTTTGTTTGTTTTTATTATTTTATAAAATCCGTCTTCTGTCGCCATAGAACAGGGCCTCGCGAAGTCTGTCTTGCCCACATCAAATTTAGGTCTTGCCCCGCCACTGAAGGCAATCACTACCTACTCGCCGCGTTTATGTAACAATCAATTAAAATCCAGAGACTCAATTTATGTTGCGTAATCGTGGCATGTGTAGCATTGCTTATACTTTCATTTTGGTCTCATAGGAATTTTATAGAAATCGATCAGCGGTTTCGTTTTTAAAAATTACGGATAAAAATTAAACTAAACAAAATTACGTCGTTTGCTTACAGGCCTTTTCCCAATTATATTATCAACAGCGTCCAGTCTGACCCGATGCAACTGAACAGTACTTTTCACAACTAAAAAGTGTAAAATAAAAACTTTTCTACAATTTAAAACAAAACAACCTATTTCCAACTTTGGTGCCTTTGGTATATTCGTTTTTGACACCGACTTCCGAAATTTGTTATTTTTCACTCTGTAAGTAGTATTTTTTGGAAGTCGGTTGTTTTTTTTTAAGTAGATATGTCTTGTGTAGTTAAAAAGTTATTCCTGTGTTATAAGTGTGATATCTGCTTAGTTTTGCAGGCCAGTGTATTTTCGAAGTGTAAATAGACATTATGTTCAAAACAGGTGATAGTATTCAATATATAGAGAAAACACTAAATAGGTTTCACTTTTTTAAACACTCAACATTCGCCTATATAATAATAATTCATTGGTGATCAGTTAGTGTTTTAAAATAACTCTTACAGGCGCTAGAGAAAATAGCAGCAACTGTACAGATGATTATAAAATATTGCTTACACAAATATGACAGGCGTTTATAAGGTAAGTTGCGTTGATGAAAACGCTGAGATAAGTCCGGTATTTTTAATAAATTGTATTACTCGCATAAGATGCTCATTGCAAAGTATTGTATTGATTATATTTAAAGACACATTAATATTCAGAGTTTACTCGTGAATGATCTAGGATTGCATTTATTTACTCAATGAAGGACGTTTACAGATGTACCTATTCATAACCTACCATCACCTCTGCTCCTCTACAGACCTTAGTATAAACTATGTAATAAGTGAAACTCAATAACAGGACTGACTCATGAAGTGACGCATAAAAATGCATTGTAATTAAAAAATACCGACTCACTTATGTGTCGAGAAAATATGACTTGCCGGACTGATGTCCTCAGTCTCCTCCAACCCAGCTTCTTCGGTAGCGTTACTGCCGCCCTTGGTGGTCAAGACGATCGCTACCACCGCCGCCACCGACAGTAACCCCAACATCGCAGCCACCTGCTTGTTGTGCAACAAAAACTTCCACATCCACGCAACAGTTTAAAACCTTTAAACTGACAAGACTGAATAGCTTAACACTTTTGTAAAAAAAAAAAAAAAAACGTCAAATTTTGAAAAGGAATTATAGAATCGAACTATTTAAATAACCGCCAACTTTTTGAAAAAGGATAAGAAATAGTTAATATAAAGTGATGATGTTGGTTTGCGCGGGAGACTCCCGTGCGCTCCGGTCAACGACAATGAGTAGATTACGCGACCTACGACCTAACATAACACACATTATAGTTCTATTAGCAGAGATAATATTAATTAGGGTCATCTCTTTGTTTGAAATCATTGTAACTACTATTTTATCTGGCATCATATTCAACATGCAAAATTGAAATGGTTTTGCGCATCTGGTTTTCCTGTTCACCATAAATATAAATTATATTATTATTGTTCGAGATTTAAGTAGCATTTGAACAATTATTCATATCTTTTTAACATTTCCCTGCTCATGTTTTATTGGTTAAAAAAAATAAAAAATAAAAACAAAAAATATTGAGTTTCCAAAACCAACATTTTATTCCTGGCAACCCTAAACATAGATCGGGCACTTAAGACTAACTCAATTGTCACTTCCTTATTACTGAACTAGATACTGGGCTTAGCATATGTCATCTTAAGATTGGATTAATTGTCCTAAATGCAGATTAAATAATGAAAATTAGGTCTTTAGCTATTATTTACATGTATTTATAACACGCCATGAGTTTATCTCCCGGACAGAAGGTTAAAATGGTAGTTCTGGTGATGAAAAGAGTTCAGTTTGGAAACTAGTGACAGAAATCAGTGGTCTGGTATTTACTAGATACTATGCTAGAACTGGGCTATTTATAACGTGTACTTATAGGCCTAGGTATAAAAACGTCCATCTTGTTAATGTAACAGTTTTATTTAGCTTGATAATTTTATGAATTTCTTCGCCCTGCAACGCAAAACATAGCGGTATATAACACAAACTTTATACCATGTACCATAATTTAATATTCAACAAATTAAATATTTTAACTTTGGCCTATTTTGCTCCATGAGACATACCTACAATACTATTTTTTAAGTATTTCTATGATTATTGTTATTGAGTGCCTTGCTTAATCTGGTTTAAATACACCGCTTATTTTATTTCTTTCTACGATTATAAAGGGTGTATCTGACATCGACGCACAAACGAGTGCCATGGATCTAGTATATGATTCTGAAGCCCCCAGTAGTGGAATTTTTCGTCGGCTTTTTCATGATTTAAAAAAATATATATGAAGTTTTTTTTTACTTTAGACCGTTCATAATTGCTATACTCTTATAACACAATAAGATTTTAAAGTAAAAATTAATTAATTCGCTAATTATACAAAAAAGCGCAATGAAAACAAAACTCGAAAAACTATCATATCAGCTGATTTAATAGAGTTCACAGCAGGAATCAACGTCATACCTACAAACCCGCACGGCGGCGCGCTTGCAACGTTCAAAGGCCGAGCCAACACTTTTTTTTAAACACTGTGAATTCTGTAACCGTCCATTAACGACATAAATGACTATCATAATTTTATTAGTGGCATGCGGTCTAGCCTTTTCGCGAAGTTGTGTGCGTTACGATGTCAAATACAGGGTGTGTAGAAAAACTATGAATTTTACTATTGCTAGTATCGGTAGTCGTACAACCCTATTCTGTTTTTGGCTCTCTTGTATGTATAGATGTAATGTGAGTAAACACTTTTATCTAAAATTCCACCACTCCCACCAGCAAACCTGCAAATGACACCAGACTTAGGCAAATTATCCATTCCATTTGTATATGAAAAATAAATAACATATAATATAATATGCTCTTGTATTTTTGGTATGACATCAGATCTTAACGATCCCATACAATAACTAAACAATCGTTGTTTTTAATTACATTATCATAAATGTCATTCATAGAACGATGCTTGATTGTCCGATTGCCGTCGCTTGCGCGCGCGCAACAGACCGTGTACCCTCTAGTTACGCTCTGCTACTTCCGATGAACTGGTAAACACTTTTGGAGCCGATTCGCTTGTTACCACTAGGCACAGGTGCCATAGATCAATTGACTTGGTATTGGGGTTCATTCACAGCGGTTGAGCAATTTTTGTATTGTGTTGTAATTTGACAGGTGATCGATTTATGGAAAGGTGTGATATAATTGGGGCCAGTCGTTAACAAGGGTGATGACTTAGCTAGTTAGAACAAACTGTGAAGATATTAGTAAATGATTACACAAGTACTGCTGTAATAGAATTAAAAGGGGACTATAGATTAACAATGAAATTCCTTCGTTAGATAATATGGGATATTTGTTTACCACCACTACGATCCGGAACATCGAGGGACTAGAACTGTATGCCAGCGGCGTTGTTTCCATCTGACTACAATTTAAGAGTCTTCAAGGCTGGAGTGAATAGGCTCTTTATAAAACTAGCAGGCTTTACCATCAATGATTGCATCATTGCTTACAGACGGAATTGCCGCCAAGCACTAAAGTTGATAAAATAAAAGAAAGAAATCAGGACACATTGCCCTCAATACTGCTCAGCCCGTTTTAGCTAATAAGAGAGGCAGTTCGAAGGCATACACACTAATAATAACTAAGGCATGAGAAGAGAAAGATTACCTTAATATATTTCTCGTCCTTCACAAAGTGTCCTATATACACGCGCGATTCGTTCAGACTTGCGTCTATCTTTACAGATACCCGGTCAGTGAGACTCTGGCGCAATGATCGGTGGCCTGCAATTATCGTAATTCACAACAGTATGGTAAACATGCTGTTTTAAGCTCGTTTACTTCAATTAATAACCAGTTGGTTTGCCAAGTGTCTAAGGAAACGTATCTCTATAATCGTAAAACTCAATTTCCATTAGTAGAACTTGAACTATCTGTTGGAACATCGTAATTTGGTGGGATTGTTACAAAATGAACTCAAATTTATAATCCTCGTTTCTAACAATATCATCATCTTCAAGCACTGACTCAAACGTCAGATATAGATCTAGAACAAATTTCGGTATGCTTTTTTTTTATGGGACAAAACTCGCCACACATTTTCCCACCCTCTGCAACTCCTGAAAGCCAGAATCAACAGTGGAGACCGCCAGAAAAACGCCGAGCAATTAAGCTCGACGAGTGAGAAATGATTCAACTGTCTTGGGTCCTGCAACGAAATCGGTCATGTATTGTCAAAATCTCTGTTAGTTTCTGCACTTGGACTTCAACTCCGTTATTACTATTATTTTTACATATGCAAAAACATTCCAGTTCCATCTAACGATTTAAAAACCAATCATTTTTGAAAACAAGATTCTTACCAATAAATCATACGTTAGTTTTGACTTCCGGTGCCGAAACGTGGACGCTGACAGTAGGCCTGGTCTACAAACTCAAGGTTGAAATTATATGACTAAATAACTGCAGTTACCGCCTTAGGTAACAGAGTAAGCAAGCTGAAGTCGCGGTTGGCATAATATGTTTGAGGTAGGGCCGATAGCAATTGGATTAGACTAGTTCTCTCACCTCTCCCTTTCTAGACGGGCAGCCAGGGCGTGCCAAACTTTTACTAACTAAAATCCACCCGTATTTCCATTGATCGTTTATCCATGGACCGTATCGACAAGCGTCCGTTGGACTGCCCCCTCAGCTGGATAGACCAATGACCATAAAAAGGTCAGGAAGACTTGGTGCCGAGGAGAAGAAAGGGGTATTGTGACACTGCCTGGAAGAGGACTATGTCCAGCAGTGAACTGTGGAAAGGTTGAGTTGATAAATCGAGAACAGATAATGGTTTTAGTTTAAATGCCCTTGTAAATGTTATCAAACTCATCATGACAAAGTGGTTACGTAGAATTCCAACAGAAACCATTGTTGTTTTGTCACCGACTGATCGCATCAACGTATTTGGAAATTATTATTTTTTGTCTTCTTAGAATTGTAAAGTAACAATGTGTTGTCAAGTGTATCGAAGGTATCTGTTATCTGTTAAATTTAATTAATTTTGCAAAAAAATGGTATCTCACTGGTTTTTATGTAGGTAGTTCTATGAAATATCTCCCGTTGTTAGCGACACGTCGCCTGAGACGTAGATATACATAGAAATCTATAGTATCACTGCGACATGCCGCTTGCTGTTGTCGTCTGCAGTCGGCTACGGATTTGTACATTTAGTGTTATCGCCAATGGATACTGCTATATGTCCTTACAACCGTATACCAACGTTCATCTTGTTAATGTAAAATATAATTTTATGTATCTTTATATGCGCTTAATGTTACGTATTTAGTTAATAATGGTATTTGAGGGCCTAAGACTAGAACGTCATTAACGGTCTATGATGCAATTCGGATTATTCGGGCAACATCGATGTTCGTTTTTGCTACAAAATAAACGTGAACTTTTATACGCGTATACACCGACAGAGCCGTGCCATAGCGCTGACGTGTCATTAACAAACTTCCTTCACAAACCATACATCATTAACGACCGTGTAGAAAAACGTGTGTGTACAAAGGGTCTAGCACATTTACCAAAAGCCTAATAATCATTACTCTAAAAGCACACAGGTGTCCAGTACAAAACTTTCCGTCCAACCTGCTTGAATTAATAACCTGAGTCGTGAGATATGATTGGCCCAAGATCCAGTGTCATTACCGCGGCGCAAGCAGCGGAGCGTGGCGCCCTCGGCTTCGCTCCGGTTGTCAGGACATCCACCTCGGAACCAAGACACCACTCAGTGATTCTTATGAGATACCATGCTATAAAGCAGGTAGTTGAATGGGATCTGCAGAGTAATTGTTTAACACACGTAAACTGGAAATCAATGACAATGTTATATCATTAGGTTTCAAAAATTCGTTTTCGCTAACAAGCAAATAGCTCTTAGTTCTGCGGACAAACGGAGTGCAACCGTGACGATTTCCACACAGAGAAAAAAATGGTGTCTTTAGGTATTTGGAACATAACACATTGTTGCAGCGTTCTTAAATGTAAATTACAGAGCACTGACCGCAGTCACTCAAAGTGAAATACGAACTTTGCGAAACTTATGGTTGCTATTAGATGGGTGTTTAAATGCTCAATTTTACTTTTGCTTACCCACCTTAGTTGCTCTAGCCATTTTTTTTAACCAACCCGCAACCCTGACACAGGAGGCATCGGTCTTAGGGAATCCCGTCACGATGTGCTGAAATCTCTTTGAGGCGCGCGTCAAACACAACGCGCCGTCGACTCGGGCCTGGTCCTTACCAGGCGGCGAGCTGCCCACTGCTCACCGCAAATTCTGAAACACCCTACTGATCGTATCTTTGATATAATCTCAGTAGAGTCAATAAAATACCAATTTGCAGAATGCAATATGCAGAATTTCACTTCGTCATGAGTCTACACCCTTCCCTCTTTTCTTGTCCCTTCTCTGTATCAGAGGAGACCTGCCCAGCAGTGGGCCGATAAAATGGTTGATGATGATGATGATGATCAGTCTACAACAGTTCACTCCTGGACATTAGCCTTTCATGCAGCTGCTACCTATCACCCTGTGAAGATCGTCGTTCCACCTAAATCTCTTGCTATTCTCAAAAAATCGTAGTTAAATGAACTCAAGTCGTGGTGGCATAGTGGTACAAACACCAGCCTATCAAGTATGAGTGCGCGGGTTCATTTCCAGGTCAGGCAAGTACCAATGTAACTTTTCTAAAGTTATATGTACTTTCTAAGTATATCTTGGATACCAATGACTGAAGGTGAAGGAAAACATCTGGACTTTAAGTCTGAAATCGCCAATCACCTTTTTATCAGGGGGCGGTAAAAAGGTGATGATGATGATGAAATGAACTATTGTGATTGAAACTTTGACTTAACCTGCACCCTAATTGTGTAATATCAATTTGAAGCATATTGTTAATCTGTTGCTGCATATGTTCGAAAAATATGTTTGCCCAACAACGTAAAAAACGCAGAAAAATGAAACCCATTGCTGTAATTCAATTGTAAACCGAATACTTTATTTTTTTAAATAATTATAAACTAGCGCTTGACCGCAATCCCGCCTGATGGTAAGCAGTGATGCGATCGTTGATGGTAAAGCGCGCTAGTTTATTAAGAGCTTATTCACTCAGAAAAACTGAGCGAATAGGAAGGAAGACGGCAGTTTAGCGAGGTGATGCAATGTTAAACCCAACAACACGACTAACGATGCTGCGCCACAGGGAGATTGATCTGAAGACCCTCCACGACCAAACTCCCAACACAACAACATTAGGCGCATCGTACCCGACACACATCGCAACACAACTGCTCAGACCCGACCTTCGTTGGTAGTTGGTACAGAACTGTATTATATCCACCAAACACAGAAGTACATAGTTAGTCGTCAGCATAATATTCTCCTATCTTTACAATACAAATAAGTATTGGGTAAATGACCGCTTTATAATTGCAATCATGTATAATTAATTGACGAGCTGTATACAATTAAACATACCAGTATAACTATCGTACGAGTTTTTATTTATCAGTAATGCGTACTGGACTTAATTAAAAGATTTCTGGGATTTCCGGTAATAAATATGTACTTCAAATTAATATACAGGGTGTTTCTGACATTGTAACGCAAACTACGCGAAAAGCCTAGACCGCAGGCCACTAATAAAATTCATAGTCATTTATGTCGTTAATGAACGGTTACAGAAATAACAATGTTTAAAAAAAGTGTCGGCTCAGCCTTTGAACGTTGCAAGCGCGTCGCCGTGCGGGTTTGTAGGTATGATGTTGATCCCTGATGTGACCTCTATTAAATCAGCTGATAAGATAGTTTTTCGAGTTTTGTTTTCATTGCGCTTTTTTGTATAATTAGCGAATTAATTAATTTTTACTTTAAAATCTTATTGTGTTATAAGAGTATAGCAATTATGAACGGTCTAAAGTAAAAAAAAACTTCATATATATTTTTTTAAATCATGAAAAAGCCGACGAAAAATTCCACTACTGGGGGCTTCAGAATCATATACTAGATCCATGGCACTCGTTTGTGCGTCGATGTCAGATACACCCTTTATAATCGTAGAAAGAAATAAAATAAGCGGTGTATTTAAACCAGATTAAGCAAGGCACTCAATAACAATAATCATCACAGAGAAGGATTGAACATAATCACCACGCTTGCTCAATGTGGGTTGGCGATTTCAGACTTAAAGTTCAGGTTTCCTCAAGATGTTTGCCTTCACCTTGTAATCAGTCATTGGTGTCCAAGATATACTTAGAAAGTACATATAACTTAGAAAAGTAACATTGCTACTTGCCTGACCTGGAATCGAACCCGCACACTCATACTTGAGAGACTGGTGTTTTAACCACTAGGCTACCACGACGACTGCATTAGTATTTTTTTTTTAATGGGACAAAACCCGCCACACTTTTCCCATCCACTTCAACTCCTGAAAGCCAGAATCAACAGTGGAGACCGCCAGAAAAACGCCAAGCAATGAAGCTCGACGAGTCCCGGAGAAACGATTCAACTGTCTTGGGCCCCGCAACGAAATAAATCAGAAAAGAATAGTGGAGGAGTAAGAAAAAAGATTATTAGTATACTTATATATTCTTTTTTGTTCTCTCTTTCTTCTCCTGTATCGTGGGTGCGTTTACAATCATTTAAACTCACATACACAAAAACAGCCAGATCCCTTATTGTCATACGCTGTCTACATCTCTATATTTAGGTACCTACTGTCATTTTGCAGGTATGCTCTGTGCCATGTTTCTATTCTGTTTCGTCTTGTCTGTTTATAAATAGTCATAGGTATTAAGATTGCAATCTTTTATTTTATGTTAAATGATTACTTATCAAGTACACCAAATCTTAAACAGAATTTGTTCAAAACAGAGAAGAATAGGAAAAAACGGAAAAAAATAATGTCTTGATGGATGAGAAAATTCTAAAGGTCCTTCGTCCGCTGCTTTAGAGCTAGGAAACATGGTGTTAAATTCCATTACTCTTTCAACACGAGATCTGCAAGGAATAATCTCTAAACTGACTCTCGAGACTAAAAAAACTCTCTTGCTCGGATTTAGGAAATATACTCAATATCTTTTTTGCTTTATGCTGAGTGATGGCAATTTTATGTAGATGAGACACATTATCTCCTAACTTTTTTGTGTTCTTCTTCTACGCTATGGCAACATTTTTTGGACCTCAGAAGATGGGGATGGAATGTAGGACTCAATTTGCACACAGCTCCACATTTATTTACATCCTACAGATGTACTTACTGTCGAGATAACATAGTTTATTTGATGACAAGAATAAGCCTTATTACGGTATTAAAATCGCCGATGTTAAAACATAAGGCTGAAGATTCTTAATTAAATGCACTTTTAATGATATCATCAAATTATCAGCCAAGTTACTTAAATTTTATCAAACGAGAACCATTTCCTCTTGTTTATGATTTTGATTTATTGATTTTTTATTAGCGATCAAACAATTAAGGATTTTGATCTGGTTTTTATGAAGGATTGATCAAGATTAAAACCTCAATTCTTTGTCCATTAATGACTGATTGCTTTCGGTAGCCAAATTGATTTAAGGTGTTGTAATTTGACAGCATCCGCAAAGGTCTAAAGTGGAAAATGCCAAAGGAAGGTCTTATCCATTTTGAATTGTCTGGGTCTAAGTTTTTTTTATTTCTTTCTTTAATTCTTCCAGGATCTTTTTCCTCGCACTGCTTCAAAACAGCCGTCGCGCTATACGTCCTGAGGAGTAAGCATAATACTTCTAATTTCCCTACATTTTGACATTTGTTTGTCGCCAAAATGACACTGCAATTTTAAAATTATTTTATGTAACTCAACATACCTATAAGGTCAATATGCACACAATCTATATCAGCCTTCGTCACGTACAGGTTATTGCCTTATTATCACCATCAAGTCATCCCGCGATATTTTTCAAAGTACGTAGCTGTATGTATCGTATAATTTTTATTATCTGCGAAGACCCACTATTGAGATATTTTCTTTTGAGATGTTTCATTATTTATTTTGTCTCCTAACACCTAAGCTATATGGTATACGATAGTGGGTCTTGCAAGATAATAACATTTCAGAGGACACACTAGTGGGCCTTTGGAGACATATCAGTGTTCAGGGACCCACCGGTGGGTCTGTTGAAGCCCGGGGGGTTAGACCCTCGGGCGCTTCAGCGTTGAGCCAAACATCAGCGATGTGATCCCGTAACTTACAGAACCGTCTTTGAATGAATTTTTCACTTGCTTTGCTCGTTATTAATGGAATTGTTTTGCAAACTAACTTCTAAATACATCGCGTTGCGCGTTGTCAGTAATTCTAATTCTATAATTTTTATATATTTATTTTATCCTTACAGAAGGCTTACTGACTATTATTACCATAAATATCATTACTTGATAGCACAATTTACTAATTACAAGTTTCCATATATATTCCATATTGAACGTTAGATCATTGGCATAAGGTGCATCAATAACAATATGTAAACGCGAAAGTTTGTGAGAATGTATGGATGTTAGTTACTCTTTCACGCAAAAACTACTGAACGGATTTGTATGAAATTTGGTACACACATAGTTTATAACGAGAAATAATACATATAATACTTTTATCCCGATATTACCTTTGGGATCGAAACTTAGGGTGAAGCCGCGAGGAGCTGCTAGTTCTTTCATAATGTAACCAAAATAATCACAAACGAAGTTTAAAGTCAAGAGCAGGTGGTAGGCCATAACATCGGCTGCCGGCAAAAGTTACCACCCACCAGATAAGGTCTTGCCGCTAAGCGATTCGTCGTGTGTCAGGACTAGTCTGAGCAGTTGTGTTGCGATGTGTGCCGGGTACGATGCGCCAAATGTTGTTGTGTCGGGAGTTTGGTCGTGGAGAGTCTCGAGATCAATTTCCCTCTGGCGCAGCATCGTTGGTCGTGTTGGTCTTGTGTTTAACATTGCATCACCTCGCTCAACTGCCGTCATCCTTCCTATTTCTAAGTTTTTTTAAGTGAATGGGCTTAATAAACTAGTGCGCTTTACCATCAACGATTGCATCACTGCTTACCATCAGGCGGGATTGAAGTCAAGCACTAGTTTATAATTAATAAAAAAAAAAACAAAACACAAATTCTCTAAACTTTCTAAGAAAGTAGCGACGTACTTAATGAAATAACTTCGATGATAACTTTGAAATCAAAACAGCAATTGGGTACATTGAATATAAGTTCTTTCAGTTCGTCTCGGTTGGGCGCACGTCACGCTCCATGGACCGTCCCGGCTCGTAGAAACAGGTGCAATATTCCAACTTTATAATTGACTATTCAGTTAATAACGTGCTTTCTTGCCCTTTAAGACCTTCTGATGACTTCAATTGTTTTATGACACTTTTATGAGGCATACAAGTGAGGAAGTGCTTGTAGATTACGGTATATCATGCTATTTTTGTTCAGCTATGAATCAACGGTAGACTTTCGTGTAGGATGCTTTGACGGCAGTTGTTTAACAAGACTGACACTAGTCTAATAGGAAAATTGTTTTGTATCATTGTTGTTCAAAAATATGTAGATTATTAGAGGCCTGAACACACCTGCCACAATCAGAACCCCACCAACCCCAACGTCACTACATCGTAAGTACCAGTGACAACGCAACGTCTTTTATAGCGCGTACATCGGGGTACTGGAACAATTTGTCTGCGGTGGTCTTCCCGTGTAATTATAATTTAAGTGTCTTCAAGGCTAGAGTGAATAGGCTCATTATAAACTGGTGTGCGTTAATATGAATGATTGCATAACTGCTTACCATTAGGCGGGATCGCGGTCAAGCACAGTTTCTAACGTTTTTCAAACACGACTCCATTGTCTTTGTGCTAAAAGTTCATAATCTACTAAATTCATAATGATCAATCAATTATCGGGCAGTCGTCTCATAATGAAATGGTAATAGAATGACATTGCCGTATTGCCATTATTATAAAAAACATTTAGTAGAAATGATTTTCTAAAAACTACTCTATTTGAACATTTATTAATATGTAGGGGAGTGTCAGTGATTGACCACTGGAAAGTCATAGTGACGCCAGTTTGTTAAAGGATTACGAAAGTTTGGAAGAAATTATAATGTCACTGATCGACCATTTTCATACTATTGTAGTAGCAGCCTAGGGCCCCAGAGGTTTTGTCTTTAAATGAAGAAGAATCTATAGTGCGGCGCTGAGAGAATTGAGTGACATCTGTATTGTTTAAACAAAGGAATGCATCTTATGCGGATTTCATCTTTATTATATTTTTAATAAGATAATAAATAAACTAAACATATTATACATCTTTATGTATTATCTTTATTTTACAACCTGTGTTACAGAGATCTATGGAAAGAACTGTCTTGATTTGATTGATGATCTGCCAAAATTGCCACTCTAATGTTTCCATAAAAATTAAATGATTCAGTAACAACAGTAAATTCCCTGGTAACGTAACTCTCCATAAAATTATCCCCGTGACGCATACAAGATTGGACTAAATGATACCCAGTGGGTGGCCACTGAGTAATGTCTAATAGTGGCTCATGGCTTACAGTGACTGCCCATCAGGCTAATGATTTTTTTTAAATAATTTATTTATATACATAAACATCATCAGCGCGGGTTTTGGCGGGAAAGCTAACATTAATGTCACGCTCATTTTCATTGGACATTTAAATTATTTAGTGCCGTTTACTAAATAAAAGCGCGTGATTTATGTAGCAAAAAGTGCATTCAGTGAATAATTCATAAAGAACATTGAAATTTTGCACATAGTGGCCACATCATGGTTTCGCATCAAATCTCCTCGTAGTCGGCTCACACGGCCGTTTTTTTAACTGTCATTGACGATATCCGCCATTATTGTGAAATATTTTTTTTCAAGAATTTCTATAATTTGTTACACGTGTTATTGGCAAAATTGTGGTATCCAACCACAGGGTGTGGTATCACACACCATAAAACCAAAAAATTATGATGTAACATTGGATCTTTTTATATCTTCTGGGTTGTTGTCATCTGCCAGTGTCGCGGGCGCATCACACTAATTATAGAAATTCTTTGAAAATTTTATTTTCACAAAAATGGCGGATATCGCCAATGACAGTTGAAAAATACAGCTGCGTGAGCCGTCTATGGGAGAGGTTTGAGGCAAAGTAATGATGTGACCACTATGCTGCGATATTTCAATGTTCTTTATGAATTATTTACTGAATGCACTTTATACACTATAAATAATTTTAAAAGTCCAATGAAAAATATGCGTGACACTCATCTTAGCTTTCTCGTCAAAACTCAATATGTGTTTTCTATGATCCTGGCTTTGACATCAAGTCAACATTGTATATAAGTTTGCATATTCGAGTACGAGACTTTTGACTATATTATTTTTAGGTATTTTTTTATTATTATAAATATTTACTTGTAATGTGCGTCTTGTTTGTACGGAATAAAAAATATTTTGTTTATCACTAATGAAAAGCACATTACAAGTAAATAATAATAATAGTAAAGGCATGAAATATAATATAGTCAAAAGCATTATTTTTTTCTTTTTTGCGGATAGGAAATCATCCTTCTCCGCGCGGAGTGTCAGTAGACTTGGGACTAAGTGCTTAAAAGTAAAAATCAGTTATGCTTTTTACTTATTTCAAAAAGCAGCTTTTGTTAACTGCTTATTTGCTTAATTGCTTATAAACTTGAAAGCAATTTCTAATGCAAAAAGTACCTATATGTTAATGATTGCTGTTTGCTATTTTATTTATGCTTTTTTTTTTATTAAAAACGAATTTTGGTAACCGACGATTTATACAAAAAACATTTTTTACAAAAAGTGAACTTCTTTTAAAAAAGTTCAAATCTAGTTATTATTACGATTGAGACATTTTCTAAATGTCTAAATGAAATAATATTTTTACAAAGTATTTTACACTCAACCGACATAAAAATGCACGAAAAATTTTAATTAAACTCTACTCAATTAATATCTATAGTCTTTCACAATTTAAAAACACACTATAGTCATAAAACAATAACCAAACGCGTATCAACACTGACCATCACAGAGTACTTTTTCTGACCATTACCATTAAGCATCCAAATACAAAAAAATAAAATTCACTAATTCAATAAGTTGAACTTATTCGAAGAATCTGCCAAAGCAGAAAAGCAAAAGAAACTAAATAAATAAGCATAAAGCATAAGTGAAAGAAAAGTTGTACGAAATAACGAAAAAGTTGCTCCGCAAAAGCACTTTCCAACTTAATAGGTCGTATATTATTGCTAGGATTACCATCACAAAAAGTTGAATATGCTTTTTTAAAAAGCAACTTATTTTGCTTTTTTAAAAAATCATGCTTTTTTTATTTCTTTATACTTTTTTATCATCTCTAAGTGTCAGTCAGAGTTTTACTGTCTAAAACCCACCCGTGTCCCTTCACTTGCCTGTCCACCAGGGGCCACGGTTTCTCTTTTGACCAACCCGCAATTCTAACCCAGACATCGGTCTTCGTAGACCCCGTGACGATGTGCTGACATCCCTTTGAGGCGCGCGTGAAACACAACGCGCCCTCGACACAGGCCTGTAGGCCTAGTATGAGTTTTCATTACGAAACTCGTTCCTGATATCGAGCGACGATCGAGTCTCGTAGTGGAAACTCATACTAAGCATACTGGTCCTTACCGGGCGGCGAGCTAGCAGTAACAGCCTCACGGGTCGATCGATTAGGTTAAACTGCGCTTGCCACTCTTGATCCATGGATGGGTGACAACCTTCATAGTCCAAGATCCCTCGGAAAGTACGAAATGCTGTTGTCAGTCGTGGACCTTTGGATCAACAACCACGGTACCTCTTTAAAACAACCCACAGCATATAGTCAAAATCCTCGATCTCAAACACGAAAACTTGAAAACTAACATTGTTTATGTTAGTTTCCGCCTTTTTAAGTAACAAACTTGCAAATATACAAAATCACTCACAAACTCGCTCCTTTAAAATATTAGTGTGATTTGGCTACGGGGATAGGTACTAGGCTTCTAGTATCCTCTTTCTCTAGGATCAGGGTACCCACTCGTCGATCTAGATAAATATGACACCATGAACGATGTAGATCTACATATTACTTCGTTAAACACGATGACTACTTCACTTGATTATTCTAGTCTGTTTAGTTACACACTCTAATAAGGTGATGACATACTCTGTCTTACTAGACACTTACACTAATAGGTAAAAATGGGACAATGATAAGTCATCTACCGTCTAGTATTTTCCACTACCTTCGGGTCGGTATCCAGTCTAACCGAATGCAGGTGAGTATAATTTATTTTTTTACATTATAAACTAGTGCTTGACCGCGATCCCGCCTGATGGTAAGTAGTGATGCAATCGTTGATGGTAAAGCGCGCTAGTTTATTTAGAGCCTATTCACTCTAGCCTTAGTTATTAGCAATATTAATCAATCTCAAATTATTTTTGTACATACTCGTAATCATTTCTATTTATGTAATAAGTATTTATTTTTATTTAAGTATATATACACACGTTATGCTGTTGTATAAAACAGATTTACATCCGTCACTTCACATCAGGTTCAGTTGAAATCCAGCGTCAGGCACTAGCTGTCTGGCATTTTTGCTGAACTGGCCTTTTTTGGTGCAGCCACGAGGCACACTTTGCTGCTATTTTTTACACAAGTGTTTAAGGTTTTTTTTTTTACTTTTTATTTGGATTTTTTATATTATTTTATTATTTGGTTTTTTGTTTTTTATTATTTTTTTGTTGCTACCCGATGTGTGTTTATGCTAGATGTATTGTATTGTGTGTCAAGTCTGTGCTGAATAAATGTATTTTCTTTCTTTCTTTCTTGCTTTCCTTGAGGCAATTTAATTGTAGTCAAACGGAAATACTGCCGCTGGCAATCTATTCCCGTCCCTCGTTGTACGCGGTATAAAAGACGAGACGAAACGCTTCATCCGGATCGTAGTGGTGTCAACAACGTAAGGGTGCATACTCGCCGTACAAAGTGTCGTCCGAAGATGGAACGGAGATGGCGAAATTAAGTCATGTGATTCCTGCACACACTCTTCAACACACATCCGTCAGGTTGGCTATCCTACGCCTGTGCTCCAGGTTTTATGTTTTGTCTGTATTGTTGGAGCGATTCACAACCCAATTACGAAGACAAATTAATTTTCGAAAACTGGTAACCAAACTTTTGTTCTTCTGATGACGGATAGACTTTGGCCACCGTCAATGAAACGTTAACAAGAAACAAGATTATTCTAACCGATAGTGACAGCCTATGGACGGACGTGTGGTGGACACACGGTCTTAATATTGCTACTTCGGATCCGTCACTTCATTTTCGTTGATATGGCGGTGGATAAACGGAATCAAGCAAAAGTTCGTGGTTTAAAGCGTACTGCTGGGTTTTTAATGCTCAGCCCAGCGTCGTGTTGAAAATTTAAGTCTTTTTTTTTATTGCACAGTAGCTTCTCCTTCGACTTCAACCATAAGTATAAGATTAGATTACAAGATTAGATTTACACGTGGAAATCTCTTGTTTCCATCCCGTCGCATTGCATCTTCTGCCCACGATATTACCGCTTATCGTTCTATTTGCCTGACTCCTTAAGATCATAGCGTGATATTACATTTTTTTTATGGTTGAGTATAGCTATTGTCCTTCCTCAAGATTTGGGATATCAAAAGTAAAAAGATTTGTAATTCCACAATCAAATTAACTAAATTATTCGAGATATAGGTAGTTGATTAATTATTTATTTTATTAATTTATTTATTCTTTATGTTCACACAATAAAATACATAAAAATATGACAAAATTGACTAATGTGCTGCTTATTTCTTAAGAAATTTCTTTCAGTAGTAGACCTGCAAAAGGCGACGAAAACTATTATATACATTTATGTTTTACTTCTCACTATTGTCTGTAAGAACAAGGAGTTAAGAATTGTCTGTAAAGGTATTTAAATTATTTCCCATCGAGGCACATTCTAAAACACATGCAATTCCACTGTGCTACTAGCAACAAGAAACGAGACATCATAAACAACGATTAAACCATTTAATGAAACCAACTACATCGGAACTCGGCTGGCAACACTGGTCTATCCGACATTTTCCCTATTACTATGAGAATGTTGCCCAGAAGAAAATCAATAATTACCAGTGCTAACCACAATTGCGTGTGTACTCGTTCAATGCCGGGTGCGCTTAAATAGACCGTGTATTAGACCGTTACGTATGGCAGGGATAGCGCAAACTGAACATTCTGCAGCACATTAATTAGTAGTGTTGATTCGGTATTTATTATTAATCAAAACAGCCTAGGTTTAAAGATATTTGCCCGTCTAATATAACAGACTAGGTTACCAATAATAATAAACCAAACAAGAATTTGTTACAAAAAAGTGCGAAATCCCTAACTTCTGTACTAGGCGATTAATTTGTGTTACAAGAGCCAGTGTCCTCTCCGAATAGAAAATATTAGGTACAGAATCTTATGCAAATAAATTAAAATGGTAACAGCAAAAAGCAAACTAGACTAAATGCTGTTAAAAGAAGCCTGTATTGATTGATTGTGTATGTTGAATGATTTGATAGTGCTTAATTTGTATGTGTGTGTGCGTGATAGACTAAGGTATGTTTTAATATCTAATTAGCAAAATTTTGCACAATTTTTACGTTCTGACCAATCATCAAGATTTCAAAAATTATTGTATATAACACTTGTGTTGAACTACGGGAATCATTTCTCTAATATGAATTTAGAAAGACTTATGGTTATCTAAACTACATCATCCTTCTTATTACAAAACATGGATTTTATTTCATTTAGATCAGCTTTAAACCACATAAATGGTTATTGAATTATACACCTAACCATTATAGAAATGCAGTTATTTATATAAAATTGACATCTTAGTTCGAGCTTTGACTTAATTAACCTCAATAAAACTCAAAACACAAATACTGATTCAAAGGATAAGTCTGAAACTACTGAAGCAATTTAATTTGTCTCACAAAAACAGTCCACTTAAACGACTAAAAATTAAACATTATTAAAAAAGAATAAAATAAAAATCGATATTTATTGGTACTAGTACGAAACAGCCTATATGCGAGCGCATTCTTGTGATCCAAGGGCACGTGCAATGGAGCTGTGATATTTTTACCAGAATTCAGTCGCCCTACCCAGCTGAAAAATTAATAATATTTAATATTTTCTAGATTATGGAAAAACGTTTTTTTTTTTTTCACTATTTAGTTGTCTTTGCAATGAAGTGGGCTATCTTACTGAAGACTAAAATTACAATAATAACACGAGAAAAACAATAAAAATGAGGTAGGTAATAATTATGTAAACCACATTTAAAATTTCATAACATTTATTTTTGTTGTTTCCTGCCAGACTCAAGTTATTCGGTTTTGCTTAAGGTACTACTAGTTATATTTACTTTTATTCTGTTATTTTTAAACTTAACCGGTTCTGGGGTTTAAATCGTTCATTTCTCATCATCTAGGTACCTTGACACGCGTACAATACAATTTATAAACACTCTATGCTACGCTACGGTGTGAGTATCCCCCATGTTAATATATCGTAGCACGTGCGGTCTGGCTGCTCGTTAAGGCTATGTAATGAGCCGGCCATATTTACGAGGGCACCTAATACCACGCGTCTTATCCTACATTGCTTACGCAGCTATCGAACATTCACGGGATATCGTTTATTTTTAGAATCGATAATGGAGGCAGAATATGAGCCTACGTTTATTTATTATTTTCAACATCAACATTAACATCACCATTAAGATCAACATCACCGTTAACATTAATTATCATGATTACAGTTTTGACAGACTTGTCAATCACAAGTTAAATACATACCAACACTGTGAATGAAGTGTTAATCAACCTAAGCAGTGACATTAATAGGAACCATTTTATCGAACAAAGAGATTTTTATCTCTAATTCTTCTCCAGTCAGTCTGGTGAAGGTACACGTGTGGGGTTTAGTCGGCAAAATTATGGCATGCCTTTCCGCACCGCCCAGAGTGTGAGAGGTCATTTGATGATTTCCCATCCCAAAAGAAGACTGGTCAGAATTAGAAAACTTTACAGCAGTCAAAATAAAATTATATATCATAAATTATGATTTGCAACATCTCTGAAGCTTGACAAATACTTCCATTTTCAAAACAAATGCAAAAACAGAATGATCCTCATTCTGTTTTTACCGTTCATTGATTACTTATTTCAATGGATGTTGATTTAAATCGATATTAATTTTGTAGTGGAGGAGATGATTACGTCGCGGCGCCCTGTCTAATGGTGGCAGTTATCTCAACTAGAGCTGGAAAATGTTGGCGCACCTGCGTGCGATAGTTACAACCTAATGTACTTGTGGTTGAATGCCATTTCTTTAGCGTCGAATGTAAGTTGTAGATGCGGATCTTGTAAACAGGGCAAAATATCCACAATTTGATAGATGGTCGACCATATATAATATCATCAAAATCATCAGACAAAGTCTTGCCGCCAAGCGATTCGTCGTGTTCCGGCATGATGTCTGGTGGAGCCGTACAGAGGACGGGTCTGAGCAGTTGTGTTGCGTTGTGTGCCGGGTACGATGCACCAAATGTTGTTATATAGGGAGTTTGGTTGTGGTGGGTCTCCAGATCAAATTTCCTCTGGCGCAGCATCGTTGGTCGTATTATTGGGTGGTAGACATTGCATCATCTCGCTCAACTGCTGTCTTCCTTTCTATTCATTCAAGTTTTTTGAGTGAATAGGCTTAGTAAACTAGCGCGCTTTACCAATTTATCAACGCTTTCATCACTGCTTACCATCAGGCGAATAAGAAAGCGAGACAGAATGTGATTCTTAAAGGAGGAAATGATCAAATTGCCACATTTAAGGCGATAGAAAAGAAGAAGTTCTTGCATGTGTGGTCCCTTCTTCCCGATACTTCTGAAGAGACTTTAGTTCAACATCTCACAAATGTATGTGGAACCAGCGATATCAAAGTAGAAAAACTTGTTCCTAAAACCAAACGAGAATACTCTTCGTTCATGGTTGGAGTTCCAGAGTCACACTTTGATAAAATCAACAAGAGCGAAATTTGGCCTTTACATACTCAATTTAATGAATGGGTGTGGTTTCGAAACTACCATACAAAGAGGTACAATACCAACAAAGAACAATAATTACTCCATACAATTATACTATCAAAATGTTCGCGGATTACGTACAAAAACTAAAATCTTCCATAACAATATACAGGCGTCTGCTTACGATTTTTTTGCAATTACGGAGTCTGGCCTTAATACTGGGATACTCGATGGAGAACTAATTCCACCTGAGTTCAGCATATTACGATGTGATCGGGCGGACGGACGAAAACAAGGAGGAGTATTTTTAGCTGCTTCGCCGCGTTTAGCTTTGAATCGCGTTTCTGTGACCAACGTGGACAGAGCCTTATTTGAAATAGTCTGTGCGACAGTCCATCGAAGAAACCATTTTCTGTTTTTTTGCTGTGTTGTTTACATACCTCCTAAATGTGATGTTAACGAGTATATGTGTTTATTTAATATTTTAGAGAATGTTTGTGTTAAGTATGATAAAGTTATTGTGATAGGTGATTTTAATATGCCGTCAACAACCACGGAAAGCAAAGTTACTTGGAATATATTATTGCTTACTGCGGATTCCGGCAGGTAAATAATGTTGTTAATATTAATGATCGTACGCTTGACTTAGTACTTTCAACGTTTGAGTGTCGGAACATAGGGGTACAACTCTCTGATGAACCGTTAGTTAATGTAGATACACAGCATCCGCCGCTAGGTATTAGTGTTCACGTATCTCACCGAGAACCAGAACCTGACGTAAACAAATGTCAAAGTGATGATAACATTTCTATTAGACGTAGGTGGAATTTTAATAAGGCTGATTTTTTTATTTTATATTATTGTTTTAGGCAAGTCGATTGGGAGTCATTGTATTCTATTGAAAACTCAGAGGAGGCTTTGAATTATTTTTATACTGTTGTAAATGGGGTATTGGATGATTGCGTTCCTGTAAATAAGGCAATAAATAGACGGAAATCTAGATTCATTTATCCGGAATGATATACGGCTGACTTAATAAGTGACATTAAGAAAAAATGGCGTTTTCATAAGCTATATAAAATAACAGACTCCCAGACCGATTATGATTCGTTTTCTCGTTATCGCGCTCGAGTAAAAACAAAGATAGCCTCAACGTATGAGACTTACCAAAACAAACTTCAACGAAACCTGAAGAAAGATCCGAAATCATTTTGGAGTTATGTTAGAATGAAACAGTCTAGACGAAATAAACCTAAGATTACTAACAAAGGTATAGTACTGAAAGATGATGAATGTGCCGATTGTTTCGCTTCATACTTTCATTCCATCTATAGCGAGAAGCGACCAGCGCTGGACCCGAAGGCGGCGGAGCGCGCCGGCGGCGCGGCGAGCGCGGCGCGCGTGCATGTCGGCCGTCTCAGTGCGGGAGACATGCGCGCGGCGCTGCTGGCCCTCAAGCCCAAACGCTCAGTAGGCCTCGACGGCATACCACCTTACATTGTCAAGGATTGTCGTATGATTTTTGAGGACCCCTTGTTGCACATCTTTAACTTGTGTTTGCGGGAAGGTCATTATCCGGACGCTTGGAAAATAACTCGTGTAATCCCCATCCCCAAAGGAGGTACCGACCTGAGTGGATACCGCCCCATCGCGGTGCTGTCTGCGTTCGCTAAGGTATTTGAATCAGCTTTACATAAGGCCATTTATACGCAAGTGAGTTCACAATTGACGGACGTTCAACACGGGTTCCGGCCTGGCCGGAGTACGGGTGGTAACTTGCTGTCTTTTGTGAACTACTTGTCGCCCATCATCGATGCCGGAGGTCAAGTAGACGTCGCCTACTTTGACTTCCGGAAAGCTTTTGATCTTGTTGATAATGATATACTTTTACGCAAACTATCGGCTTTGGGATTTACACCGCACCTGTTAAAGTTTTTTGCTAGCTACCTTAGCGAGCGCCGACAGTACGTGGAATTCGCAGGACACGAGTCAAGCCCGTATTACACATTTTCCGGAGTGAGTCAGGGAAGTAATATCGGGCCATTAGAATTTATTTTAATGATTAATGATCTCCCTACAGTAGTGAGGAATGCGAAATGCCTGCTGTTCGCGGATGATCTAAAGTTATTTCTATCAATTAAAGATGCCACAGACTGCGATCAGCTACAGTCTGATATTAATAGCGTTGTGATTTGGAGTAAAGCCAATAACTTAAATTTTAATGTTGATAAGTGTTGTGTAATGACCTACAGCCGCGCTCAGGCACCCTTACAACGTGACTATTGGATAGACGCTGAAGTACTGCCGCGCGTCACTCAGGTGCGAGACTTGGGCGTACAGGTGGTCTCAGAGTTAACGTTCCGCAAGCACATTTTGGAGGTGTGTGGCAGGGGTTTTAGAAATCTGGGATTCATCTTGAGGCAGTGTAAGGATTTTAGTGATACAGCTGCACTTAAAGTCCTATATAATGCACTTGTTAGGAGTCATCTAGAAACAAGTTCTATTATTTGGAATCCTCATGAGGCTAAGTATAGCCTCATGTTGGAAAAGATTCAGAATAAATTCCTAAGATTCTTATATCTCAAACAGTATAGAGTTTATCCTTTTTATCCCTTGATGTACCCGACCTTGTTTATATTAGGCATGGTCGGGTACACCAAGCTGGCTGTGAGAAGAGACGTTGCGCTGGTGAAGTATGTTGTCTCTATATTATTAGGGGTGCTCCAACATCCAGAGGTACTTGAGGAGCTACGCCTGCGCGCGCCGAGCGGGTACGTAAGTGCACGTCGTCGCCCCAGCCTTTTAGATGTCCCCACGGCTAGGACTAACCTACTAAAGTTTGCCCCTATGTCTCGAGCCGTACGTCTGATTAATGTGATTGCGCGTAGCAGGTAGCAGCGCAAGTTCTTACAAGCAGCACAGAACCTAATGGAACAAGGTATAGACTATTAGTGTATAATGATATTTTAAAAATGTTTCTGTACTAATTATTCTGACCTTATGTATGTTATGTTTTTTGTTTTATGTTTTTTTTTCCTTTTTGTATAATTTATCTTACTTATAGCACTGAATTGGAATGCTCTGTAATAGTGCTATAATTGTTCGTTTCTAAATAAATAAATAAATATTTGGTCAACCAAAAGTTGCTTTGAAATAAAAAATTAAATAAAATAAAAACTTGTCAATATACTGCACTGTTTTTGAGATGTACCTAAGCATATGTAATCCATAAATGATAAATGAAACCCATGAGTAGTATCCCGATGTATTGTCATGTCTTAACGCCTTGCTATTACAATAGTGTCAGAATGATTGATCGGTGATCTCTAAATGATCAACTATTACAAGTTTCGTATTCTAATAACAAAATTGCGTCATTCTGACTTTCCAGTTAATAAATGTTGGACACCACTCCACATTAATAAATGTTCAAATTGAGTAGTCGTTTTTAGAAAATTATTTCTATTAACGTTATTTATAATAATGGCAATATGGCTACGGCATTCTATCACCAGCGCAATGGCAATGAAATGACAATGAAATCGTGTTGGAATGACAAATTTATAAAAATAGTTGACTAGACCTGGTACGAAATAAAAGGTAATAAGTAAAGATTATTGTTTTCCATTATTGTAGACTAATAGGTAATCGCATCTTACCTTAAATTCGAAATCCATCACTTGTGTATTTTTAACTGTCGAAAATTCCTAATCAACCATGAGCCTTAGTGCTTTATAGATAAAGTTGAAAATCTAATAAAAAAATCTAACAGATTGTAGTAGCTTGATGTGCTGTCTGTACAAAACATGTATTAAAATAATTGGTGTAACATTAAATTAAACAATAAAATGTAGGTCACAGTTGTGCCAACGTTAGAGGTTAATCCATATTGCTTTGGAAACATAAATATTCACATTAATTGTGCTGGCCTTTATCATCTGCCCCGCCTTTTCCCCAATATATAAGGGTTGGCACTTAGTCTGACCGGATGCAACTGATTAACATTACTTTACATTAAGCGACTGTCTCCCTGACCCTCATAACCTGCAAAATAAAAGGTGATACAGGCTGGTGTAAAAGTGCGACAAAGCGCGTATTTTACAAGTAATACACCATAAGTCGTGGTGCCCTATTGGTTACAACATCAGCATCACAAGTACCTATGAGTGTGCTGGTTCGATTCCAGGTCAGGCAAGTACCAATGTAACTTTTAGTTAACTTTAAGTTACATGTACTTTCTAAATATATCTTGGACACAAATGACTGATTAAAACGTGAAGGAAAACATCACGAGAAATCCTGGACTTCAAGTCTGAAATCGCAAACCCGCATTGAACAAGCGTGGTGGTTACGCTCAATCCTCCAATCCTCGGTATGAGAAGAGACCTGTGCCCAGCAGTGGAACGATGAAAAGGTTGATGATGATGACATCTTTAGATAAGACTGGTTGTCAAATTTTCGGGCTTCTGGCTCCCCATTACGACTGCCAAAGACCCGCGAATATGTGGACCAACAACAAAGTTACCATGCTTTCCGAGGCACGAAGGTTTTCGGCATGTAAGAGAGTCACCGATCTGTAGACCAACCACGCCAATTGTACATAAATAAACATGCACCCTAATTGCGTTACACTCTATTACTATCGATTGGAATCATTCTGTAGCCAATTGCTAAACCATTACTCCATATGTTCGGAAAATGTGTCTGGTCAACAACGTAAATAATGCAATGAATGTTGTTGAACCGTCAAAATGAAATCCAATGCTACTGGTACTACATATGTTCCGCAATTACCCTTCGGATCGATTTTTCTGTGGGACTATTTTTATTTAGGCTCGGTCCCTGCTGTCCTAGTAGAGAGGTTATAGGCTCAACTACTGTTAGTAGAACAAATGTTAATGATCTCGAGTTTTCTTCAATAGACTCCAAAACTACGGAAACAATCTGAATCTCATTTTACCCCCCCCCCCCCCCCCCCCATACACTTTGACAATATATATTCTAGAACTACTCTTTTTTTTAAAAAATGTCATCTGTTGTGGATCTGACACAGTTATTGCCACAATTATATTAGAAGTGTATTATAATTGTTTAGAGTCACGTTTACGTCACGGCCCGATACAAAATTTTCTCTTGGCCCGTTCTATTATCCCGCGGAAGTCTCAAACACCTACTAGGGGGCGCTATCGTCAACTCTGACAACCCATGGTCTAAATATAAAATATACCTACGTGGGACACTCAGAAAGTTTCGCTGTAATAAAAAAAAATGTTCTATAGGTACTATAGGTAGGTGTTCTATAGGTAGGTGCTTTTCAAAGTACTCTCCACCAGCGTATATATAAAGTTTCATGCGTCTGGGCCAGGTTTCAAGCGACATTTGAAGTCGTAAAAAATCATTGCGCGAAAATGGTCTCCATACAAATCCATTTTTCAAAGAGACATGATAATTTTCAACTTCAAATTCAACTCTTGATCAATAGCCCCTGTGGAATAGATACCACAATTTTGCCAATAACAAGTGTAACAAATTATAGAAACTCTTTGAAAATTTTATTTCACAATAATGGCGGATATCGCCAATGAGCACGTACCACGACAGTTTTAATTGGCTCGTAAAAAATTTGGAGGGAAGTTTTGAGTTTAGAACGTATCTATTATTAGTAATAAATAATCATAAAAATATAAAATTGTTTAAAAAATACAGTGACGTCCATAATATAAATACTAGGAACAAGCACAAATTTATTGTACAACAAGGCTCAAGAAAATAGGTGGCTCTTTTAGATGCCAATGTATACATTTTTACAATAGACTTCCAGAGGTGGTTCAAGATCTGAGCCTGAACAAATTCAAATCCTTCATTAAACGTAAGTTGTGTCAGAAAGCATTCTATAGTGTTAAAGATTATATTGACGACAAAAAGGCTTGGGCTTGAGCTGCTTCCGATTTCTATGCTTACACTGATTGTTCTTTGATTTTTCCTCTTGTAGTTTAAATTTGTAATTGTTTGTTTTTTTTTACTCAAAGCCAGTACACACTATATAGCCAAACATATTGTACGTTACGGAATTGCATCGCTGACTGGAGGGGTATTCGGCATTGGTGCAGCTACACAGGAGCTAAACTTAGCATTCGGGAACACTGTTGGAGCTGCTGCACCTTGGACAAAACTGTCTTTGCATTGTGTAGATTCAATTTCTTAGTATTGTATAATTGCATGGCACACGTGTGAGCACAATGTACTTGCTGTAAAGCATCTGTTTGGTTAGTCTTTTTTATTGTTGTTTTTTTTTTTGTGTGTTTTTCCATAATGGACGCTCTTAGCGTACTATATGTTTCTGCATCGTTCTCACACGATTGATTTCAAAATGAATGATGTAATCAAATATTTGTATCAATAGCTTGATAATTTAAATGAGTGTCCATGGAGTTTCTTGCTCGTTCTTCTCCATAGGAATGGGAATGGGCGACTAGCTTCACCTTACTGACTGACCGACCTTCTGACAATTCAAAAGTGCCTGTAACTGGTTTATTTGAAATAATGCTTTGATTTGATTTGATCGTATTTTTTAAACAAATTATAACTGGCCTGTTTCTCACACATAAAAAAACTTTTTGTCGCAATATTTTCTGAGCGTATGTGGGAAGAACTGCTCCATCATCTGCCACTGTTGTAAGCGGCATATGGTGGGATGATGTTACTAAATTGAGATTGTAGTTAGTTAAGTTTATTATTGTTTTTGCAGTATGTAGGACTTTTTATTTAATTTATCGAATTTAGTAATATTTATAATAACTTTTCTGAATGTATGATTGAGTTTTGTATTTGTAATGTGACTATGAGTGTTTTATTTCTATATGAGTCAGTCTTGAATTAAAATGATTTTGATTTTATTTATACTCTTTTCTTTAGAAAAATACTTATTCCTAGTATAAAATTGTAGATATTCCATTTTCAATACCAGGTACCTACATTATGTAAGTAGATACATAAGTTGGCATATGACTCATGCAAGTCGAACGGTTGGTAATAAGTATCGGTTTCATTGGCATTTGAAACCGCGGGAGAAAACCTCAATTTAAATCTCCTGAGATTGACTTTGATTTTATATTATTATAGCGCAATCGTGTTGGACGAGATTATGAACCAAATAGTTTTTAATCAAATCTGTAATGATATATTAACTGAAGAATACTCTGGAACCGGAAGAGATTTAGCCTCTTTTTCTTTATATTTCATTAAGAAAAGAACAGACAGTAAATATTATTTCAGTCCTGTTAAGAGCGTTTACTATGCACGACTGGCAACACAAATAATGCAGTGGCAACTTGCAAGGCGTTATTTTCATATTAAAATAACTATAAACATTACGGTTAGTTACTTTTTATCCACTATTTACCTAATTCTAAGGAGGAGGGTCTCCAGATCAATCTCCCTCTGGCGCAGCATTTTTGGTCGTGTTGTTGGGTTTAACGTTGCATCACCTCGCTCAACTGCCGTCTTCCTTCCTATTCACTCAATTTTTTAAGTGAACAGGCTTTATAAACTAGCGCGCTTTACTATCAACGATTGCATAACTGCTTAGCATCAGGCGGGATTGCAGTCAAGCACTAGTTCATAATTATAAAAAAAAAATATCTCATGATACGCCATGGACAAATTAAACGTGATTAAAAACATCTCGATTAAAAATAGGTACGTCGATTTACGTCATCCGCTGACTAATTTGGCATTACAAGAATTGCATTTCTGTTGTTTATATAATTGAAAATAAGTGGAACATTGATAAATCAGCGTTTTCTTTGCGTTATACATTAAAGTCCCTTTTGATATCAAATTCAAGGCATTATTTTGTAATATAAGGCTGGGCATGCCATAATAGCGGCGGTAAGTCCCCTCTTTGAGGAGTGGCTAGAGAGGCGCCACGGTGCCCCCACCTTCCACCTGACGCAGGTCCTCACAGGACACGGTTGTTTCGGGAGGTTTTTATTCCGTATTAGGCGGGAGGAAACGCCAGGGTATCACCATTGTATCGATCGCCTTGACGACACGGTGGAGCATACGGTGGAGGTCTGCCCGGCTTGGGTAGAGCACCGCCGTGTCTTCGTAGAGGCGATCGGCGGTGATCTCTCGCGTCCGACCGACCGCCACGAGGCCGTCACCTCCTTCTGCGAAGCAGTGATGCTGGCAAAGGAGGAGGCGCAGCGCGTGAGGCAGCGGGAATCCCAGCGCCCTCACACCACTAGCCGTCGCAGGAGACGCCCTGGACGGGAGACTCCCAACCACCATAGGCGTGGGCCTGCGGGCGGCGAGCAGTGGGCACCTTGCCGCCCGGTAAGGACCAGGCCCGAGTCGACGGCGCGTCGTGTTTCACGCGCGCCTCAAAGAGATGTCAGCACATCGTGACGGGGTCCACGAAGACCGATGACTCCTTCCGCTCCGCCCAGAGCGGGAGAAGTCATTTGATGATTTCCTATCCCAACAAAAAAAAGGTAAGTATTTTGTGGTTGTGAAATCGTTTCAAAAAGGACACAATACTACATTGTTTTGCCAACATGCGAACTAATTGAGATCCATATGATCATCATCATCATCATTTCAGCCGAAAGACGTCCACTGCTGGACATAGGCCTCCCCCAAGGTTCTCCACGACGACCGGTCCTGCGCCTCCCGCATCCAGCGGTTTCCCGCGACCTTCACCAGGTCGTCGGTCCACCTTGTCGGGGGCCTACCCACGCTACGTCTTCCGGTGCGTGGTCGCCACTCGAGAACCCGTCGGCCCCATCGGGCATCGGTCCTACGGGCAATGTGTCCAGCCCATTGCCACTTCAGTGTTGCAATTCTTCGGGCTTCGCAGAAGAACAAGAGCATCCATATGATAAATAAAAACTATTGCGAATGCGTTTCGTAATGATGACGGTGTTTCAAACAATTTGCTAGATCTTACTGATTACATAAATTTATTAAGAGAGCCAACTAAACAGGGGTCATTTACTAAAAAGGATAAATTATTTAGCCATATCTATGCACTGAATAAACTTCTTATGCTAAATTTACTAACAAACTAATGAAATAGAAATATGATAACCTCACTGAATTAATACAAACATTACACAGTTAACATCGCTGTTAACTGGTAATGTACAAACGACAGTACGTTAAGCTACTACAGTATGGCAGTCTTGCCGCCAAGCGATTAGTCGTGTTCCGGCATGATGTCTGATGAAGCCGTACGGAGGACAGGTCTGAGCAGTTGTGTTGCTATGTGTGCCGGGTACGATGCGCCAAATGTTGTTGTGTCGGGAGTTTGGTCGTGGAGAGTCTCCAGATCAATCTCCCTCTGGCGCAGCATCGTTGGTCATGTTGGTCTTGGGTTTAACATTGCATCACCACGCTCAACTGCCGTCATCGTTCCTATTCCTAAGTTTATTAAGTGAATAGGGTTAATAAACTAGTGCACTTTACCATCAACGATTGCATCACTGTCTACCATCAGGCGGGATTGCAGTCAAGCACTAGTTTATAATTATATAAAAAAAAATGACCTGCTGTCGTTTGTACCTAAGGCCTGACTGGCAGCATTTCCACGTTGTGTGGAAATGCTTAGCATCTGACCAAGCTACAAACAAGCCCTTGGGTCTCCTGTCAACCAGCCATTTGAAAAGTCCGTATTTTAGCTAAATATTCAATATGTAAAGAAAACCCTGTCCGATCCCTGAAAGTATATGTATAACTGATTCTACTAATGCCTACAAAACCGGATTATACTTAAAAAAAATGCCCCCTAAAAATTAATATTAATTCGCAAAAGGAGGTGACTTACGTGGAAATAAAGGCGCGGGCGACTGGGGGCAGGGCACGCGGCACGCACGAGTGTCGCTCATAATAATACAGCCGAAAAGGATGTTATCACTTTTTAAAAATTACTTAATTTTGGGGAAGATTATTTCAAAATTCATTAGATGATTATTATGTAAAATTTCGTATTTTATTTGGTCATATGTTTACCTAACCTTTATTACCTTTATGGGTCGGATGGGGTTTTCTTTACATATTGAATGTAATTGTATAGACTTTTTGTTGAACACATAACCTTCTTCATCGAAAGGCTAAAAAATACGTCACGAAAATAAACAATACCATCACTATTTTAACGCCCCCAACCTTTAATATTGCCTATTAAAGAGGCCATGTTTCGACTGGCCATGAGGTGGACCACCATGATAATAGCCCTATCCCATGAGAACATATTAGCAGTTAATTATAATATGTACTCTGATACTGTAATATGAACTTAAGGGATTAAGAGCGGCAATTTCAATGAGTGGTTTAATGAATTATGAGATATAGCTTTTGTGGTTTATTGTTGATAGTTTGGGCTTTGTGGTGTGGTGTGGCGTGGTGGGTGGTGTTGATTTCACTGATATAATAGGTGTGCAAATAAGTTTCCGCCGTTTTTAAGAGCATTATCACATAAAAGAATAATTTTGTCATATTATCTGGAGAAGTAATGGACGCGTTTTTTCTCTTCCTTCTATCTTCCTCCAATAATACTTCCAATTCCGTGTCTTTGTACGATATCGGTCTTCCACTGCGTTCTTTGACTTCCCAGTTTCTAATATTTTAAAACCATTCAGGATAACTTCTCTGTCTTAAAGCAGCTTCACAATAAGCTTCTACAAGCAATCGATGCTCCTCAGCTGCAGATTTCTTCAAATTAAAGAAGTAACAAAATTCCCGCAAATGATGCTTATTCGGCACAAAACTTATCATTTTTGCACAAAGAATGACTGAGAGAATGAATCATTAATACTCTAAGTTTGTGTTATTACCAGGTACGTCTTAAGACGTTAATTTCTTTGTTCTTATAACATTCTATATTTTTGGTGCCTATCTGAACATAGATGAATAAGGTCAGATTCTACGTTACTCAGTTCAACGTTCAATTTTGAGGGTTAAACTTACGATATCACATTTTACATCTGATAATTTCAACGAAGCCTCTTAGTGAGGACATCTTTTGCTAAACGGCTAAAACTTATTTGTACACCTAATTTAAATACAATTTGATTTCAGAACTACTTTTGAATGGACAAAGCGATTAAATGTTGATTCTGTCAGCAACTAAAATCTTATTGATTCATCATCATCGTCAGACGAAAGACAGCTACAGATGGAGATGGACTTCCCCCAAGGACCTCCACTTCGGGCGATTAATTGCTTTTCACATCCAAGGAGGTTTTTGCATGTTTAAACCATCAGGGTAATTGCGTTACATACTATCGTAGCAATGGGTTTCATTATGACAGTTCAACAACAATCATTGTGTTGTTCAATGTAAATAACCTTCGTTTAAATTTAAAAAAATACTAAACTCATTAAATTTTCTACGCCAAATGTCAGGCAGTTAAGTACCAATGTGGCTTTTCTTCTCAGAGGTAGTCAGTTAGGAAATGCCGGCTCCAGCTAGTTCAAAAAAATATGACGTGTAAAAGTGATCAGTGATCCTGCTTGCTTAATAAACGATTTCATTTCATTTACATTATTGAGTAGACACATTTTTCGTACATATGGAGCAATGAATTAGCAATATGCTTCAAAAGGATTCAAATTAATAATGTTCGCAATAAGGATACAGGTCATCGGTCCATCTCGTAGTAGGCCTTCTAATGTTATGTCTACCGGTACGCGGTTGCTTCTCCAGAACCATTCGGCCACATTTTCCATCTGTTCTACAAGCCATGTGCCCAGCTCACTGCCACTTAAGTTTGACAATTCTTTAGGCTAAGTTGGTTACTGTTTTTTTGGTGTAATTGGGAAATAATCAAATGAACTCTCCCGCTCTGGGCAGAGCTGAAGGGCGTGTCAGACTTTTACTGATTAAAACCCACCCGTGCTTCCAACTGCCTGTGCGCCAGGGTCACGGTTTCTCTTTCAACCAACGCGCAGCCCTGGCCCGGGCATCGGTCTTCATAGCCCCGTCACGATGTGCCACCGTCGACTCGGGCCTAGTCCTTACCGGGTGGCGAGCTTTTCTTTACCACGTACGTACGTTATCTGGTAGAGAATGCCTTTGGCATGAAGTGCACTTTCGTAGGTGTTTTATGTGTGAAAATTTTAAGATAGTTAAATAAATAACATCGACATGGTAGAAATGATAATAACGCACTATACATCCTAGCCTGTTTATCAAAAAACGGACACAGAATGCATTTAATCTTATGACAGATGCAAGAGCACATTTAGTAGTAGATATAAGGTCAACCCCGAAATTAAAATTTAGGCAATATCTTTATGTCGGCAGCACTTTCTTCGGCTGTCAGCCGAAGAAAGTGCTGACATTATGTCAGAAACCTTTACCTACTGTGCTGACATTGCCATTGGTCGCGGATCTATGACCAATATTCGTAGATGTGACTGGTGGAGTGATTATTTAGTTGAACAGCGTAAAAGATATCGCAGAGCGCGTAGACAGTTAAATAAACTCAAGAGCCGAAAGATTACTGGAGATCTTCTTACGTTCGCTTTAAATGCTTTTAGAGTTGCCAAGTCACGCTACAAAGCATCGGTGGAAAAATCTAAGGGTAACTTGTTGCGAAAAATCGTTGATAAACTTGACAGGGAGGGTCCGTGGTCTCCCTTATATCACGAATTTAAAGCTAACAGATCGGTCGACCTTGCATACGTTCAAAACATTAAAGTCAATGATAAGCATACCACAGGCATAGAGGAAACAACAGAAGTGCTAATCAATACACTTATCCCTGATGATTCACCGGCTAACGATAGCGACTACCACCAACAGATTCGAGCGTGGGCTCCTGTGCCACCTGAATTGTTAAACAGTGTAACAAAATAATTCATAGTTGTGCCCTCTATAATGTCAGTATAGCATAGACTGTATAGTCTATTGTCTGTATCATAAATTGATTGTCTATAGATTGTCTATGTTAACCATCCTAAAAAGAAATAAAAATATTACTCTCTGCTTTCAACCACCAAAACGTGCGTTTTATTAGGTTATGGGCCCAGTCCCAATTTTTTGTAATAAATTATTATTTCCGTGAGTGTAAGCAGTAAATATGTCTACAAGCTATATCGCAAATGTTCCTAAGCTTAGAGGTCGCGAAAACTATGACGACTGGTCTTTTGCGGCGTTGAATTTGCTGGTGTTAGAAGGAATGGCGGCGGCCATTGAGACGCAGTTAGCGGCAACGGCGTCTGCAGTTCAAAGGACAGAAGATGCTAAGGCGAAAGCGAAGTTAATCCTCACAATTGATGCATCGCTTTACGTCCACATAAAGCAAGCAGTCACGACCTATGATCTTTGGACGACGTTACAGAAAATGTTTGACGATTCCGGCTACTCGAGAAAAATCTACTTGCTTAGAAATCTTATCAACATAAGACTAGACACCTGTGAATCTATAACGAGCTACGTAACACAGATCATAGAAACAGCGCAACGACTTCGTGGAACAGGATTTAAGATCACGGATGAGTGGATTGGCGCGTTGATGTTGGCGGGCTTACCAGAAAGGTTCGCACCCATGATTATGGCCATAGAACACTCTGGGATCGAAATAAGCGCAGACATTATCAAAATGAAATTGATAGACATGTGTGCAGATGATGGTTCAACTTCAGCATCCAGTGGAGGGTACGCTCACATTGCGAAATCCCAACGCATGAAAAATGGCGGCAAATCCGGCGGTAGTGACCATCATAAAAAATCACAAACGTCAGAAACCAAAGCTGTCAAAATAATTAAATGTTATAATTGCAAACAAACCGGTCATTACAGAAACCAGTGTCCAAGTTTAATTACTAAAGATAAAAGAAAAACGTCCAATGCATTTAGTGCAATTTTTCTAAGTGGAAAGTTTAACAAAAACAATTGGTACATTGACAGCGGCGCGAGTAAGCACATGACTGCGAGAAAAGATTTTATAGTGAATTCATCGCATAAATCAGACACCAAGGAAATAATAATCAGACCAGTGTTCCAGTATTATGCTCAGGTGATGTGAACATCATAACTGTTATGAATGATGTGCAGTATGACATCACAGTTTCTAATGTGTTGTGTATCCCAGACTTGACAACTAACCTGCTTTCGGTGAGTCAACTGATAGAAAATGGCAACAAAGTGATCTTCAAAGAAAATGCTTGTTATATTCACAACAAGAAGAATGAAGTTGTTGGCCAAGCAGAATTGATCGATGGAGTATACAGATTACAAACATTACAAACAGAGGAGACATTGGCAGTGCCTGCAGTAGTGTCCAGTGAGACATGGCATAGAAGGTTAGGACACATAAATAGTGTCAGTCTCAACAAAATGAAAAACAAGGCTGTTGAGGGAATAGATTTCAGAGAAGTGGCGAACATTGACAAAACATCTTGCACAGTGTGCTGTGAAGGGAAGCAGTCAAGACTTCCATTTGACAAGAGTTCTTCCAAGACCAAGAATGTGCTAGATCTAGTGCATGCAGACGTAGGAGGTCCAATGGAACTGTCAATTGGAAAATCGAAGTACTATCTTTTGTTAGTGGATGATTTTAGTAAAATGGCATTTGTGTATTTTCTAAAAACAAAAGATGAAGTGTTCAAATATTTCAAGATTTTTCAGTCCATGGTAGAGAAACAAAAAGACAGAAAAATAAAAATTCTACGGACTGATAATGGTGGCGAGTTCTGTAGCCAAGAATTCGAGAATTATTTGAAAGATCAAGGTATAGTACATCAGAAGACCAACCCTTATACACCACAACAGAATGGCTTATGTGAGCGGATGAACAGGTCAGTTGTGGAAAAGGCCAGATGTTTATTGTTCGACGCCAACCTTGATACAAAGTTTTGGGCAGAGGCGGTCAACACTTCAGTATACTTAAGGAACCGGTCAGTTGTCTCAGGGTTGAAAGATCAAACACCTTATGAAGTGTGGACAGGCCAGAAGCCTGACTTGAGTCACTTGCGTGTGTTTGGGAGCACAGTTATGACACATGTACCAAAGGAAAGACGCACCAAGTGGGACAAAAAGGCTAAGCAGCTTATTCTTGTGGGTTATGCTGAGGATGTGAAGGGGTTCAGAGTTTATGATTCCAGTACTAACTCTGTGACAACTAGTAGAGACGTAATCATCATGGAGAATTCTGAAAAGAACATGGTGGATGTTGTTGTTGAATGTAAACCCACAGAAGAAGAAGAGCAAACTGAAAGACGTAGTTGTTCTTATTCATCAGATCCTGATACAGATGATGGAAAGGATGGTACATATGCACCAAGTACAGAGGCTTCTTCGGTGAGTACAGATGATGAATACTTAGATACAACTTCAGATCATGACATAACTCCTGTCAGTGTGACACATGAAGAAATTACTCAGAAAAGATTCAGAAGAAAACCAGATAGATATGGCTTCAATAATCTATGTGTTACAGAGTGCCAAGATGGATATGATGGCGAAATCACGATCGAAGAAGCTTTAAATGGACCGGAATGTGACTTCTGGAAAGCTGCCATGCAGGAGGAGCTGGATTCCTTTGAGGAAAACAATGCTTGGGAAGAAGTGGATCTTCCAAAGGACAAAAAAGTGATTAAGTGCAAGTGGGTGTTTAAAAAGAAATATGACAGTGATCATAATGTACGGTATCGTGCAAGGTTAGTGGCAAAAGGATTTTCCCAGAAGGTTGGTATTGATTACCATGAGACATTCTCTCCTGTGCTTAGATACTCAACATTAAGACTGTTATTTGCACTAGCTGTAAAACTGAATTTAGATATCTGTCATCTAGATGTAACAACTGCTTTTTTAAATGGTTTTCTAAAGGAAGATGTTTACATGGCTAAACCTGTCACTCTTGATTGTAATAGTTATAATGCCAAAGTTTTAAAATTAAAACGTGCAATTTATGGCCTTAAGCAATCCTCCAGAGCTTGGAACCAGAGAATTGATAAATGTTTAAAAAATTTAGGTTTTAAACAATCTCAGTATGAACCACGTCTTTATACAAAATTTAAAGGAAATTTAAAAATTATCATTGCACTTTTTGTAGATGATTTCTTTGTATTTTACAACTGTAAAGAGACTGTAAATTCATTGGTAAATGATTTAAGTAGTAAATTCAAAATTAAAAATCTAGGTGAATTAAAGCAGTGCCTAGGCATGCGTGTTAAAATTAGTAAAAATAAAATATGTCTAGACCAGGAACAGTACATAGATAATTTGTTAAACAGATTTAATATGTTGAAATGTAAACCTGTAAAAACTCCTATGGAGGTTAACTTAAAATTAGAAAAGGCTCAGGATATTTGTTATGATTGTCCTTACCAAAGGCTTTTAGGTAGCCTAATGTACCTAGCAGTTCTAACTAGACCCGATATTTCATATAGTGTAAGTTTCCTTAGTCAGTTTAACAATTCATACACTGAAACTCACTGGAAACATGCAAAAAGAGTGTTAAAATATTTAAAATGTACTAAGAATTATGGTCTTATATTTAGTAAAGTTAATAATTGTACTATTGAAGGATTTGTAGATGCAGATTGGGGTTCAGATGTGAATGATAGGAAATCATATTCTGGATTTTGTTTCACCTTGTCAAACTCAGTAATTTCATTTGAATGTAAAAAACAGAGGAATGTAGCTTTGTCGAGTACTGAAGCAGAATATGTCTCAATATCTGAAGCGAGTAAAGAAGCTGTCTATTTGAATAATTTGTATTCAGAGATTGTAGGCAATTCAGGACCGATTATAATGTACAATGACAGTCAAAGTGCTCAAAGACTGGCATTGAACCCTGTTTTTCATCGCAGATCCAAGCATATCGATATTCGATATCATTTTGTAAGAGAAGTTGTACAGAACAACTTAATAAATATTTGTTATCTTGAAACAGCTGAAATGCCTGCTGATATTTTTACCAAGAGCTTGGGTTCAGTGAAGCATTATTACTTTATGAGAAAGTTAGGAATTTCACCTGTTTCATAGTACTGTAGTATTATAGATTTATGTTTGTATTTCATTATTTTGTTAAGAGGAGGTGTTAAACAGTGTAACAAAATAATTCATAGTTGTGCCCTCTATAATGTCAGTATAGCATAGACTGTATAGTCTATTGTCTGTATCATAAATTGATTGTCTATAGATTGTCTATGTTAACCATCCTAAAAAGAAATAAAAATATTACTCTCTGCTTTCAACCACCAAAACGTGCGTTTTATTATGAATCACCAATGTCAGACGTACCATCTAATGACGAATTTATAAATATTGTAAGAAAACTACCGGTCAACAAATCATCAGGTGAAGATAAAGTATCTAATAGGATGATTAAAGAAGCGTGTAAAACAGCGGGTGATGCCATCTTAACTGTATACAACCGATGCATTGCTGAAGGCGTTTTTCCTCGTAAATGGCGACGCGGTTTCATACGAATAATACCAAAGTGTGGTGACAAACCACCGGATGATCCGAAGTCATATCGTCCTATCACACTTCTATCATCTTTGGGTAAACTTCTTGAGCGCCTCATAGTTCCACGTTTACTACCGAACGGTCCAAAATTCCATAATAATCAGTATGGCTTCACCATAGGTAAATCTACAGTCGACGCGGCGCTTTCTGTCAGAAGAACCGTTAACCAATCCGAAAACAAGTAAGTAATTGGGATCTTCCTGGATATTTCTGGGGCTTTTGATAACGCCTGGTGGCCTATGCTGTTGTTAAAATTAAAAACCCGCGGTTGCTATAAAAACATATATAATCTCGTTTACTCTTACTTTATAAACGGTTCCGCGGTACTTAAGCTCGGTCATTTTTCTAGTACTAAAACACTAACCATGGGATGTCCTCAGGGTTCAGTTGTCGGTCCTTATTTATGGAATTTGGGTTTTGATGACTTCCTCGCGATCCCGCTTCCTTGCGGCTGTTCACTTACTGGTTACGCGGACGATGGCCTACTGCTCATTCAGTCAAGTACCCGAGCTGGACTTGAGAACTTGGCCAATACTTGCCTAAATTTAATATCTCAGTGGGGTGATCGTAACCGCCTAGCGTTTGCGCCACATAAAACCTATCAACTTCTACTAAAAGGTAATCTTAAATCATTGCCTACTATTAAATTTAATAACGTTCCCATTAAAAAACAGCAATCCGTATGCTACCTTGGTATGATCTTAGAAAGGAATTTTTCATTTATTGAACATATAAAAATAGTTTGTGAAAAAGCTAAAAGGAACTTTTATGCCCTAACTAGAATATCCAAAGCAACTTGGGGTCTATCATTCCTAACTTTAAAAACTATATATGGAGCTACCTACTTAGGATGTATGTGCTACGGTGCACCTGTTTGGGCCGATAGGGCCAGCATAGGGGCGGCACGACGTAAACTGCTTCAAAGCCAACGTTTGGCATTGATATTTTTATGCAAGGCGTATAGAACGGTCAGTACTGAAGCCTTACCGGTACTGGCAGGTGTACTTCCAGTCGACCTTGAGGTACAGCGACGTGCTTCAATGTACTACTCCGCGATGGAGGAGGCCATGGACACTTATTTTGTTACACAACGCGACTTTAATAAAATCTCTAGATTATTTAAACCTCAGACTGATGTCTGGGAGGACCTCTTATCCGAGTGGCAAAGTAGGTGGGATAATTCCATCAAGGGCCGGCACCTCCATCTATTCTTTCCATCCGTTGGCGATCGGCTGGCTAAGACATGGCTGGAGGTTGACCACTGCGTTGCCCAATTTCTCACAGGTCATGGCAACTTTAAAAGTAAACTGTATTCTTTTAAACTTGTTCCTTCCCCTTTGTGTCAGTGTTCTACATCGAACTGTGAATTTGAACAGTCCGCACATCACATCTTGTGGGAGTGTGTTCTTTGGCAGAATGAACGCAATATTATGTTGGATAGTGTACAAGTTACATCCGGAGTCGTTTATTATACGGACCTTGTAGAAACTAGAACCAATTTCCGTGCGTTCAGGCGCTTTTGCCATACCTATTATTGGAATCAATTGTAACAGCTAATAACTACTTAGGACCCATTAACTTAATCAAATTTTATTCCGTGGTGTTTGGCAATCTGGGCTTCTCCCAGTTGCAATAATGTCCCTTTGTGCCGATTGGCCTAGTTCTGTTCTGTCTCCTGCTTGTTATGGAGGGAAGTGGAAAAAATATCTTCTTTCTTACTCCTCCGCTATTCTTTTCTGATTAATTTCGTTGCGGGACCCAAGACAGTTGAATCGTTTCTCCGGAACTCGTCGAGCTTCATTGCTCGGCGTTTTTCTGGCGGTCTCCACTGTTGATTCTGGCTTTCAGGAGTTGCAGTGGTTGGGAAAAGTGTGGCGGGTTTTGTCCCTAAAAAAAAAAAATATCTTTATGTATTAATTGAATATGAAAATCTCTTATCACTACTCCACACGAATCAACCCGAAATATGCAGCAGTCAATGCTATAAGTACATTGCCTTTTTGAAAAAAAAAACACGGATAAATTCCCACCATGAGGTGTAAATGTCCTTGCTATAATTGGCGGCTCGCTAAAGCAAATGTTTCAGAATTCTCGGCATGTGACCAAATGTCTGCGGAGCTTTGATGAGTGAAAACCGCGATCAATCAGCCGACCAATGGTATTTTATATTAATTTATTCCGTTATTAATCAGTGTGCCGTTATATCCCTGCTTCTTATAAAACGAATCCCTGGCTAATAGGTATTTATACTGCCCGATTAAAAAGATACGTGTGCAGATATATGTAACTAGTAGTTTCTGTAAAGAGTACCAACATTCAATATGACAATATCTACAATAAAGATGACGCCATACAATTTTACGTCTCTCATATTCGGTAAAGTAGGTCCATATTACCCCCAAAGGGGCTTGTAGGTGACCAATTAGAGCTCTAGGAATAACAATAAGTATTTTTTTAAAAAAACTTCATTATTTAAAAAAGTTCGCGTACATCTAACCATCATACTGGCAATAGACATCATGCATCATGCATTCAATGACAAACGAGGTCGCTGCGCTATTCAGCCTTGTCTTCGTATGAGTATAATAGTCATCAATTTTAAATATCGAACTACGAAAATCAAATTCGTTCTTGGAAAAACATTGAAAAATAATAGATGAAAAAAGGCGGGAATAGAAAACTTTTATTCTTGTAATGCCTGTTTTTTCTACTTACCTCACAATCGAGATGTAAAGCAGAGTAGTTAGTTCGGGTGTAAGCATAAATTGCACCCTCGAACTATAAGCGCCCTAGCTACGCTGGCGCACCAAAATATCTCTGGCTGCAATTTATGCTTTACAGCCCTTGGCTACTAATCTACTATTGGGTTGTATCTTAAAAAATAATTTAATGTCCATCAGATAGATTTATAAAAAATATTGAAAACGTATTTTTAATTTTTTCTTTCATTCAAATACTTAGGAAGATATATTGATTTGAAATGTCGCATGGCGTCACGCCGTGGTATAAAATAAATTATATAATACGTAATTAGCCCCCACTTCGTAAATTTAATACGCTATATCTCAGTATATTTTGGTTATTTCGACAAAACAAAAAAAAACGGGTCTTAATTTTCTTTAATATCTATAAGACGGACTAATTATTTTTTTGATTGGAACAGGGTGTAAAGTTCAGTTATCCTTCATAGAAAAGGGAGGATCCTCCGAGCAGACAGGTGTTGGTGTTTAGCGGGCACTTGCCCGACAGTTGATGTCGAGAATTTGTATAATGCTAGTTGCACGGTAACTCTGCTTGCGAGATGTAGAATTATGTGACGTCAGAGAACCCGCTAAACAATAATTACAAAATTATTTATGTATTTATTTACTTACCTAGTTACTACACTTACATACTCGGCTTTAATTCAGTGTGCTGATCAGCAAACTTCGTTCGGCATCTGCGTTAGTAAGAGTAGTAGTCTCAGTACAGTTCCGTCCGCTTTATGCTTTTGGCTCTATCAGAATAAACGCTGCGACATTTTTTTTTAAATTAGAAGCATCATACTGTGTTAGAAGCCTCTTGGCCTCGTATAGGTATTTTTGTTTTTTTTTTTTGTTACTGTTTTTATACATATAATTTGTTTTTTATACTTAGATTTTGTTGACTTTAGTTCTATGATCTTCTCTCTTTCGTTTTACGAGTCACAATATTTTTTTTTTTTTCATTTCTTTCTTTCACCCGAAAATTTCGACAAAATCATCATTTCGTTGTGCTCTTCGCATTCACCGGATTCCGGATTCACCAACACAGCACAGCTCCTCCTGTGGTTTGCCCACTGCCTTTAAAATTCTTCTTCAGAATAAGTTACCTTAGCTCTGAATCCATATCTACATACATTTTGATTTTGCCACCCATCTCTGCTAAATCATGCCGATCCGGTCATGTTTGTAGCACGAAGGAAGATCAAATTAAAGCTAGTCCTACCATGGTTAATCACCATTAATTATCATCATCATCATCTCAGGGTTAACCCCAGTTGCATCCGAAACTTATTCAGCTTTGTAGTCTGAGGTCCGCTTTACCAGTCTAACTGCTGATTTTAGCTAAACTACAATATTTTCCGTGAAGCGACTACCGTCTGTTGACTTCACAACCCGAAGGCGATATCGAAGCATTGCAGTTAGACCAATTGTTGGATTCTTGAGGGCTCCAACAACCCGATTCCGACTACCATTAGATGTTCGTATGGTTAACCAGTATTAATAAACACATATAATCTACATTAACGTTGAATTTCACTCTATATTCTGCGTACTCTATCTACCAAGCCAACTTTTAATTTTCGAATTTCTTAAGTAAATGAGTAAATTACTTAACCAATTATTTTAATTCCCAGATTCTTATTTTCTTAGATACAAAAGCTTACTGTTAATGTAACAGTCCCGCCAAGCCTACCGCTATGGGCAATATGAAAAGTGTTCTCATATCGACGCGGACGCAACTGCGCACTTATCACTTATCTGCAAATCCATACATAATGACTCGGCCGGACTCAGATACGGCAACATTGCTTAATGCTTCGCTATCATATTAATGTAATAAATACCCTCTTAAATTATTATTTACTGATAATTATTTCTTTTTTTTATATAATTAATGTAAAATTGTAGTAAATACTCTCTTAAATTATTATTTACTGATAATTATTTCTTTTTTTTTTATAACTTACAACTTGCAGACTTAAGAGTCACTAAATATATAACATGTACAGTACTTTGTAATGGCCTTCATAATGAAGCTCAAGGTCGACCGGAGAGCCATGGGGAGGGCTATGCTAGGTATTTCTCTACGTGATCGAATCAGGAATGAGGACATTCGCATAAGAACTAAAATCGTCGACATAGCCCAGCGGATTAGCTCTTTGAAGTGGCAGTAGGTGGGTGCTGCGCCAGAGGGAGATTGAACTGGAGACTTTGTCGTGTTCCAGCATGATGTCTGGTGAAGCGGTACGGAGGACGGGTCTGAGCAATCGTGTTGCGATGTGTGCCGGATACAAGGCGCTATATTTTGTTTTGTCGGGAGTTTGATCGTGAAGGCTCTCCACATCAATCTCCCTCTGGTGCAGCATCGTTGATCGTGTTGTTGGTTTCACATTGCATTATCTCGCTCAACTGCTGTCTTCCTTCCTATTCACTGAGTTTTTTTTTAGAGTGAATAGGCCCTTAATAAACAAGCGCACTTTACCATCATTGATTGCATCCACAGAAATCATATATTACGATTTCTGTGATTGCATCACTGCTTACCACCAGGTGGAATGCTGTCAAGCACTAGTTTATAATAATTTAAAAAAAAAATTCAAAACTACCAAGTGGTAATGCTTTATGCCATTACTATGATGTAGTTCTCAATAAAGGGCATTGCGCTGGATATAAATCTGTCGCAACACGGCGCCCAGCGGTCTTGCGGCGTCTGCGCACACCTTGTTACGTCACGTGGTACATATCAAGAAAATTCACCTTGTTTACGCACAAGACTGGAATTGTAAACTAGAGATTTATACGATGGTATAAACACTGAATATTCTGGTGGATTTGAGCAGCTGTTGTACAAAAACACGATAGAATACAGGGAACAGGTCCCGGGTATTATGCAACGTATTGATATTAAGTATTTAGTCAGTAAAAAAAAAGCCTGACACGCCCTTCCACTCTGCTTAGAGCGCAAGAGATCATTTTCTGATATATCATGGTGAAAAAAAAAATCACGACCAGGAAATGACCGGATCTACATTCACAAATAATTCGTATGAAAATAGAATATTCATTAATTAGAAATATGCAACGTTTCCTCATGATATTTTCTGAATGTATTTTCAATCCAGATTTTGCCAGCCTCTTGCTGTTTCTTTCTTTCTTGTAAGATCTATTGGTTCTTCTTCTTTTTCAGCCTATTGAAGTCCACTGCTGAGCAAAAGCCTCGCCCAAGGCTTTCCACAGTGACCGGTCTTGTGCAGCCCGCATCCATTCTCCAGATCATCGGCCCACGTTGTTGTGTGCCTTCCTACGCTGCGTCTACCGGTACGTGGCTGCCACTTCAGAACCTTACTGTCCCATCGGCTATCGGTTCTACGAGTAATGTGATCGAGGGGTTATTTAGAACAAATTTAACCTAGGCATTATTCCTGTCAATGTCGCAAAACTATCATAATACGAAACAGGGAGAGGAAAATATATATATAAGTCAAATATCGATTTTAAGGAACGTTTTAATAGGTCTCTGATTTAGTTTTATTATGAATTTTCCAAACATAGAATAGAGCTAGTTTGAACGCACGAATGAGTTCTGTCACGGTGACAAAAAAGTTTGTCAGTATCGCATCACGTTGTCAAACTAGAGTTCAATCGGACCAGGGTGACAAAACAGTCACGGTCATAAAAATCACTCGTGCGCAATCGCTAACAGGCTACTTTTACTTCCCTCTTCTTTCGTCTTTCAAAACGGTGCTACTTTCAACTCTTGCTTACATTTATTTATGTTATTCCAAAAACACCATTTAACAATCAGCAAAAACAGAAAAATAAGTTAAGTTACAAAAATGCTAACTTTACAGCTAATAACGGATAGAATAATTTAAGATTCGTTTTGATCTACCTTTCTGACACCATTATCGTCCGCATAAAGATATTAGAAAACCACTTTATTATTATAACAAACACAAGTTTCTAGGCAACAGTCTAATAATTCTAATAAACACCGCGACTTGTTCTCGAGCTCGTAAGTCCCGTAGACAAGATCGGCGTATGTTCTCGAAAGCGGGATTGGCCGCGGGACACAAATCATGGCGGTCCCGCCCCGTTCTTACACAACGGAGTCAGGAAACTGGTCTGTTGTGGACTAAAAAATTAGTTGAGTACTTTGCTCAAGTTTTTGTAGAACATCATTGAAGTACGGGAGAGAGGTTTTTAATTTATCATCTGTTTTTTAATGCTTTCTTTTGTCTTATCTGCAGCGCTTTGGTAGCGGTGCTTTTTCCGCTGTCGTGCCATTGTCATGTCTCATTTTAGTTTCGCAGATAGGTAGAGAGATAGAAATATAATTTTACAAGTAACTACAGAATACTAGAGAGCTTAAAACGTAGTAAATTATCATGACATTTTTGGAGTGTGTACTGGAATTACATTACTCAGTTCCACCATCACCGTTCCATTATATTATCAGAATATCTGTCGTATGGCGAATATCCATCATTACGTTATTGATAATACTACGTTCAGGACCAAGGGTTTCGCATTGTGTATACCACATACATCGAAGGACTGACACAATTTGTCTAAAGCGGCCTTCCCTTCTGATAACAAGAATCAATAAGAATCTATTCATAAACTATAACAATGCGCCGAACAATTCATGGTCTCAGTGACACGCGTCAAAATTACTCAGTGTAAAGGTTTGGATTTCCTTGATTGACTTCTCAGCGCCGATTACAATTTAAGTGTCTTTAAGGCCTGAGCCCCAACGAGTTACTGGTCTTCCTCTCTTTCTTATACCGGCAGGGCCGCGCCATGACGTAATGACATAATAAAAATTATTGGAAAAAACTGGATGACAATAGCCAAAGATAGGGACAAATGGAAAAGTCTGGAGGAGGCCTTCACCCTCATTTAAAGAGGGGTTCTTGCATGCCTGCATGTTCAATTAAAATAAAAATTAATTAATTAAATTACTAAATTTAAACTGAAATTTAATTCGCAAATGAAATTCTTATATCTAAAAATAAAATCTTTTATGAAAATTAAAAATGTAATCTAATATTTTTATGCAAGGAATAAAAGGCTTTACATTTACATTTTTTATTTATTTATTCTTTTTATATTTTTTTTGTTTATTATTATTATTTATTTATTAAGGCTTGAGTGCTCTTCTATCAACAATTACACCACTGCTTACCATCAGGCGGGATCGCGGCCAAGCATACACACAATAACAGTTTATAAAATAAAAAAGATTTCTCGGTTATTTTTCCTATGGACTGACTAGAGTTTTCCTGTTATTTTGTTGATTACAAATATGTATGGCGCCATATCAATATATAATGGTATTTTCGATATATAGGTAATTTATTACCTGACTACATTTGCTTAAATTGTAAATGTATCTACTGAATACAGGAGAAATCCAAGCTTAGCATATTGTTTCTTCATTATATTATTCAAATTAAACATCCTCGTTTCTTCACAGCCATATTCAGCTTCTTCCTACATCGTAGCTTTCATACGAATATGAATCATCTCAACAATTCGTATGAAGCAACAGCTTGCTTCGAAAGTGAGTGGCGTCAATAAGTTATTCGTTGAAACTTAGAGGGATTTACGAGAACCACACACTATTATTACAATGAGCTAATTTCGATGAGTTATTGTAGGTTGTATTATAATTGAAAGATGCCCACGCTAGGACATAGGACTTTGAAGTACGGACGATAGCAGTTCAAGCTGCCCGAAACTGACAAATATTACCAATCAATCTTGATCCTTAATACTTTAGAGATAAATATGGAAATCTAATAAAGAAATCTGACAGATTGTAGTAGCTTGATGTAATTTCATCTGCACTTGGATGTTTGGAAACGAAAAATCATGCCTATATCTGCCATAACATTGTTCAGATTAAAAAGTCATTTTAGGTTACACGTAAGCCAATACTATTCTCCTGTGGATTATATTTGGTGGCTATGTTGCAGGTAACTGGTGCAATTAGCAGTTTATTTAATCGCCTGTTCTTTGGAATTAGTGATCACCTCGCTTCATTCTCTCATCTCGCACGCAGTCCCTGACTTAGTACTCTGACCAATTCGGCTCGCACGCCATTGGTTACAGTTCCAATCTAAGGTATAAAATGATTATCACTCAAGCCGTTACCAGAACGGCCGTCGATTAGTTAAAAAGACTATGCAGTTAACTAGTTTTTCTCTAGTGTTACTCGGTGGTAGGCTATAACATCGACTGCCGGCAGAAGTTATCATCCAGCAGATAAAATCTTGCCGCATAGCGATTCGTCGTGTTCGGGCATGATGACTGGTGATGCCGTAAGGAGGACGGGTCTGAGCAGTTGTGTTGCGATGTGTGTCGCATACGATGCGCCAAATGTTGTTGTGTCGGGAATTTGGTCGAGAAGGGTCTCCACATCAATATCCCTCTGGCGCAGCGTCGTTGGTCGCGTTGTTGGGTTTAACATAGCATCACTTCGCTTAACTGCCGTCTTCCTTCCTATTCACTCAGTTTTTTTGAGTGAATAGGCTCGTAATAAACTAGCGCGCTTAACATCAACGATTGCATCACTGTTTAATATCAGCGGGAATACGGTCAAGCACTAGTTTATAATAATATATGGTTAACTGGTTTTATTATATATATATACACCAGTAACAGTAACCAGTATATTATTTATATATATTATTATTTATACGGAACCCTAAAAACCAGCCATCTACGAAGATCATCGTAAAACAGTACAACAGTATTTTAATTCAAACTTTCGTGACGAAAACTATGATAAAACAGTTATTTTCAGATCAAAGATCAAGCTATAATATAAAAACTAAATATACGAACAGGTATTCTGCATGAAATATTCAAACCTGGGCAATTACTTGGTCGTTTAGGCTAGAGAGATGTCGTTTAAAAGTGGTGTGTGAGCGTTACCCGAGTATTTTGTGGTTGAAAACAATAGCATCTAAGGCCTCAGCACCGGAGCAAGGCGAGGCAATCAAAGCTTGCAATAGAAGGTTAAGAACCGGAACGCGACAGTTATTCCGCTCTTCTCCAACTAACGGTCCTACCATTTGCAGTACTTTTTCTTTGTGCTCGACTACTAACAGTGCAACTACGTACCAACTCGATTTGTTATCGCTTCAAATTGAAGCGTCATCATGTTAGTTTTAATGTTTGCTTGAAAAATATGCTGAGGCAATTTTAAAGCGACAGGGTAATCAGTAGCAATGGGTTTTCATTTTGACAGTTCAACAATATTCATTTCGATATTTGTTGTTGAGTAATCACATTGTTTAAACATATGGACCAACGGATTAGCAATTTACATCAAAATTATTCAAATTTATATTAAGAATTTATTACGCAAGTAATAGTAGTGATTCTGCGCCGTCGAATCAGGAATGAGGAGATTCGCAGAAGAACGAGAGTAGCCGACATAGCCCGAAGAATTGCAACACTAAAGTGGCAGTGGGCTGGACACATTGTCCGTAGGACCGATGCCCGATGGGGCCGACGGGTTCTCGAGTGGCGACCACGCACCGGAAGACGTAGTGTGGGTAGGCCCCCGACAAGGTGGACCGACGACCTGGTGAAGGTCGCGGGAAACCGTTGGATGCAGAAGGCGCAGGACCGGTCGTCGTGGAGAACCTTGGGGGACGCCGGTAGTGGACGTCTTTCGACTGAAATGATGATGATGAGTAATCATCAAGTGCAAGTAGAGTGCTGGTATAGCTAATACCATAGATATAAGAGAATGTTTTTCTAATTAATGCCTACTAACTATTTCTCGGTACTCGGTGGTATGCCATAACATCGCCCGCCGGCGGAAGTTACCACCCAGCAGACAAAGCCTTGCCGCCAAGCGATTTGTCGTGTTCCGACATGATGTCTGGTGAAGCCGTACGGAGGACGGGTCTGAGCAATTGGGACAAAACCCGCCACACTTTTCCCAACCACTGCAACTCCTGAAAGCCAGAATCAACAGTGGCGACCGCCAGAAAAACGCCGAGCAATGAAGCTCGACGAGTCCCGGAGAAACGATTCAACTGTCTTGGGTCCCGCAACAAATTAATCAGAAAAGAATAGCGGAGGAGTAAGAAAAAAGATATTTTTTCCACTTCCCTCCATAACAAGCAGGAGACAGAACAGAACTAGGCCAATCGGCACAAAGGGACATTATTGCAACTGGGAGAAGCCCAGATTGCCAAACACCACGGAATAAAATTTGATTAAGTTAATGGGTCCTAAGTAGGTATTAGCTGTTACAATTGATTCCAATAATAGGTATGGCAAAAGCGCCTGAACGCACGGAAATTGGTTCTAGTTTCTACAAGGTCCGTATAATAAACGACTCCGGATGTAACTTGTACACTATCCAACATAATATTGCGTTCATTCTGCCAAAGAACACACTCCCACAAGATGTGATGTGCGGACTGTTCAAATTCACAGTTCGACGTAGAACACTGACACAAAGGGGAAGGAACAAGTTTAAAAGAATACAGTTTACTTTTAAAGTTGCCATGACCTGTGAGAAATTGGGCAACGCAGTGGTCAACCTCCAGCCATGTCCTAGCCAGCCGATCGCCAACGGATGGAAAGAATAGATGGAGGTGCCGGCCCTTGATGGAATTATCCCACCTACTTTGCCATTCGGATAAGAGGTCCTCCCAGACTTCAGTCTGAGGTTTAAATAATCTAGAGATTTTATTAAAGTCGCGTTGTGTAACAAAACTAGTGTCCATGGCCTCCCCCCTCGCGGAGTAGTACATTGAAGCACGTCGCTGTACCTCAAGGTCGACTGGAAGTACACCTGCCAGTACCGGTAAGGCTTCAGTACTGACCGTTCTATACGCCTTGCATAAAAATATCAATGCCAAACGTTGGCTTTGAAGCAGTTTACGTCGTGCCGCCCCTATGCTGGCCCTATCGGCCCAAACAGGTGCACCGTAGCACATACATCCTAAGTAGGTAGCTCCATATATAGTTTTTAAAGTAAGGAATGATAGACCCCAAGTTGCTTTCGATATTCTAGTTAGGGCATAAAAGTTCCTTTTAGCTTTTTCACCAACTATTTTTATATGTTCTATAAATGAAAAATTCCTTTCTAAGATCATACCAAGATAGCATACGGATTGCTGTTTTTTAATGGGAACGTTATTAAATTTAATAGTAGGCAATGATTTAAGATTACCTTTTAGTAGAAGTTGATAGGTTTTATGTGGCGCAAACGTTAGGCGGTTACGATCACCCCACTGAGATATTAAATTTAGGCAAGTATTGGCCAAGTTCTCAAGTCCAGCTCGGGTACTTGACTGAATGAGCAGTAGGCCATCGTCCGCGTAACCAGTAAGTGAACAGCCGCAAGGAAGCGGGATCGCGAGGAAGTCATCAAAACCCAAATTCCATAAATAAGGACCGACAACTGAACCCTGAGGACATCCCATGGTTAGTGTTTTAGTACTAGAAAAATGTCCGAGCTTAAGTACCGCGGAACCGTTTATAAAGTAAGAGTAAACGAGATTATATATGTTTTTATAGCAACCGCGGGTTTTTAATTTTAACAACAGCATAGGCCAGCAGGCGTTATCAAAAGCCCCAGAAATATCCAGGAAGATCCCAATTACGTACTACGGGTCTGAGCAGTTGTGCTGCGATGTGTGCCGGGTAAAATGCGCCAAATGTTGTTGGGCCGGGAGGTTGGTCGAGGAAGGTCTCCAGATCAATCTCCCTTTGGCGCAGCATCGTTGGGTTTAACATTGCATCACCTCGCTCAACTGCCGTCTTCCTTTCTATTCGCTCAGTTTTTTCTGAGTGAATAGGCTTTTAATAAACTAGCGCGCTTTACCATCAACGATCGCATCACTGCTTACCATCAGGCGGGATTGCGGTCAAGCGCTAGTTTATAATTATTTAAAAAAAAAATACTAGGTATTCAAGTAGGTATTATGGTTTATGTTTATCGGATTTACGCATAAAGAAACAGCGGGGTAATTGCGTAAATGATAAAAAATATTTCTTCACATCTATTTTAAAAACTAGACGTAATACACTCTCAGTAGTGATGGCTTTAGTTTTGACAGTTAAGCAACATTCAATGCGGTACAGTTACATGTACGTGCGGTACCGCAATGAATGTAAATGAACTGTCAGAATGACAGCAATTCTTAAAGTTGTTACGCAATCCCCACGAAAGTTAAGAAATGCACACAATATGCACACTCTACGCTAATACGTACTAACCTCCTTGCAATTTTAATTTTAAAAAAAGTTATTCTCAAATCACCTGTCATGATTTTTCTTCGGCGTCTACTGTTGTTATTTTAATTTTTTTCTTATTCGTTTCTATATTTTTTATTAATACATCTATTGTATAGACGACAACAGGTCAAGCTACCCGAAACTGTCAAATATACCCAATCAACCTTGAGCCTTACTGCTTTTATGATAAAGCTGAAAATTAAAGACAGATTGTAGTAGATTGATGTTCTGTCGCCGTAACTTCTAAAATTATAGTGCTCCTATAACACAATTAAAAAGATAAAATAGTATTGCAAGCCTGTTTTACGGCTGCGCCTTACGCCAATACACATTTGTTGTGGTAATCGGAATTAAACTGTCGCATTATCTAGTTTTGCAAGTGAACATTGGTAGCTCAGTAGCAGATAGTAGCGGAGTACATTCACCACGCTTCGTCGTTCGCTAGTAGTTTCGTTATTTTGGATTATTTTCTACTAAATCGTGTTTAGACGCTTTCTGATGACAGTTATATTTGCTCGTTTTTGAACTAAAAGTTTCATTAGTAAGTTTGCAGAAAAAAAATATCCTTTTTTGTTTTGTAAACATTCAAAATCGAAATCAAAAGTAATTCAATGAAATTAGGCTGAGGCTGCACTTTTTGAACGTCGATATTAAATAAGACAGTTCCCCAAAACGCCCACCCATCGACACTTCCTAGTGCTTTCGCTGGGAAGAAATGGCGGAACAAACTCCCCAGCAGCACAGCTGTCTGTTCTTTTAAAAGAACACGTGATTTCATACAATAATAATTATTTGTAATGATGCATCGGGATTTGTTAATGAAAGCAGAAAATGTTAGTAAAATTGGAATAAATTATCAAGTTATTTAAGTTTCATGATTTAATCATATTTTTATATTGCGCACTATTAAACATGACCCATTAAACTGAAAAATATAGAAATTGCAGTTAATAAAGTATAAAAACCTATCATCAAAGTAATGCTTATTATAGCCATTTCATTTTCACATAAAATCCGTCTAGAATTTCTACATAAATAGCAAACAAGACGCAGCAAGAAAGAACACATAAGTTACTAATGCTATGCTCTAACGAATGACATAGTTTTAATATTCTTATGAGATTCAAGTTATCTCAAACCTCAAAAAAGAATCGTGCCATCAGCATTTTAGATTTATTCTAGAGTACTTCTGTTATATAGAATTCTCCTGTCACAGTGTTTGACGTCGAATTCCTCCAAAACTGCTGACATGAGTTAAACATGAGAATAAGTTTTTATCTATTTTTTATATTACTACTTCTTACGCGGGTGAAATCGCAGGACACAGCTAGTCCTTATATAAAGAGAACCCGCGTGCTCTAAGTAAAGCATGGTATTAAGTTATTAGAAGGGTGTTTACTTTAAGTATGGTACTTATAGGTTCGCCCTGAGGCGACTCGATACCCGCGTTATAAATCTAAGCAATATCATAAAATCTCAAATAACCACCGACTACCGACCACCGTTAGCTGCTGCCTAGATCGAGGATAATACGAAAAATAATTGTTGATTCTAAATTATAATGTTTTTTTTTTATTGCTGTGAGCCATTTTGTTGACTTGGTACTTCAGTTGAGCAAAATTTAGGGTTCTGTGCATTGTAAAAAAATAAGCGATGCATCGAAATGAAATCATTTGAGTCATCATTATCATCTCAGCGTTAATACCAGTAAATTCCGAAGCTTTTCCAGCTTTAGAGTCTAAGGTTCACTTTACCAGTCTAACTACTAATTTTAGGTAAACTTCGATATTTTCCATAAAACGACTACCATCTAACCTCCATAACCCGAAGACGATATCGAAGCATTGCAGTTAGACCAATTGTTGGACTTTTCAGGGCTCCAACAACTCGTAACAACTGCCATTGTATGTTCGTATGGCAACCGGGACCAACGGCTTAACGTGCGTTCCGAGGCACGACCAGACCAGTGCAAATACTTATATTCAAGCATACAAACATTTCCACTGCGCGGGGATCCGCCTCCTTGCGCAGCGGCCGCGTTCGCTACCGCTACGCCACGGTAGCTGTCGCTGCATTTCATTTGAGTAACATAGGTATTGCTGCTGAATCCTTTGAGTGACATAGGTATTGCTGCTGAATCCTTTAAGTGACATAGGTATTGCTGCTGAATCCTTTGAGTGACATAGGTATTGCTCCTGAATCCTTTGAGTGACATAGGTATTGCTGCTGAATCCTTTGAGTGACTTAGGTATTTCTCCTGAATCCTTTGAGTGACATAGGTATTGCTGCTGAATCCTTTGAGTGACATAGGTATTTCTGCTGAATCCTTTGAGTGACATAGGTATTGCTCCTGAATCCTTTGAGTGACATAGGTATTGCTGCTGAATCCTTTGAGTGACATAGGTATTGCTGCTGAATCCTTTGAGTGACATAGGTATTGCTCCTGAATCCTTTGAGTGACATAGGTATTGCTGCTGAATCCTTTGAGTGACATAGGTATTGCTCCTGAATCCTTTGAGTGACATAGGTATTGCTGCTGAATCCTTTGAGTGACATAGGTATTGCTCCTGAATCCTTTGAGTGACATCGGTATTGCTGCTGAATCCTTTGAGTGACATAGGTATTGCTGCTGAATCCTTTGAGTGACATAGGTATTGCTCCTGAATCCTTTGAGTGACATAGGTATTGCTGCTGAATCCTTTGTGTGACATAGGTATTGCTGCTGAATCCTTTGAGTGACATAGGTATTGCTGCTGAATCCTTTGAGCGACATATGTATTGCTCCTTAATCCTTTGAGTGACATAGGTATTGCTCCTGAATCCTTTGAGTGACATAGGTATTGCTCCTGAATCCTTTGAGTGACATAGGTATTGCTCCTGAATCCTTTGAGTGACATAGGTATTGCTGCTGAATCCTTTGCTCACACACTAAACTAAATATAACTTCAGTTCATCTTATGCTTTGCTTTTCATTAAGACAAGGACAGAAGATCCGCAGAAGGACAGAAGTCCTGTCAAATTAGTCGGCCCTTGATGTAAATTTGACGTCTATGGAATATCTTAATTTGACAGGACAAAACTAATATTTTATCTTCAATCCTTTACTTGAATAAATAAGAAAAAGATGCACTGACCTTAAAGTTAGTTTAGTTTGTGAATAAGAGGAATCGAGGCCACAGTCTTTCATGATAGAAAGGATTTAGAAAGAACCTTCTAAGGGCCTACGCAGACCGGGACGGTATGGCAAGGGATTTCAATTTTTACTAATGAACATTCAACCGTACTGTCACAGAAATACGACATATTTTGCTATGCTTATGCTAAATAATGCCGTGGCATTGAAAGGGATTTTATCGCACGGCATTAAAAGACTCGCCACAGGCTCCCGTGGCGGGATGCCGTGGCATACTGCGGTAGCAACGGCATGCCACAGACTCCGACGCTCATAGTGATATACTGACCGTGCGTGGCATGCCGTGGCAAAGTGCTGGAATGCCGCGGTATCTAAGCGGCCAGTGTGCGCTGACTCACGGCAAAATCCCTTGCCACGCCATCCCAGTCTGCGAAGGCCTTAAAGGCGCCTGGTCTTTGGGGACAGGATCAGGGACACCTTACGAAAACCACGCCGAGTATCACTATCTGCACATAGAAGGGGCACTGTTCCCTCTCAAAAGACCAATCCGGAGCCCCCTCTATGCAACGCAGCATCTCTGGGGAGACTGTAAAGGGATCTCCTCAAACCTAACTATGCAAGGCAACACATGACCATTCCATGAGGTCACTCTGTGGCAGAGTTCCCACTTCTATCGCCCGCGACATCAAAATCTCGCCTGTCTTAGACGATGCAGCCAGGGTTTCTGTTAGGCGTCAAGGCGGTTGCTTCCTCTACGTCTTTTCCTCCGAGCGCGATCGGTTTTCTCCCGATTCCGCTCGGCATCCTTCTGGACCGTCACGGCCTCACAGTGACTTCCCTCCAGTTTTCTATATCCATCAGCATAGCACCCACTACTGCTGGTACAGACAGGTCGCCCGATGTCGACCACAACCTGCCGCTCTGAGGCCCACACGGGGCACTCCACGAGCGTGTGTTGTGCAGAGTCGAGGTGGCTTCCACAGTGATGGCAATTTGCTGTGGTTTCACGGCCAATCCTGTTAGAGTTCCTGGTTATCTGGTTACCGGCGGTTACCCTGGTTGCTTCGGTGGGAACCTTCTCACCGAAGCAACCATGACCGTTTAGCACCTGAGTTAGCCTATAAGAGATTCGCTCTTCTCTTGTCCCCGTGGACATCAGTTTTCAGGAGCTCAGTTGATATAAAATATGCGCCTGTTAAAATAATGGGAGCAACATGTACGTCCGCGTTCGCTCCCGTTTTCGCAGCACTTTTTGTTACTGCTCTGCTCCTATTTGTAATAGCGGGTTGTTATATAGCCTATGTCCTTTCTCAGGCTCTGGACTATCTGTGTACCAAATTTCATTACAATGGGTTCAATAGTTTTGGCGTGAAAGCCGGACAGACCAGAGATAACCACAATTTCGAACTATCGCGCTGCAATGTCCAGATTGGTTCGCGACACATTATTACAAACCTGAAACTTCTTTAGTCTAGATCACAGGTACACCAAAAAAATTATAAGCTTACAGGGTAATTTCGTAACACACTATAGTGCGTTTCATCTAAGAGTTCCTTTGCCGTCATGTTGGCATTCATTTTTTGTCACTATCGTAAACAAGGTAAACGCACTCTGCGTTTCTTTCTCTCTCACACTAATTTGCATTAGTGCCAACATGACGGCAAAGGAACTCTTAGATGAAACGCATTTTACTAGTAGTATTGGGTTTCATTTTGACAATTCAACAACGTTCATTGCGTTATTTACGTTGTTGTGCAGACACATTTTTTAAACATAATGGAGCAATGGATTAGCATAACATTTCAAAATGGTTCAAATTGTTACGCAATCAGGGTGCTGAAACCACATTTGGATTAACGATCGAACGTATCGTTTAATTAATTGATAAGAGACCCCACAGCATTAGGTACGAACCTAGCCCCACACAGAAGTCAAAATGACAGAAGCAAGGTTTTTTAACATTTTAAGCTTGAGTCTCGATAAGTCTAAGGTGGTGCTTTTTTCGTGACCAGAAGGCTGGTCTATTTTTAGCCCAAAGAATCAGCATTACCATCCAACGTGGTAACGCTGCCGGCCTTTTGGGCACTTATGCCACTGACAGCGATGTGGACGAAATTTTTGATGATTGGGCATCAAAAACTTCGTCTACATCGCACATTCTTAATTTTTTTTTGTCTTTTTTCCTGTCTAAATATCTAATATATAAAATTCTCGTGTCACGGTGTTCGGATTTATACTCCTCCGAAACGGCTCGACCGATTTTGATGAAATTTTTTGTGCTTATCCGGTATCTATGAGAATCGGCCAACATATATTTTTCATCCCCCTAAATGTTAGGGGTAGTCCACCCCTAATTTTTTTTTTTTATTTTTAGACAAAATTTTTAATTTCTATTTTTTTATGATACAACATATAAGAATACATACAATCCCCAATTTTCACCCTTCTACGATCAACCCTTATTTTTTAATAGCCATTTTAGTAATTTAATCTATTATTTATATGGCAAAACAACGTTTGCCGGTCAGCTAGTGTTTATATAGATATTTTAGTTTTAACTAATAATAATGTAAGTGCATAAATATGCGGTAAATATATATGTAAGTAAAAATTAAAGTTATAAATAAATTGAGTAATCAAAAATAAAAAAACAAGTTCTGTATTTAAATATGATACGATATTGTCATATATTTTACCAACGTGCGTTGAAAAGTAGTATGTACATATTTATGTAGGAAGATCATTTCAAGTTCTACATTTTATTTTGTTGTCGAAATATTTTCTAAAACTAAAAAGCTTTTAAATACAATAGCGCTTTCAGAAAAATATTCAAAAGTAACATATGTCGGAGTCAGCGACGGCGTAGCGCTAGGGTCGTCGGCATCGTGGTGTGATGGCGAAGATTCCATTTAGTATTAAAGCATGACGTGTAAATATACCTTCCAATCTTCACAATAACAATTTAAATAGACAAACCGACAGTTTCGCCCTATATAAGTATAGTGCCTTGGTCCGCGTCTCAATGCGAAGTGACCGTTAGTCAATCCTAACTTTTCAAAACGACTCTATCCATGTGCCGCCATCACAAAATAACGTCACAGCGTGCGCCCCACTACTACGTAAATCAAATGAGCACCCCTCATCCAAACGACACCGCCATCCACGACACATATATTTTTTCCGCCGTCTGAAACTCGATAGATTTCGTTAAAAAATGTCTGAGAGAAGACAAGCCTATTTGGCTCATATCAGCATCTTTATTGTGTATGGCGACTACAGTTTTCAGAAGATGTACAGAGGCGGGTCATGATTAATTGATAGTTTACTTTAGCTTCACCCTAAACGTCTTAGAAATCCTCATCTAAACATGTTGCAAATGCAACAAGAGGAATGTGACGACCAAGGTGTGATTATATGTCCGAGAAACCACCTTACCGAACCTTACTTACAGACCTAAGGGCTAAGCTTGGAATCTTGTGTCTTGTTCTGACATCGTAGTTCTAATTCGCTGAATTGAAGTATGTCATGACGACCGATAAAAAAATGTTATGATCCAAGAATCTCTTGATGCTATACGAGTATTTAACTAACATCCTAATTGTGTAACACGCTATTACTATCAATTGGAATCATTGTTTAGGTAGGTCCAACTTCGAGAAAGAGGTGTCTCGTCGAATATAGCTCATCTGAGCAGCGTTCGGTAAGCTACGCTACATCTTATCGTCGTCCAAGGTACCATAGCGTCTCAAGACTAAAGTCCTTGCCCACTGTGTGTGTTGCCAGCGATGACGATTGACACGGAATTGAAACGTAGTCGCTCACAATGGGTCTCATACGAAGGCTCAAAGTCACACAAAGGGCGATGGGAAAAGAGAAATGAGGAGATCCGCAGAAGAACCGAAGTCACCGACGTAGCTTTTCCAGCCGCTATAAGGGCGGGACACATTGCTCGTAGAACCGATAATCGATGGGGCAGTAAAGTTTTGGAGTGGCCGCCACGTATCGGAAGACGCAGCGTAGGGAGGCCCCCAACAAAGTGGACCGATGACCTTGTGAAGGTCGCGGGAAGCCGATGGATGCGGGTAGCTTTATGGAAAACCTTGAGGGAGGCATTGTCCAGCCGTGGAGTTCTATAGGCTGAAAAAGAAGGAATCATTTTAAAGCATATTAGTTTGAGAAAGTGTCTGCTCAACAAAGTAAATAACGCAATAAATATTACAAAATGAAACCTATTGCTACTAAAAGTGAGTTATTCAAATACCCTGCTAATGTTTAGATCCTATCAAATAAGTATGCACTCACACAAGACGGAAACCGCGCGGTTTTCTCACTTTTCTTAGAGCTTGAGCATCTTCATAATAGTTTAGATAAGATTCCGTCTAAATCAATATGAAATTTAGGGCGATTGATTTTAACAAGCATTAAATACGTTTTTATAAGTAATACTAGACTTTAAGACTTTAAACATATTCACGTTGAACTAGTACTAAAGTTAGTAAAAACAAAAAACATATTTAAGCAAGCGGAACCCTGATTCATCTAGGATTTTTAATTGAACAAAACTTTAGACGTCGTGGTGGCCTAGTCCATCTTGGACACCAATGACTGATTACAAGGTGAAGGAAAACATCTTAAGAAAACCTGGACTTTAAGTCTGAAATCGTCAACCCGCATTGAGCAAGCGTGGTGATTACGCTCAATCGTTCTCTGTATGAGTGAAGACCTGTGCCTAGCAGTGGCACGATGGAGGGGTTGATGATGATGATGATACTCAAGTTGAACTAATACTAAGGTTAGCAAAAACCAAGATAATATATGCAAGCGGAACCCCTGATTCATCTAGGATTTAAATTGAACAAAATTTTATTCTTTCATTAAACAGTAACGACCAAATGCACTGGGCTAATTAAGTGATAAGGGTACGCACGGCATACGCACAGTCACACAGTCCACAAGTAAAAAGTCACAGTAAATTATGATTGAAATAAGATCTATTCTAGTTTTCTTAATTTTAGCTGCCTTTATAGAGGGAGGCGAAGCGAGGAAACCATTTATCGTTGATGGAAGCGAAGCAGACATTACAAAGTTCCCCCATTCCGTGTTTCTGACTGGTATGTGTGCCGAAAATGATGGTAAAATATCCTCCTGGATCTGTGGCGGGTCCATTGTAAATCAAAAATTAATTTTGACTGCGGCGCATTGCGTCCATGGGTGTAATTTTGTCAGCAAATTCATGGTATCTGTGGGGCACAGCCATAAAGATAAAGGAGTTGTATCTACAGTACAGACTTATAAATGGCACGAGGGTTATAACTCTGACAGTACAGCTTTCGATATAGCGATGATGAAGCTTCAAACTGAACTACAATTTGGCAAGAACATAAGAAGGATAGCTTTAATGAGCAAACCACCTTACCATGAAAAAGCGCTTGTAGCTGGTTGGGGAGTGATAAATGTAAGTAAAATTATTCATTTGGCCTCCTTAAATAGAATCCTGATAATATTGTAAATGCTAAAGTTTGTGACTATGGATGGATGTTTGTTATGTTATGGTACATAGACAGTTAAAAACCAGGAATAACATAAGAATACCCACACTTTTTGTCCTGATATTCCCACGAGATCGAAACTGACGGGGGTGAAGCTGCAGGACGCAGCTAGTCAGTTATATTTTTTAATAAATAGGGATGTATCCAAGGTATGAAAATCAAAAAATAATTAGTTCATCTTATAGATAATCAAAAAAATAAGACACGTATTTTTTATTTTGTCGAAATTACCAAAAACTCCTGAGATATAGCATATTAAAGTTACGGAGTGGGGGCTAATTACGTCACGCCGTGGTATATTTTGTACCACGGCATGACGTCATGCGACATTTCAAATCAATATATCTTCCTAAGTATTTGAATTAAAGAAAAAATAAAAAATACGTGTTTAATATTTTTATTAATCTATGTGATGAGACGTTAAATTATTTTTTTGGATACAAGCCAACTATGATAAAGGTGAAATTACACGATTCAATTTTATCTTTCAATCTGAACGAAGGGCGTATTTTTGGACAATACGTACATACCTACAAAATGATTTTCAAATGGAAGGAAGAACACACGCCTCTGTTCTTGGAACATTTTAAAATACGTATACGTGTCTATGGAGTTATAAAACGGAGGGTTATAAAAATCGAGATAGTCGTGGAAATGCTATTAAATCGCTAATTGAAGATCTGAACATTAGCGGTGTAACCGAACAAGACATAAAATTAAAAATATTATTACAACTCCTAACCATACGACCTCGTTCTACATACGACATCTTTCGAAGAATATGTGTTGAACAGTTCATTTTCCAGATACCGTGTAAACAGCATTCCTTTAATTTCTGCTCCATTCAACCAAAGTGTAATTTCACCTTAAGATTCTTCATTTCCACGCTTGAAAAGCAAAGAAAAGTAAAAGCAAAAACCAACCTACAGGCCTTATTCTTACTGTCCGACAAATCTTATTTTATACATAGCACCAAAAGTGTACCTTGATTAGCGCCAATGGTCAGGTCAAAAACTAAATGTTCAAAAATGTTTCCGTGATCCATGCGGTTAAGACTGGGATGGATCACCGCATCGTTAGAGGCATCTTGAACCTCAAAATTTAGCTCGAACGCTCTCGACTTATGAGGTCTACACTCCGTCCAGCGTCAATCCAGATTCAAAACCCCGAATGCTTCCACATCGGCCGCAAAATCGCTTCGAAAGCCTCGGTGAATGCGTAAATGTGATCCACTACAACAACAGGGTTGTAGAAACTCTCCAAACGGAAAGGTCCAAGTTCTTCAAAACCCTCCTTTTAAAAGAACAGAAGAGGATCTCAGGTTGCGTCTCCTTTTCTTTACTAATGGAAGGAAGACGGGAAGCGGTCTTATAATCCCCTGATGACGCTTCGCGTATTAGATACCTTAAAAAAGAAATCTCATAATCACGATATATGCCAATTTAATACCAATTTAATTGTATAATAAACATAGTTTAAAAAACTAAATAAACATGCTTTTAAAGAATATCAAACTAAAAAGTTAAAAATAATTTTAAAATTTAATTTATGGCAATAGTATATAAACAATACTAGTATAAATGAGAAAAAAGCGTGAGGCGCTTTGTGCCATAATTTTTGTATATTAAGCGCCTCACAGTTCCATTGAATCAGAAATGAGGAAATCCGCAGAAGAAGTCATGGACTTAGCTCTTCGAGTTGCTAAGCTTAAGTGGCAGTGAGCGGGGCATGTTGCTCGTAGAACCGATGGCCAATGGGGCAGTCAGATTTTGGAGTGGCGGCCACGTACCGGAAGACGTAGCGTACTGAGGCCTCCCACAAGGGACAGCACAAGGGCGGTCGTTATGGAAAGACAAGAAACTAATTTAAAAAAGAGGGAAAGTAGATTGAAAATTAATTTAAAAACAGTTATAGAATTTAAAAACAAAATTAATATGGATGGGTGAGGTGACAAAAAAAAGGTAAAAAAAAAGGAAAAGGCAGCGGCCAGTCGGGCACAGGTAGCAGCAGTTACAGTTTCAGAGGCTGCAGACGCTTGAGGGCAGTGATGGCCTGTCAAAAGGCTATAGGTTGGGTTGAGGGTCAAAAATTATAGACGAGGGAAAGGTAAATAATTTTAACTTGAAAGAGTTCGGATGACAAATCCGATAGAAAAATAGCAGGCCAAAAAGAATTTTGATGAAAAGGTTGTCATAGTGACATCATCAACAGTGTTGTCAAAAACTGTCATAATAATGTAAATATTTTGTCACAATACAAATATATGTGATGGAAAGCCAAGATGAGTGTCACGCACATTTTTCATTGGACTTTTAAAATTATTTATAGTGTCGTTTACTAAATAAAAGCGCGTGATTTTTGTAGTATAAAGTACATTCAGTGAATAATTCATAAAGAACATTGAAATATCGCAGCATAGTGGCCACATCATGGCTTTGCATTAAATCTCTTAGTAGGCGGCTCACGCGGCCGTTTTTTCAACTGTCATTGGCGATATCCGCCATTATTGTGAAATAAAGTTTTTAAAGAATTTCTATAATCTGTTATACGTGTTATTGGCAAAATTGTGGTATCTAACCACAGGGGCCATTGAAGAGTTGAAGTAGTATTCACTCTAAAGAACAGAAGATATTAAATTAACAAGTGCTGTGTTTGGTAGTAAAAAGTATAGTACAGTCTTGCATAGGTACAGCTCCCTACGCTAAGATGTCGCGAGTCCTGGTGTAGTGGAATCTGATCAAAACAGAGCTTCATTGTAATGGAATGCATATTATGACCTGTGGTCGTTCGTCGTTTCAGCCGAAAGACGTCCACTGCTGGACATAGGCCTCCCCCAAGGTTCTCCACGGTTCTGACGACCGGTCCTGCGCCTCCCGCATCCAGCGGTTTCCCGCGACCTTCACCAAGTCGTCGGTCCACCTTGTCGGGGACCTACCCACGCTACGTCTTCCGGTGCGTGGTCGCCACTCCAGAACCCGTCGGCCCCATCGGGCATCGGTCCTACGGGCAATGTGTCCAGCCCATTGCCACTTTAGTGTTGCAATTCTTCGGGCTATGTCGGTTACTCTCGTTCTTCTGCGGATCTCCTCATTCCTGATTCGATCGCGCACTGAAACCCCAAGCATAGCCCTCTCTATTGCCCTTTGAGCGACTTTGAGCCTTCTTATAAGGCCCATTGTTAGCGACCACGTCTCAATTCCATAAGTCATCACTGGCAACACACACTGGTCGAAGACTTTTGTCTTGAGACACTGCGGTATTTCGGACGAGAAGATTCTACGTAGCTTCCCGAAAGCAGCCCAGCCGAGTTGGATTCGACGATTGACCTCTTTCTCGAAGTTGGACCTTCCTAACTGGATAGTTTGTCCCAGGTACACGTAGCTGTCAACAACTTCGAGAACAGAGTCTCCAATCTTTATAGGAGTCGGTACAACATGGGCATTAGACATGACTTTCGTCTTGCCCATGTTCATTTTAAGACCGACTCGCTTGGAGGCCCTCCTGAGGTCTTCGAGCATTGTACTCAGGTCCTCCGCGGTCTCAGCCACGACTACGATATCATCGGCAAACCGAAGGTGTGTCATGTACTCGCCATTGATGTTGATGCCCAGTCCTTTCCAGTCCAGAACCTTGAAGACATCCTCCAATGCAGCGGTGAACAGTTTCGGAGAGATAACATCTCCCTGTCTGACACCACGCTGCAGAGGTATTGGTTTCGAGGTCTGGTCCTGTATTCGGACTGACATGGTGGCGTTTTCGTACAAACCCTTCAGCGCTTCAATATACCGATAGTCTACTTGGCACCGCTGGAGAGACTGCAGTACAGCCGAGGTCTCGATCGAATCAAAGGCTTTTTCGTAGTCCACAAACGCCAAGCAAAGGGGTAGGTTATACTCCTCGGCCTTCTGTATAACCTGCCGCAGCGTATGTATGTGGTCTACTGTGCTGTAGCCTTTTCGGAAACCGGCTTGTTCGGGCGGCTGGAAGTCGTCAAACCTGCAGGCGAGACGATTAGTGAGGACTCTTGAAAACAGCTTATAGACATGGCTCAGAAGTGAGATGGGTCTGTAGTTTTTCAAAAGGGTGTTGTCACCCTTTTTGAAAAAGAGTACCACCACACTTCTGTGCCATGCCTGTGGCGTTTTTCCCTTATCTATGACGGAATTAAATAACTTCTGAAGGGCCCTAAGGATCGGTTCACCACCCGCCTTCAGTAGCTCTACCGTTATTCCGTCATCGCCTGGCGCCTTGTTGTTTTTAAGCTGTTTCAGAGCCAATCGAATCTCCTGCAGGCTGACGTCCGGGATATCTTCAGTGTAGTGTCGGGTTAATCTTGCTCTAGGGTCTTCAGCAAGATTTAATGCGGGTCTTGTCGTTGAAGTGTAGAGCTGTCCATAGAAATTCTCGACTTCCCTCAAAAGCTCGGGCCCGGACGTTAAGATCTTGCCGTCGTCAGTCTTCAGCTTGCTTAGCCGGCTATGCCCAATAGTCAGATCTCTAGCGAAAACTTTAGAGCCTCTGTTTCGCTCTATAGCCTCCGTTATACGCTCGGTATTATACCGACGTAGGTCGCGCTTCAGAGACTTTGAGATCTGCTTATTGAGCTGCCGGTATCTGCAAGCATCACTTGACGAACGCAAAATCATCTCACGTCTGTCCTCCATGAGCTCGAGAGTGTAGTCCGAGAGCTTTTTAGTTCTATTTGTACGGCGGGTCTTAAAATACTTAGTCCCGACCGTACGGACAGCTTCTACAAACCCGTCATTATATTCGTCCACGTCGCCACTTAGGCATTCGAAGCGATTTTGGAGCTCGAGCTGGAAACCTTCGGAGTTGTGGATCTGAATGGGTGCTGGCCGGAGCGTGGACTTCATCAGGCGAGATCTTTCGGACACTATGTTCAGATTCAATGTGCCTCTGACCATACGGTGATCGCTGCCGCATTTGAGCGAGTTGATCACTGAGACATCATTGAATATGTGCCTTTTTGTCGTCAAAATGAAGTCTATCTCATTCTCAGTGACCCCGTCGGGACTGATCCAAGTCCACTTTCGCTGTTCACGCTTTTTGAAGAAGGAGTTCATCATAAAGAGTCCCTCCTTCTCCATGAAGCCAGCTAACGTGTGGCCTCGGTGGTTCCGACGCCCAAATCCAAAATTTCCCAGTCCGAGCTCTTCACCACTCCGTTTTCCAAGTTTAGCATTGAAGTCCCCCATGATAACGCTGTAGTGAGTTTTAGAGCCATGTATGGCTTTAGAGATGTCCTCATACATAGTCTCTACTTCATCGTCGGAGTGTGTCGAGGTCGGGGCGTATACCTGAATGACCTTCAGCGAATACCGTTTGGTTATTCTGAGTATCAGGAACGCCACCCTGGTCGACACACTCTCGATCTTCACTACATTGTCCACAAGGGACCTGTGGACGAGGAACCCGACACCACCTTGGGACTGATGGTTGCCCTCCCGGAAATAGAGCAAGTTACCGGATTTAAGGATTATCGAGCCTGACCTGTGGGAATGAATGAAATATAAGTATGAGTATAAATAATAAGTGTAGTGAGTATATATGAATATGTACATAACATTACAACGCATCGACAAAATCTCTAGTCAGCGGTTGATTATGATATAATAGTTTATGAATTTTCCTGAAATGCATGTTTTTTACTTATAGGAAGAGAAAGGAACTAGAGACGTGACCCTTAAATACATAGATCAACATGTGTGGTCGAGGGACACTTGCTTACAAAGAATACGTTCGTTACACATTGGAACTTTCTGTGCCAGCAGTCAAAACCCAAAAGGATTTTCTAGTCGGTAAGACCAATGAAAAGTTTGAGACCGCGATCTTATTCTTGTTTTAATTTAAAAAAAAAACAAGGAAGTGAATCAATAGTTCACTTATTTGTGAACCATTGATGGTTCACTTCCTCGGATTTTTTTTTTGTTTGAGCATAATCTGTGGCTATGTTAATGGCATAGACATATACTAATGGACATGCCGTACGCGTATAATCTGCAGTATTTTTTTGGTTTGAGTGAGTGAGAGAGATATGGCCTATGCTTTCGGTCTAGCACTATCTCTTTCCTCATAGATGATTGGTGATTTTGAGAGACATAAAGATAGACAAAACTTCCTTCTCTCTCTTTCTTTCGGAGTGTCACAATTCTCGTCTCTAAGACATGTCCATTAATATATATCGATGGTTAATGGCATCTGTGTTTGTCACTTAGGATAGCAAGTGAGGTTGCGTTCACATCAAACTTATGTAGGGTGCTTACTGTGTACATCAATTTATAATTCTTATTTTATCAAATAAAAAAAAGAAAATTGTCGATATGAGAGAGTGGGCTGTAATCCACCAAGTAAGCCCAGTGTGAGTTGGTAGATGACACATGTCTTCGAACTTTTGATTCTAAGCCATGCCGGTTTCGTTGCACACAATATTTTTCTTCACCATTTTAAGAGCAATGATGACAGCCTCCGTGGCGTAGCGGTAGTTAAAGCGGCCGCTGCGCCAGTGCAGAGTGCAAATATTTGTATGCATGAATATGAATATTTGCACAGGTCTGATCACACCTCGGAAAGCACGGTCGAAGGCCTTCGAGACTTCTAAGAAGACGGCAATCCATCTTCTCCATTTTTCTCAAGAGTCTCGCCCCACATTGATTCAATCCACTCGCCCCCGTTGCGGCGAAACGCGCACTGTCGGTCACTAAGGAGGTCCTTATCTTCTTGGTATGCCAAGAGACGGGAGTTCAACACACGCTCCATAATCTTGCAGAGTATGGAGATTATTGATATAGGCCGATATTTGGTTAGATCGGCACGACTACCTTTTTGGCAAGCTTGCAGGACTTGGGCAATATACCAGTCCTAAATAAAACATAATACAAGGGTCTTAATGCATGATGAACTTGGGCGCACAGGCCTTGAGAACAATCGTTGGTATACCATCTTGTGCACTAGCTTTATTCACGTCCAGACGACACAGTACTCTCAAAACCTCTTTGTTCCTAATGCGAACCTTGCGCATTGCAGTGTCGCAATGAGGCAAATTCAGTAGAGTAGCACTGCTAGTATCAAGAAGTGAATTGTCGGCAAAGAGATCTGCTTTATTTTTCGCCAGAATTACATCTGGCTTAAAACCAGCGGACTCAGTGTGTACCGACAGAAGATTTTAGCGAAGAATCAGAAATATCTGCTACCAGTCAGCACGGCTGCGCAAAGATCTCGTTGCCAATATGGGTATGCGGTCGAAACGAGTCTTCTTAAGCGCCTTTTCGTAGGACTTGGCAGCACGGTTAAAGGCTCTCTTCTTTGACTCGGATCCAGAGCTCTGCGGTAGCGCGGTCTGCAGGTAAAAAATACAGCGTACTTACGCTGTTCTTGAATCGTATATAACGTCTGCACAGTTCGACGGATTTTCAAAAGAAATCATTCCAATCTGCTGACTTGTATCACCACTTTCGCCGTTCACCGCAAGAATGCAATCAGGTGAGGAGAAGGACGATATAGACTTCACCATACAGGGTTCAGAAGTTCCTAACGATGATAAAACTGTTTCAACATATTCCAGGTCCAGACAATAATCAGTATTAACTTCTACCCTAGTCGCTTGTCTTCTTTAGCCTATAGAAGTCCATAGCTGGACAAAGGCCTCCATCAAGGCTTTCCACGATGACCGGTCTGGTGCTACCCGCATCCATCGGCTTCCCACGACCTTCGCGCTTGTCTTACCAACTGGGAAAAAAGTAAATTTCCATTTCCATAAAATAAAGAGTCTCGAGTATGGAACAACAGTAAAATAACATCACAACAAAGATTAGCGAGTTTATTTGGCTTTTGGTTTACTGTTCTTTTATTTTCGGTTGTGTAGTTAGAACTGACAGACTGTCTCGGCAAACGTCTCTCTTTATATAAGACGAGGGATCGATCTAGAATGTTCGTCGTTTCTGGGAAAAATAGTAATAATAATATAACAGCCTGTTGAATTTTGATGTTCCATACGAGTCTACAATATTCCTGACGAGTCTGGAACGATCTCGCCACAAAGTGTACTGAAGAGTTCAATACATAGCAATATTAGATAATAATTTGAGTTATTCGCAAAGTAAAGTACTTTTCTTTATTCAATCACAGGTAATTTGAGATAATGAACGATTTTTTTATAATTCTGTAAACTACAACGAGCTAAGAAATGACTAATTAAATGATAAGGATTTATACGCATTCGAGTCTCTAAGTCAGAAAGAAAAAGTCAGGGTAACTGTAAGGCAGAAATTATGATTAATGGCCGCATTTTAATGTTCATGAGTGGGATAGCTTTCATCAGATGCCAGATGAAACCGTTCGTAGTTGGCGGAGAGTATTTAGATATTAAATGTGTGCCTCATTCCGTGTTTTTACTAATCAAATGTTCTAAACAAACCACATCCTGGATTTGTGGAGGATCAATTGTGAATGAAAATCTAATACTGACAGCGGCACATTGCGTGTACGGATGTACTTTTGGAAGCATCATTGTGTCTGTGGGGCACAGCAATAGAGAAAAAGGTAATCGTTCTACCGTCAGCTCTTACTTCACTCACGAGAAATATAACACTGGTACATTATCCAACGATATAGCGCTAATGAAACTTAGGACTAGTTTAACGTTTGGCGAAACTGTGAAACGGGTGGCGTTGATGCAAGATCCGCCTTACTATGAAGAAGCGTTGATAGCTGGTTGGGGACTAACGGATGTGAGTACATTTTGTTTTCAATATCTTTTCTATCCTTTTTTTATACAACGTGTTTTTTATACTATGGTTATATTTTTTATTCTTTATTCGTTTAGGGATATTATAATCGCAATGCGTATGTCCTATCGTACGTTAAATGCATATTTCTCATATTTGGGCCATGAACCTAAACAGACTCTTCGCATCATCGCCATTTGGTTGAGCCAGAATTTTATGAAATGTGCCTATTTCAAGTCTGTTCAGCCTCAAAACCCTCAACAAATCATTTCTACCAGGCTCGTACTGGACACATCATGATCTCAGTCTCGTTAATCCCAATCACATCCGAAGCTTTTTCAGCGTTGGAGTCTGGGGTCCGCTTTATCAGTGTAACTGCTGATTTTGGCTAAACTTCGACATTTTCCGCCCTCCTGGTTAACTTGTAGAGAATGCCTTTGTACCTTTTTTAGTGCAAAAATAAAACAAATAAACAGCGATTAAAAACATTTCCCGTGTGGTACCGGGTTTTGAATAATACTAACCAATATCCTCCCGTGGATGTCGTAAGAGGCGAATAAGGGAACTTTCATTAGAGAAGCGGGCAGCAGCGCTTCTCCTGTAGAATATCAAACTACTGCGCTCTCCTACCCGCCTGCCAAGCGTGGGGATTAAGATCAACAGTAGACCTCTCTAGGCTAAAGGAGAAGAAGAAGAAAAACATACTATACTATCGTTATTTCACACTTGCAGGAAATAATGCCAACAACGACACACCATCTTATGTATGTTGTTCAATACGTGTGGCATTCTGATGCTTGCAAAAAACTGATCACGTCACTGCACAAAGGCGCTTTTTGCGCCAGCAGTGGAGTAACTACCTCATTTGCTAGCCGGTGAGATTAAGTTTTAAGCCTATATTTTAGAACCCTGAGTTTTCGAATCAAAGTGCGTAAATAAAGTCCCGAAGGCGAGATCTTTAAAAAAAAAAAATCCTAAAGGACTGGTTATTGTAATACCCTGACTTTTTTCCCAGCTGAGTAAGCAGCATCTAAATAAAAATAGATTACGGAGCATTAAGCAACTCCTTCTTCTGTTTTTGAAATCGGATAGAAAAACATTTTTCCTCACATTACTGTGACCTACTACTGCGATAATTGGCTAACGTGTCATTGTGATTAGGCGTTCAGGCGATTACCATAAATATACCATCTTCAAAAACATCTAGGTTTTTACGTTAATAGGGTAGTTGACTAAAAAAAACTAATTAGTCCGTCAGTCAAATTTCCAAAAAATACTAGACACGTATTTTTTTCTTTTTTCATGTAAACAAAAAATGAAGACGACACGGTGTGTTGAAAACTCGTGTGAGGTCACTGCACGTTACACTTTTTAGCGAGCAATGACGTCACCAGCCACCACTCCTGATCTTTGATGCCTTTTATATTTGTCAATTTTTATTGATTTGATAAAACAAAATATAGGTACGTATCCAATATTATTCTATAATCTGAATGACGGACTAAATAGATCATTTTTTTTTACCCAGGAAATATCTCTCTTGTATTAAACCTTTGTAAAAGGGAGTGCCTGTTGCGTAAAAGATGGTGGTTAGTTTTATTCTTATAACAACACCAACTCTTATGTTGTTCACACCGCTACGAACTGGGCGAAGCGTTTCTCCTCGTCTTTTATACCACATAGATCGGAGGATTGAAACAACTGGTCGGCGGCACTTAATAACAAATGAATTCTCTTCTAACTAGCCACGTACGCTTTGCCATCAACGATTGCATCACTGCTTACCATCAGGCGGGATCGCGGCTGTACCTTTTAGGCTAGGTGCAAAGAAGCCACCGGTCAATGTATCGGTAACCCAGCGACAAGCAACTTAGCTTTCTCATACATTTTGTATGGAGTCATCGCGCACATGTGGCCGAAGGCGGCTACCCGTACAACTGATAGGGACTGCACACCACAGAAAGAGGCAACAGCTATTCGTGTTAGTAGCTGATGGCTCGTATGTAATTACTCTTAGGGCTGTATTACCTTACTCTATACTCAAGTATTACTTAAAACTAGTTTCAACCAATCAATTGGCTTCAAAAAGAGATTTAAATAATTCTTGAGTTTTAAGTGAAATTCTACAGTATGTTAAGAAAACCCTGTCCGACCCATAAGGATAATAAAGGTTAGATAAACACATGACTAAATATAATATAAAATTTTACGTAATCATCATAGTACCAATACAAATGAATTTTAAAATAATCTTTTTTTCCCGCGAATTAATTCCAACTTCCCCGAAATTTGGTAATTTAAAAAAAAGTGACAACACCGGTATTATTATGAGCGAATAGCGATGCGATCAGGTGCCGCATGCCCTGCAGCCCGCCGCCCGCGGAAGGGTGCTTAGCGCACATTTATTAAGTTACCTCTTTTTGCGAAATAATATTTATTTTTTTAGGGGGATTTTTTTTTAAGTTTAGCCCTGTTTTGTATGCATTAGTAGAATCAGTTATCGATACCTAACAACACCTTAACGGGTCGGACAGGGTTTTCTTAACATAATGTATAATACGGACCTTAGTCTTTTAAGAGCTGATTTTCGCAATTTGTGGTGGGGGTCCGCGAGCTTGTTTGATTTTTTTTAGATATCGCCAACCGCCTTTTTGACACTTGATGCGACCTTCTGATCACGTCCAGTGTCGGCTAAGCGCTGCCACGCTGGCCTTATTTGGGCAAAAATCAGTGGCAATGGGTATTTATCCTGAAGACATTAATGCTAACGATTTCTTAATCCCTTATGAGTATTTTAAATACAATGGCACCGATTCTGTTGTTCTCGAACTAAACTAATTTTAAGTCAAGTGCATCTTTCTTTTTCTATTTCATTGAGAAAAGGATAGGAAGATAATATATTAGTTTAGACCTATCAAATTAGTACGCGCTTGACGTAAGTTGATATATTTTTGGTCGTCATGTTTATAATCGCGTCTAAACTGTCTATGGATTATCTTAATTTGACAGGATTAAACTAAAATGTGTCGTGGTGGCCTAGTGGTTAAAACACCAGCCTCTCAAGTATGAGTGAGCGGGTTCGATTTCAGGTCAGGCAAGTACCAATGTAACTTTTCTAAAGTTATATGTACTTTCTAAGTATATCTTGGACACCAATGACTGAAGGTGAAAGAAAACATCTTGAGGAAACCTGGACTTTAAGTCTGCAAACCGCCAACCCGCATTGAGCAAGCGTGGTGATTACGCTCAATCCTTCTCTGTATGAGAGGAGACCTGTGCCCAGCAGTGGAAAGATAAAAAAGGTTGATAATGATGAATGAATGATGAAAAACTGAAATGTCATCTTCTATTCTTTTCTTAATAAAATCCAAAGAAAAGGATGTACTTAACTTAAAATTATTTTAGTTTGAGCACAAGAGAATTGGCGCCAATATCTACTAAAATACTTATAAAGACCAGTCCTGGCGTAATTTCTGGTTCAAAACAGTAAAACACTTGAATCTGCATAAAATAAAGCCAGTGACAGACAATAAGAACACCTGGGCGCTCTTACTTTAAACCAGCCGCTTATACAAAAAAACAGAAAGAACGGTCATGTGCCTCTGTCACATACAAGTCTTGCCAGCATCTTATTCTATGTAATAACCGTTTTAAGTCCTTTCTTGTGTCTTGTTTTGAACATTCGATATTTTCACAATCCAATATGAGAACATCGGAAAATTGGACGTTATGCGGCGTCGGTAACTAACTTACCTAATTAGAAATGATAGGCGCCATTAAATCCGTTTTATTAATTGATTTGTACAATTAAGAAAATCTAATGTTCAGATTTAATGGCTTCATTTTATAAAAAGCAATGGGTAAGAGTTTACTTCGGATAAACCAATTGGTCTCTTAGTGTAATAGTAAATTTTACAAAATGCAGTATTATTTTGTAATATTAGGTTTGATACACCTTATCAAAAGTGAATTAGAACCTTTTGTAATGTATGGTGAACCTGCGAATATACAGCAGTTCCCACACGTCGCGTCCTTGAGTGTAAAGTGCCAAAAAGGAAATGGATGGAGCTGCGGGTCATCTATCTTAAACCAGAAGATATTGTTAACGGCGGCGCATTGTGTGATCGGCTGCTATGAAAAAGACACCAAGTTTGTCAAACTGGGAAACAGCAACAAGAAAAGTGGGATCATGTCTACTGTCGTCAGCGTACGTGCACACGAAAACTTCGATAGGGAAATTTACGATTATGACATAGCATTAATGAAACTCAAAACAAATTTAAGATTCGGTAGTAACATTCGAAGAGTATCACTAATGGTAAATCCACCTTACTACGAAACGGCACAGATAGCGGGATGGGGGTTTGATGTTGTAAGTCTGTTTTTAAAGGTTTTTATTTATCCGTATGTCCTCTCTCGGGAGCTTCCATATTAACTTGTCAAAGCTTCTCATTTGTGCGGGGAATACGCTTCATGCAAGATGGATTAAAGCCAAAAGAATGTGATACCGCCCGAGTGAGGACACGCGTACCTAATGATTTTTTTATGACTCCATTCGCTATCGAGAAACGAATGGAATGTTACTAAGGTAAAAGTGATTGATGTCAAACAATTTTTCCAGGGAAATCCAAAGGCATCTAAACCGGACATTTTGCATTACTTGGATCAAGAAGTTTGGAAATGGTCCACATGTATAAAATATATTTACACAATACCCAAAGGCACGCTTTGCGGGAGAAGCTATGGTAAATCTTACGTTGCTAGGTAAGAAAACAAGTACAAAAAGAAAAAAGTACAATTTAAACTACTTTAGTACAGACTACAGAGGTGTGCAACACTTGTACTTTTATTGTATGAACGTTTTTTTTTAATTCATTTAGTAAAAAAAAAAAACAAAATACTAATATGTACTAAAAGTAAAAAGTACTGAAAATAAGTAAAACTTGAAGTGGCTCCAGATTTAGGAAAAAGTGAATTATAATGATTTTTAATTCAAAAGATATACAGAGTGGTGCTGACAATACAACAATAAATGAAAATACGAACAATGCTGGGTAACAAGAATAATCCTAAACCATATAAAAAAACCTAGCATCAAAAATAAAAAAAAAAAAAAATTCAAACAAACTAAATCGCATCGTTAACGGAATAGAACATGCTTTAGAAATATTGGTTCTCTGACCTCCGATCAGCGACAGCGCGATCCTGTATCGACTTGTTCTTACGCGCCATTATTATTAAAGTTTGGTACTGCAGGATGCGGCGGTCATTAACCTGTAAGCGCTTCCTTGTCAACATGTACATTGTACATCATGTAGAAAATGTGAAAAATGTAAAATGATTTCCTGTGACTAAACTAATGGGTACATTTATATGATTTTTTATGGGTAGACTGAGAATGTGTTGAGGTACACGATGTTTAATTTATTGTCGTATTGTCAGCACCACTCTTATCCATCTCAATTATACATAAAGAAATGAAGTACTGCGCTATGCATTATTTGAGCCCGAGTGAACGACTGTGTTTGTGCTAATATAAACTGTGTTACAAAATAGAATATTATAATCGTTATTTTGTTCACCATATAACTACAAACACAGGCTACTACCTCTTATAGTTCATTGCCAATTTGCTGCAATAGGTAGGAGTTTTGCTAAGCTTAAAATTGTTTAACATTAATACTAAATATAATTTGTGTAAGCAAGGGAGAATGGGTGTAGTGCGGGTGAATACGATTCTTGTTTAAAATACTTATATCAACTTTATTATCTTGTCTTTTATAGGAGTTAAATATGATATGATCCACCAGCATAGAAATAATGTCTGAGGATTTCCTAGAATTTTGCCAAAAACCTTCGAAGTTTCGGTTCAATGATAATAATTGATGAATCTATTGTCAGTCAATATAATATCTATATAATATATGGGCGGAGCACATAACACTTAGAGCCGATGGCCGACAGGGCAGAAAGTCTCTTGAACGGCGACCACGTACAGGCAGCGTCGGACACCCACCGACTAAGTGACCAACATCGCAGGGAAGTGCTGGATGCAGGCCGCGTCCAAGTTCTTTTTTGGTATCTTTGAGGGAGGCCCACGTCCAGCAGTGGACTTCATGTGGCCGAGATATAATATAAAATGTACAAGGAATTCTACCCGATTTAACTATAAAATATCATTACTCTTTTATGGCTCTGTCGCGGTCAAGTAATTGAAAAGATTGGAAAGCGCTGTCGGATTTGGAGCAACACAATACTCAATAACAAATAATTCGTGTAAAACAAATATTAATGTAATCTTTTTTTTGTTTTCTAGGGGAGACTCCGGCAGCGCACTAGTAGTGAGAGGTTACATCCAAATTGGCATTGTCTCTTACAAGATAAGCAGTACAACGAAAAGTGTGGCAATCTACACCGACACCGTTCACTATAATTATTGGATTAGACAGAACACCATAAAACTTTATTGTGAAATCTAAAACTCCTAAGAGAATGTACAGGAATAGGCTTGGTGTCCCGGCGTCAACATGACTGTGTCTAATAAATTACAATCTTGTGAATGAAATCTAAAAAATTACAAATTCAGGCATAGGATTTTGCTATCCGTTTGATGAAGTCAAAGATATCTTAAATTTTTTTTTTTGTTTGTTATTTACTAGCGTAATTTGAATATATGGTATACTCAAATTATATCTTCTCCCTTTCTTCTTTTTTGAGTATCGCCAGAAATTTCGCCAGTTCATCGTCTATGGTGGCCTAAACCTATACCTATACAAAACAGCGATAATTATCTTTTTCTATGTAATAACCATTTTCAGTCCCCTCTCGTGTCTAGTTTTGAACATTCGATAATTTCACAATTCTAATTCTGGAGGAGGCCTTCACCCTCAATATTTGAGGGGTTCCTGCATGCTTTTTATTTTTCCTTAAATTTCTAAACCCATTTTTAATAATCAATTTTAAACTTTAAATCAATTAACATATTTTATTAAAGAATGAATATTGAAACCTCATTAATAATACCTAATGTTTCTAATCTAGTTAATTGATATTGTAATGAAATTAATAATATTGTATATCATATTGAAAGTTAAATAATACATTTTTATTGCAATCAGTACTTATGAAATTTAAATCAATTTATCAAGTGTTATTCTTATTTTATGCATGGAATAGAAGGCTTTTTATTTTATTTATTATTTATTTTATGTACCTAACTTAATTAGAAATTATGGGCATAATTAAATACGTTTTATCCATTGATTTGTTAATTAAAGAAAAGTGTTGAAGGAAATCGTAAACTTCAGCTTTAACGGTTTTATTTTAAGCATTGGTCTCTAAGTGTATAAGTCAATATTAAAAAAATGTAGTATTATTTTTAAGTATGAGGTTTGATACGCCTTACCAAATCTCCTTTAGTAATGTAAGCTGGACCTAGCAAGATACAGCAGTTCCCACACTCCGCGTTCTCGAATGTTACGTGCAGCAAAGGATATGTATCGGGTCATCTATCGTCATCGTCTCAGCCGAAAGACGTCCACTACTGGGCATAGGCCTGCCCCAAGGATCTCCACTATGACCGGCCCTATACGTCTATCGCATCTGTCGTCAACCAGAAGAAAATGTTGGCTGCTTAGCCAAAGCCACCAAGTTTGTTTCACTGGGAAAGAGGCACAAGAATCAAGGGGTTCATGTCGACTATCATCAGCGACCATGCACACGAAGAGTATCTTACGGAAAGTTCCGATAATGACATAGCAATAATAAGACTGAAAATGAAGTTAATATTGGGTACCGACATTCGAAGAGTAGCACTAATAAAAAAGCCGCGTCACTTTAAGAAGGCACAGGTAGCAGGATGATCACGAAGTCCTTTTAGCCGTAGGTCTCCGTGCAAGGTGAATTGCTTGGCTAAGTATTCTAATTTCAAATTAATTTTATTTTAAAAACATGGAATTCATTTTCTATGAGTGGTCACTTGTTTATTCATTAGTGTTACATTTTCATCGCATTTCAATCTTTTTCGTCATCGTGGATACGTTAACAATTCGAATAATTATGGAATATTAATACCGTCGTGGCAACACCGTGGCACAAGCGGCACAAACATCAACGACGTTTACGGAGCTAACACTAGAAACCAACGCAACACCTGTTATTGGTTTGCTCGCTGCCGTTCTGGGAATTTTTGAAAAATGAACCCGCTGTCGTCCGTAGACTTTCGTCGACAATGACGAATTAAAGGCGATTGTGGAAGCTACACAATCTACGGCTGAATTAGCAACAGCTTTTGACGTTGACGTCGAAACAATATTGGCCCATTTGAGTCAAATTGGCAAGGTAAAAAATCTTAACAGGTGCCCCAAGAACTCAATGATCGCCAGAGTGAAGTACGCGTCGAGACATGCCTTGCACTGCTCAACAAACACAAATGAAGGAATTTTGAACCGTATTGTTACCTGTCATGAAAAATGGATTCTGGTTGATAACCGTAAGCGCTCAGCAAGTTGGTTTGGTCCAGCAAACAATGCCTTAAACGAAAACTTACCCTTGGAAAAGTAATAGAGACTGTTTTGTGAACAAGCTCCGGTGTGATTTATCACAACTTCTTACCAAACGGGATGAGCATTACTGCAGAGGTGATATATATATACGACCGACGGTATACGACCCATCATCATCATCATCACCATCATCATCATTTCAGCTGAAAGACGTCCACTGTTGGACATAGACCTCCCCCAAGGATCTGCACGACGACTGGTCCAGCGCCTCCCGCATTCAGCGGCTTTCCGCGACCTTCACTAGGTCGTCGGTCCGCCTTGTCGAGGCCTACCCACGCTGCGTCTTCCAGTGCGTGGTCGCCACTCGAGAACCCGTCGGGCCCATCAGGCATCGGTCTTACAGGCAATGTGCCCGGCCCACTGCCACTTTATGGTTGCAATTCTTCGGGCTCTGTCGGTTAGTCTCGTTTTTCTGCGGATCTCCTGATTCCTGATTCGATCACGCAGTGAAACTCGAAAGCATAGCCCTCTTTATTCCCCTTTGAGTGACCTCGAACCTTCTTATAAGGCCCATTGTTAGGGACCACGTCTCAATTCCATAAGTCATCACTGGCAAAACACACTGATCGAAGACTTTTGTCTTGAGACAATACGGTATTTCGGACGAGAAGATTCTACGTAGCTTCCCGAAAGCAGCCCAGCCAAGTTGGATTCGACGGTTGACCTCTTTCTCGAAGTTGGACCTTCCTAACTGGATAGTTTGTCCCACGTATACATAACTGTCAACAACTTCGAGAACAGAGTCTCCTATTTTTAGGTACAATATGGGCATTAGACTTGACTTTCGTCTTATCCATGTTCATTTTAAGACCGACTCGCTCGGAGGCTCTACTGAGGTCTTCGAGCGTTGTATTGAATGCAGCCGTGAACAGTTTCGGGGAGATAACATCTCCCTGTCTGGTCTGGTCCTGTATTCGGAATGACATGGAGGCGTTTTGGTAGAAACCCTTCAACGCTTTAATATACCGATAGTCTACTTGGCATCGCTGGAGAGACTGCAGTACAGCCCAGGTCTCGATCGAATCAAAGGCTTTTTCGTAGTTCACAAACGCCAAGCAAAGCGGTAGGTTATACTCCTCGGTCTTCTGTATAGCCTTTTTTTTCCGGGTTGGAAATCCTCATAGGATGCCCGCCGCCCTGGGGTGGGCGACGGGGTATGTCAGACTTTTACTGACTAAAACCACCCCGGTGTCTCTTCTATCACGAGCGCGCGTGGGGCCGCAGGAGTCTAAATTCTTCCACGGCTCCACACCCTCGTGCTGGCCCGGTGTCCGGGCCTCGTCTCCTGCACGGGGTAGTGGGGTGTAAACTACCCCGTGCATCGCCTCAGAGGCGCGCGCCGAAACTCGCGTGCGCCTTCGCCTCGGGGTCCATCAATAGGGGGCGGGGACTGCCCCATGTCCCTCACCCCTGGACCCATTCATGGGGGGCGGAAGAGGGCGTTATCCGCCCTTCTTCGGCGCCCGGTGCGTCTTCTGCGGCCCGGGAAGGGAGTTGAGATCTCCCTCTCCTGTTCCGCAGCTTCCTTTTGCGACATCACGTCCTCGCAGAAGGACACCATCGCGTCCCACGACTCTGCGCTACCGACCATCCTTCGCACTACTGCCGGCAGCGTCAGGTCGCCTCCTACTTCATTTGTGAGGACACGGCGCTGCTCCTCCCAAGCTACACACTCGGAGAGCGTGTGCTGCACCGTGTCCTCCTCGCATTGGACGCAGTGGTGGCACCGAGCGTCCGGCTCCCTGCCTAAGCGACACAGGTACTTGCCGAAGTAGCCGTGCCCCGACAGTACCTGCGTCACCCTGAACGACAGGGAGCCGTGCCTCCTCCCGAGCCAGTCGTCGAGTACTGGCCGGATCGCCTCGACGGTAGCGAAGCGATAGCGAGGCGAGGCGCGCATAAGCCTCTGCCGCCAGTCCGCCACCAGGACCTGACGGAGCTCCTCTCGGCGCAGCTCGATCCGTCGCTGCACCGGACTGGAGCCCCGTGTCCGCTCTTCTTCGTGCCATCAGTACTATGACGCGAGTACTTTCGCCTCTAGGTCCCAGGGCGGGGATCCGGCCAGGACGCAAGCCGCCTCGTAGGATATCGTGCGATACCCGCGGACGACCCTGACGGCCATCGCCCTCTCTGCGGCTTGCGCAAAATGGCGAGTGTTCCGGCCGTCAGGTCCATCGCCCACACAGGGGCCGCATACAGGGCCATGGACCGCACGATTCCTACGTATAACCGCCTACAGGCGGCGCTCGGGCCCCCCATGTTGGGAAGCAGCGTTGATAGCGCGCCTGCTGCACCCATCAGCTTGGGCGCCAGCCGCCGGAAGTGGGACCCGAATTCCCACCGGCTGTCGAGTACCAATCTCAGGTACTTCATGGTGAACTCGACAGCTATCCGAGCCCCACTGACCACGATTTGTGATACCGGCGCCGGCGCACGCCGGGGGCCATGGAAAACCATGGCCTCCGAATTGTCAAGGGCCACCTCCAGGCCCAGGCGCCGGATGCGGTTCACCACCTGTGACACCGCAGCCGTGGCTATCAACGTCGCTTCCCTGTACGAACTCCCCCGGGCAGTGACAAGCGTGTCGTCCGCATAACACGTCAAGTCGGCGCCCGACGGGAGCTCGCCTCTCAGCACCCAGTCGTAGCCGATGTTCCACAGGAGCGGTCCCAAGACCGATCCCTGTGGAACACCGCACGACATTTGGTGCCGACCGGCACCGTCACGTCCCCGATAGATGACGCATCTGTCCTCCAGATAAGCCCCTACTATGCGGCGGAGGTAGGGAGGCACCCGGTGGTATTTCAGGGCCTCCCTAATACAGCTCCAGGGTAGGGTGTTGAAGGCGTTGGAAATGTCTAAAGACACCGCCAGCACCACCCCACCCCGGGACACCGTATCTTCCGCCAGGGCTCTCACGCGCATGGTGGCGTCTATGGTGGAGCGCATCGACGAAAACCGAACTGGTTGTCGTCCAGGTTCGGCCCCTCTCCGCACAAGTGGCCGACGAGGCGATCTGCGATTATGCGCTCAAAAAGTTTGCCCGCCTCGTCGAGCAGCACTATGGGCCGATACGCGGACGGCGACTCCGTGGGGCGCCCCTCCTTCCTGAGCAGGACCAGCTTCCCCTCCTTCCACACTCTGGGAAACTGACCCTGCTCGAAACATGCCGTGAAGAGCCCCCTCAGCTGGGGCTCTAGTTCCTTCAGAGCAAGGAGAGCTCGGCCAGGAACTCCGTCGGGTCCGAGCGCTTTATTCTTGGCCCGGAGCCGCGACACGGCCGCTCCCGTCTCTGCTTGCTTCACCACGGGGACATCGGTGCCCTCTTCTTCTGGAGTGTCTGTGGCTGAGGGTGAAACCATCGCCGGGGGAACATGTCCCGCCCGCTCAGGGAAGAGGGTGGATACCACCGCCTCAGCTCCAGCAGCTGGGGTTGCATACTTTGCACCAGTGGGGGCGCCCAGGGACGCAACTTGCCCCGTACCCAACGGTAGGGGCGCCCCCACGGGTCCCGATCTAGGGTGCCCAGCAGCTCTTCCTTAGCCCGCGACTAGGAGTCGCCGATGGCCAGCCACAGAGTCTCCTGGGCCGCGCGGTACACCCCATACCGCGCGGCCTCCTCGACGGGATCCCGTCGACGTCGTCTCTGATAGCGCGTGTACTGGCGGCGAGCCGCGACACGTTGCGCCTGTTGGCAGCGTATGAATGTAGTCCACTGTGCTGAAGCCCTTTCTAAACATCCGGGATATCTTCGGTGTAATGTCGAGTTAATCTTGCTCTGGGGTCTTCAGCAAGATTACGACCCATCAGCATACATAATATCAAATGGTTTCTTAGCAAGTTGGCAAAAGAAAAACCTTTAAAGTTTCAATTCAACGATGATGAATATCTTGCCAGCCAATATAATATACAAATTTTAATATTGTTTGCACGCAATAATAAATAATAAAATGTACTAGAAATAAATTCTTTTGGGGCTCTGTCGCCGTGTTGCGGTCGGGTAATTGAAAAGATTGAAATGAAAAGCCCTGTCAGATTTGGCGGAACGCAATCCTCAACAATGATGGGGCAGCGATGGCCTAGTGGTAACGGCCGTGGCTTCTAATTCATAGGTCGTAGGTTCGAGCTCCGTCAGGTGCTTCACCTTGTGTAAATTTATTACCATTACGCTCAAACGGTGAAGGAAAACATAGTGAGGAAACCGGCACATCCTAGGGGTAAAACTTCGAAGACATGTGACATATATCAACCCACAAAGGGCCCGAGTGTTAGATTACAGCCCCCATCGAGAGGAGGCCTATGTCCCAGGTGTGAGAACATTACAGAAGGATGATTATTTATATTTTTGAAGTGAAACTTCTTTACGCACGCTTGACTTGGGGAGTAAGCTGGCGAACGCGTGACGTAAGCGTTACGAAAAGTGATCGGGCAAGGCGAACGGAAGTTAAGTGGCGCGAGCTTGGTACTACAAGGTCTACAACGAGGTTTTTTTTTTTTAATAAAAATAGAAGATCTATACAAAAATATTAATTTACCAATGAAACCATGAAATAAATTTAAATATTTATAGAAAATTAATATATGTATATGTGTATACATGTATATATTGTACACATATATATATGTCGGAGGCAGCGACGGCAGAGCGGTAGGGTCGACAGCATCTTGGTTTGGTGGTACAGGTTCCATTTCGTAGGTGAGTTTTGAATTGAAGCATGACGTTTAGATATACCCTCCAATCTTCATAATAACAATTTGAATAGGCAAACCGACAGTTTCGGTTCGGAGAAGTGCCTTCGTCCGCGTCTCGATGCAAAGTGACCGTTCGACGAACCCCACTTTCCAAAGCGACTCTGTCCATGTGACGCCATCACAAAATAACGTCACAAGCGTTCGCCCCTCTACTACGTAAATCAAATCAGCAACTTCTATTAAAATTAATCGACGATCTCCGACATATATATATACATACAGATGGAGCGAAAGAAGTTTCACTTCAGTCATGTGGTCATAAGCACACTCGTTTTTTTAATGTATAATCTTTCTTGTTTTCTAGGGGAGACTCCGGCAGCGCACTAGTAGTGAGAGGCTACATCCAGATTGGCATCGTCTCTTACAAAATACCCCGTATCAGCGCTAGTCTGGTAGTCTACACAGACACCGGTTTCTACTTCGAATGGATCAAAAGGGTCGCCAAAAGACTTTATTGTGACAACTATATTTCCTAAGCGAATGTGCGAAAGAATAGGATTTATATACCGACGTCACAGTGTCGAAAAAAATATGATTCAAGAATAGGCTTTTTGCTATTCATGTGATAAAGTTATTGCTATCTTTTTTATTTTGTTTGTTTTTGTCTTGTCCCCCGATTGATGACAATAGACTACTTCCTAATACTTGATGGTAAAGCGCGCTAGTTTATAAAAAGCCTATTTACTCTAGCCTTGAAGACACTTAAATTTTAGTACGACGGAAAAACCGCATTTGCTGGCAAATTGTTCCAGTCCTTCGGTGTACGCGGTATAAAAGAGGCGAAACGCTTCGTCCGGATCGTAGTCTTGTCAACAACATAAGGGTAGAAACTCGTCGTACGACGGGGAGTCCGATGGTGAAACGGAGATGGAGGAATTAAATCATGCAATTCCCTCGCACACTCACCAAAATGCATCCTATAAAACACCCACAGGCTGGCTACTATACGCCTGTGCTTCAGGCTTTGGAGACCGTTTAGAGTTAAATCTGGACTTGAAACATTACTAGCGGAATTTGGATATACTATAAATATACATCTATCTAATCCCTCAGCGTTATGTACTGGTCCAACAGAAGACTTTAGGCAGGAGAAACAACGGCCAAAGATTTGAGATCAATGAATCATTTGTAATTTTGTAGTTAAAATTACGAATAATAAAAATTTGTCGCAGATGTAATGAGACCCCACTCGTTTTGTGTTGCAAATTATTGATATTTGTATTTCATTCTCTTTGTTTTTTTCTCTACTGTGTTGCAATAGGGTGACGTATAGACTGGCTCCAGAAATAATGTCTGCAGGGTAATTACGTAACACATTATCAGTACCAATGAGTTTCATTTTGACAGTTCAACAACATTCATTATATTATTTACGTTGTTGACAAGACACAGTTTCGAACATAGGGAGCAATGGAATAGCAATAAGCTTCAAAATTATACCAACTGATAGTAATGATGTGTGGCAATTAAGGTGCTGATCTCTTTTTAGGGTGTCGTAGTCAACTAGGAATCCTTATAATTTCACTAAGTTTGTTGTCTGTTCGTCCATCCGCTGATAATCTGTGACCCCTAGCCATTGAAAGCTGGAAGTGGTAAAATAAAAAATGGAAATTAAGGTACTTGCCTCCTTACACGTAAAGTAGGGAGTTGGTGGGCTTATATTGTTGGATAGAGATTTAAAAATGAATAGGGGTTATTAAGGTCCTCTTATAGAGCGGTGTGTAGGTATGAAGTTCATACCTACACACCGCTCTATAAGAGGGCTACTATGAACACGCTGCCTCACCCCCCGCTAAATAGTACCTAATGTGTCGAACGTAAAGACGCAGCGAGCGAGCGCAGACGCCGGCCGCCGAGCTAGCCGATGCTAGAGTTGAACATGCCACAAAGCAGTGAAACTGCAGTAGGTAAGGTATGTCGGAAAAGAAAATAAAATTGTTTCTGTTTTGTAATAAATTCAAATTCAAATTCTTTATTTCAGGCAAGGCCCATATATTGTTAGTTAAAAAAAAAAACTTATCCTATGTTAGTAAAAAGAGAAACAGAGTTCAACATCAGTTTATTTATTTATTTATTTATTCATTATGGCACTCCAACGATTAGTTCACATAAACATATATAGAAATTAGTCTTGAATACAAAGTTCTACAGTGAATTTATCAATTATAGGTGTGCACAGCACTTACACATGTAGTTAACCTAATTTAACCGATTAAAACAAATAATATTAATAATAATGAAATCAAATGAGTTATTCGAGAATTATTTTTTTAATTTACAGACAAATGAACAAAATAAATTAAATTAAAATTGTTTTAAATGTCATATTTTGAAAACACAAACAAATGAGCAAAATAAATTAAAATTAAAATAAATTAAATTAAAATAATAAACATTGATTAAAAAGGTTGAGACAAGCGCAGAACTAACATAAGTGACGGAATTGAGACAAAAGTCAACCATCAGCAATTTGTATGTGTCGCAAAAGATGCTTGCGAAATTGAACCAAGGTGTTAGAAAAGATGTCGATGGCGTCGGTGCATGAGTGGATTTCATTATACGTCTTCATCAAACGGTACAATGGTGCTGAACGCCCGAGGTTAGTTCGAATTATAGTTGGTGTTGGTGTAAAGACATCTAATTTACGATCGGGCCTGGGTTGGCTACTATGGGGAACAGACACATTTATGCCTTCCAAAAGTCTTGGAACATGTATTTGACCATTTATAATTTTGAATAGCATGATTAGGTCCGTCAGCTTTCTGCGGTTTTCAAGAGATATCATGTTGAAGTGACTCAATCTTTCAGGGTAACGGGATGTGTTTGGGCAGGTGATAGATTTATAACGAAGGTACCTAGTGAAACCTTTTTGGATGCGTTCGACTCGATTGATATGAACCCGGTAGATAGGATTCCACACCTGCGATGTATAATCGAGAACACTTCTAACGAGCGTGAAGTAGAGGAGTTTGAGGGTGTGAGTAGAAGTAAAATCGTGGCAGACACGCTTCAGAAATCCCAGCATCTTAGTTGCCTTTTTGACAACATATTTTTTTTTTTTTTTTTTATTAAAATATAAACCAGCGCTTGACCGCAATCCCGCCTGATGGTAAGCAGTGACGCAATCGTTGATGGTAAAGCGCACTAGTTTATTAAGAGCCTATTCACTCTAGCCTTGAAGACACTCAAATTGTAGTCCGACGGAAACACCGCCGCCGGCAGATTGTTCCAGTCCCTCGATGTACGCGGTATAAAGGACGAGGCGAAACGCTTCGTCCGGATCGTTGAGGTGTTAACAACATAAGGGTGGAAACTCGCCGTACGACGGGTCGTCCGATGGTGGAACGGAGATGGGGGAATTAAATCGTGCAATTCCCTCGCACACTCCCCAGAATGTATCCTATAGAACACCGAAAGGCTGGCTACTCTACGCCTGTGCTCTAACATCTTCTATATGTGGCGTGAAAGTTAGCTGACTGTCCAGGCAGACTCCCAGATCGCGAATTACGTTAACCTTCTGCAGTGTCTTACCATTCAGTGAATATGAGGAGGGAAAGGTATTTCTATTTTTTGTGAAGGTCATTTGTTTACATTTTTCGGCGTTAAGGATCATTCGGTTCTTTAAGCACCAGTTCTGCACTGAGTTAAGGTCCTCCTGTAGCAAGGATATGTCTCTAATTGAGTTTATTTTCCTATAGAATTTCACATCGTCTGCAAAGAGTGAACATTCACTGTGCTTGATGCAGTTCACTATGTCGTTGACAAATACAAGGAACAATATCGGACCCATGTGGGAGCCTTATGGAACTCCAGAGGTGGAGTAATAGAAAAATGACTGATGCCCCTTTACTACGACCTTTTGTTTTCTTTCAGTCAGATAAGACTCAAACCATTGAAGAAGTTGTCCAAATATACCGAGGCTTGAAAGCTTGTGAAGTAGGATCTGGTGGTCGACCTTGTCAAAGGCGCTACTGAAGTCAGTGTAGATGGAGTCGACTTGTGCGCGACAATCAACAAGTTTACTTACGTCATTGACATAAAGAGCTAGGTTCGTCGTGGTGGATCTTTGCACACAGAATCCATGTTGTTGGGGAGCTAGCTCTATTTTGAAATATGAAGTTAAAATAGGACACATGAGGGATTCAAAGACTTTAGAAAACACAGATAAAATTGATATTGGCCGGTAATTTTGAACGTTCGTTGCTTCGCCTTTTTTAAAGATTGGCACTACATAAGCATTTTTCCATTCAGAAGGGAATTGTGCTGTTTGAGTTGAGTGGTTGAAAATGATTTTTAGTAATAAGGCTAGGCTACTCGCACAGTTTTTAACAAACAATGGCGGAAAACCGTCCGGTCCCGGACCCTTACATACATTGAGTTTTTTAAGGACTTTGATCACGTCTGTTTCGGAGAATGTAATCCGATTCAAGCTGTTTTGGGGATACCTGTGATCTGTCTCCAATGTAGCATGTGTCGTTTTATCTGATGGGGTGAAAGTTGAAGAGAAGTGGGCAGCGAAGAGTTTGCAAACGTCATCCCCGGTGGTGGCTATGCGATCATTTAATTTCATTTCACAGGGCATATCATTAGTCAGTAGTCATCAGTTGGCAACATGAATGTGTGCGCGCACATGTCTGTCCGCCCAGAGCCTAATAAAAGGTCCGTCGACCTTGTCCGCCAGTGTAGCTAGGATACTGTTTGGGCCGCCCCGAAATCGCGGCAACATCGAAGCACACCGATTGCGTATGATGGCATAAAAGTCATCAATTCGCGCTTCCGCGAACATGCCTGATGCACTGCAAAATCGAGGCAGCTCCAACAACATCGTCAGCGCATTATTGTACTGGACGCGTAGAGCGTTGTAAGCCTTCTGCGTATACCTAACCCACAAGCTGCACGAGTAAAACGACTGGCAGTAAGCTCTAAAGAGCGTCAGTTTTACCTGCTCAGTACACCGCGCAAACCTGCGAGCAAGCATGTTGCATCGGGCTGCCAACGCCCTGCGCTCCCTATCTATATCTTGGTCATCTGTGAGAGAATCCGTCACCACATGACCGAGGTATTTAAATTGAGAGACCACTTTTAATGGTGTTCCTTGTAACATCACCGGAGGTATATTGGTGGGTGAATTATTACGAACTTTAAAAAACATAATAACACTTTTAGTGGCATTGTACCTCAAGCCATGGGCCCCCGCATATCTCTCACACACGGCCACTAACTTCTTTAGTCCACAGATTGATGGGCTGAGCAGCACCATGTCATCAGCATAGCTTATGTTGTTAATCATTTTGCCATCAACAGAACAACCAACCAGAGTGCTACTCAGCTCACCAACCAGCCGGTCTATGTACAAGCCGGCAGTAGTGCGGAGGATGGTCGGCAGCTCAGAGTCGTGGGACGCGGTGGTGTCCTTCTGCGAGGACGTGATGTCGCAGAAGGAAGCTGCGGAACGGGAGAGGGAGATATCAACTCCCTTCCCGGGCCGCAGAAGACGCACCGGGCGCCGAGGAAGGGCGGATAACGCCCTCTTCCGCCCCCCATGAATGGGTCCAGGGGCGAGGGACATGGGGAAGTCCCCGCCCCCCATTGATGGACCCCGAGGCGGAGGCGCGCGCGAGTGTCGGCGCGCGCCTTTGAGGCGATGCACGGGGTAGTTTAACACCCCACTACCCCGTGCAGGAGACGAGGCCCGGACAGACCGGGCCAGCACGCGGGTGTGGGGCCGTGGAAGAATTTAGACTCCCGCGGCCCCACGCGCGCTCGTGATAGAAGACACACCGGGGTGGTTTTAGTCAGTAAAAGTCTGACATACCCCGTCGCCCACCCCAGGGCGGCGGGCATCCTATGAGGATTTCCACCCCGGCAAAAAAAAAAAAAAAAAGGTGAATGCCGAAAAAAAAATAAAAAGGAAATTAAGAAATGTATTTTCACAGAACGCTAAAAAATAATATTACCCATATTATTTTTTAGCGTTCTGTGAAAATACATTTCTTAATTTCCTTTTTATTTTTTTTCTAAGGAACAATTATATTCAAAATCTAGCAGGAGCTCGCATCGGCTGGCCAGTGCCCGCCGAGGCATCACCGAGGAGCGAGGTCGGACGCACGCCGCCTTTTCCGAAAAAAATACCCCGCGTTTGCGTTATCTAATAGGACAACTTTATAAAAACATGTGTTCATTTTATTACAAAAAATTGTTAATAAAACACTAGGTTTATAGAAAATTGATACCTTTGCAATATCGGCAATATTGGCACTCTAATTTCAAATCATTTACTGCACATAAATAAGTAGCTAATTATTTACCGTAAATTATTTCGTTTATGACGTAAAGTTCCAAACATTATTTACTTCAATATTTTTTTTAGTCGCGCCACAATACAAACAATTTTGTACTGACGACAGCAGGTCAACCTACCCGAAACTGTGAAATGTTTTCAATCAACCTTGAGCATTAAAGCTTTAGCAATGAAGTTGAAAATTTAATGAAGTAATCTGTGAGATTGTAGTAGCTTGATGTACTGTTGTCGGTTTGAATAAATCAGATTGAACTTGAACAAACGATTATTTTGTTTGTTCAATAATTTTGACGTATCGGATTACAAAATATCCTGTGAATTCAAGGTGGATGGGCTCAGTGGTGCAATAAAAGAAGCGGACTGTATAAAATAGGTGTATTAGCGTAACTAACAATAAAATGCGTTTATCAAGAACAATGAAATGCCCGTGGCGGAGCGCGTCTGTGAGCTAAGTGGTGAGGCGCGGCGACGGCGCCGGCGGCGCGTACCGAGCTCGCTGCCCCGCACCCCGCGCCGTCCATGCGCCGACATATTCCCCGGGTTGAAGAGAACTCTTCAATCTTCGACTGGAAGGGGGCAGATGCAGTTGAATGCACGACGAATGGTGCCCCGCTTTGTCTTCAGTTCAGCCACTCTCGTGACCCCGTCGACGCCAGGATAGGTCTTGGTGACCCGGCCCAGGGACCAGAGCAGAGGTGGCGTCGCTTTGTCCTTTATCAGGACTAAGGAGCCCGGCTTCACTTCACCTCTGGAATGAAACCACTTGGATTTGGCCTGCAGCAGAGAAGTGTATTCGTTATGAAATCGTCGCCAGAAATGTTGCCTGATGTGCTGGATTCTCTTCCAACGATCCAACCGCGTGATGTTGGCTTCAGTCACACGTGGATGTGGTACTGATAAGAATGGCCGTCCAATTAGGAAGTGGAAGGGAGTGAGTACCGAAAAATCATTAGGGTCTGAAGAAAGAGGAGTAAGAGGGCGTGAGTTAAGAACTGCCTCTATGTGAATGAGACAAGTAGCCATCTCTTCGAAGGTGAAATGAGTAAGATGCAGTAGCCGTTTTAAATGATGCTTACATGACTTTACAGCCGCTTCAGCCAATGAATTAAAATGAGGGCTGTATGCAGGCGTGAAAATAAATTCGATACCCTGCTGCGCCATTTCAGATGCAACACTCGATGATTGCAAGAACCTATACATCTCGTTGGATGCGCCCACAAAGTTAGTCCCGTTATCGGACGTAATGCTTTGAGGCTTGCCACGACGCGACACGAAACGATTTAGAGCGGCCATGTAGGCATCAGTGGTGAGGTCGGTGACAAGCTCCAAATGTACGGCTTTTACTGCCGAGCAAACAAAGATGCACATATAGGATTTTGTAAGTTTGCACCCTCGGCCCCTACGGTTGGCCACCAATACTGGCCCAGCATAGTCAACGTAACTGTTCAAAAAAGGAAACTCAAAATTTGTTCTTGAGCTTGGTAGTTGGCCCATTATAGGTTGTATATTCTGTGCTTTATGTTTGAAACACTTAAGACATTTATTCACGACACATCTAGACAGGTTTCTGCCACCTAGAGGCCAATAAGTTTGTCGTATATGGGACAATAACAACTGGGGACCAGCATGCAGGAGCTTTAAATGTTGCATTTGAAAGATGAGTTTTGTAAGTATGTGCTTACTACATAAAATAATAGGATGTTTCACACTAAAATCGTAGGGGGAGTTATCGAGCCTCCCGCCCACGCGAATGAGGTTATGATTATCTATGAACGGTGTCAAAGGAAGCAATCTACTTTTACGTGGCAATTTTTTTCCAGTATTTAACAAATTATACTCTTCTGGAAACATTTCAAGCTGTGCATGATGCATAATTATATTTAACGAGTTTTCTAGTTCAGTTGTAGAAAAATGACCACGCAATTTATGCTTATTTTTTAAATTGTAAATAAAGCGTTGTACATATGTAAATATATTTTGAATTTTTGTTAACGTTGAATACTTTAACAGTAAATCGTGAACGATTGATGAATTAATGTTTACGTTAGAATGATAACTATTTAATGAGTGATTGTCACTATCACTATCAATGAAATGAGTCACTACTTCCGGTAGCTTATCCTTCCCGTTGTTTGGCATGGTGGGCCACTCATTTTGACTACGCTGTAAGAATGAGGGTCCAGACCACCACAGAGGTGTGTCTATAATAACGTCGGCCCTGAGACCACGGGAAACAAGATCCGCCGGGTTGTCTTTCGACGGTACGTAGCTCCAGGTATGACCACAGGTACTTTCTTGTATTTCGTTTACTCTGTTTCTAACAAAAGGTTTAAGTTGATTAGAAGGAGTAGAGAGCCAACCCAGAACTATGGTTGAGTCGCACCAGAATCTACATCTATCAATGGGCATGGTAAGCGATTCCCGAACCTTAGTACACAGCCTTGCACCCAACAAAGCTCCACAAAGTTCAAGTCTCGGTATCGTCGTTGGTTTAATGGGCGCTACGCGGTTTCTAGAGACTAGAAGTTGTACGCCTAGAGATTGAGTATCATTACAAGATCGAATATACACACAAGCGCCATACGCCCTCTCGGACGCGTCGGTAAAGACGTGTAATTCATGCGTAATAGAGCTTTCAAACAAAACCCAACGAGGAATTTTTAAGTTGTTTAATGCTGTTATTGTGCCTTCAAATGTAGACCATAGTTTTCTGACTTCGTGCGATACTTCATCATCCCAGTCGTACTTATCTAGCCATAGACGCTGCATGATAATCTTTGCTTCGACAATGCACGGACCTACGAGGCCTAGTGGGTCAAAGATTTGACTGATGACTGAAAGAACATGACGTTTCGTGACATTCGTAGTGGGCGTGATATTTATACTATAAGTAAGTGAGTCAGAGTCACAAACCCAGTTAAGACCTAAAGCCTTTGATTGAGATGAGTTTGGACCTTGCTCAGAAAAGCTGTAGGTATTATGTACCTTGTCACTATGTGTAATTTCTTTAAGAATTTTAGAATTATTTGACTGCCATTTACGTAAATTGAATTTTGCGGATGACAGAACCGTATGTACCTTTTTAGAGATGTCAACAGTTTCAGCTATGGTATCCCCTCCACTGAGAAAGTCATCAACATAGAAGTCACGTCGTATGGTACATTGGACCCGATTATCTTCAACGTTGTCAGCCAGACTTACTAGACACTTAGTAGCTAAATAGGGTTCAGACGAAGTACCATAGGTGACTGTGTTTAAAGTGTAGGTCTTAAGAGGTTCTGAAGATTCAAACCTGTAAAGTATTTTTTGAAGAGGTCGTTGGACTGGATTTAGTTCTATGGCCCTGTACATTTTCTCCACATCAGCTGTGACCACATACCTATGCTGACGAAAACGTGTTAAAATGGAAAACAGATCGTCTTGAACTACGGGACCGACCATCTGAATGTCATTAAGTGACACCCCCGAACTGGTAGAAGCTGATGCATCGAATACTACGCGTAGTTGTGTAGTGGTGCTTGAACTGCGAACGACTCCATGATGCGGAATGTAATATGTACTCATTGAGTTTTCTGGTGATGATGTACAGTCTGAATCTAAAGTCATATGACCTAGGCGGTCATACTCTTTCATAAATTCATTATATTTATAGTGAAATGAAGGATCGCGTTTAAATCGCCGTTCAAGAGAAAAGAAACGATTCCTAGCATTCCTAAAGGAATTACCTAAAGTACTAGGCTCCCCTTTTAAAGGAATTGTGACGACGAATCCTCCATCATTATTACGAACGGTGGTTTGAGCAAAAGACTGCTCACACATTCTCTCCTCAAGTGAGAGTGTATGTTTTGAAGCGACGTTGTCAAGCTCCCAAAATTTAGTGAGGTCGGGAGTGACGTTGGAATGATGGCAAAAATGATTAGCGGAAAAACATGATTGGTGCGAAATACTACCTGAAACTAACCATCCTAACTTGGTCTCGCATAATTTAGGTAGGTTTTTCCCTAAGTCTATTGTTTTGCTACCTAAGACATTCCAGAAAACTTCAGCCCCTACTAGGATGTCTACGACCGACGGAACATTAAAGTTCGGGTCTGCTAGCATAAGACCTAAAGGAATAGGGACGTGATTTATGTGCACGAATGAAGACGGTAGAACCTTTGTGATTTCAGGCAAAATATGACACTCGATATCTACAGTAAAGGCACAGCATAAAGACTCTATTGTTAGGTGACAAGACTGTGTACTGGTGGATATGTGATTATTAATACCCGTTACCTTGGTGCTCGTACCGCGTCGTAACAAACCCAGCTTCTCTGTGAAACTCTGCGTAACAAAGTTCGCCGTACTGCCGTTGTCCAGCAGTAGGCGCGCAGTGTACTTCTTACCTGCCACGTCAGTCACGTTCACCATAGCTGTGGACAGTAAGACATGCGCAGAAGTAGCAAGCTGCATTGAATTGGCTGAAAGCACAACATTTGAAGAAGGTGAAGCAGAAGGCAGTGCAGAAGGCAGTGGATTGGAAGCAAGTTTGGGCTCGTTGCTTTCTAAATGCAAAAGCGTGTTGTGTTTTGTTTTGCAATATTTGCAATGTGAAAATCTGCATTTCTTAAAGTTATGTCCAAAGCGTAAGCAATTTAAGCAAACATTAAATTCAATTGCTTTTTGTAAGCGATTTGCTACAGACAAACTTCTAAAAGATTCACATTTAAATAATGTATGTGCTTGGGAGCAAAGTGGACATTTACTGTTATTTATTTTTGTATTTGTTTTATCTTGTTTAGAATCAGTTTTATTTGTATGACTGTTATTTAAAGCGACAATCGTATTCATTTCAGAAGAGCTATGATTAGACTCCACTGATTCTAACCAGTCCGCTTTCCTGCTTAAAAAGGAACAAAATTGTATTAGAGTAGGATCATCTTTGAACATATTATTTCTATGTTCTTCCCAGTCCCGACTTGTAACTAAGTCTAATTTTTTAACCATTAAATAAATAATAATATCGTCCCAATAATGAGTGGGCTTTTTTAATGTAGTTAGAGCCCTAATATTTTTGTTAACAACGTCAACAAGGTTTCTAATGGAAACACTTGATTCTTTTATGATGGGTTCGATATCAAATAAAGCCTGTAAATGATTGTTCACAAGAAGTCGGTTATTATTGTATCGTTCGCACAACAAGTCCCATGCGAGATTGTACTGATCAGCTTTGAAATTTATGTTTTTAATAATTAGAGCGGCATTTCCCTGGAGTGAAGCCCGTAAGTAGTGGAACTTATTAATGTCACTTATGCTAGAATTGTCGTGAATCAATGACCCAAAAGTATCCCTAAACTCAAGCCAGTATTGGTAGTTCCCATCGAAATGAGGCAAATCAATTTTAGGCAAACGAACAAAAGAATTCCTATATGAAACATGTGCACCTGAGTCAGCATCTTTGAAGTCAGCCTCGGACGCAACACCGTTGGCCGTGACACCGAGCAAGCTGCGCGTCAGTGCCACCAGGTTGAAGAACTGGCGGTCAAAGTCGTCACGCTCAGCCAACGCAGACTCGTCGTCATCGGAACTCACTTCTATTTGTGTCTGTAAGGTATCAAAGTCGGTGTGTAAGGTTTTAAATTTATTAAAACGCTCCTCTAAATCTAATCGTTGCAACTCAGATATTGCGGAACTACTTTTTATTAAATTGAAATAGCTGCTGTAAATAGTAAGCTTCGATTTAATGGAACTACGTTTCTTTATTAATGTTTTTAAGCTATCTGCCATTGTAAAGAAGTAAAATAACAGCTAGGCGACTGATGAATATAATAGATAAAAACAGCAAAACAGCTTTGCGTTAAAGAGAAAGATCGAGAATCGATGTCAAGGTCAATGACCCGACACGTTAGCAAAGTGTGAATTAGCAACTGAGCACGCGTTTTCTATACAAAATATGCATATTTTAACAAGCAGAAAACACTATCAAAACACTATGATTGAAGCACATTGTATGATAGCTACAAGATAGAAAGATGATCAACGATTATCGGCAAAAAAATGAAAGCAGGAAATCAACTAATTGGAACGGACTCACTCAAATACAGTAAAATACTCCCAAGAATGACATCAGCTCCCACGATGACGGTGCAGGCTGCCTCGGGAACGACTTCTGTATTCTTTTCTTCGTGGTCGTACCGCGTGGTGGTCGCGAACGGTCAAAGTCCGCAAATTTTAACACGACGATCGACGATGTTGACGACGTTAATTACAGCTATACGGATTATTATTTTGCACTCGAAGGACCATTGGATGGGCTCAGTGGTGCAATAAAAGAAGCGGACTGTATAAAATAGGTGTATTAGCGTAACTAACAATAAAATGCGTTTATCAAGAACAATGAAATGCCCGTGGCGGAGCGCGTCTGTGAGCTAAGTGGTGAGGCGCGGCGACGGCGCCGGCGGCGCGTACCGAGCTCGCTGCCCCGCACCCCGCGCCGTCCATGCGCCGACACAAGGTAAAATTTTAACAACGTAAAATGTAACAAACTACATAAATATTTTGTATTGCAGAGCTTCAATGAGAATAAAAAGAAAAAGCCAAAATCATACTAACTTCTATATCCGAATAATCAGTTGTTTGCGATTTACATACATTATTATTGAAGATTTATGTATTGATGTGATATAATTACGGAATAATATTGTGTAATTACAATACCATTATCTGTAAGTAGGTATACATATAAAGAGGAAAAAAAAATAGAGAAATAAATTATGTATGATGAAAACAGATTTAGGAGATATAAAAAATAATTAACATGTCAAAGATGATTCATAATTATTACAAAAGGATAAAAATAAACACTAAGAAAATAAATAATTATTTTCAGGGAAAAAATTACATGACTGTCAAATTGAACAAACGTATTACATACGATTGATTAGAATAATAATCATTTCACAATTAATTGGAGAAAAGTGTATTTTATGGTGGTTAAATTCTTTTCGTATTTTGAAACGAAACGTAAAATAATAACGCAAACGCGGGGGGGATTTTTTTCGGAAAAGGCGGCGTGCGTCCGACCTCGCCCCTCGGTGACGCCTCGGCGGGCACTGGCCAGCCGATGCGAGCTCCTTGCTAGATTTTGAATATAATTGTTCCTTAGAAAAAAAAATAAAAAGGAAATTAAGAAATGTATTTTCACAGAACGCTAAAAAATAATATTATCCATCTTTTGACATAATTTTTACATATTTAAGCATTGACTTTTCAGGGTAAACGTTTTATATAGTGATTTAGTGATTTAGTGTCATCTTTGTGATTTTTGTTATCGAACAGATTATTTAAATTCATGTTTCTACCTTCACAGAACTCTAGACAATTCCCCTTATTCATAAACGCTGCCTAAAGTTTAACTAGTGATTAGCGATTCTTTAACCATTGAATATTGACCTTTTAACGTCACTTAACTTAAATCATCGTTTATGAATATACACCACAGTGTTTAAGGGCTTTATGAATAAACGAAGATTAAAGTTAAATGACGTGCAAACGTCTAAAATGTATGGTTAAAGAATCGCTAATCACTAGTTAACTTTAAACATCTTTTATGAATAAGGGGGAATATGTTCAGCTTTCCTGAAATATTTTCTTTTTACCCGAAATTTAAATTTTTCTTGGAATTACAGATGTTTAAAAAAATGAAAAAGTAGTATAACCTCGCCTTAAACTACGTTTTTAATGTAACCGTATAAGAAAGCATAATTTTTTATCTTAGGTTACACATTTTATCGCACACGTAGGTTTTGATATATATTTTTATGGCAGTGGCGAAGAGTCCATACAAGCCGATTCCCACCGGGTTACCTTTCAAAAATCAGTTCCATATTCATACAAAAGTATTTACATTCTATTTCATTAACAAAGTATTATTAATCAAATGCCTGCGCGATTTACAATAGCAATAGGAATTCTTAGCAATACCCTAAGTATCACATTTCATTTTATAGTCGTAAATTAATCAGCGCTTCAATTTTTCGTACATTTCATTGAAGGCAACTCGACGATGAACAGCTTACCTCGGTCAACGTTTTACTATGAGGCGAAAAGAGACAGAGTGTGTCAGACCATCTCTTTCTAATGCTCGCTAACCGTCGGTAAAACTTGATAAATATAGGCTAATGCCAAGCGGCTTGCAGTTCTCTCCCCTCCTCTATTAGAAAGAGACAAAGAAACCACGCCACTACGAGAAAGGAAACACGAGGTATTTTTAGTAGGTATTTTTGCTTAATATTTTTGTTGGTTTTGGATCGGTGTTTGTGTGGTTCGGTTTTTAACACTTTATTATTTTTGTAATTTTTTATTTTATTTTTTCTTGACTCTTATTCCCTAACAATAGGTACTTAACTTAGTACTTACTAACAAGCATGCATGTGTGGTATGGAGATGCACGTCGAAAAAGGCTTTTCTCAGAGCCGCTTTTATCATACTTGAAAGACACTGTTATCAAATCATCAGTCCTTTTTTGTATGGTGAAGGTGGGCTTTTGATATTATTCTTATCTGAAGACCTCCTCCAAGATATCCTGCAGTAGGTAAGTGTTTAAGTGTTTATTTTTTTGGACCGGCTTCCCTTTGTCAAAATTTCACCCTTCGCCACTGATAGGTACTCCACTCCTATTGGTCGCAACGTGGTATTACATAGCCTAAAGCCTTCCTCGAAAAATGAGATATCCAATGCAAAAAGAATTTTTGAAATCAGACCAGTATTTCCTGTGATTAGCACGTTCAAACAAACAAACTCTTCAGCTTTATAGATTAGTATAGATTATTAATTTTATTAATATTATCATTTGAGTGCATTTACGTTAATAAAAATACTAAAATCTGTTCACGCAATCAAAAATTGCCACTGAAAATGCAGCATATTATACATAACCCGTTTATTTTGCAGAGATTAGGGCTGCTTCGCGCTATTAAGATTTTTCCTGTGTTGCCATCAATACATGCTTATAAAGTTGCCGTTTTGTTGCAATACCTTCTTTGAATTGACAGAGAATCTTCATGGTTTGAGGTTTTCGAATGAAGCTTTTTCACTTGGTTTCTATGATGTTCTTCTTTTAAAAATATAGATAGAGAAAAAGAATAAATTAAATGTTTGAGGAATCTGCCAATTCCTTACGTAAGTATTCCCGAGCTTTAACTTTAAAGTTAAAGTTAAATATGTACCGACTGGTCAACGTCCTGATATTCTGAGGAAGATCATTCCAAAGGAAAACCGCCTGGACAAGAAAAGAAGACATAAGAAAACCAGAGCGGTGAGAAGGACATCGTAGAAGACAATTATTGGAAGAACAAAGATTCCTATTATGCGCTGAGCATAAATATTGAAAATGAGAAGTACGATAAGAAGGAGAACAGGGTTTGTGTAGGAGAGAAAACAAGGTCGTCAAAGTTCTTAGAGCTCTGCGCTGCCTGAAGGGTAGCCATTTCAAGATGAACCGGTGAGAAGATACATGATCGTACTTACGAAGATTAAATACGAATCGAATGCAGCTATGTAGAAGTCGGTCAAGTTAATAGAGTAGATCTGAACACACATCACCATAATTTAATCAATAATGGGGAAGATAAGAGATTGAACAAACATTGCCTTTATTTATTTTTTAACCTATAAAGCGACCACAACGTCCCGGTGGCTTGCTGACACTTGCAACCTCCCTATGCCAATCTAGGCAATTGTCAACATGCAGACCCAGACATCATAAATAACCGGTGGCACCGCTAAGCCAGTCAGCCTACACTGATTAAAGGTACTCCCTATAATAATGGCCTGGCATTTTGTAGGGTTAACCGCTACCCCGAAAGGATTAGACCAATCCCTCACCACTTCCAAATTCCGGTTCAGCTCCTCAATCGCATCCGATAAGCTGTCAACACTTGCCTGAATGTAGAGCTGTAAGTCATCAGCGTAAAGATGATACGCACACTGAATTTCACTAGTAATAAAATCAATAAAGATTAAGACCAAAAGTGGGGATAATATACCGCCTTGAGGGATGCCAGAAACAAGCTCACACCAGTTAGAAGACGAATCTCTCGCAAGAACTGCTTGCTGACGCCCCCGAAGATACGAGGAGAACCAATCCAGAACCTCCGAAGAGACCATAAGATGGGAAAGGAAAGCGTTCAAAAAATCAATCAAAACTAAAACGGAGACTTTGGTGCCTTCCATTCTCCGCCTTATATCATCAATCACTTTAAGCAGAAACTGTGCTGTGGCCCGGTCTGAACCTGAATTGGAAAGGACTAATGAGGGAGTTTAGCTGAATGAAGTGGGAGAATTGCTTATGGACACAGGCCTTTAGCACTTTAGACAAAAAAAGGGGAGGATAGAGATGGGACAGAAGTGGCTAAGAAGGGTGAGATTGGGAACTTTAGGTAGACGACAAACATGAGCTTTCCTCCATAGCGAAGGGAAGTCACTAGTAAATAGGGACAAGTTAATCACATGGGATCGAGAGCCGTCACTATCATGTAGCGACTGATGTTGTCACAGTCCACGGCTTTAGATTTAATGGATAGGATAATTTCTTAATCTCTTCCAGGTCAACTGGGGTGAAGACAAAGGGGGTAATATAGGGGCGTAGCAGTAAGGTAGTGAATAGGTTGACATTTGGTATGGCTATCAAGAGTAGGGGCAGTGGTGAAATGACGGTTTAGATCGTCCAAACCAAATGTATTAGGAAAGTCTGAATGCCGTGTTCTGCCAATACCTAAAGTTCTAAGGAACTTCCAAATATCGGCAGGAGAAGAGGAAGTGATATTATCAAGAATATGGCGGCGTATAGCGTTGCGTATCATCTGGTTACAACGATTGCGAGCAGTTTTGAAGAGAGTCCAGTTATCCTCCGACCTATCTTTTTTAAATATCCGGAATACGCGGTCCCTACGCCGCATAGCCATTAGCAGGCGGCCGTTTCAGCATTACTTTCCTAATGGGAGCGTGAGTATCGTACAGTTTGACAACAGCCAAGTTAAAAAGATTTACCTGGTCATCAACAGTAGTAGCTTCCTCCAAGGGCGTCCAGTCAATATTTACAGCTTCATTTATTAGTTGTTCAGTGTTCAAACGCGCAAAGGCACGCCTGTACTGGAATTTAGGTTTTAGTTTTGGGGGTTTAAAGACATAGGACAGGAAAATAAGGTCGTGATGAGAAAAGCCAGCAGCGGTATGTTCACCATATGAGGAAACTAGGGAAGGATAAGAAATAAGGATCAGGTCGAGCCAGGTATCTTCACAGACAGTGTTGTGATGCGTTGCTTCTAGAGGCAACACGTGCAGACTAGCTGACTCAACCAGTTGTAGAAGTTTGCAGGACCGAGTGGAGTTATGGGCGAGTAGGTTCGTGTTGAAATCTCCCATTACTATGTGATGTGCGTACCCCGAACCCAAAGATTTTAGGACCGATTCGAATTCGATGAAGTAATCAAGGAAGGGAAGAGGGACAATATACAACTCCAATAATGGTTTTAGTTCCTTTAACACAAACGTTGAGAAAAAGAAACTCGGCAGAACTATTTGAGGGAGAAGTGGCAAGAATTTTCAAAGGCAGATCAGCTCGGGGGTAAATTGCTACACCACCCGCTCCAACCGATTCTATCATTCCGTAGAAGAGTGAATCCAGGAAGAGAGTAAGTGGAGGAAAAAAGTTCTGGTTTTAACCAGGTCTCAGATATCAGGACGGCATGTACGTAGTTGTTTGCAAACGTGTCGTATAGCTCATTATAATGGCTTGGAATTCTCTGGGCATTGATGTGACAGATGTTAAGTCGACGGTCAAAGATTTCATTGAATCTCTGACTCAAAAAATCACCAAGAGTCTCTGTGACAGAGCAAAACTATCATCATCGGAAGTGGCAACAGATTCATTGGAAGAGAAAAAGACTCATTCTCAAAAAAAATGAAAAATATGAATATAACAAAAAAATAATATCAAGTACCTACAGCGTTTGCATTACTGTACCACCCGCCAGCTAACAATCATAATACGATAAAAACTTAATTAAGGTGTTCAGAACGCACCTTTCATTAAAACACAATATTGACATCATGAAAGTATCCGAACACAAAAACATTTAACATGACATAATTATGCATTGTAAAATGAAGGTTATGATTTATCTAAATGAGAAAAAAGAAAACTTAATGAGTATAAACAAACTATTCAGATCTAAAATTGTAAAATGTAAACATAAGAGACAAGAAATTAAGGAATAATAAAGATTGTGACATATTATTAACGTAATAGATAGACTGAATAAGGTAAGTAAATAACCTACAGAATGTAGGAATTGACATGTTGTGAAATCCTATCACCCATAATAATTTTACAAAGGAGATGTTTCATTTTCGGCCATCACTATGTACGCTATATAGATAAAAAAGAAAAAAATAAAAGATTTTCATAAAAATACAACAAAATCAATTTGAATAAAAATACAAGTACCTATATATAATTAATTATTTGAAACGCTTTTTAGTGAGATAACCCTTTATTAAGGTAGCCATGACAGTGATTATGACGTTTGGTTGACGACTTTGACAGTTCTATTTTCCTGTTTTGTTCGTGTCGAGTGTTTATTTCAGTTGATTGTATATCGAAGCTTTTAGTGATTGTTTTTGTTTTGTATGCCATATGTTCGGAATTAATCTTTTGTGTTTGTTTTGAAGTCATCTGGTAGGTAATATAGATACGATAGCCTTAGATACATGACACGTTAATCAATTAATGTCACTGTCAGAATCTTATATCGCTTATTGCTGACCACCATGTTTATCAGTAGTTGTGTTGCACTCCTTGGCCGAGTGAAATTGAATTTGTAAAGGAACTGAGACAAAGTATATAAAATTAACATAAAAACAGTTAACTATAATGTATACTAATATATACATTAAGCGTACATAGTGCTGGCCCAGGCTCCAAACATTTCTGAAACATCTCCTTTAACGTGCTTTGTCTTTCAGGTTACCTCCAGACGTCTTAACTTTTGGATACTGCTCCAACAGTGGACTCAGTTCTTCCAATGTTGTAACTTTATGCTTACTTCCATCGGGGGCCTTAACAACAATCACGCCATCCTGAGTCCAACAGGACCGCATCGAAAAGTAGAGCCACGCCTACCCAAATAGAGATTGACGGGTCTTTTTCAGGAAGCCCTTGACAGAAATGGAAGAACCCTTAAATCCAGTCTTCGCTCTCCAAACTGCAGCCTTGTCATCATAGCTGGAAAACTTAACGAGGATGGGTCTTTGGTGATCTTTATTGACTACACCTAGTCTGTGGCAGACCTTGATGGAAGATGCAGTAACAGTATTGAGACCCAGCTTCTTTCATACAACATCCAGAATGACTGCGCTGCTAACCTCCCCATCAACCTCGGCAACTCCCTGGAAAATCAGAGCTTTTCTACGTTGCCTGGACTCCAAACTGTCGACTTGCCGAGCTCACTGACTGATCTGTCTTCTAAGAAGGCTTAACATGCTGAAGATCAGTTAACTAAATGTGCGAAACTCTTCAGGGACCCTAGCTACAGCATCCTTCGCTGGTCCTGCACTCGGATTTGTGCTTCCAGTTCACCCATCTTCCGGATAAAACTATCCTCCAGGCTCTTCTATGCTGAGATAATTTCATCAAACTGAGACATTATTGTGATTAAAGTTCTTGCGTTCAGTGACTGAGATAAATGGTGTTAAGTGATGAGCTGGCAGGTGATGTGCAATTATTGCTGAAGTCTCATCAGAGTGCTACAAACGCTTGTGATAGTTGTGCAGAAGTTACACATTAATATATTGTAAAAAAATATTGTAATAAAATTGGGATTTACTATTTTTAACAAAAATTAAATGGAAGAGATACGTCTTGTCTATTTTTAACACCTACCCGCGAAAAAAGCGACTACTAAATTGTCTACTAGACTGACAAGAAGTTTTCTTCCCATGAGGCAGTACAAAACGCTTTCACACAGTTTGTGCAGTCTAGGTCCTCAGAGTTCTATCGAAAAGGCATAAATAACCTTCCTATCCTTCCTATTTAAATTTAAAAAAGTCTGTTAAAAATTAAACAATTTGGATTTTTAGTAGGTACAAATCGGCAATTTCATACTTTAACAATTAGTAGAATACAGTAGTATAACAGTCTTACGCTAGTTTTTAACTGGGGTTTATTTTTGTCAATTTAATGGTACTAATTAATTGGCCAAAACTGGCACCGGGTAATAATTATTAATGACATTTTTTTTTTTATTGATTATAAACTAGCGCTTGACCGCAATCCCGCCTGATGGTAAGCAGTGATGCGATCGTTGATGGTAAAGCGCGCTAGTTTATTAAGAGCCTATTCACTCTGAAAAACTGAGCGAATAGGAAGGAAGACGGCAGTTGAGCGAGGTGATGCAATGTTCCCAACAACACGACCAACGATGCTGCGCCAAAGGGAGATTGATCTGAAGACCCTCCACGACCAAACCCCCAACACAACAACATTAGGCGCATCGCACCCGGCACACATCGTAACACAACTGCTCAGACCCGTCCTCCGTACGGCTTCACCAGACATCTAGCCGGAACACGACAAATCGCTTGGCGGCAAGGCTTTGTCTGGTGGGTGGTAACTTCTGCCGACGGCATACCACACACATAGCACACAACAAGCAGGGCTAGCATTTTATATTTCTTCTACAAGATTTTTTATAGTAACCTATCCTGCTCCTGCTAATGCGAAAGTTTATATACATGGATGGATGATGGTTGTTAATCTTTCACTCAAAACCTACTGTATGGAATTGGGTGAAATTTAGCATACTGATGGTTTCATCATCATCATCATTTCAACCGAAAGACGAATTATGTCCAGTGTTGGACATAAGCCTTTCCCAAAGATCTCCACCACGACCTCCCGTATCCAGCGGTTTCCTGCGACCTTCACCAGGTCGTTAGTCCATCTTGTCGGGGACCTACCCACGCTGCGTCTTCCGGTGCGTGGACGCCACTCGAGAACCCGTCGGCCCCATCGGGCATCGGTTCTGCGGGCAATGTACCCAGGAATAATACATAGGATACTTTTATCCTGACATTTCCATGAGATCGGAACTTATGCCCGAAGAACCGCGGGTCGCAGTTAGTCTTGACTATTTGTATTATCTTCACGCTTCACGCACGTGGACATAAACAATGGAATAGCTGTACATATGTCAGCCTAGCATTTGAAATGTACACTTAGCAAAAAGTGTCGCATAGGTACCCGCACTAAGAATTCTGTACGGGTACTATAAGTACCTAAGGATTTGGTGGTGCATTGTAGGTACCATCAAATCGAACAAAATTTCTTATTGAAATCCAACTTGTCCTGGAACCTGAAATCTGATGACATGTGATATCTATTAACACATACTGGGCTCGCGTGGAGAGAAGGTTATTCGCTGTTTTTATGACATGCTTATTATTCATTGTCGTACTAAACGCATGTTGTCAGAATGACAGGATGCACTTTTTACTTAGTTTCGTACTGGGCCAGCGTGGTAGATTATGGCCCATTCCCTCTCACAGAGAGGGGGCCTGTGTCCCAACAGTGGGAACATTATAGGTTGTTTATGTTATGTAATGTAGAAGGAAGATGGCAGTTGAGCGAGGTGATGCAATGTTAAACCCAACAACAGCACCACCGATGCTGCACCACAGGGAGATTGATCTGGACACCCTCCACGATCAAACTCCCGACACAATAACATTTGGTGCATTGTACCCGGCACACGTACGTACGGCTTCACCAGACATCATGCCGGTACACGGTGAATCGTTTGGGAGCAAGACTTTGTCTGGTGGATGGTTAGCTAGCTAGTGCTAGTAGTAGGTAGTGGAGCTATGATACCACTTTATAATTTAAAATAAAAATTATCAGATATTTCTAAGGGATTATTTTTTTATGATAGGATAAAACCTTATAAGGAAAATTACATTAAATCATAATGCGGTGTACCAGATCAGCAAGTGTTAGACACTGTCAGTAGTAATGAGTTTCATTTTGACAGTTCAATAACATTCATTGCCTTATTTTCAAACATGTGAAGGAATAGATTAGCAATATGCTACAAAATGGTTTCAATTAATAACTAACATTTGGAGACCACTGCTTGTATGTGGTTGAAGTAGAATCGATTTGCTATTCCCATATTTGTTCAACAGTAACTGCAATTCAGTGGTCAAAGGGAACGTTTTCATAGTGCAATATTGGCCCCAAATCAGTGGTCAAAAGGAACGTGTTCATAGTGCAATATTGGCCCCAATTCAGTGGTCAAAGGGAACGTGTTCATAGTGCAATATCGGCCCTAATTCAGCGGTCAAAGGGAACGTGTTCATAGTGCAATATTGACCCTAATTCAGCGGTCAAAGGGAACGTGTTCATAGTGCAATATTGGCCGTGCAATATTGGCCCCAATTCAGTGGTCAAAGGGAACGTGTTCATAGTGCAATATTGGCCCTAATTCAGCGGTCAAAGGGAACGTGTTCATAGTGCAATATTGGCAATAATTCAGTGGTCAAAGGGAACGTGTTCATAGTGCAATATTGGCCCTAATTCAGTGGTCAAAGGGAACGTGTTAATAGTGCAATATTGGCCTAATTCCCTCGTTCACAAACTAAATTAAATTTAAGTTCAATGCATCTGTTCTCTCTATTTCATTAAGAAAAGGACAGAAGATAAAATGTCAGTTTAGATCTATCAAATTACTGCGCTCCTGACGTAAACGGGCGTATTTTTAGTCGCCATGTTTATAATCGTGACTAAACTGTCTATGGAGTATCTTCATTTGAAAGGATTAAATTAAAATGTTATCTTCTATCCTTTTCTTAACGAAATGGAAAGAAAAAGATGCACATAACTTAAAATTAGTTTGTGAACAACAAAATCAGCGTCAATATCAATTCCTGTAGTTGAACTTCTGTGTAAATAGTTGCACTCTGGCAAAACAGTAGTAGAGCCTGCAGTCATTCAGTGTAGCGTGCGTTCGAGCAGGAAGGCCGGCGGGAAATGCTAATTGTGCAGATAAGAGCCCGCGGGTGCCTGCGGAAGTGACGTCACGCACAGGTGTCTACCGCAGTGCTGCTGATAGTGTAATTAGTGCGTGTAACTTTACAGGAGGTATGCTTCTTTAGGTAAATAGATAGATACCTATATATTGGCAGAGTTTGCTTGCATATTTTACCGCACAGTTTAACAACTATTTTGTCCTAGAGAATAAGAAAAACTGCGAATACTTCGAACATTGACACGTTCCCAGGGCCGCCTGACAAAATTATCGATACAACTATCCATGGGCGTACCTAGTTTCTGGCCTGGCGGGGAGGAGGAGGGGGGTAGGTCAGGTCTAGATGAAGGCAAGTCAGGCCTAGGAGGGGCAAGTCAAATTTTTAGAGCGGGTATTCTGTGTGCGCTATAGTCGCACGCGGTTTTTTTGCAATAACAAAATATGGCGCGGTTAGCGCAGTGGTTAAGTAATGGCCTGTTGCGCTGAATGTCGCGGATTTCATTCCCGCACGGAACATTAAATGTTCCGAGTTTGAAAAAAAAAAGAAAAGAAAAGCAGGGTTTTCCGACCAGGCAGTGGTTGTGTATCTGGCTGGCACATGCCTGCCGGTTAATTTCCTGAAGTTGTAAGTATGCGTGCTAGTTCACGGTGAACTCTGCTTGCACGATGCAGAATTTGCGTGACGTCAGTTGAACGCGTTGTCCGCATGTGGCATTGTAGGCACCGCTACAAAGCTTTTATCTTCTAATACAACAACATTAAACCTATATCTATATAACAAAATAATTCGTAGACCACAAAATGCAACCGATCTAGACATCCAAAACAAAACGCGATCACTCACATACTCATTTGCAAAAAAAAACCGGGCGGTTTTGATTTTCATTCATCTTAAAAAGATACAATACAATAAAGGTTTCAATCGTTTGTACACGTTATTGGACGGTTTTAAAAATGCCGTGCTATTTAAAAAAGTACGTTCTAAATTCAAATTTTCATTTTATGCTCATTTGACAGAAACCCCTTTTTATCCTACATTTTTGGCGCGAAGATCCAGAAGTTAACATCGACTTTCATAACTTTTATTCAATTTTCATCTATTAATTTCATATCCTTGACTTTCAAAGCTTTATTTATTGCTGTTTGGCTGAAGCAAAAATGGTAGATAAAGTGATAAAAGCTACCAAAATTATCGCGCTGCTTGAAGAGGGTTGCAGACAATGCTTCGTGGCTAGGAGGCTAAATGTTAGTCGGTCGACGGTTCGAAGGACCTGGCAGCGATATCAGGAGATTAGTTCCATCGAGAGAAGGCCTGGTTCTGAAAGAAAACCATGTACCCAACCACGGGATGATCGTTTTCTTGTGAGTCGCGCATTGAGAAATCACAAATCTTCGTATGTGGATCTTAAGAACAACCTCCAAGAAGTAAGAAACGTGCACATTAGTCTATGGACGGTCAGGACAAGGCTTCTCGTTGCCAATATATGTAGTCACGGCCGGGCCCGCGGCTCTAAACTCCGCGAGCACCGAGTTCACAGGCTTAGGTTCGCTAGAAATTGTGAATCATGGACTCGAGAAAATTGGAATAGGGTTTTGTTCTCTGATGAAGCCAAGATATCTGTGTTCGGTGAAGATCGACGTCGGCGAGTGCTAAGAAGACAAGGAGAACGCTTTGCAGAGGCATGTTTCGAAGAAATCACACCTTATGGTGGGGACACCTCTGTTATGTTTTGGGCGAGAATAAATTCAATGGATAGTACAGAGTTAGTCTTCGTTGAAAACGGCTCACTGACTGGGCGTCAATACATAACGGAAGTTCCAATTCCTCATGCACAGCCCGCATTGGCCGCTCTAGGTTAAGACGATGATGGACGACAACGCTCGCGCCCACCGATCTCACGATGTTGAATCGTATGTGCAAGAGGTCGGCATTCGTCGTTTGGATTGGCCAGCTCGAAGTCCCGACCTCAATCCCATTGATCATGTCTGGGACGTCATGGAACGGCGTGTGAGATCAGCACAACCGGTTCCACAGACCATCAGAGAGCTGAAGATTGTGATTACTGCAGAGTGGGAACGTATTCCACAAGCAAGTATCCGGGATATACTCGCTAGCAGGCCCAGATGAATTCAAGCTGTGATTTTAGCTAGAGGGGGTCACACTCGATACTAAACATTTATCTGCTTTTACTTTATTAAAGATAAACAAACAAAAAACTTATTTAATTTTAACTTCATGAACATATGCACTACTAGCGAACATACACTACTAGCGAGGTTTAAAATCAAAAAATCAAAATCAAAGCATTTATTTCAAATAAACCAGTTACAGGCACTTTTGAATTGTCAGAAGGTCGGTCAGTCAGTAAGGTGAAGCTAGTCGCCCATTCAAAGAGTAGGTACCTATGGAGAAGAACGGGCAAGAAACTCCATGGACACTCTTTTAAATAATCAAGCTATTGATACAAATATTTGATTATATCATTCATTTTGAAATCAATCGTGTGAGAACGATGCAGAAATATATTGTACGCTGAGAGCGTCCATTATGGAAAAAAAAAAACAATAATTCAGAATTTAAAATACGCCGTAGCAGCTAAGAGATGACCAGTCCCCTCTGACGGCGTCCGTTCACGAACATGACGTATGGATCAGCATCATTCAGCTCAACCATATTGAAGGGAACCTAATGACCCAACACACACGCCACCACCAGCGAGACATTTGAGTGAGCATGACATACTCTCAACAGCCATAGCACTATCAAGTCAATAAACGACTAACCCAACAAATAGATGCTTTACAGCAAGTAGATCGTGCTCACACGTATTCCATGCAATTATACAATACTAGGAAATTGAATCTACACAATGCAAAGACAGTTTTGTCCAAGGTTCAGCAGCTCCAACGGTGTTCCCGAATGCTAAGTTTAGCTCCTGTGTAACTGCACCAGTGCCGAATACCCCTGTCAGCGATGCAATTCCGTAACGTACAATATGTCAGGCTACGTAGTGTGTACTGGCTTTGAGTTAAAAAAAAAGCAAACAATTGCAAATTTAAACTACAAGAGGAAAAATCAAAGAACAATCAGTGTAAGCATAGAAATCGGACGCAGCTCAAGCCCAAGCCTTTTTGTCGTCAATATAATCTTTAACACTATAAAATGCTTTCTGACACAACTTACGTTTAATGAAGGATTTGAATTTATTCAGGCTCAGATCTTGAACCACCTCTGGAAGCCTATTGTAAAAATGTATACATTGGCATCTGCATTGCATTAGCATTATTTCCCATTAATTGTATCAAAATTTTATGAAATACTGATGAAAATGATCATTTTCTTATTAATTTACCAAATTGTGAGGATAAAACTTCCTATAATTATCCAACAAAGCAATATTAATATTTGAAATTGTTGATTGCTCAGGTGCCCGTAGCTTATAAGTACGTAGATTATAAGCAAGTCTATATTCTTTACCACCAATGGGCTAGTTCATATTCAAGACCACACGCTATCGTACCGACCACCCACTCAATTGGTAGCCACAGCCTACCTAGGTATTATATGTTTGAGATTGTCAGATTGGAATTCTGAATAACGGTTCCGTGTTCGTCTCTGTTAAGAATCAGTTTTATACAATACAATTTAATAATTAATCAGTTGCATTACATACAAAACTTTTAACTTTAACTTTTAAAAATATAGGTGGGTGGAAATATGACAAGTAATCTATACTAATATACAATATGTAAAGAAAACCCTGTCCGATCCGTGAAGGTGTTGTTAGGTATCGTTAACTGATTCTAATAATGCCTACAAAGCCGGACTAAACTTTAAAAAAAAAATCCCCCTAAAAAAATAAATATTATTTCCAAAAAGCGAGGTAACTTATATGTGCGGTAGGCAACACGTTAGGCATACACGCGCGGGTGAAGGGGTGCAGGGCATGCGGCACGTGGTCGAATCGCTATTCGCTCCGTCACAAATGGTGTTGTCACTTTTTTAAAAATGACCGAATTTTGGGGAAGTTGTAATTAATTCGCGGAAAAAAAAGATTATTTCAAAATTCATTAGTATTGTCACTATGACGATTATGTAAAATTTCATATTTTATTTGGTCAAGTGTATACCTAACATTTATTATCCTTTTGGGTCGGACGGGGTTTCATTTATTATCCTTTTGGGTCGGACGGGGTTTCCTGTACATATTGTATAAAGCTGGAAGGGTTTGTTAAAATTTAAAAAAAACTTTTTGCGGTGGATTGCTCATTAATCCAGGAAGGCTTTTGCCTATATAACATCACGCTGTGATAAATAGGAGCGGAGCATATAAAAAAAAAAAAACATATCGAAACCTACGCGGATGAAACCGCGAGGCGCAGCTAATTTTTGATAAAATTTGCTCTTAACGATAAAACCGCCCGTTGTAAAATCTTCATATAATGTTCTGTAGTTTATATGGTGTACATAATAAAAATGTTATGCAAAGTGGTGATAACAATACGACAATAAATTAAACATCGTGTACCTCAACACATTCTCAGTCTACTCATAAAAAATCATATAAATATATTCATTAGTTTAGTCACAGGAAATTGTTTTTGATTTTTTACATTTGAACATGACGTACGTGTTGATGAGGAAGCGCTTACAGGTTGATGACCGGCGCATCCAGCGCTACTAAAACTTAATAATACCTAATAATGGCGCGAAAAAAGCAAGTCGATACAGGACCGCGCTGTCGCCAATCGGAGGTCAGTGAACCAATATTTTAAAGGATGTTTTATTCCGTTTTCAATTTTATGCGATTTAGTTTGTTTGATTTTTTTTTTTTTTTGGTGCTATGTTTTTTTTGTATAGTTTAGGATTATTCCTATGTGCCAGCGTTGTCCATGTTTTCATTTATTGTCGAATTATCAGCACCACTCTGTATATGTAATGTATTATATTGTATATGTAATAATGAAAACTTACGTAGAAGTATTTAATATTATTGTTTAAAATAAAAATAAAACGATTCAAAGTAAATTTGATATTTGGTAAATATTATGCCCGACTCATTTGCGTTTTGTCGTGTCGTGAAGCTGACGCAACGTTCCCAATCAAAACTTGTTAGCTGATTGTTAACTGATTTGGCGTAACCTTGATCCATTTGGTTTATATATCCCGAGTCACGATTCAACACGATACAGTTATGCAGATTTAATCAAAAAGGGTTTGAAATAAAAGGGAAAACAGGAGTTTTACACTTCTTTGTCAAATTGAAAATAACATAAAGAAACGGTCATCTACATATAACCTATAAGTAACTATTAGTAGGCCTTCTGTCACCTTTTAGTATACAGTTGCATAAAAAGTGAAAGAAGCTTCGAATGTGGTTCCGGTATCCATTACGTTTGGTCCTTATATCCGATCACAGAGCACACTGTTCATTGTGTTCTATATTAGTAACTCCCACGAGTGGACCAATTGTGAACCTGGGGGATTACTCAATGGAAAGGAAACTGTGCTTATTTTGGAGAGAAAATTGCACTGGTCGATTGATATGGTAGGTAATGTTCTTGTACCTTACAGGGTGAGGCCCCTGGCGGATGGATACCACCTTCGCGTAACATGAGCTTATTGGGAACAAGGAATGCGATTGCAGACGAGATTGTAATAGGTTATTAGCACGTCTTGTACTTACATGTACACAAGACGTTTGTGGTGTCAGTACTGAACAGCAAAAAAGGATTAAATTATCAAGTGCATTAATTTCAAGGGTAAAAAACGTTACTGACTTTATTATAATGTATAAAAAAATGTCCACTACCGTGTAACAAGTATCAAGACTGTTATAGAGTTACCAACACTTGTGGCAACACTAGCGTGCAACAAATGCAACGAAAGTCACTCGCTAATATGAATCTACGTGCACACACAGTGCACGTACATTTATGCTACCATGACTTTTCATTACGAAGACTCGATCATCGATATCGACTGCGTTTGACTCATCGATTGGACATTCACACTCAACCAATGAGAGCGCCAAACGCGGTCGATGTGTATGATCGAGTCTCGTAATGAAAACTCCAGTAGGCCTAGTATGAGTTTTAATTACGAAACTCGATCCTCGATATCGAGCGCGTTTGACTCATCGATTGGCCCGTTTCAAGGACTGTAAGAACTCTCAACCAATGAGAGCGCCAAACGCGCTCGATATCGACGATCGAGTTTTGTAATGAAAACTCATACTAGGCCTAATGGTAACCACACTGTACACGTTTGGTCACCGCCTGGGCTTTGGAAGCGTTCGCCTCCCATTTCGTGCCCTGGCTTGTTACTGCGACCAATTCAACTCGTACTTAATTAGTTACTGTTCCACAGGCAGGCCGTTGGTTGAACAGGCGGCGTTTAGTTAAAATGCTATATGTACAGTTAAGTAAATGAAAAAAACATGAAGACATATGACATCTTATTATCTTGTCTCGATTCCAGCCCTTAAATTCAAGTCCTAAGTTAAACAATAAGCGCTGAAAACAGACAGTCGAATGCGATCTCTGACAGAACCAAACTTAGCTATCTTTTAAGAAAGAACATTTTCACGACGAAGACAATAAATAACATCTTATCAAACGTCCTAAGTGCAGGCCTACTTGTTAACACGTGTCCCGACGATCGATAAAACGTTGATCGATAGGGGCGTTCGCGAAAGTCGATAGTCCGGGCCACCTCTAGTGGGAACCTATATACCTACCGCTTACGACTTTCTACGATACGTCAATTGTCCTCACTGCTGTCGGTTATAAGTGATAATACTCATTAAGGGTAAACTAATGGCTTTTGTGTTTTGTTTTATCGATGAAGGCATAGGCAAGGCAATGTAAATCTTAGACATTCATAATTATATAAAAAGATGATTAATGTTCCCAATTCTTCTAGCTGACTTGACTCTGGAAGTATGAACTTAGACTCCTAATAAAAACTCCGGACTTGGCCAAAGGTAAGATCCTGTTTAAAACGAACAGTCGAGCGTTAATAATTTACTTGACTAAACACTTTATTTGCCTAATACAATAATAACATTATACCTACACGCAATCGTGGGAACCTCAATAAAATAGCAAAGTCTTGTAAGCTGCAAATACACCCTGAGCAATTGGTTGCCTCATCGCAATCGTAGGCCGTCGCCTAACCCCTGTGCCTCCTTATCTCTCTCCTTATAAAGTACAGGTTGTGTTAGTGTCACGCGGACATAGCACGCGATTTATGTTTACCATACAACGTCAGGATGTTGCTTCGTACTTTACAAGGTGTACGATTGGATTGTACAGACGATTGAAAGTGTCTAATATTTATTTATGGGTTGCAAGTATGACCAACTTGGTCTTCTTAACGTCACATCATCATCATCATCATAATCATCATCATAATCATCATTTAAGCCGAAAGTCGTCTACTGCTGGACTTAGGCCTCCCCCAAGGATCTTCACGACGATCGGTAGGTCCACCTTGTCGGGGGCCTACCTACACTGCGGCTTCCGGTGCGTGGTCGCCACCCGAGAACCCGTCGGCCCCATCGAGCATCGGTTCTACGGGCAATGTACCTGGCCCACTGCTACTTTAGTGTTGCAACTCTTCGGGATATGTCGGTTACTCTCGTTCTTCTGCAGATCTTCTCATTCCTGATTCGATCGCGCAGTGAAACCCCAAGCATAGCCTTCTCCTTTGCCCTTTGAGTGACCTTGAACCTCCTTATAAGGCCCTTTGTTAACGACCACGTCTAAATTGTATACGTCGATCCACAGGACTTGATTTTATGCGTTCCATTGTCAGTGCAGCAGCACCACATTTACACACTTACCTGCCTTTTAGTAACCATTCAAAGTTCGCAGACAGTCGCCATTTCGATAGCACTATTTTGCTCCTGGTTTTACGCATAAAAGGGCGAATTATACGGTGGTCATAAAAAGGAGGCATTATGCTGGAGGCATTAATGGTAATATTAATTTGGTCGTCCAATGCGCAAGCAATCTGACATATCTCTTTTCTTCGTACTACCCAGAAAAGATTTAAATGGTTTTTGTATGCGAAATAACATTCATGCAAATAGTTTTAAGGATTAGTCGCTACAACACAAACACAATAAGACGGCGTTGTAGTTACATAACATACATAATCAGCCCATATCGTTGCCACTGTTGGGAGACAGGCCTCCCAACAGTCTCGGTGAGAAGAAGTGGGCCGTAATCTACCACGCTGGCCCAGTGCGAGTTTGTAGATGACATATTGTACTTAGCTGTCAATATCTAGCCTACATGATTATCAGTTTTCTTGGCTGTTGTATCTACCAGGCAAACATGTAAAGTTGATATTTCATGTCTTTTCTAAAATTTGTTGTAAGTAAATGTTCTTAAATGTGACTTTTGAAGTGGTTAAAATTCACATCATGATCGGATAAAACCGTAAAAAAGAAAGATAAACATTAAAATGGTTTTATAATCGAAAACATACGATGCTTACATGTCCATTAACTCTTAGATGGAGTATTAAATTGTAGCTACCAGCCATTTCTGCACACAAAAGAAATCGGATGCACACAATAGATTAAAAAATAAAAACTGAATGTTCTAGTTACCCGTAGTTAACAAAAGCGAAGTGTTACGGCGCTCAATAATCAACCGTATCATTGAATCGTGTTGGTCTTATGAAAGATCTTTTTAGGTATCGATTTCTCTGACACACAAAAAGTAATCGACTCAGCGCAAAAATCGAGTGACTTTTTAGGGTGTCGCTTTGATAAATGTCAAAAAAAGTATAAAGTGAAATCGTTACGGTACCGAGTGACTCAAAATATTTAAAAAATCATGTAAATACATAAACGATTACATTGCAACACCATAGTCCATTAAATTTTTGCCACAGTTTGAGCCCGAACCAAAATCTCGTAGGCAATAAGTATTGCTAATTTGCTAATGATTAGAAATGGCAGGAGTTAAAGATTGTAAAATGAGGGAAGATAAGGGAAGAATTAATTTTAAAGAAATTTGAATTTCAATAAAACGTAATTAAAAAGTTAAAAGCGATCACAAAAACTTACAACAAATCATTAAACCACAAAGAACTTACCAACTAAACGGGACAGAGTAAAAACATGTTCTACTTTTACAGCAAAAACGGAATAGTACTATACTTAAGGAAAGTGAAAAAGTGGCTTCATAACGCTTTCTACGTTCAGTAGGCCGAGCTATAGCTCTGTGGGTAAAATAAATTGAAGAAATCTGAACAAACCGCAATGATTTATGATTGGCTATAAAATGGAGGCGACAGCGAAGATCACGTTCAGCGTTCTGTTGATACTAGCATAATGGAGCCGATGCCCTTCTTCACAAACAAAACTACAAATTATGAAAAGGACAAAAGATATAATAAATTATTAGTTTAGTCCTGTCTTATTAAGATATTCCATAGACAGTTTCATCATCGTCAGCTTTTAGCAGTCCACTGCTGGACATAGGCTTCTCCAATTTTTTCAACATGATTTTCGCAACACTCATCCAGTTACTACCAGCTATCCTGCAAAGATCGTCTCACCACCTAGCCTGAGGGCGTCCCGCCTTACGTTTACTGATTCGCGGTCTCCATTCAAGAACACTTCTACTCCAACGGTCATCTATTCTACGGCTAATATGGCCGGTCCTTAGCCACTTCAGTTTACTTATTCTGTGAACTATGTCGAAAGGCAATGGAAAGAGCTATGCTCGGAGTTTCTCTGCTTGATCGAATCAGAAATGAGGAGATCCGCAGAAGAACCAAAGTCACCGACATAGCTCTGCGAGACGCTAAACTTAAGCAGCAAAGCTTAGCAGTAAGGTTCTGGAGTGGCGACCACGTACTGCAAGACGCAGCGTAGGGAGGCCCCCAACAAGGTGGACCGATGACCTGGTGAAGGTCGCGGGAAGCCGAAGGATGCGGGCAGCACAAGACCGGTCAGCGTGGAAAGCCTTGGGGGAGGCCTTTGTCCAGCAGTGGACATCCATAGGCTGAAGAAGAAGAAAAAGAAGAACTATGTCGAAATTTTGGTTCTCTGACGGATTAACTCGTTGCGGATTCAATCCCTCAGAGAGACTCCAAGCGTAGCCCATTCCATAGCACACTGACGTCATTGAATTTGTCGACTAGCCGTACCGTCCACGTTTCTGCTCCAGAAATAGACAGTTTAGACGTGATAACATGGCAACAAAAATATACGTTAATTTTCTTCATGGACTAATTTGACAGGACGTGGTCGGGGGTTAGTTTAATATCATTCAAAACCTATGATATTCCACTGCAGGCAAAGACCTATTCTCTCTTTCAACTTTTCTCAACTGTTGAGGATCAGTCCTCGTTGCGGGATTCCTCCTGACCCTCTTCTTCGTGTAGAGAAGGGGCACAAACCAGCAACTGAAATTCTATAGCTAGACTGATTATGGATGTATTATAAAACTTTTTTTACAAAAAAACAACAACCGACTTCCAAAAAAAAACACTACAAAGTAAAAAATAACAAATTTTGGAAGTCGGTGGCAAAATGTAAACACATGTTCACGATCATGGTGTCTTTAGTTTTGGTATATTCGGGTTTGCCAAAAAATAGAAAAAAAAAATGGTTGCCTGTAAAGTCGGTTTTACGGGCGAAGATTTTACGTGACAACGTCTTTTTCTCGGTAGAATATTTATTGATATGAATATAATTAAATTGCACAATAGGAACAAGGAATTGAATGAAAATAAGAATTGCACAAATTTTAACTATAGAAATATATTTTGTTTACTAAAACATCGGTGACTCATCGTAACGTTACCGAGCGTTACACTTTTTCATAAGTGACTCCCAGCCGCAACCTAATTTCAGACGTTGTCACGTCAAAAAATATTTTACAATTTTTAGTTGCAAAAAGTACTTACTGTTCAGCTGCATCCGGTTAGACTGCCGCCAACATAGTTGGGAATAGGCTAACAAGCAAACGACGCATTTTGTTTACTCCGTAATTTTGGTTTAAATACCAAAATACAGAACCAATTTTTATAAAATTTCTCTGAGACCGGAATGAATGTGTATAGCATTGCTGGAGATGACACGATTACGCGATTTAAATTCAGTCTCTTGATTTTTTGATTGTCGCATCAGCATGGCAAGTAGCAGTGGCTAGTGTGGTTGTCATACATTAAACTTCAATGCTATAAATTGTTGAGGACTTCCCTCGACTGTCTATGGTTTTTACTATCAGATTTACTGCAGACTTTCATTTTCTTGGTGGTAGGCCATAACATCGGCCGCCGGCAGAAGTTACCACCCACAAGACAAAGCCTTGCCGCCAACCGATTTGCCGTGTTCCGGCATGATGTCTGGTGAAGCCGTACGAAGGACGGGTCTGAGCAGTTGTGTTGCGATGTGTGCCATGTACGATGCGCCTAATGTTGTTGTGATGGGAGTTTGGTCGTGGAGGGTCTTCAGATCAATCTCCCTTTGGCGCAGCATCGTTGGTCGTGTTGTTAGGTTTAACATTGCGTCACCTCGGTCAACTGCCGTCTTCTTTCCTATTCGCTCAGTTTTTCTGAGTGAATAGGCTCTTAATACTACTACTACTAGCGCGCTTTACCATCAACGATCGCATCACTGCTTACCATCAGGCGGGATTGCGGTCAAGCGCTAGTTTATAATTATTAAAAAAAAACCCACATGGATGCAATCTTCTCATCAATATAAATGAATTGAGTCCAAATACAAGGTAGCTACCGTAAATCGTTGAGGAGTTCCCTGAATAGACCTTTGTCTTCATCATCTGCCTCTTAATGACAGTCACAACCCATCTAGGTGTAAGGTTCTTATCAATACAAATTATTCAAGCAGAAACACAAAGTAGCTGCTGCGAATCGTTGAGGAGTTCCCTCGCCTGTCTCCCGGCTCCATCATCAGTTGTACTCTAGACCCTTATTAAATTGTAGTGCTTTACAATGCCTAGCGAACAAATTTACAAATGCACTAGCCGTTTACGTTTTTTGAAAGTTTCCCTTGATGTCCCTTATCATGAGACCACCTTGGAAACGTCTTCTTTGTAACAAAAAAAGAATGAACAAAATCGGTTCATAAGCGACGAAGTTATCTGCGAAAAAACAGATTTTTAAAATACATAGATACGGTCGAATTGAGTTACCTCCTCCTTTTTGAAGTCGGTTAAAAATTATACTTTTTATTGGCGTTTCTAAAACCGCTCTTAATATACCATCATAATTTGTAAAAACACGTTTGTAATTTGGAACATACTGTATATAAATTTTGTATATACAATATACAATATGATTTTGTTATATAATTTGTGTTATAGAGATAGATAAATGATAAAAGTAATAATTTTATTTAATATTTAATTAGTGTATTGTAAGAACTAGCATTGGTGTTTTAGTTATTATTATTATTGTTTATTTTGTTTGAATAAGCTAATAAGTGTTAAGTTTATTTTGGTGTATGGTTTTCTGAGTATAAGTAGATTTGTAATGTGTCAAAATATCTTGTTATCGCATTGGGTCTTTATAACCTGTAATGTTAACAGAGAGAGGATAAATAAATAAATAAATAAATGTAAAGAAAACCCTGCCCGACCCGTGAAGGTGGTATTGTTAGGCATCAATAGCTGATTCTACTAATGGATACAAAACCGGGCTAAACTTAAAAAAAAAATCCCCCTAAAAAATAAATATTATTTCGCAAAAAGAGGTAACTTAATAAGTGTGTGTTAAGCACCCTTCCGCGGGCGGCGGGCGCAGGGCACGCGGCACGTGGTCGCATCGCTATTCGCTCATAATAATACTGGTGTTGTCACTTTTTTAAAAATTATCAAATTTCGGGGAAGTTTGAATAAATTCGCGGGAAAAAAAGATTATTTCAAAATTCATTTGTATTGGTACTATGATGATTACGTAAAATTTTATATTATATTTTGTCATGTGTTTACCTAACCTTTATTATCCTTATGGGTCGGACAGGGTTTTCTTAACATACTGTATATGCATCGTGTGTACCGGACGATGTACATAAATTTCGACCAGATAGATGTCCAGTCCCTGGACGAAGCTAAGTACTTATATCTTTCACTATAGACACATTCTCTATCTCTCTTCAACCGAAATTAACATATTGTTTTATGTACTTTTCTTAATGAAAAATAAAGAAAAAGATGCACTTAGTTTAAAATTACTATAGTGTTTGAGCTAGGAAATCGTGAGCAATATCAGAGTTTTAGTCAAAATTATACAATTTAAAAACCTCAGAAAATTTATATAACATTTAGTGACTAGATGAAGTTGAGTAGAACTAAACTAATTCTAAATTACGATAGTCTTAACAACACTTACGATTCTGCGCAGCTGGTAGTGCTCGTGGGCGAAGAATATCAAAGTGTCAAGTGTGTAATATTTCAAGCTTTTATCACTGTATAACAGCTACCTACATTCTCGTTAAAACATACAATGTTAACACTGATTACCAAACAGCTATATAAAATATATCGAATATAAGAACTGAAAACACATAAGATACTAAAGCCGTTAGAAACTTGAAGTAAACAGCCTTGCTAAAGACCCGGGACTAATCTAGGGTTGATATTCTTCTACTCACCCGACCCGGCTACTTGACCCGCAGGGCAATTGGGTTGTATCCTAAAAAATAATTTAATGTCCGTCAGATAGATTTATAAAAAATACGTATTTTTTATTTCATTCAAATACTTAGAAAGATATATTGATTTGAAATGTCGCATGACGTCACGCCGTGGTATATTTTACCCCCGACATAATTAGCCTCCTCTCCGTAACTTTAATACGCTATATCTCAGTAGTTTTTTTGTAATTTCAACAAAATAAAAAATACGGATCTTAATTTTTTTTTTTTTTTTCTTATCTATAAGACTGACTATTTATTTTTTTGTTTTTCATGCCTTGGATAAATCCCTATTCCGTTACAAATTATCAGTAGCAATGGGCCTCATTTTGGCAGTTCAACAACATTAATTGCGTAGTTTACGTTGTCGTGCAGACACATTTTTACAACTTATGCAGCAATTAACTAGCAATATGCTTCAAAATGATTCTAATTGATCTTAGTAATAGTGTGTTACGCGATTAGGGCGCCGGTTGATATTCGTCAGCAGCATTAGTCCAAACCAATATACAGGTAAAGGACTTAAAGTTGGTGTATTAATTCATAAACAGAACAGTAGGGTAATTGCGAAACACACTATGAGTTGAAATGGGTTTCATTTTAACAGTTAAACAACATTCATTGCGTTATTTACGTTTTTGAGCAGACACATTTTCGAACAAACGAAGCAATGGATTGGCAATTTGCTTCGAAATGATTCCAACTAATAGTAATAGCACGTTACGTAATTAGGGTGCAGGTATTCTTTAGAATTGAAATAAACATGGTCAAATTAGATTAGCTAGTAAACTAAGAATATGATGCCTGCAGTTTTACTTGCTAGTTAGTAATAATGTATATCTAAACATAATCAAACAGAAACATTTTTTTGTTTTGTTATTGACCGCTGTTCGTGTATTTACTTGAAATATCAGTTTGAAAGTTTTTTTCCTTAAACTTCTCCAACGTTATCGATATGTTAAATCGATAAAATGCATTTTCTTAACTCGTAATTCAAGTTACAATACTACCAGCGGTAAGAAGACATTACATTTTTTGTTTTATCGTCTTAGGATTAAGAATTTGATCCTGTAAGCAAAACCAAACTACAAGATACATATTTCTACCTAGTAAAGTCAAACAAGAAAATAGTAAAAATTCTCGGAAAAGCATCTCTTCGGAATCTCCCTTTTTATCTTCACATCATGGATACAGTAGTATCGCCCATCACCAGTGATGCCACTAAGAGACCACGGGAATATTACAATGTAACCCGTGAATTCTTCCAGTGCCATTGCCTGTGCATGGTGCGAGTTCTTCTCTTCTATTCTTCTGTCTTCTTTCTTCAAGTCTTCTTTCTTGTCATATTCTTTCTGCTACTTCGAACTGAATTGTTTCTTGACAATTTATTGAGTCTGAAAACATACTAATTCATTGCTAAGCCTAAAATGTGTACCTTCCGTATAAAACATTTATAATAGTAAATGTTTATTTGTGAAGCAAAACACGGTGTAACATTAGATAACAATCTAGATGTTATTATTGATTTGATACTTTTTTGTTTTATAAGCAACGAAAAATCTCAGGGTCTTTGTGCGATTTCTTGGGTATTGAGCATTTTATTCGCACGTGTGTTCATGTTTCACACAGAATACAACTGAAACGCGTTCACAGATAAAGATAGTAAACTTAGTAACTCATAATCTTTAATCAAAACATCTTCGAAAGACCTCTTAGTTTATATCTCATCATTAATCTCCAGACTTCTTCATTTGTTTTGATTACACCTTTCAACTCGGACGTGCAGAAAAAAAAGAAGTTTTGTTCAGTTTTAAAATCGAATACAATACAGTATGTTAAGAAAACCCTGTCCGACCCATAAGGATAATAAAGGTTAGGTAAACACATGACCAAATATAAAATTTTACGTAATCATCATAGTACCAATACAAATGAATTTTGAAATAATCTATTTTTCCCGCGAATTAATTCCAACTTCCCCGAAATTTGGTAATTTTTAAAAAAGTGACAACACTGGTATTGTTATGAGAGAATAGCGATGCGACCACGTGCCGCGTGCCCTGCCCCCCGCCGCTCGCGGAAGGGAGCTCAACGCACATTTGTTAAGTTAACGAATATCATCAGTTCTTTTTGCGAAATAATATTTATTTTTTTAGGGGTTTTTTTTTTTAAGTTTAGCCCGGTTTTGTATCCATTAGTAGAATCAGTTATCGATACCTAACAACACCTTCACGGGTCGGACAGGGTTTTCTTAACATACTGTATATGTTGGAACTGTTAGTAATATTGTCAGTGTCGGTTCATATCTTAACAATCTTGTAACTGGAGATCACATAGCTGCATTAAAAACAGTTCTGATTCGTCCCAATTAGGTAACCAATGTACAAGGTCTGTAAGATGCTGCGATAAGCCAGCAAATACTATTTAGATTATATATTGATATAGAATTCGACTCTCCAAAAGACTTGAATATACTGAAATATAATTCAACACGCATTCAATCACAACTATGGGATTTTAAAGGATATTTCAAAACCAATTCATCATGGGATTAAAAAAAAACATACCTTATGTTCAATAGCCCAATGAACGAAGCTGTACCGTCAAAATGAAATGCATTGGGAACAATTTTATCATTTCGCTGTGTTACGCATGGTGCCCGCTGGAGTCTACATGATTGAAATTTTATAACTGCTCAATCATTTTTTTTTTAAACGTAGGCACCGCACTAGGAATGTCTCCTGTATCGTGGGTGCGTTTACAAACATATAAACTCACATACACAAACAGTCAGACCCAGAACAACTAATTGTAGGCCATACAAATATTTGTTCCGTGCGGGAATCGAACCCGCGACACGCGGCGCAGCAGTCGATCGCTCAGCCACTGCACCAATTGTGTCAACAATATTGATTGTCGATATTTGTATTCAAACCGCTTAATTTGATTGAATCAAAATCAAAAGTCTTTTATTCAAGTTAGGCACTTTTTTGAACGACTTTATTACATAAGACAGTCCCCCAAAACGCCCGCCCTTGGCCACTTCCTAGTGCTTTAGCTGGGAAGAAGAAGTGGCGGAACAAACTCCCCAGCAGTATAGCTGTCTGTTCATTAAAAAAAAAACATATGACTTTATACAATACTAACACAGAATATTAAATGAAACTGAACCATACAACCCAACTGAAAACCATATGCCAGCTAACCACGTCAATATACCAGGAAGCAAAAAAAAAATCATTAAAACTGGAAATATAAGGTGGTGGCCATAACATCGGCTGCCGGCAGAAGTTACCACCCACCAGATAAAGTCTTGCCGCCAACCGATTCGTCGTGTTCCGGCATGATGTCTGGTGAAGCCGTACGGAGGGTCTGAGCAGTTGTATTGCGATGTGTGCCGGTTATGATGCGGCAAATGTTGTTTTGTCGGGAGTTTGGTCGTGGAGGATCTCCAGATCATTCTCCCTGTGGCGCAGCATCGTTGGTCTTGTGTTTAACAATGCATCACCTCGCTCAACTGCCGTCTCCCTTCCTATTCACTAAGTTTTTTTTAGTGAATAATTAAACTAGCGCGCTTTACCATCTACGATTGCATCACTGCTTACCATCAGGCGCGATTGCGGTCAAGCACTAGTTTATAATTATTAAAAAAAAAAGTAAAAACTTTTTACTAAATAAAAGCCTCCAGGCATAAAGGGCGTGACAGCTCACATATGTATGCATTGTAAAAAAATAATAATAGACAATTATATTAACTCATATAACCTGTCAGTAATTTTGGAGAAAGAACACAAACATTCTCTCTTCTGTATGAGAGGAGACCTATGCCCAGCAGTGGGACGATAAAAAGGTTGATAATGATGATGATGAAATGGTCGTTGACGGAATAGTATACCTTTTAACAAAGGTTGGATTATTAAAATCCTACCTTTGTTGTATTGGTGTCATGGACTCGTTCCTGAGCCTGAAATAATTACTTAAGAATTTACATCAAAGTTTAATAAGCTGGGAGCTGTGAAAACCAATACCATATTATACCATTGTAATAAAACAATCAGAGCTGCCTACTAGTTGGTAGTTATGGACAGTTTTCAATAAAATCAGTAGGCCTAGTATGAGTTTTTCAATACTGTAAACTATGAAAGTTTTAGTTTAAACGTCAAACTGTTAGTTTTCGATGATATTGGTAGTACGAGTTCCTTTTTTCAAATAAAGTTTAAACTATAACGTGCAACGAAACGTTCGATTGAACGAATTTCACACCGCATATTTCTGTCTCTTTTTTAAATTAGAAATTAGAAAGAAACACTAAATCTGTCACTTTTGAAGTTTCGCCGTTAGTTTTGTCGTAGATTTGAATTATTTGCTTTTTTAAGATTTTGAATTATTTAAATATACTCTTAATATACATTATAAAAGTAATTAGTATGTCGGGAACAAGTTCTTCACAATTCGAAGTAATGGTGGAGTATATGGAAAGGTAAATAGCTTCGTTTTATTGCTAAGTAAACATTCAGTCAAAATATATATTTTTTCATAATTAAAATATTCCTTATTATTGCAGTAATGGAGACTTGAATAAATTTGCAGATGGCCCAAATGGCCGCATTACGGCTCATAATAAATGAACCGAACTAATCAGAGTCCTCAATATGGATACAACTGGTTCTTCTAAGCCAGTTGAAAAGTGGAAAAAGGTACGGCTTTTTAAATTAAACATTACATTAAAGCTTACTAATGAGTGTTATTAATGATTGTTTTGCTATTTACATGTGAAGGTGTGGAGTGATCTGAAGAACAACAGAAAAAGGAAGGCAGCTAAAATTCATCATTCTGCCAGTGGAACAGGTGGTGCATGGCCCTGCATGTAGATTAATTTTAACAGACCTGGAGCAGAGGGTCCTCAACTTAACAGGAACCCAAGCTGCGACAGGTCTAATAAGCAAACCTGAAGTTGGTGTTGAGGTAACTATTAATATAATTTTACTTTAACGTTTGCAATGGTAATAATACATATTAGTAGCTTTGTGTATAATCAGCATTAAAGTGTGTGGACTAAATAATCCATTTGCCTTTGCAAGTTTATATTCTATACATTAAATATACTTATTGCACAACACTCTTTCTTAAGACTTCACTATCACATTCTTCAAACAATATTTAATGCATGTTACAGACAACTTCAGCTGAATGTTATACAGCGCAACAGCAGCAGCAGGTGCCTCCACCTCCACCGCAGTACTTCACATCTCCCCGTGAGAATATCCATATTGAGAACAGTAAGTAGTCATAATATGTAACTATATTGAAATAAAATTTTGTTGAAAGTGTGTAGGTACTTTATGACAAATGCACATAAATTTTGTTTTATAATCTATACAAATATATAAAACTGAAGAGTTTGTCTGTTTGAAAAAGCTAATCTCAAGAAGTACTGGTCTGATTTGAAAAATTCTTTTTGCGTTGGATAACGCATTAATCGAGGAAGGTTTTTGCCTATAAAATCAAGCTGCAACCCAGAGGAGCGGAGCATATAAAAATTGTGCTGTATATTATGATCTAGAAGTGAAATAATGTATCTATAGAAATCGACTCTTTTGCGGTTAAAATAAAATGTTCAAATAACTAACTCCATGCGAAAGAAGTCGGGCAGCTGCTAGTTATTAAATAAATAAAGGCCATGATAAGTTGTTAATGCTTTTAGTATTATAAAGTTTGTCTTGTACATAATTTAGTAACTGTTATTTTCAGCAACGGTTAATGAAAATCGGCCAGGCACAAGCCAGGAGCAAGTGGAGTTCTATGTTGAGGAGATAGAGGGAGTTGCAGTTTCCCCTACTCCCCACTACGCTTTTGCGAGTCCAAGACACATCGAAGTCGGGGCTCGCCGTGTCATTCGCCCACGCCGCACCTCACCGCGCCACCGCCATACACGCCCTGTTGATGCAGCTTCCCTCTTTGCTGGCACCGAAGAAAGATGGCAGAATTTCGCTACAGAGTTTGCCAATGAGCATGTAAGGCTTAGAGAACGGGAGCTCGAACAACAGTCTCAGTGGCAAACTCTGTTTGGGAAATTGTTAGTTATATTAGAAAATTTTATTAAAACACCTTAAATAACTTGCTTAGTTTTTATTTACAAAATTAAACTACTGATTCTCATAAATAATGCTAGCCAGCCGGTCCCGTACTAGGCGTCCTAATGTGAGTAATGATTGGTCTGCTTGCAGTGGCACTTCATGTCTTTGGAATACAGGACCAACTGTAAAGAAACACGAAATAGTTAAGTATGAGTATTTTAAATATCATTGATACACTTTCAAAGGCAGAAAAATGCTTAGGCATTCCTTATGGATAAATTGTAACATCGTACATAACACTAAATAATATTAAAACAATTTCTTACATAAATGGATCGAGATGGAAAAATAGATATGTCTTGTACTTGGTCTTGGTCTTGTAGGAATCAAACCCTCCACCATGGCACAGAGGGTAAGTTTAGTGTCATCCGTCCATTTGATCATTAAATGGATTACCTAGCTTGTGAGAAAATTAGTAACTACTTACCATTTACTTCATCTTGTGGAAGTGGCACACCAAAATCCAAAGCAATGTTGTGTAAAACACAACATGCCATTATTATTTGGGTGCACTTTTCGGGTTTATAATACAATACTCTATCCTTGCATACGCATCGCCATCTATTTTTAAGACCCCAAATGTGTTCTCTATTAAGACCCTGGTTCTACTATGCACTTTATTATATGCCTCTGCTTCTGAACCAATTACTGGGTCTGTGTAAGGGGTCATTAACCATGGACGTTGTGGGTATCCTGAATCTCCTGCAAATAATGATTATTCATTATAAGTAATTTATTAAAAACAAATCCAAATGTTGAGAATAAATAACAAACCTAAAAGCCATGCTGATTCACCAGTCTGATGCAGAGTTTGCATATAAGAATTTATGGCACTATTATCCCAAATAAATGCATCATGGCTGGCACCTCCAAATTTAGCATTAATGCTAAGGATACGGCATTCATGATCGCAAACCTTGAAATAGTAGTTAAAACAGGTAGATATATTAGATATGAAGAATTATTTCTTTTAAGATTCTGTTACAGTATTTGTATCACCTACCATCTGAATGTTAAGGGAGTGGTAATGCTTTCTGCAGTAATAAATATGTTCTTCATCCTTTCTAGGTTTAAAAATCCTAAAATGTGAGCCATCCACACAACCCACAACTCCAGGAATACCATAATTATTCAGAAATCTATAACATAAATGAAGGTATAAAATGTTTGAAAGCATACAAACAAATAAACACAACATAACAATTAATGTATTCAAATTTACCTTTGTTGTAATTGCTCCCTTGCTTCTCTTGTGTTAGGAAATTTTATATTTTTTTTTATAATTTGAGGTTGAGTAAGGGCTGCGGTTACTTCACTTATGAACCTACTTATGGCTTCCTGCGAAAAATGGTTGGCTACTCCAACTACACGTTGGTAGTCACCATTCGCGTAAAACAACAGCGCACACAACACCTTAAAACAACAAGTAAAACAATTATTATATATTAGGTACCTAAGTTAAACAAACCATACCGGTATTTTTTCCTTCGTTCCCACTAGTACACCTAACCCAATCATACCTTTGTCTCAAGTGAGACTCTTTGCGAGCTTCGGAGGTCACTATAGGTGCGCAGGGTGCTGCATAAATATTTAAATGCAGCTTTCGTCAGCCGATACCGCTGGACAAAATGGGTATCGGAAATACGGCTGATAGAGAATAATTCTCTTTGACGAATGTTGTCACGCCTTTCTATGTTCGCTACTTCGTCCTGCGTTGTTTGCCACGCAAAATACCAACGGGCAGACATTTCTTTTTATAAAAGTTTTAACAACTCACAAAAAATTTATAGGTGACAACTTTAACTACAAAAGTTTTCGTTTTCGTTGAAGGATACTAAAAACGTATTGTCAAAGTAGTAACTCATACTGCCAAATTATCATTGCCTTTCGAAAACTTACAAAATAATCGAATAGTTTAATTCGATTTGAACTCATACTGCCATTTTTAGTAAGCAATAGTTTCCGCTAGAGGCGCTCGTGTGCAATGTATGGAAACAAGACGAGACGATCATAGTTTTAGAAAACTATCAAAACTCATACTAGGCCTACAGGTTAAAGATTTACGATTGAGTATTGTGCGCGGTAGCTTGCGCTTTTATGGTTGTGTTTAGGACACCTGCAGATATACGACGGGAAGAAATTTACGAGGTCATAGTTCCTAATTAGGAATGGATTAATAACGGAGAATGGATGGATTGTACAGGAGAATAGTTGTGATAAAATGGAAGTTAATTTAGTAATGATGGAAGACTGTCAAGACGAATAATAGAAATGACATGTAGTGAACACACTATATCAATTCTAAATTAATTGGGGAAAATGATGAAGAATAGTTCGATTCTTTCGCTGAAGAACGCTGGTCCTTTCTTGACCAAAAAGGTCCAGCAAGCTGCACTTTGCTGCTATTTATTACATCGGGGTTTTTACTTTCTAATTGACTTTTTTTTATTTTGTTGCTACCTGATGTATGTTTATGCTAGATATATTGTGTGTCTTTAAGTCTGTGCTGAATAAATGTATTTTCATTCTTTCTTCTTTCAAGAGGAATAAATATTAACCTCCACATAACGACAAGGGAAGGCCAAAACAACATATAACAAACTTTCTATAAACTTAAAATTCTCAGTTAAGATTTCAATTAGACACATTCATATCCTACAAAAACGGAGTTAACCAACCGAGGCTTCCATATTTGCATAGCATCCAAGCACATCCCATAACAGTAAAAACACATTACTACGTTGTAACGCGTCCTTCCTACGTGTACAAGCCCTAAGAGATGTTTATCCGGCGCGCGCGCAGGTTGCAATTAAAATTAATGAATGGTACAAGTGTCGCTGCAGGTTACATCCAGTAAGCTAGTACACATCTGTTTTACTTGTGTGATTCAGTAAGGCAATTAGAAGGAAGCCAATGATAGATTCATCGATTAGAAATAGTGGGTAGTTTCGAGTTATATTCACTTTTGATTAGATTCTGAACAGTTTTTTCCAAAAAGTTGTGCAAATCTTTGCCTTGGTTTTGGTGGAATTTTTTCGACGTTATTCAAAAAGTATGTATTAATGTATATTTTGACATATTACGCGCACCGTTCTGTGCAAAACTAGTTACAAAAGATTGTAACTAAATTAAATTTCTGCGATAGTAGAGGGGTGCATGTACTGAATTCATGCTTTTGAAATGTTTTGATTATTCCATTTTGCCTCCTATCATCTTGTATATGAGAAGAAAGACCTAAACCATAATAATGATGATGAAAGAGTCCAGTAAAGAAATATACTTTCAATTCAAGTCTCATAAAATATATCAATAAAAATGATTAGGTACATTAGCACTTCTTTTGAATATCACAAGTTATAAACCGCGTATCACTTAAAATCCAGACATAGCCGTTTAATGCTACATAAAACTGATACATAGATACACATAAAAATATCGCCAGGTGTTTTCCTAGAAAACTGATGCAAAGACGATAGATGAAATCGTCGATACTTAAAATACCGACACGCGAACAGAAAGTTTTATATCTACTGACTTATGTTGGATCTAAATCGAATCAAGATCTTAGACTGGGATGACTATTACTCATACAGATACAGGCACTTGTGGGCACAAATTCTGATATTATTAACTTTTTTTTAATGGTGCGGCCAACATTATAGCTAATTTTATGTCACTATTAGGTACGAAATTATTTTAGGTACCTATTTTAGAAATGGTTAAATCATAAGGAGCGGTATTTACATCCGATAATGATAAAACACTTGCGGTAGTTAAGGAAATGAATTTATGGATTTTAAGTAATCGATTGAAATCCTGTCCTTATCGGTGTTGAACGATCAAATATTTTGTTTCAAATCTGTTGCTGTGAGTTATTGGATTAATTAATAGATAGATAACAACAATTCAATGCACCAAATAATGCTACCTTGTCAGTATTTTATTTGACTACTGAATATTGGCCACGTTAGTACACTTTACGTACTTATCAATGCAATCTGTTCTGAATTAAATAAATCAGTGCATGTACTGCCGGTATCTGGCGATGCATCTCTGTGGCCTGTAATTGGGCTTCTGCCCACACTACACTTATTTAATAATACGCCTCTATTTCCGCTGACAACATCGAACGAGATCTATCTGACGAAGAAATGCAAATAAACTATGTTGCTCCTGCGAGCCTCCGGATACAAATTAAAACTTATAAGTTAACCAATAAGGGCGTACCCTGAAGGAGAGCTTATTTAACGAATATGGACAGCCTAATCCAGATTCTATATAAGCCGGTAAGACTAAATTTCCAATTAGATACTAAAGATGGCTCTCCTAACGACGTACGTTGATTTTATAGAGGATTCCAAGATAACAACAAAGCATACATGTAAGTAAGTAAACAAGAAAGTAAATTGATTAATCGAACGATATTAGCAAAGCTCGTCTACTAATAAGGACAAATATTTCCTTTTGCAAAACTAATTCATTTTAACCATAATTAATTTATTCCAAGCTCAAATCGATCATGAACAATTATATATCTTACCAATTAAAACAAACGATATCGATTAAAGCAATTTAAATCGATTCCATGGGAATCGTGGTTGCATTTCCCAGCGGATTAGCTCCTCGCTCCACAGAGTACACTCGATATACTGTGCGAGTAACAGTCATGCTGAGATTTAATGCTCTGCTTACGAGGATAGACTCACGAACCGCAACCCCGAGTCTCCAAGACACGCCAACACGTTTACGTTACAGTACACCGGAGAGTAACACGAAATGCAAACGCAAACGGCTTAAGCGAGATGCAAAATTGTTGCGGGACTAACAAGCGCTGGGAAAAGAAAATTGGCAGTGAATTGAATAGCAATAACTAAGTGCGAATTTGCATTGTCCGTAGCGGGTTGTCTCCGATCGTTATAAATAGATCTATGGCAATAAATAAACGTTTTATCTTATCGTAAAGCGGACGGCGATAAATCTCTGCTTATCAGATAAAACGAATTATTTATCTATATATATAATCATTCACTGTGTGAATCATTCAAAATATTGACGGTAAAATGTAAGTCACAACTTATGTACTTCTAGACTAAGTCATCAAGAAACAGTAACCTGCTATGTTATCCAAGAAATTATAGTTTTTTATAAATGTAGAGGATACTCAAACTAACAGTAAGTCGTATTTTACTGTACCTTAGATGGTATAAATAATATTTGGCTGCAATGAACGGAGTTCATTTATTGAAGAAGGAAATGCGACACCATCGTAAGTAAGCAAGTGCTATAAATCTTCAATTCAACAGTGATTTCAACAACCTATCCAAATAGATGCACACAAGCACGACAATCATCAACAACAACATAAATTATATGGTGTCTCCTAATACCGGCAAATATAACCCAACAATAGATTTATCTCATTACGGATTTAACCGCTCGCGACAGCAGTTGTCACGACGCTAAAATATTTGCATTGTAAACCACCCCGCTTCCTGATATGTTTGTTAAATTATTCGCAGTGTTTGGTAATAAACTTGAGGCGAAATTGTGCGCACGCGCTGCAGGGGGGAGAATCGCACACACACGTATGGTATAGCATAATAGATGCAGAAGGTTTAAGCAAAATTCATGCAAATGCCTCTCACTGCATATCTTCGGGAATGGCCTAAAAACACTACCAAGGTTTTATCTTATCGAATAAATTACTACTTTATCTTTCAAGGACTGTATACCCAACCCAGCGGGCTAATTGTGTAACACACTATCAGAAGCAATGGCTTTCATTATGGCAGTTCAACAACATTCACTGTGTTATTTACCTTGTTGAGCAAACAAATGTTTCGAAAATATGAAGCAATGGATTCGTTCTATCCTTTAAAATGATGCAGATTCATATTTACTCAATTAGGGTGCTGGTTCTACCACACAGTCTCTAGACAATTGGATTGAAGATCCGCTGATCTTTAAGCCCATATAGGTAGTAAAATCTAGTGGCAATCGTTAGGAGCCCTCAAAAGTCCAACAATTGGTCTAACTGTAATGCTTTGATGTCGCCTCCGGGTTGTGGAGGGCAGACGGCAGTCGCTTCATGGAAAATATCGAAGTTTAACCAAATGAGCAGTTAGACTGGTAAAGCGGACCCCAGGCTCCAAAGCTGAAAAAGCTTCGGATGCGACTGGAATTAACGCCGAGATGATGATGTTGAGGTAGTAATATATCCTTTAAGCGGGTAGTTGATAAGTACTACTTTAAGGAGTTTGCTTACGGCAAGTCAGCTTTTCAATATTGTTATGTATACTCGGTTTTATCGTATCAGTTAGGTGCGTTTTGAATTAGACATGTATGAAGTGGTTGTGATGAAATTCATAATACAAATCTAAATGTAAATTAGTATATAAAAAGGTAAACCACACCATTAGGATGTGGCCATCTCCGGGTTGAGAGAGAATCTTAACCGTGAGATATGCTTGCAGTCTTATCATCCGATGTCATCAATACACGAATGTATATCAATGTCTTTAAATAGTCTGGGGAGTTTAAAGCAAGCCATAAATTTAAATTAAATCTGGTAACAAAAACCAATTAGGATGAAATACCGTTCCTCTATCCTCCTTTGTCTCTTATTCGTGACCTCTCGTTAGAATACAGTTTCCTCCACAATTATGCAGTTTCGTCCCGTCCTCGATGATGCGGTTTTTGATACCGTTGCCTCGTTAATTTCGTGATGTTTTGAAAACGTTTTGCTTACTCAAGTTCAATTTCAAGCAAGAATACACTTAAAGACATCTTGTGGTGAGAAGTTTTCATAAAATTTAATACTCATTTTAATTCCGTCTATCTTTGTAAACTTTAATCAATACTAATGATAGTATTGATTAAAGTTACTGCATTTTAAGTTGCAGCCCAGTCATAATAATCATTCTTAAAAAATAAGAAAACAATTTTTCCCACAGGCTATGGGTTGCAGCCATCCGGTGAGAAGGGGTACAGATGGGTGGGCGTCCCAAACGCTACCGTGTGCCGTTGGAACTAATTAATTTGAACGGTCCCTGCGGGCGTCCAGCTCCCGGCCTACGCCGCGCCAGTGCAACGGATTGTGACAAAAAATGGAATGGAACTGTTGTGGTTGGATTTTTATTGACTTTTTAAGAAATTTTATATGTTAAAAATTTATTTTGTTTTATATTTGCTCGAAACACAGTACCTTAACTAAATACACAATACAATACACACGTGAAATTATTTCTGAGGAATTTTTTTTTTTGCTAATAACCAACAATATTTACATGTCTTTACAAAACAAATCAGCTAGAAAATCAAATTCTACATAGACTACAGTAGAAGTATAAATTATGAGCTACACAAATCATCGTTAAACGCTAATGAGACCTACCTACAGTCGGTGCTCTGTCCTTAAAGGGGAAAGGTACTAGAGCTACAGAGCGCCCAGGAGCAAATCGTTAAACACCAGGAACTAAGGAGCTAGTCATTGATTTATTCAACTTTATGTTAGTACATGTCCCGCGGGGAATAGTTATGAGCATTGATTGAAAAATATTATTTGAAGCATCCGTTTGTTTATATTTGAGACGGAGATTGTTTCGTTTCTAACTAGGTATCTATCTAGGTATCTAAATATTTTTTACATAAAAATAAAAAATGTCTAAATAAAGTTAAACTTACACAACTTTAAAGTCACTTCTACATTCATACCTAGAAGTAATCCAATTTCTCATTGCATTAATAGAAACCACACATTGAAAGTACCAGGCTCATATAAATCATTTGAAGTAGAAATAAGACAGCTTTAATTAAAGCAGGCGAGTTATAAATTGTCAATATCGGGTTTAAATTAATCGAAGCTTTTCATTAAAAGAATTTTCTTCGTCCTGTATGATTGAGAGCTGAATCGACATTTTATTAAAACAAGCCTGGAATCCTTTTTTTTCTTGCCTTTGCCAAAGAAAGTAAGTAGAAAGAGGAAGCCTATAAAATGCGTGACAGAAGATAACAAGGTGACACGAATTAGTAATTTTGACAATGTTAAAAGCACAGCAAAATATTTCAGCCATTTTACCACCTTACTTCTTACCTAACTTAGTAATAATGAACAATTTACTTAATATACAAAATCGTGCAAAGTTATATAGTTAAAGAATTTTCAGTAGTATATATATAACTTCGGTACTAGGAGGCTAGGAACATTAAGGAGATTATAATGTATTCAATTTGCCGTACATGGTGTGGTTACGGAGTGAGCTTTCTTAACACATGGTTTCATGTCCGTGTGTAGTCAGGCTTAGGTTACATTAACGGAATTAGGGCCAAGAGAATTTTGTTAAACAGGGGTATTGACGACACAGTTTTGTAATTACGTTAAATTATAATATTTATCGTTGTGCCTTGTGCCTATTATCATCATCATCAACTTTTTTTATCGTCCCACTGCTGGGCACAGGTCTCCTCTCATACAGAGAAGGATTGAGCGTAATCACCACGCTTGCTCAATGCGGGTTGGCGATTTCAGACTTATAAAGTCCAGGTTTCCTTAAGATATTTTCCTTCGCCTTTTAACCAGTCATTGGTTTCCAAGTTACAATGATACTTGCCTGACCTAGAATCGAACCCGCACGCTCATACTTGAGAGGCTGGTGCTTTAACCACTAGACCACAACCTTGTGCCTACAGCAATAGCTTTTCACAGAAATAAATATGATCTTAAACATAAGCAGCATTGTCAGTTTATTTTAGGCTAAAGTCCAAGAGAACCAAGACCTGCAAATAATCACCACCAATTCATCACTAAGTAAAATGGATGAGGAAACCTCAAGTGATATATTTAGAACTTAGCACTAATTTGCTCATAGCGAATCATTCTAGTGAAACCAAACATAAACTAAGCCTTAAGGTCTATTTAGTCGTGACTCCCCAGCAATTCCACGTCCAAACCGTGGGACTCGCCTCGACATCTATAATATTCAGTGCTATTGAACTAAATTTAAGATTTCGGTATCGACGTAGTAATGGCTTTGAAACCACTGCCTGAAAAGGTCCCAGCTTCTCTGCCTGTTTTATTTAAAACGACGAAGTTATCCGCGAACAAACATAAAAAAAAAACATATATATGGTCGATTTGAGTAACCTCCTCCTTTTTGAAGTCGGTTAAAAATTAACATTAACTGTTCGGCATCTGTTTAGTATTTTTTATTATAATTTGAAGCAATAAAGTTAGTCAGACTAACACAACTTCGCCCGTGTTTAGTTTTTTTATGCCAAGAAACAAATGAAACCGACCAAATTATTTAGAATCAAAATTATATTCTGTTTTATACACGTATTTTTTATGACCAAAGTTATATTTAGCTTCTGAGTTCTGACGGACAACTCTCAGTCTGAATCTGTCAAAAATACCTATTAATTTCCTTACATTTTTGACAGGTTTTTGACATTGATTGTCGCCGAGCTAACATTTTGAACGTTTTTAAATATGGAACGTTTTTTTGGCCTTCTGGTACAATTTGGAAGTATTACATCGCGTACAGCAATTATCAAAATTAGCAGAGTAATTGACAGTTCAACAACATTCATTGCGCTGTTTACGTTGTTGAACTGATACATTTTTTTGAATATACGGAGCAATGGATTAGTAGTAAGCTTAAAAATGATTTTAATTGATAGTAATAGTTTTTACGCCATAAGAGTACTAACGTGTTTATAATCAGACTATAATGTTCCCACTGTTGGGACACAGGCCTCCTCTCGATGAGGAGTTTTTTTTTTTTTTTTTTTTTTATAATTATAAACTAGCGCTTGACCGCAATCCCGCCTGATGGTAAGCAGTGATGTGATCGTTGGTGGTAAAGCGCGCTAGTTTATTAAGAGCCTATTCACTCAGAAAAACTGAACGAATAGGAAGGAAGACTGTAGTTGAGCGAGGTGATGCAATCTTAAACCCTACAACACGACCAACGATGCTGCACCAAAGGGAGATTGATCTGAAGACCCTCCACGACCAAACTCCCAATACAACAACATTTGGCGCATTGTACCCGGCACACATCGCAACACAACTGCTCAGACCCGTCCTCCGTACGGCTTCACCAGACATCATGCCGGAACACGACAAATCGCTTGGCGGCAAGGCTTTGTCTGGTTGGTGGTAACTTCTGCCGGCGGCCGATGTTATGGCCTACCACCGAGAAATAATCAACCACGCGGGCCCAGTGCGGATTGGGAGATGTCACATGACCTCGAAGTTTTTGGCTCTAAGACATGCCAGTTTCCTTACGATGTTTTCCTTCGCCATTTTGAGAGCAGCTGTGATGAAATATTTACTCAAAATAAAGCGCCTGATGGAGTTCGAACCTACGACCTATTAGGCTCTGGGCGGACAGACATGTGCGCGCACATATTCATGTCGCCAACTGATGTTTAACTCTGTTTCTCTTTTTACTAACATAGGATAAGTTTTCTTTTTTTAACTAACAATATATGGGCCTTGCCTGAAATAAAGAATTTGAATTTGAATTTGATACCACTAGGCCACCGATGCTCTACTACCATGTTAACAGCCATTAATCAAGACGTTAATTTTAACTGATTATCAAGATGTTACAATAACTGTAAAATTTTATTAGATATCAAAGAGACCTTTTTCAGATTAAAATTAGACCCAAAGTTAGTACAAATAAAATTCATTATCGTTTTAAATAATTTTCGCTATAGTAAAGTTTAGTTAACGATAAATCGTTTCATTTATGGGCGTTTGATATATTTACGACAGTAGTCAAAGTTTTTAAAAGTCTTAGCAATAGATATTCTAATAAATTACTTTGCTGTTAACACTACCTTATATGGATAAAGTATTTTATTTGTGTATTGTTTACTTTAACTTAAGATTCTAACAAGATAACAGCCACTGTAACAGTTGAATTCAGCCCAATAGCACCCAGAAAAGCCGATTCGTAAAAACCAGATCTGTATTCCAATCACAACAGCTTATAACATACACACATCAAAAGTGTCTAGGGATCAAGCATTTTTATGCGGATTTCTTGAGATTGAGATGTGGCTTTGTAATAAATTTATGATTTTATAAATTTATATGGATCCTTTTTGGTGCATTTCATAATTTGAATCAGGAACTGTGAATCAAATTCGAGTAAAAGATGAAAATCAGCTGTCAATATTTTCCCTATAAAAACATACAACGCATTGAAGACATTATTAGTGCTACTGTTTCCCTACTACTGATTAAAACTAACGTTATTATAGAGCGGCGACGTCATTTAAGCAGGGAAGAAATGCTCAGAGCCGTGGGAATGATAGAAGCTGGTTCCCGGCAACGTACTGTGGCTTTAGCTCTGAATACAAGTCAGAGTGTTATCAGTCGACTTTGGACACGTTACCGAAGCACTGGTACCGTGGCTGAGCGCCATGGAGGACGGTATCACTGCACCACACGGAGACAAGACCGATACATTCAGATCTTAACTCGAAGAGCTCCAACAATAACCGCCATGATGTTAGCCGTGAGGCTTCATCACTCTTCAGGGAACTTAATTAGCGACCAAACAGTCAGAAACCGCTTGCATGAAGTGAACCTTCATTCCCGAAGACCGCTACGGGTACCACCTATAGCAATGAACAATCGTAGGATTCGATATCAATGGGCTCTTGAACACAGAAATTGGGCAGAAGAACAATGACGTTTCGTGTGCTTTTCTGATGAGTCTCGTTTTGGTATGAGACCGGATACAAGACGTATACGACACTGGAGAACCCCTGGACGCCAACAGCGATTAAAATCCTGCCAGGAAGTCCATCCTTATAGTGGTGGAACCATCATGGTATGGGCGGGTATTTGGATCGGCGGAAGAACTGAGTTGATTTGGATCAGAGGCAACCTCAACGCTCAAATTTATGCTGAGACGATTGTATCAGACGTCATCGTTCCTCTACAAGTGCAAATCGGTCCCTTATTTCAGTTAATGCATGATAATGCACGACCGCACACCGCAAGAGTTGTAAGACAGACTCTCGCCGCAGCTAACATCAATGTCCTGCCCTGGCCTGCTCAGTCGCCAGACTTGAACCCGATTGAGCATGCATGGGATATGCTACAGAGAAGAGCTCTGCCGAATATGGAGGGTATCCAGTCGCAAGAAGACCTTTTTTTGTTGTTGCAACGAATATGGGCGGCCATTCCACAGCGTGATTTGGATGAACTCATTTTGAGTATGCCAAACCGATGTTCTTGTGTTGTTAGTGTTCGCGGTAGAAACACGGATTATTAATTGTTTAAGTTACCCAATAAAATTTTAGAGAAAACTGTTATTTCAGTCTTTTTTTCGAACTTTTGTGTTAGTGGTTCAAATGTCAAATATCCCTTTATTAGGAAAATGGCAAATTTCTTTATTAATGCAAAGGTGACTTGGTTTATCGTTACTGTGACAAACGAAAACACTTTATTTGATGAATCCTTAAAGAAAATTTTAATTAATATCAACCAGGAGAAAAGTTATTGCAAAAATATATGTTGATCCCTAGACACTTTTGATGTGTGTAGTTACAGTAAGGGTCAAAAGTGCATGACCACTTTTGAACTTTATTGCACTAACAATAAATGTACCTACTCCACTTTTGACCCCTTAATGTAAATATCTACCTACCTTCACAATTACCTACAACTATCTACCAAAACAACAACACCAATTAACAATAACAATTATCTCTTATTATTATTGTTATAATTACCTTTATATTATTGTACATAATTATTAATATTAAATTTGTACCTATGTACAAAGTAAATGTAAATGCTGTTCGGAGACTTAGTGCACCCGGTGTATTTATTTGAACCACCCTTTTCTATTTCTGAAACGCTTTTATACTTTAGAAAATAAATTATGATATAATTATTCCGCAAAATTATATACCGCATCCGAAGTTTGATCAATAAAATGCATTCTCTTGTTTTCAAAACAGAAAAAAAAATATCACCAAAAGTCGTAATTCACAAAAACAGTAAATATTTAGAAACCACTTGTCCCAACACATCGCATCTGTTTTCTCGCGTCGCATCCACGGAAACCCTCCGTCCGGCGCGCGCGCGGGCGGTGAGACAAGTTCCACAGGTTGTATAAAACAGGTTTGAATATTCATAGAGTACAGAGTGCCAACGGCCGCCACACTATGCCGATGACATAATGAATCCGAATAGATTTATTGGATCCAATGGATATTGACTTTGTTGTGAACTTGTGATTTAAGTGACCAGAATCTTTTAATATTGCCAGTCGATTTATTTTATTGATTTTTGGTAGCTTAGAGGTTGTTTTGTAGTGTTTTAATTTGTAAGCCAAATAAATTCTTGGTCGATCGTAAATTATTTTGTGGTAGACTTAAAGCAGTGTTTTAATAAAATAAGATTAATCATACACATGAAAAGGACAATAAAAGGTAGTAATTTATACTTTAGTTTTAGCAAAAAAAATCCGATTAACCTTAAAAGAACGGACCAAAATATTTGAAAATTCAACACAAAGACAATCGGACAAACAAGTACACCCACAGGACATTGTTCACATAATAATCGTCAATAAGAATCAAATCACAATGATTTATTACACCGGAATAATAAGTTACTGACATATCGATGTTTTTTAAACGGTTGCACATTTATATAAAGAAACAAGTTAATCATGTGTATTCATAACTCAATCAATTCTGTAGTCATCTTGCTTGACAAACCACATGTCACCTATATCATTTTCAATGAACTTCACATGAGAAATTACGATCAATGTCAATACCGATGCTCATGTGACAGCTAATAATGGAAGTGATATCGACAGCCCAAATTAACTATTTAATTTGATATACTCGTAATATTACTTTCAAACAAATAAAATTTAAAATCAAACAAAGCACTTAACAAGATCGGTCTTTTTTGCGTCATTACAACAAATTAATTAATAAAGAATTAATTGGCCGGTTGCCGCATCTGGTGTGTTCGATTTTCGTCGCTCCGCTGTAGACGACCGGTTTTGCGAAAATACATGAGCGACGATGCGCGAGGGCATGACTCACTAACACATGGGCCGGTACTACGAGCGAGCGAATTTCGGACAGATAAATTATTCAAGTTATCAAGAACTCAAGATCAAGGACTGAAGTCAACTTCGTCAACTCGAGAACGTTTTAATTACAAGCAATTTGCGGTACGTGGCGTCATTTTAATAAAATTTACCTTCATGAGGAATATTTTTTTTTTATATGGTAAGGAGACGGCTGGCGAACGTCATTCATGGTCAGTTAAATACACTCGGAAATGTTTGTCTAATATGTTAATGAAAAATGCTTTGTTTTAATGCTAATTAAGTGAACTACTTAACTATAGTAGACACCATACAATAAAAAAGGAATTATGCTATAACTAAGTGAACTGCTTAATTAGACAAAGAAATTAGTCACCAACTTACAATCCAAATTCATCTGTGACTGACTACCTACACGACTGTTTTCATTGATGAGTAAACCGGCGCCTGCGCCGTATGTAAGTACAAAAAGATATCATAAATACATTAGATAACACAGTAGCAACTGTAACAATACCTACATTGCGCAGAGTCAGGTCTATAACAATATGCAAACCTTGCTCTATTCTGCGCTTGCTCAGGTTACAGTACCTTTTTTTTTATCAAAATATAAACCAGCGCTTGACCGCAATCCCGCCTGATGGTAAGCAGTGACGCAATCGTTGATGGTAAAGCGCACTAGTTTATTAAGAGCCTATTCACTCTAGCCTTGAAGACACTCAAATTGTAGTCCGACGGAAACACCGCCGCCGGCAGATTGTTCCAGTCCCTCGATGTACGCGGTATAAAGGAGGAGGCGAAACGCTTCGTCCGGATCGTAGAGGTGTTAACAACATAAGGGTGGAAACTCGCCGTACGACGGGTCGTCCGATGGTGGAACGGAGATGGGGGAATTAAATCGTGCAATTCTCTCGCACACTCCCCAGAATGTATCCTATAGAACACCGAAAGGCTGGCTACTCTACGCCTGTGCTCTAGGCTTTGGAGACCAACTCGAGTTTAACGAAACGAACGAAACTGGGTAAAAGTTTCAAATAATCTGACGTCAGTGATGGCTCGTGGCCCGGCTTGAATTGAATGACATTTTCAAATTCGTATGCAATTTGTACCCAAGCTATTAATCTTGACATTGTTGTCTTTGAAGCAAAACCAGCAATGAGCTAGTCAGTAGTTTACTGCCTATTCAGCAAGTTGGTTGGTAGCAGAGATCAGTGATCTCATAATGATTGATTTTGATAAGTTCCGTTTTCTTGTAACAAAATGGCGCCATGGTGTTTTTCCAGTAGTCAATCACTAACGTGTTTTATAATCATGGCTATACGGCAATGTAATTCTATCACCATTCCATTATAAGACGACCGAGACAATTGCTCAATCATTATGAATTTACCAGATTACGAGCTTTCGAGCACAATGACAATAGAATTGTGTTGATATTAAAAATTTATAAAAATATCAGACTAGAGCCCCTGGTTGACTGCCCTGGGGACCTAGCTTACTATCTCATACAGCGGGATAATAGCGTAACACAATAACAGTAAGAATGGCTTTCATTTGGACAGTTCAATAAAACAAAAATATTAATTGTGTTATCCAGCAGACAAATTTTTCAAATGAAATGGACACTACAACTATCACAATGTTACACAATTTTGATCCTGGATTGGTCGAACGTACAGTACCTAGCTTGCAGAGTAAGTAAACTGTAGTATCAGTGGGTTGGCCTTATTTGTCCATTGGAGCAGACGTCCTGGAGTGGAGAACGCCTATTGGCAAGTTTCGTGTGACACCCCCCAGCTAGATGGACGGATGTCTTAGATAAGATAGCTTAAGGACCCAAATAAGATTGTTGCGCAGCCTAGAAGAGGCCTATGAGTTGATTGATTCGCAGTACCTAGGCTTAACCCCAGTGGCAATACTAGGTATGACCTTGAGCTGATTAAGCTTGACTGCTGTAGCAAGCAGTTTCAATAGAATAACAAGCCGGCCTATGCTGGTTTTGTCATCACTAATAAATACAGAAAGAAGAAAAAAACGTTTCTTTTCGGTAAACATGATGCGGAAAATTAAATTACAAAAACAAAAAATAAGATGTGGTTGAGGGTCACATCCACGCAAAACGGCTGTCGCTCAGCATTAATCTCCAGTGTGACAATTAAAAGCCAGAATGATTATTATATGTGGGTTCAAATGATATTGTCAGGTGGCGTCCGCGGAGTATTACTCATGGGTTGACGCTACGACAGGTTAAACAAGTTCGTTTCCCTCCCGGACGCGAAACAAGTCGGATTGGGGTTCCTTTGCGTTTTACGTGGAGACGGGCCAACAGACAACCCTTTTAGAACAGGATATGGAATTGAAAATTAAATATTCGGATGCTATATCTCTAATTTTCAGTTGTGATGACCGTGTCTATAGTCAGGAGGCCTGGAGACCTATAACACATGTAGTCCTAGTACAGGCTCCAGCTTCCACAACATCAATGTATTTATGTATACTTAATTATGTATTGAACTTATAGTTCATTATGTGGTGGAAAAGATAAACGTTTTTCTTATTTATTACTTAAAACATTTAAAAGATGAAATGGCAGCTCTTTTTTGTGTTTTTCTGAATTATAATATAGTCTTGTATTTTTAAAAAAAAAAGCTGTTCTGACGTTTTCGTCAATATATTACAAGTATATAGAAACAAGCTTACAGATTTAGTATTTTATGAAACCCCTCTAGTGTCACTTAATTTAACAACATTCCAAAATATTTACTACACCCACATTGGTAGTAAAGAGCAAGAAATAAGCGTAAAGAATTTTTACGATACGTAGACACAATCCTACTTTATTGAGAAGTTATACGGAGGAAGCTTTTCATCAACTATATATACGACTTCTACAAGTTTGTAAAATATTACTGGCATAGGAAATATTACTTGCATAAAATGTTTATGATTATTTATATTTTACACAGATGCCTTATTTGATAGGAGAAAGTTTTCACTGTTAGATTGATATTTCTATATTTATATCCGTTTAGATTTTTGCTAGTCATTAGCATAAAGTGTCTGCCTGATAATGGTTGGGCTGTCAAGATTAACGGTGAATATTACAAAAACATGCTACCATAAACGGGTATATTTATCTATACTTATAATAAAGCTTAGACTTGCTTGAAACATCTCTGGAATTGACGGAAAATTTGCAAATTTTGCATTTGATAGACTAAGGACCGTATTCCAGAAGGAAACTCAAGCATTGATCTCTGTTTAAATATTACTCAAAACTAGTTTCAACCAATCAAAAGGCTTCAAACGAGTTTAAAAGTAATGCTTGAGTTTTGAGTGAGGTTCTGAAATACGGGCCTAAGTCTCGGAAAATGTTATTTATTAAAAATTATAAACTAGTGCTTGGCCGCAATACCGCCTGATGGTAAGCAGTGATGCAATCGTTGATGGTAAATTGCGCTAGTTTATTAAGAACCTATTCACTCAAAAAAACTGAGTGAATAGGAAGGACGATGACAGATGAGCGAGGTGATGCAATGTTAAAACCCAACAACAAGACCAACGGTGCTGCGCCAGAGGGAGATTAATCTGGAGACCCTCCACGATCAAACTCCCGACACAACACCATTTGGCGCATCACACCCGGCACACATTGCAACACAACTGCTCAGACCCAAATATTTGTATAGTTGTTAATAATCAATTCATTTAGTAAATAAATAGTTGGTTAAGTCAAAATTATACAATAACATTTTAACGTAAGTTTACACAAAACACAACATTGTAGTATACTTAACATATTAATCAAGTTAAGGCTTCTTGAGAAACAGGTAATCAAGCTCTCATAAAAAACCTATCATTTTGCGCATCAACGGAACCCTTTTTACAAAACGCCTCAACCACCGACCTGTTCAGGGCGCCCTCGTAACTTTGCCGATCAGTTTAATAAATCTTTCATGTAAATGGCTGTGTAAATTAGTAATAAATGTAATTGAATAGATAACGGCCTTCTCTTGAGTTATTATGTCATTCGTTTTAGATGCTGTACCATATTAATAAAGCATTTTATATTATTACTTTCCTTTTAGATACTAGCATGGCCTCGTGGTTTCATCCATATATCGCACCTTTAGAACAATAGAGACCTAATTCGAAATTTGAAGATTTCAATGTTGACCCATAAAATTACCTTGCAAGACCATCTTTATCGACTGTTAATAAAACAGAGACGGTTGTTCAGGAAAAGAAAGAGTCCTTTTCATGAACAACTGCGAAACAGTCTCTGTTTTATTGTTCAACATTGTTGCAACAAGTTCAACATATCAACATTGAAATCTTCAAATTTCGAATTAGGTCTCTATTGTTCTAAAGTGTGGATATCGAGATAAAAAGTATTATGCTCGGACGAAAGCAGCAACCTAATTGAGTAACACACTATTAGTATCAGTTCGAAACAATTCAAAGCAAATTGCCGATCCATTGCTACATATGTTCGAAAATGTCTGCTCAAAACGTAAATAACGCAATGAATGTTGTTCAACTGTCAAAATGAAACCCATTGCCACTAATAGTGTGTTACACGGAGGTTTTGGCGGGAAAGTCAAGCTGAGTGTCACGCTCATTTTTCATTGGACTTTTAAAATTATTTATAGTGTTGTTTACTAAATAAAAATGCGTGATTTATGTAGTAAAAAGTGCATTCAGTAAATAATTCATAAAGAACAGTGAAATATCGCAGCATAGTGGCCACAGCATGACTTTGTCTCAAACCTCGTAAGACGGGTCACGCGGCCGTCTTTTTCGACATGAACAATTCATTACATGACATTGGCTAAATGCACAAACCGTGTGAAGCCATAAAAGAAAGAAAGAAGAAGTGTGTTACACAATAGGAATGTTTCCTGGGTAAAAAAAAAAATATTCTATTTAGTCCGTCATTCAGATTATAGAAAAATATTGGATACATATATTTTGTTTTATCAAATCAATAAAAATTGACAGATATAAAAGGCATTAAAGATCAAGAGTGGTGGCTGGTGACGTCACTCCTCGCTCGTTTTCAACGCACTGTGTCGTCTTCATTATTTGTTTATGTGAAAAAAGAAAAATATGTGCCTAGTATTTTTTGGAAATCTGACTGACGGACTAATTAGTTTAGCGAAAAAGTTGAAACTTTAATAAAGAAATATGACAGATGCTTGTCGTGATGTCGCCTGTATATTATTTTGATATATTTATAGTTACATTATAATATTATATTAATAGTTATATTATAATAGTAATACCTATAGCTAATATTACTATAAGAGTACCAAAGATCCATGTTCACAAACTAAATTAAATTTAAGTTCAGTGGATCTTCTTCTTTCTATTTCATTAAGAAAAGGACAGAAGATAAAATGTCAGTTTAGACCTGTCAAATTAGTGCGCTCCTGACGTAAACTGGCGTATTTTTATTCGCCATGTTTATTATAATCGCGTCTAAACTGTCTATTGAATATCTTAATTTGACAGGACTAAACTAAAATGTTATCTTCTATCCTTTTCTTAACGCAATGGAAAGAAAAAGATGCACTTAACTTATAATTAGTTTAGTTTGTTAACAACAGAATCGGCACCAATGACAATTTATTGAAGAATTTCCATTTATTCTATTAATCTGTTTATTCATCAGAAATATTCATCCGGAATAAAAGACAGTCATGGGTGAACAATTATCGAAGCTACGTACTTACATATCAAATAACCGCTTCTCATAATTCCATTCACCCATCATAGACAAGCGTTGTTTATATATTTGACATACCACTACTTGTTGACCCGGAAACCATAGAGTTTATCATGGAAATAGTTTTCTCTTCCTCTGAGCACCTGAGGTACCTAAGGAACTGGCCACTTGGGCCTGATTAACATACCGGTACCATCACAAGTTAATGGGCCATCAATCATAGGTTTATGAATGTATTAACGATGTGTTGATGTTAGTTTCCAAGTAAAATAGTGGAGGAAATAGCGAGCCGTTTAGCCACAATATATTTTTGTTGGCACTAAAATTTATAAAGATTAGATTCGAAATATTCAGCCGGTCGATTCTGTTAAATCTGACCGTGAATAGTTAAGTTTAATGAGCTTGAAGTAAGCTGATCACTGGAGTTGCCACTCCACCTGGGCTCCAATCGCGCTAAATAAAACAGTAGAAGTTAAACTCTTGTTCGTATCTAATTCAGTTAAAATTGTGATTTAGTTCCGATCCAATTTCCTACCGCACTAAAGTTTTAACTTCGATTGAAGTAAAATCAATGTATGAGTGATACATTTCGTCAGATATAATGGTTAAAACTAAACACAGAGAAGTTAGCTTTGTTTGAACTTTTTCATTTGACAGCGGTTTCGTTCCAATTTTGATCAAATTAGGGTTAAACCGTCTGTCAAAAGGTTAGCGCGAGACGAAACATAACTAAAGTTTTGGTTTGGCGATGCAATTTTATTTGGTTGAATTATTTTAGCGCGATTGCCTCCCTGGTGCAAACGATTGACGCTATTGATTCTGAATTCAAACTCTCTTCACCTAAGTTTTCAAAATGAGAATTTCTTTGACACCTATTAATATCCAATCAACACTGGCCACCTACAAACAATAACTACACAGTTTTGCTTTAAATAAATACCGAACATGCGACGCGTAGTTCAAAAGTCAATCACCGATTCGTCTAGCTACTACAGATCATCAATAAAATAAGTTATATAAGTCATTTATCAATCAGTCTAGTTAAATGATTTTTTAGCGATATCTACAATTGACACCTACATAATCAACTTGATGACATCAATTCGACGAAATGAGTCATTGGTTGTATGTAGCTAAAGCTTAATTATTTAAGCTTGACGAGACATGTGTATTAGTGATGAAAATATTATGATTTGGTTCATGTTCTGAAGCCCCTGTCGCCTTCAAGACTGGCTATTTTTTGGCTGATTTTTTTTTATTCCTGAGTCAAATAATTTATGTGAATTCATAGTATCTTTAAATCATCAATTTTTCGTATAAAAAACACACCTAAAGGCCATACCTGAAATCGTACTACACCGAGCCGAAATATTGAAAACCGCATAACTTGTCAAAAATGTATGCAAATTAGATGATTTTTTGACAGATTAAAATCCAGATATCCTCTGTTTTCATAATTTTCCAAACTTTCCACAATGACTTAAAGAAAAATGGCGTCTGACCAAAGTCACTAACGTTAAGCTCACTAGACGACACGAGGTGAAAGGTTCATGCTGCGTCGATATTTTTCTGACACAACCAGATAATTGTTCGTAGTCAGTTTGACAGCCCAACCATGCGTTATGTGGGCGTGTGTAGCTGCCTACGACATGTTAAAAACCCACCCAGTTATTCAAAGATTTGTTTTCCGTAAAGTACCTGCTTTTTGAACTAGGTACAGCATTCGATTTTGAAAAGAGAATTCCTATTCTCTTTTTTATTTTTGAACTGTAGCTTTCGACTTTGAAAAGAGAATAAGAATTCCTTTTTCAAAATTTCGAGGTCAAAAAGGTAGGTACCTATTATGCCTTTGCCTAACCGTAGGACATTAATGGCTAATAAATGTACACTTACAGTATCAATAAGTTCAAAATCTCACTAAAACATTAAAACGCGTTGCTGTCACTTACAAAGGTTGGTATCCCGCCACACAAGCCGCAATAAAACAATAAAACTGACGCACTTTACGCATAATGTGAGACATTAATGTACTGAAACATTAGCGTTTTGGGGAACACATTGGCCGAATGCACGTAGTAATGGTAATGGCCGCCCGAGAGCGAGGCGTGAGAATAACCGCTAACAAACACATTACTGATTATCTACAGAGCATTAATGTGCCTCGTTCACATTTTATTTTACCCACAATTAATTTAAAATAAACTTTAAGTGATATCGGCTGCTTTCATCTTTTAAAAATAGCATCAGTCACTCATAAAAAGTGATGCGCAAAATTAACGGTTAGATTGAACGTTAGGATTTAACGAGTTTCACATGAGTTACAATATTCGACGAACAAACGAACAAGTAAACAGGAAAACTCCTTTACCTACTTTCTCCTATAATTGAAGATTAATATTAAGTATAGGCAATTTTAACGATTTACGGCATGAACAAGCTTTGCTGCTTGTTTGTTCCTAGTTTCAACAAGAACAACAATAATAATAAATAATAAATTGACTGTAAAATATTAATAATCTACAGACATTTTATTAGTTTCCATGATTTCACTACCAGTCATCAACTATCATTTCTGGTGCCCAGTATTATACAGAAACCAATTTTATTTGCCATGTGCAGTACTCATTAACCTACATAAAACGCAATATTCACATATAAGTAACTAAAGCGTACCAAAACGAAAGCCAACTCCGGAAACCATGAACTTGGAGACAAGCCGACAAACCGACCGGTATTGATACTGCTATACCGGCGCGACAGGACGACTCGTTTCCAAACGGAACAACCAATTTCGAACGCCGGACAATCCGGTACAGACTATCGGTATCCAGATTTACCTGTTGATGGTTATTATTACTAAAAATAAAGCATGGTGCAGGCAATGAAAAACACGAACATAAAATACAAATTAATGTAACTGGCCATGCAGAATCCAGAGTGTTTTTTTTTCCGAAGACTTGAAAATATATCCATGGAGGATAATATTGGATTTGGAACTTGAATTCAAATACGTCAATCACACCATTCTCTTTTGTGCAACCTATGATTCCCAGGTAAGTATGCTGTGATTTGCTTACCATAAATAAGTAACCACGATTGTCTCTCAAACTGTTACCCTTGTCTATACTAAATCAAATTATAACTGCCTTGTTAGTCTTGAGAATGAAGTTTATTAAATAAGCTGAAAGCTTTGTAAGCAAATACCTTGAGAAGCTGGTATATAACATGATTCATTATGATGTTGTTTGAACTAAGATGTTAATATTGTTAGTAGATAGTTAAGTCAGTAAGTAAGTAAATGGCAGATACAGACAAAGAAAACTAAGTAAGTGGTTATTGCAGCCAAATATAACAAGTTTATGTATTCAATAAATTAGTGTTTATTTGTAAGTCCATTGACACCGAAATACTTTCTGTGTGCCCACTGAGACTTTGGGTGTTGCCACACGTAACATACAATTTATGATGTGAGTCTTAAGTAAATATTTTTTTCAATAATCTTAGACGTCATGTTAATAGCGTTAAAGCTATGTTACTTATTATTAATAGGTATAAGACTACCTACTAATACTAAATAACATACATAGATTTAACTCATAATAAGAATTTTATTGGGGTGTTTTACGCCTACACCTCGTGGTGAACATAGCCAGAAGTTAAGAGTGAATTCCAAAATATGGCATCCTGATCATTTCATAACATACCAAAACGTATTAGGCATTGTGTTGTCGGCTTTTCCAAAAGGATATTGTACTTATATTAGAACATTCAAATTCTTCTCTCATCATTACAAAATATTCACACGTTCGCATGATTATCATCAAAATTACAAAATTGACACGTGGGCGAGTAATTGGTATGCCCACGACTTTTTATTTGATTGACCTGACCTTTGTTGCAAACGGTAAAATTGAATACACCTTGTTTGGAACTATGCGTTTATGGCAACATGGAAACAACTGTCATTATGATTTGAAATTGGAATTGACGGATGGTAATGATGTCGTTCGAATTTATTTACGATAGATTTTTAACGGTTTTTTATCGTTTTGGTCTTGTATGATACAGGTATTTTTAGAAATTGGAGGTACAAATTGACCATAAAAATAAGCATGATCATCCGATTTTTCTGACAGTATTCAGTAGCAGTATCATTAGGTCGAAATTAATCGATTGAATACAACAAACGTGTTAGCAAACAATAACTATTGTTTACTATTGCAGTTACTCGTAGAAAACATCATTCGTACAGCAATTAACTAGTTTATACATAAATCGAACTCGCATACTCACGCAGGCATAACGTAGTTAACGGTAACTAATGAGAAAACAGAGTTAGTTACAATCACAACTGTGTATTGTGATAAAAAAAAGAAATATTTTATGTTATAAACTAGTGCTTGATTGCGATCCCTCCAATGCAATCGTCCGTGATAAAGGGCACCGGTTTATTATGAGCCATGTCTTTTCATGTCATTCTAACGTCAACATAATCTAAATACAAATAAATACGGAATTTGTATTAAAGTAATAAAATAAATATGTTTTTTATTTTATTAACTAAAAAATTAACGGAATGTTTCCCATTTTCCACTTTCTGTGAGCCTCTTTAATGTAACTTAAATTAAGTATGCCTAAATACATAGGTATAAGATGTTATGGAACGAGACGACAATGATTGGGAATGTCACAACTGTTCATTCATCGACTCTTTATTGTTTGAATAAACCAAGTCATTTACTCTTCAAAATAAAAAAAAAAAATATGCCCGACAGTATACCAAGTTATACATATGCAGTGACAAACTACCTTCTCCTGCTTGCCATGTGTGCCTGGTACGATGCTTGTTGTAGAGGGTTTCCAGATCAATCTCCTTCTGGCGTAGCATCGTTGGTCGTGTTGTTGGGTTTAACAATGCATCACCTCGCTCAATTGCCGTCTTCCTTCCTATTGACTCAGTTTTTTTTTTTTGAGTGAAAAGCCTTAATAAACTAGCGCGCATTACCATCAACGATTGCACCTCTGCCTACCATCAGGCGAAAATGCGGTCAAGCATTAGTTTATAACCATTAAAAAAAAGGCTACACAATGCGCGGCCATCAACTCAAAATGCATAGCTTACGCCGTCACGTTACGTTACATGATTGTTGCCGTTAACAATACCACCTCAGACATAGATAACAATAGCGTAAACTTGTATATATTGTAGTTTCTTATCCAATACAGAAAACACATCGAAACGGAAGATACCGCTTATATGTGTAATAATACCTCAGCTACTTGATTACAAGCATACACCGGTTTCCAGGAATATGGTAACTTTAGTATAATGTTCATTCCCACGTGTGCACGTTTAGGAGCGCGGGCGCATAAAAATGAGCGGGTCGTGAACTCGCCCGAATGACGCCATATGCAGGCGACAACACAGTTATATTTGAGTAGTTTTCGTGTTAAAATGCATTCTGTACTTACCTATTCTCGTTCTGGGAAGAATAGAGTTGTCACTTCTCTGAATTCGGTATGTACATACCCCATTATTCACAAACGTTGCTAAAAGATAATTAGTGATTAGCGATTACTTAATCGTTACTTTTTTGATATTTGCACGTCACAACTTTAATCATCGTTTATCGATAAACCCCTTAAACACTATGGTGTTTTTTCATAGACATTGTTTTGACATAAATGTCAAAAATGTATGGTTAAACAATCGCTAATCACTAAACAAGCAGCGTTTATGAAGAAAGAGGATAGTTTCCAAAAGCACGCACTTACCAAAATATTGGTGGTAAAGACATTTGTGGATTCTGAAACAAAACAAGCGATGGTTAGATCGATTTTATCCATAACTAACGAGTTATTCATATTCGAGGACGCTTTAACTGTTTTTATTATTTTATGGCAAGTGAAGCCAGTGTCGACTATTCTGCCAATGTCAAAAGTGGTTGGAGAAGCAAGAGTGCACATAAACAATAATAATAATAATAAAATACCACTTTACATTGGACCTTTTTATATCGTGTGGGGTTATTGAAGGAATTTAGTTATACAATTAGGTTACAAACAACTTCACACGTCAAATATAAACAAAATATATACATATATAAACAACAACCTGTTTTAAATATAGACATGGTAGGTATTTCCTATTTGACTACTGTTGGAGGAAACAACGAAATACACTAAGGAGGTCACAATCTTAAATTCAAGGCATAATCTTGACCACGTAAATTAGTGCCTGAGGTGATCTTTTGACGAAAGACTGGTACAGTTTTAGTGAACCGGCCGAGTCAGTGCACGCGTTTGTATTTTTTTTATAATTATAAACTAGAACTTGACTGCAATCCCGCCTGATTGTAAGCAGTGCAATCGTTGATGGTAAAGCGCGCTAGTGAATAGGAAGGAAGACGGCAGTTGAATGAGGTGATGCAATGTTAAACGCAACAACACGATGCAGCGCCATAGGGAGATTGATCTGGAGAACCTCCACGATCAAACTCCCGACACAGCAACATTTGACGCATCATACCCGGCACACATCGCAACACAAATGCTCAGACCCATCCTCCGTAAGGCGATTGGCGGTAAGACTTTGTCTGGTCGGTAGATAATAACTTTTGCCGGCAGCCGATGTTATGGCCTACCATCTATTGATAGGTTTTGTGTGTACTGACTTTATCATTGTTCATCAATAAAGACTCTCTCTCAAATCAATATTCCATATTCCGCCTGGATAGCTTAACAATATTGTTGATGATTATATCTACTACATTTGCACAGGTGCAGTAAGTACTTAGTAGCCATACAAATGAAATGAAATGAAATGAAATCGTTTATTAAGCAAGTAGGATCACCGATCACTTTTACACGTCATGTTTTTTTTTTTTTTAACTAGATGAAGCCGGCATTTCCTAACTGACTACCTCTGAGAAGAAATAGCCGAAACAAACTCAGGGATCATCGTCTTTTTTCAAGTCCAGACATTAAAAATGAAAATGTTTACAATAATTTACCTTATAATTACGCATATTGCTTAATAACAATGCTTAACAGAGCGAACAGCTCAGTCCCAAGCTTCTTTGTCTTCTAAATAATCTGTGATTTTGATATACTTTTTAAATCGTTTAATGGGTAAATTTCGAATGTCCATGGGAAGCTTGTTGTAAAAGTGTATACATTGACCCATGAACGAGTTGCCTACTGTGTGGAGACGAGTGTGATGTACAGCAAGATTGTGTTTGTTCCTGGTATTTATATTATGAATATCGCTTATTTTCATAAAATCCGACATATTTTTATGTACATACATAAGATTTTCAAATATATACTGTGAAGCTACAGTCAGAATGTCCACCTCTCTGAATTTTTCTCTAAGAGAATCTCTAGGACCAAGGTTGTAAATGGCTCGAACAGCCCTTTTCTGTAAAACAAAGATGGTATTGATGTCCGCACAAGTTCCCCAGAGAAGAATCCCATAAGTCATAAGACTATGAAAATAACTAAAATAAACAATTCTGGCTGTATCCACATCAGTATCATCACATCATACAATCTAGTTTATCTATAGAAAATAATACTAGTAGGGCTAGTTTAGTAATTAGTATGTGGCATTCAACAACAACGCTATAGAGATCTTGGCAGCAGAAGAGTTTTCATTACAACTTAGTAAGTAGTTATGAACGAAGTGTAATTAACGATACATTATGAGTTTGGTTTCACTCTGAATCCTTCAAGGGAGCCAGTGTAATCATCATCATCATTTCAGTCGAAAGTCGTCCACTGCTGGACATAGGTCTCCCCCAAGGATCTCTACGACGATCGGTCCTACGCCTGCCGAATCCAGCGGTAACCCGCGACTTTCACCAGGTCGTCGGTCCACCTTGTCCGGAGCCTACCCACGCTGCGTCTACCGGTGCGTGGTCGCCACTCGAGCCAATGTGCGTTAGAGTAATTAACTAAACGTTACTTTTATATACATAGAATCTGATATGTGTATTTCTCTTAGAATGTAAACCAACACAGTGAATGATTATTTTTCTCATTTGAATCCGCAATATTCATCAACAGAAAACCACTATTCAGTGTGAAGTGAATATAATTAACATGTCGCAGCCTGACTTGACACTTCAACAAGTCAATCGATGAAGTGATAACATGACACCTATTGGTATTCCCATCTCTAACAACTTTCGATTCCGCGTCGATCATTTATAATCGGGGCTTAAGCAAAATCACGTGCACAATTTGAAATTTTCCTATTACCAAACGATCAGATACGATTAGACTTTCACTGAACAAAATTAGTTGTAAATTTTCTCCGATATCCATCAACTTTTGCGTTGCAATGATTGCTGCTCGGTGAAATAAAGTCGACGAATAATCTTGAAATAACTCCTTCCTAATAAACCACAAAACGAACATTAAAATTAAGTATTAAGTAGAACTTATTACGATGACAGAAGGTTGTTAATATGCTAAACTTAATTAAGCTTGTTTTCACAAATCAATAGAAAAAAAAAACAAACCTCGCCAACGGATTAAGTTCTCAAATAAATTCCAACGCCTGTCCTACAACACATCGGCTCATTACTCTACGATTGGTGCTATCAAAACACCTGTCAGCGGCCGCGTGACTGTTCGTAAGCACGCATCGTGCTGCCTACCTCTAATGCAAATCAAGGTCGTGAACCCTTCCGATGTATGGACTGGCCATGTTTAATGCACGGATTAGTTAGTTATGGATAAGAAGTGGCTAATAGGACGACGTGCTTGAGTTGATGTATTGAGTGCTAGATTAATTTGTCAACGTTTTCTTTATGTTGTTTTAGTTATAAAATCGAATGTTTTCTTGATGTAATCTGACGTTTGAATTAATGTTGTGACATGGTAAGTGTTTCGAATGTTCATGTATTACTCGACTATTGATTTGTTGTAAAACAAGAGGCTATTAAAAGGACTATTAAATTATAGGCCCACAGTTTTTCACTAAAATCTCAGCATCCAATGATGAAAGATTAATCTCAATGGCATAAATTATTAATTCCGATAAGATGTGTAGGAAGAAGAAGCGATCACGCAACAGGACGCGCCACGAAACTGACAAACATCGACACGACTATCTTATTCTTACAATCTAAGATCCACGCTCTTCTTAAATAAATAGCTTACGGTACATCCATAAGTCAATTATTTCATTAATTAAACATCTGGTGAACGCGATAACACATCGATTCAGGCTTAATGTCACAAATTGTGAGTAGAATCTTGATTGCCACTATCTTGATATTGACTTCGCTGAAACGTGTGCAATTTTCCTGCAATTAATCATTTTACGATTGATATTGAAGAGGCATTTTTTCGGTAAATTATGGCTGTCTGTCAATCTTGAGTAAAGCTTGGATAAAAAATTAATAACGTATTTTGGAAAGTAATTTTATGCATTTTAATGGCACACACGTTTCACATCATTCACATCCAATAACAAGTACCACTTGCTCAGTCAATCCAGGTCCCAAATTTTATTCAAATCGGTTCAGCTACTAGCATATTTTGGTGGTACGCATGAGGCCATACATACCTAAGAATCAAATGGCATTGTTTTTCATAGACTTATTTTGCAAATATCTTTTTTTTTTTGTTGTCATTCTTCATACAAAATATTTTGACAAAGTCACGTATTAATGTAAAACATCCATACGTGAAATATGACAATGTCGCATTTTATTAGTTTTAAATATGAAATATATTTTTTGATGATTGATTTGCCTGAAAACTAAACTATGCATTTTGGATCACATATTCTATAACTTATTGTATTATTTTCACTCACAGAATATAACAAAATGTATGGCTATAATCAAGTTACTAAACTTTAAGCATCGTATATGAATAAAGGGAAATAAGTACAAGCTTTCGTGGCGAATAAAAAGTACGGAATATAATCAGAGTATACGAGGCATTCTTTGTGTTCCTAATATCCTCAAACTTACAGTCAATAAAGTTCATTGATCTATCCTTTTTCCTAACAAAAAAACCCAACGCCCATACATGATAAACAAAGAGAAAACATAATCCCTCATGTATGTAGGTGTTGAATAAGAACCTACATACATGAAACTTTAATTATCTGTATGCAGCACAGATTATAACGATTAGCAGTATAATGTTGAGAAAATACGAAACAATACAATTATTACAAAAATAGACACAGTTGCGCATCTTGTGAAGTGATTTATTCGAAGTGTCAGGCCTCCTGCTAGGTTACTGCAAAATTATGGCTGATGACTTAATCAAAGTAGACATTTAAGTTTTTAATACTTATTAAAAAGCTTTAATAGCCTCCGTTGTTGGAATATAGGAGAAATTTGATATCAGCATACCCCAGCATTCTTCTTTTTTTTTTCGTACTCCTCCGCTATTCTTTCCTGATTAATTTCGTGGCGAGACCCAAGACAGTTGAATCATTTCTCCGGGACTCATCGAGCTTCATTGCTCGGCGTTTTTCTGGCGGTCTCCACTGTTGATTCTGGCTTTCAGGAGTTGCAGTGGGTGGGAAAATGTGTGGCGGGTTTTGTCACAATCGCAGTCTTAGCAAATAAATCATTGCTTCACCTTTAATTGTTGCTGCTTTGAATGCAAATTTCTCTAACATGGAATAAAAAAAAAAACAAATAAATAAAAAAAAGTCACAGTGACAGCTGTCGTCACAGACAAAACACATACGGCAAAACAAAAGTATAATCCGTTCATTTGTAGTTGCGCGCATATTCTGACAATCAATCACCTGGCTCGAAAGTCTTGAAACCACTTGGAGGTAATCTTCCCGAAGCGTGTGAATGCGGTCACGATGTTTCTCGGAGGCGGTCTATATTTTATGGTTGGTGTTGCAACTCTATGGGAAACGTACCAAAACGATGAATGATTAGAACGTTCGCCGTTTCCAATTTCGAATTTTCGAATGTAACCGTTTTAGATATGCCTTAAGGACTTGTCTGGTAAAGCTATATAGCGATGATGTAAAGTTGGTACACAAAATATATATAGGGAGTAATAATTTGATGTAACGGGACCAACAAGTCAGCAGTAGAATTTAAACAAATAAATCCACAATCATGGCATATCATTAAGAAAATATAAAATAATCAACGAAAAACGGCTTGTGAATAAATTTATAATCACAGCCTCCTAATAGGCTGAATTGCCATTTTACAACCAATCCAAGACTTAATCGGTGAAACTGTTCATTTGCAACGTAATTATTTAGTTTTCTCAATAACATTAATGAATGCCGTTCATTATTGTTACTGGACCTATATAATTATATAATTACATCCTGAGATCTATATAACAGGCAGGACGGAACGACCACATCCGCACTGACGACCAAAATCAAGTATGCCTTTACGATACATTTATAGCATTCATTTAAATTGGAAATGTGAAATTATTAACGCTTTACTCATTCAGACGAGGGGTTAAATAGCTGTTAAATAATAAAGGCTGTCACCGGCAGCGTTGCTGTCAATTTATAGGGAATTAATAACCCCACCTTTTATAAAGTCTTCACAAAGTTAATAAATGGTTCGATCATTTGTCAAATGAGCGCAGCACGTAATAGTTTATAGGATAAGAGGCTGCTTCACGGCCTCGAGGGTCAGGCCATGGGGCTATGCGTGCCAAGTCTCATCCGTGAGGCCAGGCCGAAGATGTACGATCACTGTCCGACGCGGATATACGATGCGAGGCGAGAAAATACTACGGCTAGCACGCAAGGACTGCATGCACAGGGCCGGATTTGAATTGGTAAGAGGTGCATTACTTACATCTATCTTCGATACTGTTTTAAAGTGATGTGTTGACTGAGAGTACAGGTTGGGAACGGGAAAGGTTTATTGTTTATTGAATGTGATTTTATAAAGTAGGAATCAACTGCGGGTAATTTAAAGTTTGTCTGGTTAGTTAGCTTGCTTGGCTAGCTTTAGTTCTGTTATTAGATTTCCTTATTTATTTGGGAAGAAATAAATACTTGGTTTCATATATTGGCTAAACGTCTATTTTGGATTTAATTATTTGATTTCGTAAAATCCAACAGTGGGATTATCTTTCTCACTTGCAAATAGATTATTCTATCAGCTCTGGAGTTAAAATATTCATTACGAATAGTAAGCCTTAACGCCTCTTCGGTTTCGCAGCTTTATCTTTCCAACTTGCATATCGATTTTCAATGTACCCCGTTTAATATGGGCTGTCCTTTCTACCGTTGGGGGACATTAGGTACGGCCACAACGTCATCATTTAGCGTGCATCCGGCATGCTCTTCGCACGTTAGAGTGCGGGCCTGGCGGTCCCGTCCATAGACGAACGACAGCGCGAACGCGATTGAGAGAGCATTTTGACTCCTAAATGAGTTCGTTCACACGGCATAGGTTCATGGTCGAGGACCATTCTTTAGGATTCTTATGTAGGATGTACTGCTGTTTAAGTGTGACTTATAATGGTCATTAGCTTATTATATTTATGATTGTAATTAGTGTTCATATTGTTTATTTCCTTGCCGATGTAGCTATAGACAATGACTATAGACTAAGCTGGAGTTCGTGGAAGCTAAGGGAATAAAAAGGATGTATGGCTAATTGAAGTTATTAATTACGTAACAGGTTTATGTTATAAGTAGAATAATATTTACAAAAATATTAACTTCCTATCTGTTTTTATGAGAAAATATACTGAAAACAGGTAGAAATAAAGACGAAAAAAATAGGTGGTAGTATTATTTATATTTATACCAAGATGGTATTACTTTCATAGCCCGCTCAACATCTAAGATAGGCACTAAGATTTCTTTTGTTTCCCAGATTAATTCTGAAGCATTGTTAGCAGAAGAATGATGAACATCTAATTTAATTAGGTGAATATTACTTTAGATGACGTAGCAGTAACTCCAACATTATTTATCTCGCCCCACGCTATCATCAACACATTCCATCGGTGTGATGATCCTATTTAAACTTATAACTAATTTTGGAGTGACTAACTGTGTGAACCTTTCTGATATGAATATTTATTAACTTATGTTTTGGACACTAAACATTAGAGTTCATTAGTTACTCTATGACTTTAAATCCATTGCCTTTCTCGCTGTGGATCTTTGTTACCACCTAGCAAAAAATCATTATGTGCAGTAACTTCAGCCTCAATTTTAATGATATTGGTAATATTTTTTGTTATAGGTATTATGTAATCAGTCATTGGTGTCCAAGATATATTATAAACTACAAATAACTTAAAAAAGTTACTTGTCTGACCGGGAATCAAAATCAATCCTTCTCTGTATGAGATTAGGCCATATGATATTATCTACATACGAGTATATTGGCTGGAGGGAGACGCTGTCTCTGCTTTGACTTATGCTGACGACCTGATCCTACTTGCAGGGTCTAAGGTGGGGATGCAGTCCTCCATTGACTGTATTTGGCGCACTGGAAGAATGATGGGCCTTTTTGTTAGCCATGCTAAAAGGGCAGTGCGAGGTGTACTACATGGCCGATCGTACCTTCAAGGTAGGATCGCGATGGTTGAGGCAAGTCTATTGTACTGCGTCCAATGCGGGCAGGACACGGCGCAGCACACGCTCTCCGAGTGTGTGGCCTGGGAGGAGCAGCGCCGTGTCCTCACGAAGTAGGGGGCGACCTGACACTGCCGGCAGTAGTGCGGAGGATGGTCGGTAGCGCAGAGACACCGGGGTGGTTTTTAGTCAGTAGGAGTCTGACAGACCCCGTCGCCCACCCCAGAGCGGCGAACATCCAAATTTTCCACCCCGGAACAAAAAAAAAGTCTATTGCATCGAATGTTGGCGCTATTTACGTATCTGGATGCGTGAGGTTAGAGCATGACTTCAAAGTAGCCTTGACTAACATCTCCAAGGCGCTCCTTAAACTGCAGTAACGGCTCGATATTAATTTTTCCAATATACATGGATGACTTGTCACTGACATATGTCTCATATAGGCCGTATGATAAGTGACATGTCATCCATGTATATTTATGTACTATAGTATATAACTGGCACAAAATAAGTTTCTCATGATTTATCCACCACGGACCAATGAAAAAACTATTGTCAGCTAAGCTCTGAAACTATACCGGTTATACAAAACCGAACATACCCATGTAATTGGTACATTCGGTTTTGTATAACCGATAATAATTTTTTTTTGTCCAACAAGTCTGAGACATAACAAGCAACCAATTACGCACTTCGTGTCACCTACAAATGCAAATCGTTGTGGAAACAAGTAGTGTCCGCGCGACCGATATCGATTTACATCATAATACACTATTACAGAATATCATCACGCGTTCCGATTGATCGTGTTTAAACAATCGATGCCTCGATGAGAATAAGAATTCGGGCTATTATAATAACGATTTCGAACAAATGTATGTACTATACTCATTCCATAAACATTCATCATCGTCCCACTGCTGGGCATAGGTTTCCTCTCATACAGAGAAAGATTGAGCGTAATCACCAGGCATGCTCAATGCAGGTTGACAAATTCAGACTTAAAGTCCAGGTTTCCTCAAGATGTTTTCCTTCACCTTGTAACCAGTCATTAGTGACCAAGATATACTTAGAAAGTACATATAACTTAGAAAAGTTACATTGGTACTTGCCTGATCTGGAATTGAACCCGCACACTCATACTTGAGACGCTGGTGTTTTAACCACTAGCACCCATAAACATTATCTAAGAGAAATTGAAATTGTTATAAATAACCGAATTGTTTTTTTTTAATAATTATAAACTAGCGCTTGACCGCAATCCCGTCTGGTGGTAAGCAGTGATGGCGATCGTTGATGGTAAAGCGCGCTGGTTTATTAAGAGCCTATTCACTCAGAAAAACTGAGCGAATACGAAGGAAGACGACAGTTGAGCGAGATGATGCAATGTTAAACCCAACAACACGACCAATGCTGCGCCAAAGGGAGATTGATCTGAAGACCCCCCACGACCAAACTCCCAACACAACAACATTTGGCGCATCGTACCCAGGACACATCGCAACACAACTGCTCAGACCGACATTGCTTCTATACAAAAACAACCAATCGAACGGGTTTATAAGAACGTTCGTTCTCCTAATAGGGTATTTGACTAAAAAAAAAACTAATTAGTCCGTCAGTCAGATTTCCAAAAAATACTAGACACGTACTTTTTCTTTTTTCATATAAACAAAAAATTAAGACGACAAAGTGCCTTGAAAACTCGTGTGACGTCACTGGACGCTACACTTTTTAGCGAGCAGTGACGTCACCAGCCACCACTACTGATCTTTGATGCCTTTTATATTTGTCAATCTTTATTGATTTGATAAAACAAAATATACGTATCCAATATTTTTCTATAATCTGAATGACGGACTAATTAGTTTTTTTAGTCAAATACCCTATTATAATAACGTTCGCAGTTAGAGCGGTAATTCTACTAATTTTAAAAACGGTCACAGTCTGCACCTTAATTGCCTAACACATTATTTCTACCAATTGGAATCATTTTGAAACCAGTTCCTAATCCGTTGCTCCATATGTTTGAAAAATGTGTCTGCTCAAGAACATAAATAGCGCAATGAATGTTGTTGAAATGTCAAAATGAAACCGATTGCCACTCATAGTCTGTTACGCAATTACGCTGCTGATCTCAGTCTAAATCTGTAAAAAATACTTCTAATTTTCTATATATTTTTGAAAAGGTTTTGACATTTGACTGTCGCCGAGATGACACTAGGATTACATTTTGAACGTTTTAATTGACCTTCTGAGATTGACTTATACACTATTTTAATTTCTAATGATAGAAGCCTTCAATTTTTTATAACCGTTTTTAATTGTTTATCATTACAATAATCGTTTATTCATGTGTTAGGATTTCTTTCTTAGCTTCGTATATTTCTATAAAATCCTTAATTTTACTGACATAAATGTTCTTTTATGATTCGTATCCCACGGTTTCTCGACCGTACCGGGGTATAGCTCTCCCCATTGTATGTGTTTCCCACAACGTCTCAAGAAATGTGAAACCAATACGTACTTGTTGGAACTTATTAGTTTTACCAGTAATTTTGAAATAATTAAAATGAGATAAAAGTACTGCTAGACATAAATTATTTGAAATTGCTTCTCGCATGAAGCAGAAACGGTTGGCTAACAGTTCTGAAGTAAACCAAAGCCAATGAAGAATTTCGTTATTTATTATACATCTAATAAGTTTCCACAATAGTCTAGATATTCCTAGGGACACTGATAGATCGTAAACAATAAATAAAAGACGATGAAAAAAATATATTCCAGTGGCAAAATTCAAGCAGTCGAATTTCTCAGAATGTATATGAACTGAGGAAGTATATACATTATATTATGTTCTATTAGTCATGCCTCAATCTTTTATTTCCTCGTTCATCGAGATTCAATCTCAGTCCACTATTTTAGTATTGTTATCGATCCATTTTTAAGTATAAAGTATTGGGTTGGCAACTAAATCAAGTAAAAAAATATAGTAGCAGTGAATGTAATAAAGATAGAATGAAATTGATAGCAGCATAGATCCCAATGACTTTAAAAGCAATAAAAAATACTAGAAAGGCATAAAGAATTTCGTTCCCAATCCAACAATCAAAATTCCAATTCAAACATCGGCCACTAAAAAGATGCAACGAATGAAAGTGCTAACTATTCTGTAAAGTGTAGACAAGCCGCGACAAAATCATAAAATTGACCTATCACTGAAACTACAACCTTATTTCTTTCTTATAAGAATGATTTTTGATGTATTGGAAGCAAACACACGTTTGTGTTACGAGGAATACAAATCGTAAATGGCAAACAGAATTGGAAAGCAAATACGGCTTTGTGGTCGATTCACTGAACAAACATTTCCATCTACGAACGGGCAGAATGCACGGCATTTAGCCCAAATATCCTAGCAGCGTATAATTGCATAACAACAAAACTATTGTATTTGAGTTTATGTGGGAGATTCTCTCAGCATTCCTAAAATTTCCAGCTCCGTTCCCACATTAACGAAATCGTTTTAATAACTTGAAATTGTATTCAAGATTGTTGATTATGGGACTGCTTTCTTTGATGAATCAAGATTTGATGACACTACCGAATCTATTATGTGAACTATTTTTTAACAGCCGTCATTAAACGCACATTTAAATAAATTCCAGATTATCTAAAAGTTAACTTTGAAGTGCATAACAAAAATAAATATATAAATTGTCTTATCTTATTGTATTGGATCTTATTTACTGTTTTTCACAGACAAGTTATAATTCCGTACATCAGTTTAAAATACCGTATCAGTTTTGACAAAAAAATTATGTTCGCCCACTAGTTCGATCCGTCAAATAACGGTTAAAAGGACAGAGTATAAGGTGTAGTATATAACCTTTTAATACGTAGGTCAATTATGCTCCGAATTCAAAAGTACCTATTGAAATAAAATTAACAGTTTTCATGAAACAAATCGAAAAAACAAATGAAAAAATGAACTAAGCTTGTCTGTCAATTACTAAGATTGTGATATAGCGTTTTGAAAAGCGTTCGATATCACTAATTGTCCATGCGACTTTTAGAGGTGATCCAAGCGCAGTCTTATTGATAATTTTGTCACCTCCTCTGGTGACTCCTCCTCTGGTATTATTAGATTATTTCTCATGATTTTCCTTCCTTAAATATCAAAAATATCATTGTTATTATGATTTACTTTGTGAAGTTTTCATTGATCATTTAATTTAGTCTGTAGTTTATTAAGTATTCAATCACTTACTTGAAATATAATATTGTGGATAGATTAATTTACTATCTAAACTGGCGGCTTTCCGTTTTCACATTTTTCTTTAAGTTTGATTAAATCTTACACTTCATTATTCCACAACTTTGTCAGATGTTTCTAGAATTACCAGATTACGTATAATTTTCCTTTCTTTTGTCTTTTAACCCAACACAAAATTAATCAAGATGTTTTCTTTCTTGATCGTGACGTTCACATACAAGTACTTCATAGTGGAAAAATCTTTACGCCTTCAAAACTGTTTCTCCTAACAAGCTGCTACATCACAATGACCGTCAGCTCTGACGTCATAATCTCACACGTTCAATATTGACAATCAACATCACAAACCGTTTGCCGCACTTCGCTTGATTTTGTAAAGCAAATGTTTAGAATGCGTCCAACGCATAGCAATGACTGGAAAGTAAATAGTTCTCATTCATCTTTATCGTATTAATAATATGCTTTCTAAGCAGACAGCCGTGTTGACTATCAGTTCGTATTACGAACTATGTTAGCCGTCGAAGAGTATTAAACTTTATACTTATGCAAGTGTAAAGTATTAGAAGGTACAACTTTCTATTGTATAGAACTCAGATAGATAACATATATAGACAGGAGAAAGACTCTAACGACACTTCTAGGCCAAGTGCGAACAAATATTAAGAAACAGGAAGCCGTACGAAGGACGGGTCTGAGCAGTTGTGTTGCAATGTGTGCCGGGTACGATGCACCAAATGTTGTTGTGTCGAGAGTTTGATCATGGAGAGTCTTCAGATCAATTTCCCTCTGGCGCAGCATAGAGCATCGTTGGTTGTATTTTTGGGTTTAACATTGCATCACCTAGCTTAACTGCCGTCTTCCTTTCTATTCACTCATTGTTTTATTTAGTAAAAACCCTCTTATTAAACTAGCGCGCTTTACCATCAACGATCGCATCACTGCTTACCATCAGGTTTGCGGTCAAGCACTAGTTTATAATTATAGAAAAAAAAACAACAAATTCTGCGTGTGAGCATGAAATTTCTTGTTCCCTCATTCTTCGCATTGCATCGCCTGTCCACGTTTACTTTGTTTTCGCCTAATGTTCTTTCTGACTATTTTTGATAGGTTTCCTAATAGCCCAGTCATATTAGGGCTTTCACCTCGGAATGAAAGATAATAAGCTGCAAATTGGTATGAACCTTTGTTTTGTCATTCTAAATGTTGTCTCAAAAGTCACAATCGTTATCGTGTCCGCGTCTCGAGATATTCAAGGTCAAAGGTCACAAAAATCGGTTTTTCGCGAATATCTGGCTTCCTATCGGTTAAATGAGATTTGCATTTATTATAAAAGTTGTAGGCTATAAAATTCCCTACAACTTTTGTTTAAACTTTTTTTCATACGACCAACCGTTTTGAAGGTAGAACGCGAAGAGTGCACATCGTACAGTCATATGCGGCCTAATGCAAAGTCAAGCGTGAGTTATGGTTATCAGTACGTTATAAAGTCAATTATTTACTTGGAAATTATAATTATTAAACAATGCAAAGTCGTGGTGGCCCAGTGGTTAAAACACCAGCCTCTCAAGTATGAGTGCGCGGGTTCGATTCCAGGTCAGGCAAGTACCAATGTAACTTTTCTAAAGTTATATGTATTTTCTAAGTATATCTTGGACACCATTGACTGAAGGTGAAGGAAAACATCTTGAGGAAACCTGGACTTTATAAGTCTGAAATCGCCAACCCGCATTGAGCAAGCGTGGTGATTACGCTCAATCCTTCTCTGTATGAGAGGAGACCTGTGCCCAGCAGTGGGACGATAAAAAAAAAAAGGTTGATGATGAAACAATGCCCATTATTTATGTACTAACTATTAATTATTTATATTTAATTAAAGTAAGTAACTTGATTATTTATATATAATTATTCATATTTAACTATTTAAGTATAAAATATTATTAATTCTGGATTATATATTTTAGTTTTATTTTAAGTTAAAATGATAGTAAGAGTATATATTTTACACATATTTTTATTTATTATTAAATACGGCATAATATACATTTATCAAAATGTGAGTTCAAATATCAAAAGTATCTTTGTTGATTTTAATTGTAATGAAATTGGAAATGGAAACTAATTATCTTCTTCTTCTTCGTCGTCTTCTTCTTCTTGTCGCTCAAAAATGTTCGATTCATTGTCATCATCCTCATTATCTGTCATGTTCATCTCCAAACCTTCCAGAATATCGGGATCATATGTATTTTCTTCATCGGGATTACTTGGATACAGTGAAGCGTTGAGGCAAGCTTGTCCGTTGCACTGGCCGCAAGCTAAAGAACATTGTAGCCCTGATTTTCTGCATCCACAGCGGGAACCACAACCATTTTTGCAATTGCAAAATATTACGTTTAGTAGTTCGGCTGGTGCTGGAGGTAATAATGTTCGTATGGGCTCCAGGATTTCATTTTCAAGCATCCAGCCCCATTCTTGAGGTTCTAAGTCCTTCCCTAACCGCGTTTGAAAGTACATAAATAATGGGCATTTATAACGTACTGATAACCATAACTCACGCTTGATCTTGCATTAGGCCGTATATGACTGTACGATGTGCACTCTTCGCGCTCTACCTTCAAAACGGTTGGTCGTATGAAAAAAAAGTTTAAACAAAAGTTGTAGGGAATTTTATAGCCTACAACTTTTATAATAAATGCAAATCTCATTTAACCGATAGGAAGCCAGATATTCGCGAAAAACCGATTTTTGTGACCTTTGACCTTGAATATCTTGAGACGCGGACACGATAACGATTGTGACTTTTGAGACAACGTTTAGAATGACAAAACAAAGGTTCATACCAATTTGCAGCTTATTATCTTTCATTCCGAGGTTGACCCCTTTTTTTACCTAATATGACTGGGCTATAAGTGATAAAATACTTACTCGCTAATTGGGCTACCAAATAAGAAAATAATTTTCCATTGCAACTGGTCGTCCCAAAGATTTGGGTGCTGAAACAAACTAACTCTTCAGCTTTATTTAACTGTATTATTATAAATAATACTAGCGGCCGCCTGCGACTTTGTTCGCGTGGAGTTACTTATTTCAACATTTTATTATAACCCAATAGTCAATATCTTTATTGCTTTACCATAAGTTCATATAAGTAAGGGTGTTAACAATTTATGTGAGATCAATTATGGACCCTGTAGGGCACAGCAAAATAGGGTAACAGGAGAGAGAAAGCTCTGTTTGAATATCTTAAAATAATATAATTATATTGAAAATTCATTTAATAATAAATAAAATATATACGAAGATTATTAGCATCATTTTACTTAATCTACAATTTATATATTATTTTATCTTTGATATCTGACTAATTTTACTTTATTTGTTTATTTCCTTATTTGTATATTTGTGTTTAAATTATGAATAATTATAACGTTTCAGACGGTATTTTTGTAGTATGTTTAAGATAAGTATAATTAATTATATATTTAATTTAAATTTCAATTATTTTTTCAACCCCAAAATATACAGCACACATTTTATTTTTTTCTGATGCTCCGCTCCTATTGATCTCAGCGTGATGTTATAGCCTAAAGCCTTCCTGGATTAATGGGCTATCCAACGCAAAAAGAATTTTTCAAACCGGACTAGTAGTTCCTGAGATTAGCACGTTCACACAAATTTTTCAGCTTTAAGTATATATTAGTATAGATATATCTAGTTAAAAAGATAACTTCTTCCTAGTTAACCCACATGCCATTACCTGCGACCTTTAAAGTAAAGGGCGGGAACAGTTGGCGGACGGGTGCGTGCGCACCTGCGCAAGCACATGTCGCCCCCCACCCGTAGCACACGTGCCCACAATGAACGTGTCTTTTTTTACTTTTTTATTTTATAACGGATCTGCGCATCCTGTATCTTAGATGCTGCAGCTGATCTTTTGCGAACACCTTTTGATTAATTTATAGTAACCTCCATAGATCTATAGCTTGATGTCTCCATGCACGTGGGACTGTTACTCCATACTCCATAAAGCGGGTTCTGAGATCATAAAAGGGTTCTTCAAGGTTGGCTATTGAATATTTTATTATTATAACACTCAGTTACCATTGAAATAACTGTAGTATTTTTTTGTATTTTTTGTGTGACCGGTTCTTTTTTGTACTTTAACAATTATTTTGATGTGCGTATGAGTAATGGTTCAGCTTCCGAAAATATATATAAGTATTTTTAAAGGGGAGCGGAATTCTTCGTGATGATTGAAGTCTCAGATTTAAAATAAGCAATATGACTGTCATTTCTGGATTTTTGATAGTAGATATAGGTTGTCAGAGGCCTGGAAATCTTACCAGTAAATCTTATAGTTCTTTTAAAGCTACCCTAGAGGTATCGTAATACCCAGTAATTGGGTGATGAAGGTCCTATAGGCTGTAGGTTTTTTTATATAAATTATTTACTATTGCTTGCCCGCAATCCCGCCTGAAGGTTCATCGATGATGGTAAAGCGCGCTAGTTTATTAAGAGCCTATTCACTTAAAATTGTAGCCCGACGGAAATACCGCCGCTGGCAAATAGTTCCAGTCGCTTGATAAACGCGGTGTAAAAGACGAGGTGAAACGCTTCGTTCGGATCGCAGTGGTGTCAACAATGTAAGGGTGGAAACTCGTCGTACGACGGGTCATCTGATGATGGAACGGAGATGAGGGAATTAAATCATACAAAATGTCCATATCTACTGGTATTGAGCTGCATGTCCATCCTCAACTATATAGCCTTTCATAACTAGTTAGCTTCGGCTTCCCGGTTAGACTTGAATATAATAAAAAGCCATACCATACAATAGCATATCCACAAAATGCATTGAGTCCATAATTCTGCCATATATCATTCCACAATTATTCATTCAGTTTACAAAATAATTCAAGGTCTTCTAAAACTTCATACGTTGTTTTGATAAACTTATTTATCACTGAGCCGATAACTAGAAAACACACGAGAACTCGTAGAGCTAACTAACTGTTAGCCACACCACAGTGACACACATAACGAGCAACCATGTCACACAGTGAGGGAAAAACTAGGAAAATTGGACAAAAACACGCAGAAACTGGTAGATGTCGCTATTAGCTACTACTGGTGTAATGAGATTGATTAATGGACGCACCCAACTTGTTTCCTTTTCTTTCTTTAAAAAAAAAAAAACATTTGTGTGATGGGTGTGATCAGTTATAATCCAATGATTGGTATTAAAGCCTAAGTGGTTAATACCCATCAATTATAATTAATTGACTTAAAATTAAACATGACTGAAGAGATGTGAGTAACGTTAATTGAATCATTAATGGTATAATTCGTGTTTAAATTTAATATTTATGTGTCCCAAAAGTAAGAAGATGAGAAAATTGCAACATTTTAAACATTTGAACCATTTAAAGTTTCATAAGAGGTGTCTTTTCAGAAAGTTCTCGCACTAAGAATTCAATTTAATAATCCGTGCATCGTAACAGGTACGGTGCGAAATTAGCGATATTATCGATACGATATGTCGAAATCAATACTTTTTAAATATTTTAATGTCGTATTACCACACCACTATAGTGCTGGCACAGCAGGATTCCGTTAAAATCATATAATGATTAGTAATGATCTTTAAATATTGTATGTAACTTTAAAAAATCAATAAAACGGTGTCCTGTAATCGCCAGAAGTTTTACTGTCAAAATTAAGTTGTATTTTTATTAACTCTCGACGAGAGCTTGGTATTGGAATATTATTCACAAAATTATTATAGGGCAGAGTACTTCATAAATATGTACAATACTGCTTAGTATTACTTAGTATGTATTCCTTTCTAAAATAATACTGATAAAAGACGTTTATAGATGAGCCATCGACCTCACGCGCGCCACTCTGAGAACGGGATTCAAATATCGAATGTCGATGGCGGCTCGGCTCGAGTACAGGCGATGATATTAATTTACTTTTAAGCTTTCCTTATTAACAGAAGGTTTGGTGTTGTATAACTTCCTTGCTTTTATTTTTAAAATCACACTTAAAAATAAATTTATGAAACGTTTTCTTGTCTTTTGGCGTTTCTCAATGGCGTAAGTGTTAGTCCTTCCTGCTAATATTATAAATGCGTAAGTTTGTGAAGACGTATGTAAGTATAGATGGATGGATGTTTGTTACACTTTCAAGCAAAACCTACCAAATGGATTTCGATGATATTTAGATACACCGGTAGTTTATAACCAGGAATAACACATAAGATATTCTATCCCGATATTACCACAGAATTGTACATGTGCGGATGAACCCGCGGCACGCAGCTAGTCTCACATAATTAAGATTTTTTTGAATGGGAATATGTTAAGAATAGTCTCCCATGTAGCTACATAACGCCCACTCTACACATAATATATTCTATTTTTAATTATTACTATCATCATTAGAAACCATTTTTTTTTTTTTTGTTAACGAACTAGTAAAAATATGCCTATGTGTCGTATTTTTTGCTAAATGCTAAGTAAACTGAAAATAAAATAATATCGAACTTTGGCCAGCATGTGAGTGCTAAAAAATGCAGCCACTGTGCATTTTATTTGCTAACATGTAATTATTGATTTAAAATTGTAAATATTCATTTATGTGTATTAGGTAAAGCGTTAGCTCTTCGTTTAACTAACATTGCACATGTTAATTTCAATAGGTAGCTGTACTAAATGGCTAAAAAGACACATACCTAAGTGTAATTAAAAAGAAGACTTAAGTACTGCAAAAATTATTGATACGCAACATTATATTTTCATCCTACTTAGGTAAAATAGGAGTATTAGCAGATAACAGTTATAGTAAATTACTTATAGATCTGCTCAACTCAATCATCATCGAGATTAATTTAAATTTTTATAACATCCCCGTCACCCTTCAATTAAATAAACCATATTTCTAATATGTTGAAAATATGCTAGTATGTATAATACTTCAATATTGAAATTATTTTAGTCTATAAAATATACAATTACATATTTCGACTCATAAAATACACTAAACTTCAAAATTACTTACATAAACCGAAATATACTGCATATCTGAGACCTTGGACTTCGAGTAGACTACCACAGCCCGCACTTAGTTCACAAAAACTCAATAAAAACATGTTCTCAATCCATTGCAGCACAAGTTAACACTGAGCACTTGAACACACGACTGACCTCTTCTATGTACAGCGCAGAAGGGAACGGAATCGCTTCTGAATGTAACTTGAAAGTATTGTGGTAGGGGCAGTCATCGTTGCGTGACGACTAGGTACGTTCGGAAACACGTCACGGCAATTACCATGTCCCTCGATTATCATTCTTGGCGCAGCATTATTCGTCTATTGAGCATTTTTGGTTAAAAACTTGAATTAGTACTTTCAACATGGTTTTGAATTGATTTAAGTGGTTATCAGAATTATTTGTGGGACCTTTATTTTCAGACTTTTTTTTTATTTTAACATGATAATTTACATAAGCAGGCTTTTCCACAGACACAGCATAAACAACAATTTGTACTTACTGAATTATTGTAGCATCTAGTTGAATCATATTCAGCACATTTTTTCATTATAGGTACCTATGTTTTCAATTTTCCATGCGTAATACTTTTGATGTTATGTCAAAAACATACATCAACCTTCGAAAATTCAAATAGGCATATTTTTAAATTTCAATGGCCAGCAATTCTGTGTTCTCATTTCAAATTGTAGGTATGACAACTATTTTTATTGTTGCTGGCCAGCGCGATGACAAAAAGTTAAATGTTTTGGGGCCCGCATCCATGTAATGAGTTTGACTTTGGATGACGTGTTTCTATTTCAAATGCACTACGGTCGACACTTAGCAACACAGACTTGATAAACTTGTTAGAAACTTACCAAAATAAAGTGGAATTTGTAGTTATTCACTTGTCCATGGTGTTGGAAATTATGATAACTCTGCAACAAAAGAAAAAAAACATTAGTTAAGTACTGAAAGTTTAACTGTTAAGAAATTTACGTTAATATTTCTAGAACAGTTTGCCGTATACTATTCTAATGCTCGAACTGTATATACTAAGCGGTATGCAAAAAGCCACGCGTCCTATGTAAATATTTAAGTAAAACATTCATTGTTTTATAAATCCACTCAAAGGATTATGTAAATTTTAACAGCAATCGAAAAACATTTAACATTGTAACAGAGATCGAAGATTTACTTATTTATTATTTATGGAAATAGCATCATATTGAATGGTAATTTAAGAGTTGTGTCGTAAATAAATTAAAAATGATGGTCTTGGACACGTTAATCTAACAGTTACTGCTGTCGTAATGATTCTGTTAAAATATATTGAATTAATTAAGAAAGAAAGATGTAGTGCAGCAAAATGTTTGTTATATATGTACAAATGTTTGTTATGAATTTACATCGTAAATTCTGAATTTTGAAGAGGCACTGCAGGCGAGATTAAACATAGAAATATGGTAGCTGTAGTGAATTTTTGATAGAGTTCATTTTAGATCAATGATGTATTATAGAAATTTGTGTAATTAATAATCAATTGATGGCGTCTCAGGCGTTTACTGACCAAAACCCACCCATGTTCTCAGGCGTGCTCCCGCGACAGGCAACTGAAGGTTGCCACAAGTCTTTACTAGCCTGTAGTGTAGAACATTGAACAGTGGTTTATACCACAAAAAATGCAACTTAAACTACACTTTTCCATAGGAACAAAGCACTATCATCCCTTTTTTTGTTTGGGATGGGGTATCATCAAATGACCTCTTCCGCTTTGAGCCGACTGGACGGGCGTGTCAGACTATTACTAACTAAAACCCACCCATGTTTCTATCACTTGTCTATGCGCCAGGGCCACGGTTTCTTAACACTATCATACCTAACAATATTTTCTAAAATTTCCTAACAAGACAAACCAAGACAAAGCTTAGAACCGCTAGTTAAACGTCATCAATTCAAAATATTCGTAGTTATTTATCGGTCCATTATCGGCGTGTGCGCTGACGGTAGGCTCGCTATTGTGATGTACTCGCCACCTCACTCCTATTGTGCTCGTCTGATATCTGCCAGCTTTATTATCAACTGTCTTTGTACTGCATTTCGTTTTGTATTTGCAGTAATTTCAGTGTGAACTCTTTTGTAAAAGGTTCACCGTTCAGTGAGTTCTTGGTAAAATCCGGACGCATTTCTCTTGTAAGCAAGCGTTTTCAGCGTAGCGGGCGTAGTGGAGTCACTACGCAAATGCTACGCCGCCGTGAAACTACAATAATTTTCATTCTTGTAGCAAAATAAACCTTGTAAAAATCTAAAATAAAATGGTTGCCGTTTGTAGACTCATCATTAGCATATGTTTAAGCATATTAGGTAGTAATTTTGCATCATATAAAGTAGGAAACGTATTTCTAAAAAGCAGTAGCCAATACATAAAACAAAACAGCAACATTAAAACTTAATACATGTTCTACCTAACAAATCAGCAGTTTGTTACGATCGCATCCATTCAATAAATCTATAGCTGAGCAAGCGCCGCGTTGGATCTTACAAAGCTTTGTCCCGAGGCATTCGCTGCGATCCTTATAACAGATAATAACGCATTGTATTATATCCTAACTGTTTTCTAACAACGAATTTGGACCATAAATTCTATACTTGATCCAATATAATATATTTTGAATAACGAATATGATTTTCTACTGAAGATTTACGATGTCGTTGAAGAAAATTACTGAGGTAAGTTACTGATTTTGATAGTGAAATAAATATCAACAAATTTCTGTTGTAGGTTTATTTATGCTCAATAAACATGAAAAATACAAAAGATTTTATTGTTTGATCCAATAAAAACATTATTTCGTATAGACAGACAAAAGAAAAAACGGACGTTCCACCGTTTTTTTTTTTTCTTTTAAGATAATACCTACTGGTCCTATATCATAAATACAATACAATGCCAAGTCCTCCTCAAAAACAATAGATACAAATAGGAACCATCTAACTGCATTTCCTAATCCTGAGGAGTAGAATAATACAAATAAAAAATGGCAACTGGGAAACGCCAGAGAGTTTCGCGCCATTTCTATTTTTTTTTTTTTTAATTTAAAAAGGCGCGAGTTCTCGTGTGACCTTTCCGCGGCTTCCGAACACGACCAGGTTTTTGCACAAAAATGAATGGCGACGGAGGATAGAAATCTTTCTCACGCCGGATGCCATGGGAAATGAATTGAAGTGACGTGCGTTGTTGTATCTTTTAAACTGCACTGACTTTTATGTGTTCGTGTATTTTGACTGCGATAAGTATTTTTTTTTTTTAATTTTACCTTTATTTACCATTTTAAAAATGTTTATTGAGGTTTGCGGGCAAGAAGTTTGGTGCTAACCAAATTAAGCACGGTCGTTTACAGGCGAATTATTCGGCCATTGACATTTTAAAATCCACAATGAAATCGAAATAACAATAACCTGATTGCATAAGAATCATTAATAAGTACCTCAACAAAGTTCTATTCCGATAAATTGATTCTAAAATATTCTTATCTCCGTTTGTTCTTATTATAAATGTGATTATAAAAAACTTAAAAAGTTAAAAATTATTTGCTAATCTAGCTGTTCGTAGGCATGTTTTTTCATGAAAATCGACTAAAACCGCAGCAAGGCTAGATGCGGTAGTGGGGATAGGATAATTAGAGGAAGTGGTGGGGCTGGGTCATTGACCGGAAGCCTCTGTGGATTCGTCAGCAGATGGCGTCACCGATGGAGTAGCTAAGTTTTTTACCTCGCCGCACTTTGTCTCCCACGTTCAATTCTCAGGTAGGTATAATTATGATGAACTTGAATTTTATTGACGTTTCGGGCTATTTATATTTAACTATGACTGACGTTTCTGATAATAATTATGAGCTTACTAGTTAGACAAGTCAATCATATTCGAGACAAATGGAACGATTTTTTTTTTCATATTTCCAATAAACAGTAGATTTTAAAAACAATTGGATCAACACAATAGACTTACAGTGCCGACAATGTTATGTAGTGGTTAAAATAAATATACTCGTAGAAAACTCCTTATAAGGAAGGACAAGTTAGATACATACCTACATAATATTGTTGCCTCAGAATAACTTCATGGAAACACATGTCATTATCAGTTTGAAAGTAAGAAATTTATCAAAAGATGTGACAATGATTGTGGGCAAGTCACTCATTCCTTTATCGCGTTATCGCGGAAGCAAAACAATACGCAATGAATAATAAAATAAGACGAAATAGAGAACTTTAGGTCTAAAACAAATGAAGTGAAATGAAATGATATCGTTTATTAAGCAAGTAGGATCACTGATCACTTTTACACGTCATAGGTTTTTTTTTAAACTAGATGAAACCGGCATTTCCTAACTGACTACCTCTGAGAAGAAATAGTCAAAACAAACTCAGGGATCATCATCTTTTTTCAAGTCCAGACATTGAAAATGTAAATATTTACAATAATTTACGTTATAATTACGCATATTGCTTAATAACAATGCTTAACAGAGCGAGCAGCTCAGTCCCAAGCTTTTTTTGTCTTCTAAATAATCTGTGATTTTATAATAAGCACCCCTTTTTGCAAAGTTTGGCCTTTATATAGTTTTTAAATTGTTTAATGGGTAAGTTTCGAATGTCCATGGGAAGCTTGTTGTAAAAGTGTATACATTGACCCATGAACGAGTTGCCTACTCTGTGGAAACGAGTGTGATGTACAGCAAGATTGTGTTTGATCCTGGTATTTATATTATGAATATCGCGTATTTTCTTAAAATTGGATACATTTTTATGTACATAAAATAATCGACATTTACCTATTTCAAACTATGTAGTTTGAAATAGGTAAATGGTTCGCGGACAACAGCTATGTAGCTGTTGTCCGCGAATAATTATTTCTTACTACATATGTTTTGGGTAACTTAAACCGTTTGCGCAGCGTATGGGACGGAAGTCCTCAAATATAAACAATTTTCCCCGTTTTTGCATCATTCTTCACTGATACTTCGCTCCTATTGATCGCAGCGTGATGTTATATAGTCTAAAGCCTTCCCCGATAGTTGAACTGTTCAACACAAAAGTAATTTTTCAGTTCGAACCAGTAGTTCTTGAGATTAGCCAGTTGTAACAACCAACCTATTGAGCTTTATAAGATAAAGTATAGATTTACTATTTGTAAACTAACAAACATATCTGACCGAACGCTGCTTCGGTGATGGTCGGATATATACAATATGTAAAGAAAAGCCTGTCCGATCCGTGAAGGTATTGTTAGGTATCGATAACTGATTCTACTAATGCCTACAAAGCCGGACTATACTTAAAAAAAATCCCCTAAAAAATAAATATTATTTCGCAAAAATAGGTAACTTAATACATGTGCGGTAGGCAATCAATACGCGGGCAACGGGGGGCAGGGCACACGTCGTACGTAGTCGCATCGCTTATAATAATACCGTCAAAATGGTGTTGTCACTTTTTTAAAAATTATCAAAGTTCGGGGAACTTTGTATGAATTCGCGGGAAAAAAATATTATTTCAAAATTCATTAGTATTGTTACTATGATGATTACGTAAAATTCTATATTATATTTGGTCACGTGTTTACCTAACCTTTATTACCCTTATGGGTCGGACAGGGTTTTCTTTACATATTGTATATCATGACACATCCGACCACGAATCACGCGTAACCGTACGCTTCATTTCGGTAACAGCCAATTGTTTCGTACGCTACATAGAAAAAATTCACACGACTCATTCAAAAACAATTACAAATCTATTGTACACCACTCAATAACACTAGCGTCATCGGATATACAAAAGTTGATTGGCAACCGTAGTAGCAGGATTGCCGTACAATACCACAATAAAAACAACTTTTCAATACGTCTGTAATTCTCTTTGATTGTGATTATACGGCACTTATTAAGGCAATTATTTGAAGACAGGGATAACATCTATTGTGAGGGTAGATTAGCATAAGGTATCGTCAGTTGGACGTGGGAAAGTGGCCAGTTAATGTACGAAGTGGAGAATGGAAGCGAGACCAATAATTGACGGGAGTACGAAAGGTTATAGGAGTGTTATCTGATTAATCTCGAGAACATCACTATGTACGTACGTATTATTGATAAGCTTTGTAGATTACAATAGCGTCTACAACTGTCGAAGATCAAAGTAAGTACATTGTGTGGCCCGTAGTCAGTGCTTCCCACATTTCTGGCTGCATAACTTCAAATCTTTTCACAAAGACATTCGCTTTTTCTTTATTACAATGCATAGCTCGTTCTTTTACGATACGTATTAAGCATTCATTTGTTTTAGTTATAGACTACAGGTCCATGTCCAAAAATGGATGGGTCATATGAACCACCAGGTGACGTATATAGGACGATATAAGAGCATAAAATAATAAGATTCAGCTCTATGCCGTCACTTGTAAGCTGTCCAACTGAGTGCTGGTGAGAATTCAAAAGCGCATGTAGAGCGAGTACCTTTTGGGTCATATATTTTTGTACGGCATTTTTACCATCGATAAATCCATGAAAAATAATAAGAAAGCGCGCAGTGCCGTATAAAATGATGCGCCAAAAAGTCGGTAAATTTTTTTGGTTTTCTGACAATTTCCAGGGTAAATTTGGTCATTTTATTCTGTACGGCATCAATTTCATTCTGTTTCAATATACCTGCGCTTTTGAATTCTCACCAGCACTCAGTTGGACAGCTTACAAGTGACGGCATAGAGCTGAATCTTATTATTTTATGCTTTTATATCGTCCTATATACGTCACCTGGTGGTTCATATGACCCATCCATTTTTGAACATGGGCCTGTAGTCTATTACAACTGTTTTATTATCACCTTTTTGGTCGGCTAGTGGTGCTCATCTCAGTTTCGTATTTTCTTTTATGTCATACTTAGGTCCACCGAAAAATTCTTGTTGCTCTCATTTAAACGCCTGACAGTCTCACGAAATGACTCTATAACGTCTAAAAAGCCAATTCAGTGCGTCCTTAATGACATAAAATTTGACCACCGCGGGCAGTTCACTTAATGAATATATAATTGTACGGAAATATTTTGTGACCGGCCAAAGTGGGTCTAGCTTTGTTAGCTAAATTGCAGTGATTATTTATAGTAGATATACGTGTACATACAAACGGCGAAATATTGTGTATTTATGGGGGCTTTGTCCAAAATACTAGTTTCATTTTAACTCTATTATAGTCCGGATCACGACCGCCCCTTTGTTATTCCCATAAAAACCATAGTCTCCCATTAGAACCTCTCAAAAATTGTATCCAAAAATCCCTTTAGCACAAAATCGCATATCAAATGACAGTTGACAGCACGCAGGTATGATTAAACATTTCAGTAATATTAGTATTTATATAGTCTGAGATGCAGAGAACGGCTAGAATTGTTAAGACAGCAATAGACGTTAATAAATAATAGTTTATATTACAGCTAAGTATTTGTGACACTTTCCAATAAAAACGACACTATTATTTTGAGTAATTTCAAATAAACAATTTATCTTTTTGCACAGTAAACTACGCAGCGAAACGGCGTCGGAGACTAATTTAGATAACACATACTATGAGCTAGGTAGTTTATTCTGAAAAAAATAAAAAAGTGCTATCACAACCAACACTACTACCTAATTATACTGGCATTGAGCCGTTGCCCTACAGAAGTGCAACTGAAAATCACGTTTGTGTTGAAAACCCATTCACCTAAAGGGCGCCTTAGTAGCAAAGGTCGAAAATTACGCTTGGACGCCACTTATTCTTAAAAACAAGACTATCGGTAGCATTTGAAAAAACAAATAATTACATTTAAATCCTCTACAACTTGACCACAAAGTCCTTAATACTTATTGACACCAGCCAATAAATCCTCCTTCCAAATTTAAAAGCATTAAACAAACAACCATCTTTTTTATTCCAAATTCAAAGGCATGCTACATACGCCAGTCTCGCCCTGTCATTGGCATAACGGTACATCCAATGGATACTATGACTGCGCATGATTCCTTTATAATTGAGATTCACTCTGTGCCTGTACAATTTAGTTTTGGTCGTCACGAGTTGTCTACTTACGTATGTGTGGGTACGTACCATTTTGAGTATTTTATTTTTATGTTTGGTACGAAGAAGTAACTTTAGTATTAGCTATGTTAAGTAGGACACAACCTGTATGAGTTGCAAAATGAATGAAATTTAAGACTGAATTTAATGGTTTGATAAAAATTTAAGAACCAGGTCGCCTACTTTCTAAGTTCCGAAACTCCATGGTCCGTTTCTGCTGGGCTTACGGGCGATGAGTAGTCCGTATAACTTGTGAATATAAGATTACTTTAGCGCCCGATCTAAGAATTATTGAGACTACAACGACTTGATATTTACTCCTACTTCCGTTGTTTTTGCCCGTCCAGAAAACTTAACCGGGTGTAAAATCTACTTCGAAGTTTTAGAGTAAGTATCTACTTTCAGACGGGCCCATAATTTCCATTGTTGGAGTTATGGAGTAGACATTCTATTTTTTTTATAAATATAGGTCTTTCTCATTAGAGGCTTAACTTATGGATTAACTAGCAACGGTTTCACCCGCTAAAGTTTGATCCCATCCAAATGTCAGAACAATAAAAAACCTACATATGTCTTAATGTAATTTGTGTACAAATTTCATCCCAATCCATTCAGTAGTTTTGTGTACCCACAATCCTCACTTTCGCATTTTAATATTAGATTTTTGAGATTAGATTTTTATACGTTCCTATAATCCGGATTGGATTATAGGATCGTATAAAAACTATCTCATCTTTACAGGAAAACTAAAAACCACATAAAATGTAAAGTTAACTACTAAAGTGGAGTGTAAAATGAACCTAAACACCCAGACAAGTTAAACGATATAAAAGTCACTTGATAACCGTAATTTTAGACGGCTCTATATAACATGTTGACTTTAATAGGAGGAGGTTAAGGATTAATCAGCAATACTGACACAGAAAGGGTTATGTACGTTGATATTTAAACAATAATGATACTATTTTATTTATTTATTAAAACTTTATGCACAAAGAAAAACATTGTACAATGGCGGACTTAATGCCTTAGGCATTTTCTACCAGTCTACCTTAAGGTGATGCAGACAAAACATGGTAGGTGCAACGATATGAAAGAGAAGTTAAAAGAGAAACACAAAAAAAGAATATTATAATAAATACATAAATACATACATACAAAATACAAACAGTAGAGAGAGATAAAAAAAAAATAGAGAAAAAGAATAAATTATATATTTGATGAATCAGCCAATTTCTTGCGTAAGTACTCCCGAGCTTTAATTTTAAAGGTGTACCGACTGGTCAACGTCCTGATATTCTGAGGAAGATCATTCCAAAGGAAAACCGCCTGGACAAGAAATGAAGACTTAAGAAAACTAGAGCGGTGAGAATGACATCGTAGAAGACAATTACTGGAAGAACGAAGATTTCTATTATGCGCAGAGCATAAATACTGAAAATGAGAAGTAAGATAAGAAGGAGAACAGGGTTTGTGTAAGAGTAAAAACAAGGTCGTCAAAGCTCTTAGAGCTCTGCGCTGCCTGATGGGTAGCCATTTCAAGATGGACCGGTGAGAAGATACATGATCGTACTTACGAAGATTAAATACGAATCGAATGCAGTTATTTAGAAGTCGGTCAAGTTTATTGAGTAGATCTCTAGATATTAGTATCAGCAGTACAATTCGGAAACTATATCTATTGTCTCCTCATTTCAGCCTCCATGGCGTAGGGGTAGCGAACGCGGCCTCTGCGCAAGGAGGCGCGGGTTCAATCCCCGCGCAGTGCAAATATTTGTATGGATGAATATGAATATTTGCACTTCTCTGGTCGTGTCTCGGAAAGCACGTTAAGCCGTTGGTCCCGTTTGCCATACGAACATCTAATGGCAGTCGTTACGGTTTGTTGGAGCCCTCAAAAGTCCAGCAATTGAACTAACTGCAATGCTTCAATATCGCCTTCGGATTGTGGGAGTCAGACGGCAGTCGCTTCGGAAAATATCGAAGTTTAGCCAAATGAGCAGTTAGACTGGTAAGGCGGGACCCCAGACTCCAAAGCTAAAAAAGCTTCGGATGCGACTGGGATTAGCGCTGAGATGATGATGATCTATTGTCTGTTCATTTCATTGTTAATTCACTTAACCATAAACTGTGAAGTTTTTACAGAGATAGACTTTAAATGGCTTTTTAAATTAACCAAAAAATGAAGATAAGAGGAAGAACTTTTAATTAAATTCAAATATTTGATCAATAATATCTACTTACATACAACTGACAAACAAAGTAAGTTAAATATGACGTCTAGTCGATTATTTCTGTCCCACTATAGAGCTAAACAAACACACATAGACACCTATAGGTAATTCCCGTAAGGGTAGGCAAAGGTACTATAACTTAAAAAACAGCAAATACTAGAAACAACAGTACCTACGGCCTTTCTCCATATTTCATCCATAGACAAAGCGGTCTACAGCCTACTCTACACATACAAAGACAAGGCGTTCGATATTTACTGCCTAGCATACTCCACTCCAGGACAAATTAATAGATATTAAAGACATACACCATAATTTTACTTAATAAATGACTTCGTTAACACTATAATTTAAACATGTAGGAGTTAATAAACCATTATCTTTATTCATGGGACGTGGACATAACCTATAGATCAGAAAACCTATAAATGGGACACATTTTACTGGCTTAAAGCTGAAATGCAAATGTCCGACTGCCCACCCGATGGAAAGTGCTTAGAGCCGCCTATGTAGGGCCTATATGTATAGGCCTATATAGGAAGTCCCAATCTCGATATGTTCTCGGCCTTTTAAGAAGTTTTAAAATATCATGTTACATGCACATAAAATATTTTAAAAACTTTACAACCATCCCCTCTGCAAATTGGCAGAATAATTCCAGTTTTTTCGGTGGTAGGCCATAACATCGACTGCCGGCAGAAGCTACCACCCACCAGACACAGTCTTGCCGCTAAGCGATTCGTCATGTTCCGGCATGAGGTCTGGTGAAGCCGTACGGAGGATGGGTCTGTGCAGTTGTGTTGCGATGTGTGTCGCATACGATGCGCCAAATGTTGTTGTGTCGGGAGTATGGTCGTGGAGGGTCTCCAGATCATTCTCCTTCTGGCGCAGCGTCGTTGGTCGTGTTGTTGGGATTTTTTTTTTTAAATTGAGCCGTCTTTTGCTTCTTGCGTGGCAAGAATTCTTTTTTTGCCATTCTTTTTAGCTGTCCTTTCTTTTTTACCGCTATGCCTTTTTTGAGGCTTACGCCTTGTATTTTTCTTCTGGGTTGCTCTTTTCCCAAGTCTATTATTTTGTTTCTTTTCTTTTGTCATGTTTATCATTATTCTTACATTTCTTATATCTAATCTTCTAATATCTACTATTAAAGCTAAACATTTATTCTCGTTTACATATTAGTTCTAAACAATTCTTGCAGACGGCCTTGCTGGCTGTGCCGCTACCTTGTTCTATTTCTTTCAATACTGCTTTTGGCTACTTTGAGGCAAAACCGCTCCAGATACGGCCTGGAGTGCTTGTCTGCCATTAGGTCAGAAATAGTTGTTTCAGTCAAAAATTTTCCAGTACTGTACTTCAATCGGTGGTAGGCCATCGGCCGCCGGCAGAAGTTACCACCCACCAGACAAAGCCTTGCCGCCAAGCGATTTGTCGTGTTCCGGCATGATGTCTGGTGAAGCCAAACGGAGGACGGGTCTGAGCAGTTGTGTTGCGATGTGTGCCGGGTACGATGCGCCTAATGTTGTTGTGTTGGGAGTTTGGTTGTGGAGTGTTTAACATTGCATCACCTCGCTCAACTGCCGTCTTCCTTCCTATTCGCTCAGTTTTTCTGAGTGAATAGGCTCTTAATAAACTAACGCGCTTTACCATCAACGATCGCGTCACTGCTTACCATCAGGCGGGATTGCGGTCAAGCACTAGTTTATAATTATAAAAAAAAAGTAGCCAGTTAACAAAAGGTTGCAGTAATTGCGTCACACACTATCAATCTCTGAACCTTTTTGATAGATGTTGCTTATTATCATAAGTATGAATAACTTTCTGTTCAACATCGTAAATAATGCAATGAATATCGTTGAACTGTCAAAATGAAGGCCATTGCTACTGTTAGTGTAATACGCAGTTTATGAAAAAGAGATCTGTACTACACTCTTAATGAAAAAATTGTATCCTTCTCAGAACAAACCTTACCAAATCATCTAAGCAATTCTTTAGACCAAATTCTACTTGAATTTTTGTAATAATGTCCTTCAAACGAACAAAAAGAAACATTTAAAAAAATCCGATTAACTTCCAACCAAATGTTTAATGTAAGCTAAAAAGAACCTGTTTAAACTCAACTGAAGCATTGTATACCTCCGGTCGTGAGAGCTAGCTAGTTTCCGTCCGCCCAGCGAGGTAACTTGACCACATTGAAAATACTACTGTTGTTTAAATCTAACTATATAGACAACTAGACTTCACAATTTTGTCAGGTTAGACGCTGAATCACGAGGTTGAAGACTGAATTCAAACTCATTATAGTGTTGAGTACCTACAGGTAGGTTCATTGCTAAAGTAGTGCTAAATGTCTTTGTAAGTGTTATGTCTCTATGTACGAGTATGTTAACCATTACGACGCATGTTGTAGTAATATTTTATCGTCAGTGGTCAGTCATAGTATTGTTGAAGTTCCTTTTAAAATTAATTCAGAATTTATGTGATCAATTTTATGATACCTATTTCCAGAATATTATAGGAAATAGGAATGCCCGCGGTTTCATCTGCATTAGCGTCAACGGCGAAAAAACTATGTTACAATACAACACTGCGCTCGAAAACAAAGATTGCTGGTGTGTCTTAGACGGCTTCCCAAATTAAATAGGAGTGGACAGGACATGTCTGCCGCATGACAGCAAAATCGTGGGCCCTCACAATGGGCCTCATACGAAGGTTCAGAGTCACACAAAGGGCAATGGAAAGAGCTATGCTCGGAGTTTCTCTGCGTGATCGAATCAGTAGGCCTAGTATGAGTTTTCATTACGAAACTCGATCGTCTTTATCGAGCGCGTTTGACTCAGCGATTGGCCCGCTACAAGGTCGTAAGAACTCTCAACCAATGAGAGCGCCAAACGCGTTCGATATCAACGATCGAGTTTCGTATTGAAAACTCATACTAGGCCTACTTAAATGATGAGATCCGCAGAAGAACCAAAGTCACCGACATAGCTCTCCGAGTCGCTAAACTTAAGTGGCAGTGGACAGGGCTCATTGCTCGTAAAACTGATGGCCGATAGGGCAGTAAAGTTCTGGAGTGGCGGCCACGTACTGGAAGACGCAGCGTAGGGAGGTCCCCAACAAGGTGGACCGATGACCTGGTGAAGGTCGCGAGAAGCCGATGGATGCGGGCAGCACAGGACCGGTCAGCGTGGAAAGCCTTGGGGGAGTCCTTTGTCCAGTAGTGGACATCTATAGGCTGGAGAAGAAGAAGAAGAAGAAAGAGTAGAAAATTGGCAGTCTGATACATCGAAGCGAGGTCGCGGCAGACTACATAGATGATAGCGTGACGCATTGGATCGGTTCCGACAAAACTGGGAAGAGGAAATCTTAAGAAAAGTTTAGAAGATATAAGATCAATATTGATTTAGTCTTGTTACCCAAATTTAACTCAAAACGGTCTCCAAAGCCAGTGGAGCACAGGCGTGGAGTAGCCAGCGAGAGTGCGAGGGAATTGCATGATTTAATTCTCCCCATCTCCGTTTCACCATCGGACGATCCGTCGTACGGCGAGTTTTCACCCTTACGTAACACCATTACGATCCGGACGAAGCGTTTCGCCTCCTCTTTTATACCACGTACATCGAGGGTCTGGAACAATTTACCAGCGGCGGTATTTCCGTCGGACTACAATTTGAGCGTCTTTAAGGTCAGAGTGAATAGGCTCTTAATTAATTAGCGCGCTTTACTATCAACGATTGCGTCACTGCTTACCATCAGGCGGGTATGCGGTCAAGCACTAGTCATAATTATAAACAGAAAAAAAATCCTCGTCTGGCGTAAATTGACTTATTTTTAGTACCTATGTTTTTAATAGCGTCTAAACTGTATAATATGCAGTATCTTAATTTAACAGGTCATTTAAAATGTCGCAGTGACGTCACGTAATTAGTCAGTAGTTTTTGGTAATTTCGACAAAATAATAAATAAGGGTCTTAATTTTTTTTTATGTCTAAAAGACGGACATTTCCACATCCCTATTAATATCTAGAAGAATCTACCAACAATGAAGCAAAGGCAAGAGACTTCGTAGCGTTGCATAGTGCCTAAATCTTCCCGTGTGGAAGTAGCTACCACAAGTAAAATTACATTTATATGCCATCCTTGGCAATAAAAAGTGCCAGTATTCGTTTTTGTCTATAGAACTAGCATTAAACGAAGCACGACGAGTAGCTACCATTTTGAATATGGAAAATTGATCCTTAAGAGTTTGCTAATAAGTACTCATTCGATTTGAATTGACTTCATTAAATGATATGCCGCTGCATCGTCATATCCTCTCCATAACCACGATAAACCTAATAAAGCCTTGTTCAGACGGTAATAGTAGTATAAAGTTTATATTAACATGAAAGTCTAAGTAAAGTTGTTAAAGCAAAGTGTTCAATAAATGCGTAGGTACCTAAGTTTAAGGCTATGATTTTTAGCTGGGTTAAGATTATTATGAAGTAATGTATGTTGTGTTCAATTACATAATAAAAGTCATGTAAGTACGTCAACTGTCATCAATAACTATTCGGCCGTTATTGATGTTGATTGTAAACCTGTTACAGGTTTATATTACGTTGAACATAAAAGTAAATACTTCCCATCTATATTTACTACCAAGCTTCAATGTAAGTAGTCGTTCTACTAAGCAAGGGTTAAAACGCTCCGATAAAAGTCAGTCGGTCGGCGGTTCATTAAATATCATTAAAAGTGAATGTTACATTATGTTTTTATGACTTTCAATGGTGAATCAGACCACCTGATCAGACCCTGATACAGGGGACGGAATTGGAAATACGGTAACCGGAACTTATAATATTTCGTACAAATTACATAGTTATTAGTACAAAAATTGTGACCTGTATTTATACTATTTATACTTGTGTAAAACATCTTGAGGAAGCCTGGACAAGTCTGAAATCGCCAACCCGCATCGAGCAAGCGTGGTGATTACGCTCAATCTTTCTCTGTATGAGAGGAAACCTATGCCCGGCAGTGGGACGATAAAAGGTTGACGACGATGATGATATTTTTGTAAAAACCTACATAAACTATTAATTATATAAAATATGTGCCAAAGATTAAAAAAACATTAGAAGAAATCTAATCCATTTTTCGTACAACCGATGGCCGATGGGGCAGTAAGGTTCTGGAGTGACGGCCACGTACTGGAAAACGCAGCGTAGTAAGGCCCCCAACAAGGTGGACCGATGACCTGGTGAAGGTCGCGGGAAGCCGATGGATGAGGGTAGCATAAGACCGGTCAGTGTGGAAAGCAGAAGAAAGACAGCTAGCTTACGGTCACGTGTACTTATTTCTTTTAATTATCCCGAAGACAAACCACCATAAGACGTAGCAGAGGTAGATATTTTATTACATCGCAAAAAAAAAAAGAAATAATATTACATTTACCAAGGAGAAAACACAGCAAATAAGTCATATCATAGTCAATATGGAATGAATGCCAATGCTACGTCACTGAGTTTATGGGTAAACCTGTCATAAACGATCATATTATTTTTAACCAGAAACTTGTTAAAACAAGTTACATTTCATATGTACGTATAATTACAATAAGCCCGTGCACCATACGTCTTGCACTCGCGCATTTATCCGCCCCGTTAAAACGGTTACACGGCAGCGATAACTCCGGTTCCGTATTGCCCGTTTACTTACAGGAATAAAAAACTGGGAAATTATACTTTGAAATTATTCAAATTGTTGGAAAAATTATACACAAAGAAATGATTTCTGCGAACTCGACAAGACTGATTTTCTCAGTGGTAGGCCATAACATCGGCCGCCGGCAGAAGTTACCACCCACCAGACAAAGCCTTGCCGCCAAGCGATTTGTCGTGTTCCGGCATGATGTCTGGTGAAGCCGTACGGAGGACGGGTCTGAGCAGTTGTGTTGCGATGTGTGCCGGGTACGATGCGCTAAATGTTGTTGTGTAGGGAGTTTGGTCGTGGAGGGTCTTCAGATCAATCTCCCTTTGGCGCAGCATCGTTGGTCGTGTTGTTGGGTTTAACATTGCATCACCTCGCTCAACTGCCGTCTTCCTTCCTATTCGCTCAGTTTTTCTGAGTGAATAGGCTCTTAATAAACTAGCGCGCTTTACCATCAACGATCGCATCACTGCTTACCATCAGGCGGGATTGCGGTCAAGCGCTAGTTTATAATTATAAAAAAAAAAAACTGATACCTCAAGTTTGTATAATACTAGCTGTGTACCGTGGTACCACCAGCATAAGTTTTAATCCCGTGGTAATATCGGAATAAATCAACCAAAATCAAAAGACATTTCGCCACGTTTAAAGTAAAACCATTACTAAACGAAATTTTATAGGGGTAAGTAATATATTATTGGATATATTAGAAAATAGTCACTGATTTTTCTAAATAAAATCTGAGTTACGCAATCTTAAATATTATTAGAACCCAGAAGTCGGTTTTTAATTAGAAAAATCAGTGACTATTTTTTACTATAGCCAATATTATATTACCCCTATAAAATTTCATAATGTCGTTTAGTAGTTCGGTTTTATTTTAAAGGTGCGATTTATTTACACAAATTTGGCTGAGAAATCAGCACTTGTTGAACGTCAAAATTATATAAGACATTCCTTCCAAACGCCGACCCTTCGCTACTTTGTGCTTTCACTGGAAAGAAGAAGCGGAGAAATAAACTCCAACCAACAACTTCCCCATTTGAAGCCCCCATCAAAATATACATACAACCTCATAAAGGGTCAGACGCGGAAGGCCGAAAACAGGGTCTTGTAACGATATGGGAGAGGCCTATGACCAGCAGTGGCCTGCGATTTGCCTAATTGATTGAATATTTTATTACGCGTAGGCGTATCGAACAGGGTTTTCTTTACATATTGTATATGTAGATATACAATATGTAAAGAAAACCCTGATCGATCTGTGAAGGTAATGTTAGGTATCGATAACTGATTCTACTAATGGATACAAAACCGGGCTAAACTTAAAAAAAGATCCCTCTAAAAAAATAAATATTATTTCGCAAAAAGAAGTAACTTAACACATTTGCGGTAAACAACCCTTCCGCGGGCGGCGGGGGACAGGGCACGCGGCACGTGGTCGCATCGCTATGCGCTCATAATAATACCGGTGTTGTCACTTTTTTAAAAATTACCAAATTTCCAACTTTAAAAAAAATACTAATTTTTAAAAAAGTTTATTTCACAATTATTAGTATTGTTTCTATGGTGATTACGTAAAATTTTATATTATATTTAGTAAAGTGTTTACCTAACCTTTATTATCCTTATGGGTCGAACAGGGTTTTCGTTACATATTGTATACATAGATATTGTTTTTTTCTTCCAGAAATTTCAATGCGCGGTCCCGTGTAGGTACATATTTTATTTAATGCAACGGAATAGCTAAGTCGATTCAACCTGCTACTTACATGACCAAATGCAATAAATTCACTGAAAATACTCCCCACTTAGACATCATAGAATGACCGCCAGCACTAAAACTCGATTGGCAATCGCCAATCGCCTACTAGGTTTAGTCGAGTTGTATCGATAAACGCGAATAACGACCGCGTGCGTGCATAAATCACTATCTCAGTCTCGATCGGTCGGTTAAACTTTTAATACGATGTCATCGATGAATGACAAAAGGAACGATACATCTGTATTAGGTAGGTACGACTCGATTTGAATCAAACGACGGCGACGTGACTAGGTTGTTTCATCGATGTTGTAGAATATGGTGTTGAATTAAAAATGAAGCGTTTTGGTAATAATGAGTCTGTTGTATTTAGAAAGTTAGTAAGGAGTTTGCTTGTGTTAATTATTTCTTTCCCATTTCTCTCAAAGCTGTGAAGGAAACTGATATATCTTAGAACCAAAAAATCACAGACATGTGACATATATCAGCTCCTATTGGCACCGCGAGGCGTATTACGGATCACTACCCTTTCTCTGAGAGGAGGCCAAGGGACAGCGAAGGACCATATCTGTTCGTATTCAAAAACTCGTTGTGCAGCAAAGCCCAGCAGCCTAATCAACATTTTAAGAAATCAGTCCTATACAGTATGTTAAGAAAACCCTGTCCGACCCGTGAAGGTGTTGTTAGGTATCGATAACTGATTCTACTAATGGATACAAAACCGGGCTAAACTTAAAAAAAAATCCCCTAAAAAAATAAATATTATTTCGCAAAAAGTGGTAACTTAATAAATGTGCGTTCACCCTTCCGCGGGCGGCGGGCGGCAGGGCACGCGGCACGTGGTCACATCGCTATTCGCTCATAATAATACCGGTGTTGTCACTTTTTTAAAAATTACCAAATTTCGGGGAAGTTGGAATTAATTCCCGGGAAAAAAAGATTATTTCAAAATTCATTTGTATTGGTACTATAATGATTACGTAAAATTTTATATTATATTTGGTCATGTGTTTACCTAACCTTTATTATCCTTATGGGTCGGACAGGGTTTTCTTAACATACTGTAGATACGGGCTCCATTCTTTATTCATTTATTCTGGCCGCCCAGAATCTGAACCTTACCGTAATCAAAACCTATTACGTAAAACTGTCGCATAATGCTATTATTTGATAGATACACAATTATTGTAAATATTTATAGCAAAGAATGCACCTCGACACGCCTCAATGGACAATGGCATGCCTTAGTTCCTGTAGCCGCTGTCATGGGAATGAGGTCAAGTTGGCTAATGGCTAATTTTATTAGACGTGAGCCTGTTTAAAATAAGAAGAAAGTAAAGAGTGCATGACTAAATTAATGTCAGTTAACCGTATGCCGAATAATAAAAGCAACTACTTCAATTTAAATCATGTAAAAACTTCAGTATGTTTAGGGCCTAATACAAAAGTACTACGTGTTAATTCAAGACACATTAGTACTTGTCTTGAACTAACACGTCGTTCTTACGTCGATATTTTGCACTAAGTTCATATGTAATATCGAACAATACCTTTCAGCTATTTTAGACTTACAATCATTCACTAAATGCTAACTTTTGCATATAAAATATTAGTAAGATTAGCCACACGCTAAAATAGAAACCTAGCTGCAAGGAAATTAGTTATAACTGCTTGAATCGCTATAGAATGTACATATATTATATATGTATACAAGGCGTGTATAATCTTTCGCTTGAGAACTCCTTCGCAACCTGTTTCCCTCATTTGAGCCTACTTCCGCAGCTCGACAGACCACTGAGACATTCCTTATAATTTCCCATAATATAGAAAACATATTACCTTCTCCATGTGTGGAATTTGAAATATTTGGAAATGAAAATAGTATGAAAAAAAAATTGTTGAAGGGAATCTGCAAGCAAATAATTAGAAAGAAGTAATACGATAACGAAAAAAAAAATCTTCAGAAAATAGTCATGATTAAAGAAAAACAAATTACTTCAAAAATTTGTGTCTAACAATATCACTTAGATATATTAAGAGAGCTATTTGATAATTGAAGCCAAGTCGACTGTACATACTAACATAATGATTTCAAATTAAAATACACCACCTGCAGTGACTGCGGGCGATTCCGACGAAAACCGCATTTGCCACCTACTATAGCCGACGTCGTAATTACAAATCCAGTTCTACCCCCATTAGGTGTACAATTCCAACATTAGTTACTTCCACCCACGATCGAATCTCTAGAGAGCTGCAAAACAGTAGCCGATAGCTAGCGGGTCCGTCCTACGCTTACTAACTGTTATATTTATTAAACGAGATGTGTTTTGAAATTCATTAAAACAAATGAAGTAAGCGATTTTTGTAGAAGTATCTCTATATTTAGTATAACGTGATTTGCATTATCGTCCGAAACCAAACTGTCTAGAAACAGTGAATGTTTTAATTTCATTATTAAAATGACGTTAGAAACGTTTATTATATTATCGCATTACATTATTAATTCCAACCCATTGACGTTAATTTGTGAAGTGGCAACTTTTATACCAGAATCATTAATGTCCACTCGTAAATCGTCTATTTCCATGTGTAAATCACTTAAGTCTCCATGTAAAACATTAATGTCTTCATGTACACCTTTATCGTTTACTGGTACAGTTTTAAGAGTAGCGGCTTCCCGCATTTACTAGGCAGTAAACACAATCAGATAGCCGAGTCATTAGTAGCTAGTGTCGAGTGAGTCCGTTCTACGCGTCTACGTGGGTCACCAACTTACCTCTACACCTGTCGCTAACTGTTATATCAGGAGTTACATCTCTGTGGGAATTTGTTTGAGCTAACTTGGAGTAATAGAGATAAATGTTGGTTTAAAGCCTGCGGTTATGAGCTGAAATTGTATTTCCAAACAAGTTATAGCTCCCATAGTTATTTGTAAGTTTATTTGGTTATCAAGTATCTACAATAATCCGAACGAAGCGTTTCGCCTCGTCTTTTATACCGCGAACATCGAGGGACTGGAACTTTGCCATTTGCCAACTTTGGTATTTCCGTCGGACTACAATTTGAGTGCATTCAAGGTTAGAGTGAATAGGCTTCTAATAAACTAGCGCGCTTTACCATCAACGATTGCATCACTGCTAGCCATCAAACGGGATACGGTCAAGCACTAGTTTATAATTTATAAAAAATTAAACAATTATCTTTTTTTCTTCTAATATTATAAACTAGTTCTACGACAAAATTCCGCTGGCAAATAGTTCCAGTCCTTCAATGAACTGTATATGGTTCATTCGGTCATATCTCATGACCAAAATTGAGTCTATTAGCTTAATATTATATATCAAATGCAAAACGATTCCTTACATAATGCATAGATTCAGCACATAAATATAGCTTTAACAAATGTATTAACTACGCCCTATAAACTGAAAACCACTTAACTCCACAACAACAAACATCCACCCATATTCAACCTGCCATTAATAAGGCCACCTACAGACTTGAAAACAATTGCACTACAAACCCGGCCACTGTTACCGGCAACACATACAAACTTACCGATAGCGAAACAACTGAATATAGGGCCGCCGTAGAAAATTTTACGAGTCTATTAGCCGTGTACATAGGCGACGCGAGCCTTTTCTTTGCTTCGCAGAAATATTAAAACTACCTACTAATTTAGACGTTTAGTATTTAATAAATTGATGGCAAGTGTTTTAAAAATTTATGGCGGACGTTTAGGTCTGTTTAAAGTTTTTTTTATTTTAAAATATGTTGGATGTTTAAGTCTGTTTTGGGTATTTCTGTAGACCATTTGGTAATCTGCTCTTCAGTTTCAGATCAGTTTATTGATTGTGTTGTTTCTTCATTTATCTTATCATAATAGAAGGATTAAAAAGGATTGTTTTTTTTATATAACTCCACTTACAGTTGCCGATATGTCTGGCCTCAGTATTATGCTGTTTAATGTGTAATTTTTTTGTGATTTGGTCAAGAGATTGGCCCCCTTATTCATAAACGCTGCTTAAAGTTAACTAGTGATTAGCGATTCTTTAATCATACATTTTTGACATTTTAACGTCACTTAAACCATCATTTATGAATAAACACCACAGTGTTTAGGGGGTTTATTTATAAACGATGATTAAAGTTTAGTGACGTTAAAAGGTTAAAAATGTATAATTAAAGAATCGCTAATCACTAGTTAACTTTAAGCAGCGTTTATGAATAAGGAGGTTTGTGAACTAATGAATTCAGATTATATTGCCTGTGTATAATTATTACTATAGTTCCTTAACTTTAGATATACTTGCAAGGGTTGAAATGGCTCTAGAAAGGGAGGAAAAATTTAGAAAGACTTTGAACAATGTAAGCTAAATAAATAAAGCAATTTTGATATAAATAAAAGTAGAAATATGACAAGCCTTTGTCTATCAAGATATTCCCTGCCTGTGTTCATAGGAGACTAGCCTTAAATTGCGATTAGTTCAGTGTCCGTGGAATTTTAGATAGCAATCTTTCATTATCATTGAAAATATAAGTACTATCAATTTCTTAGAAGAACCTTTGCTATCATTTGATTCTTAGTTAACGTTGTATCTTGAATTTATACGTGACATTGGAGTGTCGAAAAAAAAATGTCATTGTTGTACAACAATTAAAACCATATTACATATTAAAATAAACAAATGAACCTTGATACATTAGAAACTGTAAACGGATAGGATACAAAACGATTTATCCTTCCAACTCGGCAAGCGGCCGATAAGATAACATTCATATTAATTACCTTAATCAAAGACCCAATAGCAATAAATACATAGTTTCGTTGGATTTATAGCATCCGTTTGAACAATATCTTATAAATATAATCTATCATTAAACCTGCAGAAGAATGTGGATGAATGTGTTATTAATTTATTTGTTTGCGTAACGTAAACGTAGTTTTGTTAGTATAATCTAACAAAGCTACGTTTATGTTTGCTTGTTTTGACATAATCTATATAAAAAAAGAAAAAAGTTATTTAGGATTCTAATTTTGCATTTACTTTTTTCTAATGGTGCGAAATCGTCTATGACTTATCGATTCATTTTTATAATGCTTTTAAGTATCAATTTGAAGTTTCTCCCATTAAAAGTGTCACTCGCTTATTACTGAAAAATAACTGTTACAATAGTTTTGATTGAGTTATTTTAATAACCGTCCAATTGAACGTGCGGCATGCAACAACAAAACAGCGGTTTATAAAGAAATAACAGTGGATTCGAGGATTTCTAATTAATTTCATTGCAAACGTTTACGACTATAGGCGTTCTACTTTTTACATTACAAATAAAATATAGTTGCAAAGCGGCCATTTCATTGTTAGCGTGATTAGAAAGTACAACACAGCCAAAGAGCGATCGTTTATCGAAATAAATGATCAATTTTATTACTTTTAATGAACATCTTTGTTTCATAAATGTTGATTCGAATTTTCTATAGAATAGTTGATATTTTATCTTTTTTTAGAACATTAGATATATTACATTCACGCCATATTTTTCTATAAAATAGTAATAAATTAATTTTATTTAACATTGTTTATCAGTAGGTAGGTGAGTATAGACATTGTACTTATATTCTTTCCCGTCCAATGTTGGATAAATATTTAACACTGGATAATAAGTATTGACTTTGTGTCTGCGCTCTCATCTATACTTACTAATATATAAAGCAGAAGAGTTTGTTTGTTTGTTTGAACGCGCTAATCTCAGGAACTACGGGTCCGAGTCGAAAAATTCTTTTTGTGTTGGATCGCCCATTAATCTAGGAAGGTTTTAGGCTATATAACATCACGCTGCGACTAATAGGAGCGGAACATAACTAACTCTAAGCGAACGAAGTCGCTGGCAGCCGCTAGTCATAAACATTGCTTGATAAAATGGGTGATATTTCAACTAAAGATAAACTGCTTAACATCTTCCCCCTGTACCAAATAAAGTTACAAATACATTTAATATTTCCGTTACCTGTATATTTTTAATTGTGGTCCAATTATATAAAAACCTGCTCTAAGTGTGCTGTTGTAAGTGCAAATTGCTTCTGCATTTTACGAAATACATTGATACGCCAATGACCATTCCACAAAGTACTTTCAACCAATTGCCACAATTGCTGTCATTACAGAACTGATGATGAGATATAGCACTGACCGAATTTCAAACACATATGCCCAATCCAACAACACTCAGGTGAATATAAAAAATATAATTGTTACCCGCGAAAGTGGCATGCGTAATATCCGTCAAGGAAATATCAGCTATCGCTCAAACAATCAGCAGACAAAAGGGCCGAAACAGTTAGACTATGTGTTGAAATAGACCGAACAACGAGCATGTCATTATGGAGCAACTATCTACATCGGACCTTCCACGCCTCTTCTAGATGCGACCGAATTTAGATGCCTCAGACGCATTGGGATGATATTTCAGAGGTCTCCGACAACTGGCCGAGAACAAATCTCAAGCATTTGTGGTGGCTGAGTAGTTTCTCCCAATTACATCGTCTCTAGCCGGCGATTGGCCGCTCCACGAGGAATCCGGCCTGTCGTGACTGTGATAAAAAAAAACTGACGCAAATTGCCGATACGCCTCGTGCACACAATTTCATGCTCCGGCTTCTCAACGAACAGTCTAGATTCGTCATATTTCCAGCAACAATGCGAACACATGAAACTCGATTCTGGCGCGAATCTGCCACAGATTGAATTAATTAACAGTTCCAAATCTGGCTAATGACTATTTAATGCGTGTCGGTAAAAAAGAGTCGATAGATCACTTTACGAATGGAGTTTTATTCAATTGTATTGTTCTAATTGATGTTTTTTGTCGACATTTATCATTGATGCGGCTGAAGGTATAATGGCACTGACAGTGATCTTGGGAGGCACATTAGTCTCGATGAAAGGTTATGAGAACGGAACGGGATGCTTGCGAGCTGTGAGAACGGCCACGTCTCTTATTATTTCATTTCCCGTCTCATTACAAACTTCGTCTACTTTGTGTTTCATGTTTTCGTAGTCTGCCGATTATTATTTATGAATATCTTCATTACATTTCTCCGCAATCAAATTATTCTTAATATTAAACCTCTCCGTCATTGTGTCTACATTATTGTCGGTACTTTATAAATAGGCATACAAGTTCAGCAGGCTCTCGATCATGGCCACAACAGTGAGATCGACAAGTCATCGCGCTTCGTCACGGTATGGTTCGATTTGTCGCAAACTACGAAGCGTTTTTTACATTCAACTAGGTTGTCATAGCTTTTAAACAAACTATCAAACTTGTTGGGATCATGATATATGACAAGGTGTTAATGATTCTACACTTCGATCACTTTTGAGTTCGTCCCTTAATGGGTTTTCTAGTCAATTTAGTATTACGTGTTGAACGTTGAAATCAGAGCATGTTTCGAATCTAAATTAATATTATCAGTTACTTCGTCGTTCACTTATTCGATTATTATTTTATCCTTACTGAAACTATATCCACTATGGTATCATTATCGAGGGCTATCTGTCTTTCTTAACTGGCTAATTACTTCACTTAAAGTACTTAATTTATGATCTGATTTCGGCGATGTTTTCTTCCAATTATATGTGGCAACATAGCTTGATGGTTATCTCCGGACAATTCGTTCCGGGCGGGAGACGCAACGCGTGACGCCGGCGATTAGAAATCTCGGCTCGAATGCCGCAACGTAACGTGCTGTCGATTGGCTAGCTCTATTAAACGGTTCATGTTCCTATTGGCTATACTTTTTTGTGATTTTATTTCCTTTTTTGATTACCTTGGTTTACGTAGCTTAACTATTGACTTAGTTTTAGTTGTAATCTCAATTTGATTTTAAGACTGCTGATTTCATTTTGAATGAACAAGAATATTTCAGTAAAATCAAAGTGAAATTTATAAAAATTTTCGTTTTTAAAATTAATTAAATTAGTGTTAATGACACTCATTGTAAATATTAATCCAAAAAATATAAACTAGAGACAGCACATAAAAATGTTCCGATATTAACATAGACAAATTCAAATTGTGGGCGATATTTATCATTCATAATTAAGTAATACTTCATTAATGCTGCTTAGTATGCAAAATGTATATTTAGAAGGTAGAAGCTATTGACCTTGGCAATGGAAATTCTCAGGTTCAAAGTTTCCACATAAGCAAGGTCGTATGATTTCAGAATAACAAATAACGTACCTAACGAAAAGTTGGGACAAACGTGGTTGAAACAACAATTTCGCAATTAAGGCAAGGTTTTAGGCAGTTTTCAAATAAGAATTTAAAGAAACCTCTTAATTACCAAACGAATGTTTAATAATATTAATTAAATTGTTGGTACAGATACATTTATTCTTGAATTCTATACTCTAAACACACCTAATGATTTCAGAGAGGCCGCACCTTTCTTTAGATACTCTTTATCATGATTCTTGGAATATCTTCAGCCATACGTAAAAGCAACTATGCTGAACTTATTATAATCTTGAAAAACATGATTAACATAATTCTAAATTCCATACCAACAAGGATTTTTTTTAAATAGATTACACATTATTTTAAAAAAAATATTGTACCTAGACAGTCAGAGCACCAGACCAAATCCACAGGAAAAGAAACTTGTACCCTTCATAATGGATTTCTTGCAATTTTGACTTATGAATAGGTATATAAATATATTGTTAGTTTTATTGAAGCTGTAATCATTGCACTTGGACTTAAAATGGACGCTATGGAGTTAAAATGTGTATTAGAAGACGTCATTCTGGATGATGTTGAGACTGGTGGTGAAGAAGAAACATTTTTGATTGATGAAATAGCATGTTTAGACAATATGAAAGGCAGAGCATGTGACTATTATAATAGCCCTACTTTAAATATAGGAGTTTACAGAATAAGTATTAATTGATACTAGGAGTGTTCCAAAGTAATATTTTGTTGCTTGAACTCTTAAAGTAAAGTAAACCACACAAGACGTTTCCTTAATCGAATTTAAGTCTTCGTTTAATTTTCATAAAGCTTTATTAAAATCTACGTAACGATAAGAGCTTATAAAGCCGCCCATTCTACCGTTGCCATGGTTACCTCCCATTCACTTCGGGTTATTTTGGTGATTCGTTCCCGTACATGATATAATCGATTTGGTACGATTCAGAACCGAATTTTAACACCTGTATCGATTCTCCATAAATATTTTTCTAAATGGTCTCTAACACTTTGTGAGTTACTATATATATTTTTAAAACTTTAATAAGTTTCAACAAGAATAAATTTCACTGTATAAGCATTGATCAGTTAGTAGTACTGCATAAATAAATATTTTACTTAATTGTGTTTCTTACCGGTTTTGTTGCGACACTTGACAAATAGGTTTTTGCTCGCACATTCGAGTATCCGAGTTTTTGTTACTTTTTGCTTCGTAGTTTGTAATGACAATGACGAAACAATTTGAGACTTTAAATAAATAACACAAAGATAAGATTTTCTCTAGACGCTCATGGTAACTAGTACGGTCGGCAGAAGACTTACGTTTTAATGATTATGAAGCGTTACAGATTAAAGGAAAGGCGTTCAGTGCAACATTATGAAGCAACAATGCACGAAATACAAAAGAACAATGACCCAGATCCGCCAAAGATAACCATCGAAGTGACGCATGTGTGGAATCGATAACAGTAGTGTACACGCACGCACTCGCGGACGTTATCGAACCAATATTTACTCAGGTAACAGAAACACGCGAAACGCCGCGACCGTGTGAACGCACCCGACTTCTACACTCCACTAATAGTATTATACAGAGCCCTTAGACGTTGCTATAAGGGCGAGCTCATTCAATAAAACGTCACGACATCATTGTTGAATAAAAAAATATCAAACCTACCTATTCACTGGCTAACAGCTGCACCGAAACGAAACGGCAGATGCGTGTGAGCAGCCGATGCTGTTATTATAGAAACTACAAAAAGCGGCGGCCAGTTTCAAAGTAGACGTGGATGTTTCACGGATATAGTGTGGAAAACTTACCGTGGCTCATGAGGCAGTGCTGCAGTGCTGCGGTGGTGCGGTGGCAGCGCCGGCGCACTCACTAACAGCACACGTGCACGAATGCCGCGAGCGCGCACCTGTCGCGGAATGACTGGCCATTTCCATATTAGATAGTATTTATGAACGGGCAAGGCGCTCGCGCAGCCCGACGCGTCGAGGTGGACTGACTGCCGCCGCGCGCGCTACCTGCGCCCACCTGTCCCCCCCGCCCCACCACCAGGAACCGGATGGTACTCCAAAACAAAACGGCTAACAAAGGACGTGCCGCGAATGTTCGCGCCACTGGTCCGCTCCATATAACGACTAGGGTCGGCGAGCCCCCGGCCGGCCAGCCCTTGCGACTGTTTACTTGCAATACTTGACTCACACGCCGAAAACTCAGCCCCCGAATCTCAATACAATGATTTACGATGGCCTGATGAAACTATTGACTCGCATTCAGCTGTTCTGTTCGTCGCTGAAGCGGCTTAATTCAAGGATAGCGTTAAAAATGCAAATTTAGAAAATGGTGAACACAAAGAAATGGTTGACACACAATGCAACGGTGACGCTCAAGCACCTGCTGCATTTGCACAATCAGAAACAATGATTGCTTAACTAATTGTCGAAATACTTGTAAACACAAACAATGCTTTAATGTCTGGACATCCGAGGCCGGTTTCGTCGTCCATTTTGTTCACAACAGTTATTTGGTTACGTCAAATTTATTTACAAATCGGTTCCTGTGTTATTTGTAAACGACCGCCGGTGCACGGCGCCCGTTATTCATTCTTATCGGTTGTATCTATAACTGATATGATAACGGACAATCCAATAGTGCTATTATCAAATCTTTTCGTGATTTTGTCCGCATTAACTTTCAACAAGACATCCATCAATAGCCAGTCCAATACTTTAAATATATTGTTTTAATTTACTTAACCGTGAAACTGCTTGAAGCAGTTACTGTAAATCAAATTTCCATTAATCCCTTGCGGACCAAATGCTAGTACGCAACCATTAAATTTCCATTATCTTTCTTTCTTTGCATTGACACTGCGTGTGTGTAGGTATTGTGACCTCAACGATTTTATCCCATAATAATGACACTTACGGCCTACTTTCCGCTAATAGACTTGAACTTTTTCTATTATTTCATTTTTTTAGTAATTATAAACTAGCGCTTGACTGCAATCCCGCCTGATGGCAAGCAGTGATGCAGTCGTTGATGGTAAAGCGCGCTAGTTTATTAAACCCATTCTCTTAAAAAACTTAGTGAATAGGAAGGAAGACGGCAGTTGAGCGAGGTGGTGCAATGTTAAACCCAACAACACGACCAACGATGCTGCGTCAGAGGGAGATTGATCTGGAGACCCTCCACGACCAAACTCCCGACACAACAACACTTGGCGCATCTTACCCGGCACATATCGCAACACAACAGCTCAGACCCGTCATCCGTACGGCTTCACCAGACATCATGCCGGAACACGACGAATGGCTTGGCGGCAAGACTTTGTTTGGTGGGTGGTAACTTCTGCTGGCAGCCGATGTGGAATCTTGCAATTTTAAACGAAGTGGGACAAAATTTTCTTAATTTAAATAAGAATCAAAGAGAAATGTCAATGTGATCATCTTTATCTTTGTCTTTCTTTTGCTTACAATAGTAGTGCATATACGTATTTGGAAGGAATGATTTTAAAGAAAGATAGACAATTATCTCTGATAGGTATACGTTTATTCAGCCCAACTATACTCAATTCGTGATAGAGTTAGACAGAATCAAAGAAGTTAAAACACCAGCCTCTCAAGTATGAGTACGCGGGTTCGATTCCAGGTCAGGCAAGTACCAATGTAACTTTTCTAAGTTATATGTACTTTCTAACTACATCTGTAGTCGTGGTGGCCTAGTGGTTAAAACACCAGCCTCTCAAGTATGAGTGCTCGGGTTCGATTCCAGGTCAGGCAAGTACCAATGCAACTTTTCTAAAGTTATATGTACTTTCTAAGTATATCTTGGACACCAATGACTGAAGGTGAAGGAAAAACATCTTGAGGAAACCTGGACTTTAAGTCTGAAATCGCCAACCCGCATTGAGCAAGCGTGGTGATTACGCTCAATCCTTCTCTGTATGAGAGGAGACCTGTGCCCAGCAGTGGGACCAAAAAAAAAAAGGTTGATGATGATGAAGTACATCTTGGACACCAATGACTGAATACAACATGAAGGAAAGAAGATAAAAAGGTTGATGATGATGATGATGATGATGATGATGATGATGACTCATGCTTGATCTTTATTAACATATTGATATTGGCCCCGAGTCTCATGTTCACAAACTAAAATAATTTGTAAGTTCAGTGCATCTCTTTCTTTATATTCCAACTAGAAAAGACCAGAAGATAATATATACTTTTTTTTTAAATCACACAGATTGAGCTAGCCCCAAAGTAAGTTCGAGACTTGTGTTATGGGATGCTAACTCAACGATACTATATTTTATAATAGATACATATAATGTAGTAGGCATAGGCCGGGGATCGAACCCGGGGTCTCCACGTCGCAGGCAGGTGTGACATTTTAAGTATTTTTGGTGGCCATGTTTACAGTCGCATCTACATTGTCTATGGAATATCTTAATTTGACAGGATTAAACTGAATTATTATCTTCTACCCTTTTCTTAATGAAATACAAAGAAAAAGATGAACTAAACTTAAAATTATTTTAGTTTGCGAACAAGAGTATCAGCGTCATTACCCACAGCAGAATCAGCGTCATTACCCACAGCAGAATCAGCGTCATTACTCACAGCAGAATCAGCGTCATTACCCACAGCAGAATCAGCGTCATTACCCACAGCAGAATCAGCGTCATTACCCACAGCAGAATCAGCGTCATTACCCACAGCAGAATCAGCGTCATTACTCACAGCAGAATCAGCGTCATTACCCACAGCAGAATCAGCGTCATTACTCACAGCAGAATCAGCGTCATTACCCACAGCAGAATCAGCGTCATTACTCACAGCAGAATCAGCGTCATTACCCACAGCAGAATCAGCGTCATTACCCACAGCAGAATCAGCGTCATTACTCACAGCAGAATCAGCGTCATTACCCACAGCAGAATCAGCGTCATTACTCACAGCAGAATCAGCGTCATTACCCACAGCAGAATCAGCGTCATTACCCACAGCAGAATCAGCGTCATTACCCACAGCAGAATCAGCGTCATTACTCACAGCAGAATCAGCGTCATTACCCACAGCAGAATCAGCGTCATTACTCACAGCAGAATCAGCGTCATTACCCACAGCAGAATCAGCGTCATTACTCACAGCAGAATCAGCGTCATTACCCACAGCAGAAACCTGTCTCTCTTGTAACTATTATAAGTTCTTGTAAAATGTAATACGAGTAAATGATATGCAATAAAAAATTTAATTTGATCTCTCTCACCCTTTCTCTCTCGCACACACACACACGCACGCGCGCACTCATACACTAAATGCAGTGTGTGAGCAAAATTCGAAACACGCTATGTAACTTCAAGTATTTTGAAGACTTCAAGGAGGATGATAGTTAAACATAAATATTTGGATTCGGTGGAGAGGCGGGCGAAGAGGCTGATTGGTTACCCTGACTTAACTCGAGACTGTCTCCAAAGCCTAGAGCACAGGCGTAGAGTAGCCAGCCTTTCGATCTTCTATAGGATGCATTTTAGGGAGTGTGCGAAGGAATTGCATGATTTAATTCCCCCATCTCCGTTCCACCATCGGACGACCCGTCGTACGGCAAGTTTCCACCCTTACGTTGTTAACACCATTACGATCCGGACAAAGCGTTTCGCCTCCTCCTTTATACTGCGTACATCGAGGGACTGGAACAGTTTGCCAGCGGCGGTGTTTCCGTCGGACTACAATTTGAGTGTCTTCAAGACTAGAGTGAATAAGCTCTTAATAAACTAGTGCGCTTTACCATCAACGACTGCGTCACTGCTTACCATCAGGCGGGATTGCGGTCAAGCGATAGTTTATAATTTTAATAAAAAAAAAAATATCAAAGAATGGTCCATTCACTACAATGTAGTGGGCTACATATTATACATCACAGGGCTGTAGAAAGAGTCGGATTTGTAGTTGGGTAGGATCGGTTACTAAAAATATCATAACTGATCTGTAGGGTAATTGCGTAACTCACTCTCAGTAACAATAGATTTCATTTTGACAGTTCAACAACGTTCATGGCGTTATTTACGTTGTTGAGCACATTTTAGAACACATGGAGCAATGGATTAGGAAAAAATATTATTATTATTATTTCGTTTATTTTTATACATATACATATTCATTTACATTTTTAAATATTTATAAAAAACATTTAAAAATATAAAAAATAGTGTTCCACTGATGGCGGGAGCGGGGTCCAAGCTACCGGTGGTTAGAGCTCCAGAGACAGGAACCTCCTCACGATGCGGGCCGTATCGAGGAGTACTACCTTTTGAATCTGGCCCTTGATCCAACTGCCTAACGAGAACCTCAATAGATGTTGGTCGAGGCTCTTGGCTATCACACCATTGGCCGATACGACAATCGGTACAATGACTGCCGAGTTCACATTCCATATGTCAACAATCTCGTGCGCCAAGTCGAGATATTTAATTTGTTTCTCTTTCTCAGCTTTCACGAGATGCCCATCATGTGGAATGGTAACATCGACAATCATTGCGAGGCGCGCTAATCGATCTATCACCACTATATCAGGCTTATTGGCAACAATAGTCCTGTCAGTAATGATAGAGCGATTTATTAATAATATGCTTTGAATTGATTCCAACTGATTGTAATAGTGTGTTCCTTAATTAGGGTGCTGCCCTTAAAGCATAAGCTCCTAAATCAGTCACCATGTATCATTACCAATATGTACGGCCGACAGCAAGTTAAGCTACCTGAAACTTCCCAATCAACCTTGAGCCTTACTGCTTTAGTGATAAAGTTGGAAATCTATTAAAGTAATTCGATAGATTGTAGTATCTTGAAGTGCTGTCGTCTGTACATTCAATAGCTATAGCTATTCATAGAAAAATCATTTCTCTGACAGAATATGAGCATACATACATATAGGAATTATTACATCCTTAATGATGAGGAACGACTGAACAAGATGGTTGAACTTCCAAATTTGGATTGGTACAAGTCAGAACTTCCAGATTTAGATGTAGTGAGAGTGAGGGAATTATTATTAATAGTTGGTAAAATACAATTTAAATCTTTACATTTTTAAATGTTTGTTTTTCTAGTTTTAGTTTTTATTTCAAATAATAAACAAATAACTTAATTATAATAATTTATCATACTTAGGTACTTTAGATATAAGTAAATGTATTAACACTGTCCCCCTTATTCATAAACGCTGCTTAAAGTTCACTAGTGATTAGCGACTGTTTAACCATACATTTTAGACGTTTGCACGCCACTTAACTTTAATCATCGTTTATGAATACACCCTTTAAACACTGTGGTGTTTAAGGTGTACGCTAATCATTAGTTAACTTTAAGCTACGTTTATGAATAAGCGGGTATTTGTTTATTAAACTATTTTTAATGTATTACAATATTGCTAACACACAAATTTCCTCAGTCACTTTCAAGTCAATAAAGCTTCGTATTGATTTCGTTGTCTATATATGCTTTTTCGTCACTTCTTAGTAGTTTTAAGCTAGTGCATTATGATTAATATGATGGAGGTAGGGCATTGCCCCACAATGCCCCCCTAGCTACGATCGTGCTACATCAACGCATAACGTGGTTTCACACCTCATAAAGTCCCACTATTTACTGCACATTTCACGCAACAGAGAGCGAAAAACATACAAACAACACGAGGAATAAACATAATGTAAGTAAAAATATTTTGTCACAGCTGGAGGTTATCAGGCAGAACATAGCTCTTAGGTACACGTAATGGAAGAACTTACATCAAATTCACTTAGTCGTGTTCAGGGAAGCGATAACCGCCACATGAGGTGCGCAAGCGACGATAGCACTACACGTCACGGCACCTGCTGATAACGGTGACTGAACGCTGAATTTTATGCACTTCCATTTAAGACCGATGGTTTTAAGAAAACAAAATGCGCTTGAGAGATTTCATTTCCTTATATTCCATGTTTGAGATAGTCAATGAAGCTGTTTCTTCTTCAGTTTATAGAGGTCCACTGTTGGACAAAGGAAAGTTTTTCATTGTGGAAAGCCTTGGGGAAGGCCATCGGCTTCCCGCGACCTTCACCAGGTCATCGGTCTACCTTGTTGGGGGCCTCCCTACGCTGCGTCTTCCGGTACGTGGCCGCCATTCCAGAACCTTACTGACTCATCGGCCATCGGTTCTACGAGCAATGTGCCCCGCTCAATGCCATTTAATTTTAGCGATTCGAAGAGCTGCTTGTTGTAATATAAATCTCTGGCTCATTAAATACACCTTCCAAAATTCCTTCTTTGACTTCATTCACTTTTCAATCAAAAAGTCTTCTCAAAAAGTCGTGGTGGTCTAGTGGTTAAAACACCAGCCTCTCAAGTATGAGTGCGCGGGTTCGATTCCAGGTCAGGCAAGTACCAATGTAACTTTTCTAAAGTTATATGTACTTTCTAAGTATATCTTGGACACCAATGACTGAAGGTGAAGAAAAACATCTAGAGGAAACCTGGACTTTATAAGTCTGAAATCGAAAACCCGCATTGAGCAAGCGTGGTGATTACGCTCAATCCTTCTCTGTATGAGAGGAGACCTGTGCCCAGCAGTGGGACGATAAAAAAAAGGTTGTTAATGATGACTTCTCAATTATTTCAATATTGCTATCAAACCAATATCCTCAGTCACCTTCAAGTCAGCTTCGTATTGATTTCATTGTCTATAGATGCTCCTTCATCACTATCCTATGACACTCATTCAGAACCAATTTCCTCTAGTTCACATATCCGAGTCGGGTAGTTTTTCATTCGGTACCACAATGCCGTGTCTCGCCGTCCTGGTATTAATGTACCGGGGCACAGGATGTGCCCGTCCGGAGCTGCACAAAAACTACGCAAAGCCTCCGGGATGACAGACAGAGATGAGGTTGCGAGGCGAAATAAAGCGTGCGTAATGTAAGCTTCTTTACATTACTCATTCTAATCAATGAAAGTACGATTGGTTTTATGACTCTTTTCTTTCTTTTATTATTATAAACTAGTGCTTGATCGCAATCCGGCCTGATGGTAAGCAGTGATGCAATCGTTGATGGTAGAGCGCGCTAGTTTATTAAGCCTATTCACTCAAAAAAATTAATGAAGGAAGCCCGCAGCTGGCCGAGGTGATGCAATGTTAAACCCAACAACACGATCAACGATGTTGCATCAGAGGCAAGACTTTGTATGGTGGGTGGTAACTTCTGCCAGCAGCCTACGTTATGGCCTACCACCGAGAATTTTTTTTGTATGTGCTTGCAAATTATTGCAAATTATAATTTCGATCTGGGTCATCAAATTTACTAGCCACGAGACTGGTAGGTGGAGGGTGCCTGTGGCTAATTATAGTAATTTTTGGTAGAAACTTTCTCAGGTTGTAACTTCTTGTTTAACACAATCATTCTCTGGCAATTTGACGGTAATTTTCAGTTGGTATTTTTTATCCTCTCATTGAAAAGCCGTTCAACAGTTACACCAGCACAGCAAAAAATACTTCATGTGCTGCTAGATACATGTAAATTATGGACAATTGTATACCACATTGGTGACCACAACTTATGGAAAATGAAAAGTAATAAGTAACACTCACAAATTCACAATTATATAAAGCCGCCAATTTTCTTATTCGCAAACTTTTTTATAATTATAAACTAGTGTGCTGGACTGCAATCCTGCCTGATGGTAAGCAGTGATGCAATCATTGATGTTAAAGAGCGCTATTTTATTAAGAGCCTATTCACTCTAGCCTTGATGACACTTAAATTGTAGTCAGTCGGAAACACAACCGCTGGCTAAATGTTGCAATTTTTCGAGTATAAAAGACTTGGCGAAACGCTTCGTCCGGATCGTAGTGGTATCAACAACGTACAACTCGCCTTACAACGGGTCGTCTAAACCAAACCATAACCATTACCTATAACCATTCTTGTTAAATTATGTTAATCCTTAGACAATTTATACGTGATTAAAAACTAGTTTATAACAACAAAAAAATTGCGTCGAAAAATACGTCAAGTTATGTCTGACGCGGACTAATTTGACAAGACTTAATTAATATTTATTTTGACGTCCTCCGTGGCGCTGCGGTCAACACGCCTGCCTGCCACGTGGAGGCCCCGGGTTCCATCCCCGGCCAGGTCATGATGGAAAACGAACTTTTCCTGATTGGCCTGGGTCTTGGATGTTTATCTATATATGTACCTATTTATTATAAATATAGTATCGTTGAGTTAGTATTCCATAACACATGTCTCGAACTTACTTTGGGGCTGGCTCAATCTGTGTGATTTGTCCGTATATATACAGTATGTTAAGAAAACCCTGTCCGACCCGTGAAGGTGTTGTTAGGTATCGATAATTGATTCTACTAATGGATACAAAACCGGGCTACACTTAAAAAAAATCCCCCTAAAAAAATAAATATTATTTCGCAAAAAGAGGTAAGTAACTTAATAAATCTGCGTTAAGCACCCTTCCGCGGGCGGCGGGCGGCAGGGCACGCGGCACGTGGTCGCATCGCTACTATTAGCTCATAATAATACCGGTGTTGTCACTTTTTTTAAAATTACCAAATTTCGGGAAAGTTGGAATTAATTCGCGGGAAAAAAAGATTATTTAAAAATTTATTTGTATTGGTACTATGATGATTACGTAAAATTTTATATTATATTTGGTCATGTGTTTACCTAACCTTTATTATCCTTATGGGTCGGACAGGGTTTTCTTAACATACTGTATACAAAAAAAAAAAATCTTCTGTTCTTTTTCATGATGAAATAAAAATAATAAGATGCACAAAAATTTTGTTCAGTTTGTGAACAAAAGAATCGTCAAGTTAATTACGTAACACACTATCAGTAGCAACGGGTTTCATTTTGACAGTTCAACAACATTCATTGTGACATTTACTTTGTTGAGCGGACTCATTTTTGGGCACATGGAGCAATGGATTAGCAATATCCTTCAAAATGATTCCAACTGACAGTAATAGTGTTTTTTTTTTAAATATTATAAACTAACGCTTGACCGCAATCCCGCCTGATAGTAAGCAGTGATGCGATCGTTGATGGTAAAGCGCGCTAGTTTATTAAGAGCCTATTCACTCAGAAAACCTGAGCGAATAGGAAGGAAGAGGGCAGTTGAGCGAAGTGATGCAATGTTAAACCCAACAACACGACCAACGATGCTGCGCCAAAGGGAGATTGATCTGAAGACCCTCCAAGACCGAACTCCCAACACAACAACATTAGGCGCATCGTACCCGGCACACATCGCAACACAACTGCTCATACCCGTCCTCCGTACGGCTTCACCAGACATCATGCCGGAACACGACAAATCGCTTGGCGGTAAGGCTTTGTCTGGTGGGTGGTAACTTCTGCCGGCGGCCGATGTTATGGCCTACCACCGAGCAATGTGAAGCAATTAGGGTGCTGTATCAATGTTTACCTATGTGTGTTACCAAGTTTCAATAACATTAGCTCATTAACACTGGTCAGCTTTGTAGCAACACTCTCATTCCATTAGATTTTCAACGTAGGTATGTAACAACATACGTTGAAAATCTAATGGATCCAAGCCTAGTGTGGAGGTTAGGATTAGAATCAGATTTCGTGGTACTTACTTTCCTATTGTGACTGTCATGTTATAAAGGGTGTATCTAACATCGACACACAAACGAGTACCATGGATCCAGTACACGATTCTGAACCCCTCAGTGGTGGAATTTTTCGTCGGCTTTTTCACGATTTAAAAAAAATGTATATGTAGTTTTTTCACTTTAGACCGTTCATAATTGCAATATTTTCATACCCCAATAAGATTTTAAATTAAAAATTAATTAATTCGCTAATTATACAAAAAAGGGCAATGAAAACAAAACTCGAAAAACTATCTTATCAGCTGATTTAATAGAGTTCATATCTGGGTTCAACGTCATACCTACAAACCCGCACGGCGGCACGCTTGCAATGTTCAAAGGCCGAGCCGACACTTTTTTTTAAACGATGTGAATTCTGTAACCGTTCATTAACGACATAAATGACTCTCATAATTTTATTAGTGGCATGTGGTCTAGCCTTTTCGCGAAGTTTGCGTTACGATGTCTGGTGCTAAGGAGATCCAGACAATCTAACTAAATGCGCCGTTCTCATCTATATATATAAAAGAAAGTCGTGTTAGTTACATCATTTATAACTGAAGAACGGCTATACCAATTTGGCTAAAAATTGGTAAGGAGGTAGCTAAGAACTGGGAGAAGGACATAGGATACTTTCTATGCCGCTCCCCGTCGTTCCTGTGGGAATAAATGAGCTTCTTTGTTTCGACTTCTCCCACGCTTTTATGCTACCCTGGTACCTTGAACGTCAAAAAAATATGCACAATAAACCTTCTTTCATGTATTATGATTATTATTTGATAATGATGAATGAATGACGTTTATTGTTTCGACTTCTCCTACAGTTTTGTGATACCCTGGTACCTTCCACGTCAAAAAAATATGCACAATAAACCTTCTTTCATGTAATTATGATTATTTGATAATGATGAATGAATGACGTTTATTGTTTCGACTTCTCCTACAGTTTTGTGATACCCTGGTACTTTGCACGTCCACAAACTATGCACAATAAAACCTCTTTCATGTATTATGGTGATTTGATAATGATGAATGAGCTTTTTTATTGTTTCGATTTCTCCTACACTTTTATGCTACCCTGGTACCTTGCACGTCAAAAAATATGCACAATAAACCTTCTTTCATGTATTACGATTATTTGATAATGATGAATGAATGAGGTTTATTGTTTCGACTTCTCCTAAACTTTTGTGCTACCCTGGTACCCTGTACCTCCACAAAGTAGGAAACACGTGTCCAGTATTTTTAAGTTGATAATATTATGTACAAAATTTCAAAAAGATATAATGAGAAACCACAAAGTTATAATAAGCTTGCTACGTGTATTCTACTTCGTTGTCCCAACATAAATATGGTCAAAGATCCGCGGGCGAGCAAGCGCGGTGCATTGACCTCTAGCGTCAGCTGTTGCGCGCGCACAATGCTATGATGATGTATCGTAAGCTGCGTGACGCACTCGGTAACTACACTGTAATAATTTCTAAATGTATTTGGGACAAAATATAACATGGTGTAAAAATTATTGGAATCGATTCAGGTGCTTATTCACAATTTATATATAACTCAAGAACGGCTGAACCGATTTAGCTGAATATTGGTGGGAGGTAGTTAAGAACCCGTCCCCGTCGTTCCCGTGTGACGTGACATAAGACATGGTCCAACTCATTCAAAATGTAAGTCAGCAATTCATATATCAAAAATGGTATAACAAAAAGCAAATGACAGCTGAGCATATTTAAAAAAAAGTCTAACCGGTTGAAGCAATCGTTTAAAGCAAAGAATATAAATACTCTCTGCTGGTTTAAAGTTTCTAATAAAAAACCACAAAGCCAACTTCAACTTCAAAATTTCTAATATTGTATTGCTGTGCCATTTATCATCAATAAAAATATCATGCCGTGACCAAGACCATCAAATCTTTCTCGACAAAGCGGTAATGCAAGAGTAAATAGAAACATTCTGAATGAAAGCACTGAAGAAGAGCAAGAAATTGCACGTGCAGAGCGCCGCCTTACTATGACTCGACTTCGTGCTTCTCACTCACAACAGCAAAGGGAGGCGGCAGTCCGTGAAACTGTTCCGTTGACAATGCGAAATCGGCGAACAAACCTCAGAGATCATCATCATCATCATCAATCTTTTTATCGTCCCACTGCTGGAGACAGGTCTCCTCTTATGCAGAGAAGGATTGAGTGTAATCACCACGCTTGCTCAATGCGGGGTGGCGATTTCAGACTTATAAAGTCCAGGTTTCCTCAAGATTTTTTCCTTCACGATCAGTCATTGGTGTTCTAGATATTATACTTAGAGAGTACATATCACTTTAGAAAAGTTACATCGATACTTGCCTGACCTGGAATCGAACCCGCGCAATCATACAAGAGAGGCTGGTGTTTTAACCACTAGGCCACCACGACATCTCAGAGATCAATAGCTAGATAATTTACGAAGCACAAGTAGAAATTCATTTCTTTCACAAGGTGCTACACTAAATAAATGACAAATAAAAAAATCATGGAATACCTTTTTTTTTAATTTACAGTGTTCCTAATTTAAAAAGTAAAAAATGTGATCATGTGATATTTATTGCCTTTAAGGCGGAACAAAGTTCGCCGGGTCAGCTAGTTAGTTATAAAGCCTTTTGTAAGACTTTTGTCAGTAAATAATGTTTGATATCAGGAAAATATAAAACTACATTTATTGATACATTTGTAACAAATTACATTAGATCATACACGGAACTCGGTCTGTCGACACTCATGACTCACAATCTTCTAATCGTACGCTTTGATTGAATAGTGATTCAAGGGAGGGGTTGGATGATTTGGTGAACAAGATCAAATAATACTGAAAAGCTTGTGTTTATAAATCTCCCGTGGGAATGTCCAGATAAAAACATATAAGTTAATTCTGGTTATAGGTAAACCATATGTGTGCCTAATTGCATCCAAATTTATTCGGTTATAATTGTGTGAAAGGGTATCCAACATAATATCTATGTACTCATTCATATAAACTTTTACATTTATAATATTAACTCGGATGAACAGTATTTATTTATGTATATATAATTAGATATATGCATATATCTGAGTGTCCATTTTAATGTATTGTATATAGTACGTAATATTTGCACCAACGACAATCCCATTTTATGTACAGGAAAATGACTGTTCATTCTAATGGTTTTGTAATGTTTAATGTATTTTTTTATGTTATGTACTTTTGAGGTAGGTACAATTAAGTTTAAATAATTAAATCAGTCAGTAGATATTTCGGTGACTTAGCAATACCTACACTAAATATTTATCCACACCTGATTCATCGCAGAAGCGAAGAACATAGGGAAGACCTAAGGCGAAATCAAAAGCTTCATAGTTTTTCTTCTATTGCTTCTTAAATCAATTTCAAATCTCCTTATCCTTTCGAAAGTAGGACAGCTTAGAAACGCATGCAATCTTTTTAAAAAATCGTCAAAATCATTATAAACAAAGATCTTGAATATAGCATTTTCAATATTTTACATATAAACAGGCATACAGCATACAGCGGCACTACGTGTATTCGCGTCACAATTATAACAAAATGATTCACTGACACCGTTTTTTGTCACTTCAGATAGTAAAACGGAAATTATTAGAAATACCTGCGATTTTTTTTTCGATGTAAATTTTCATTCAATTGAAATCTAGGGCTGGCTTTTACTTCGACTAGAAGGGTAAGTAAATTAAGGGACAGTGGGCGGAGCACATTGCTCGTAGAATCGGTAGCCGACGAGGCAGGGAGTGAACCAACTAGATGGACCGATGAACTTGTGAAGTTTGCAGGAAGCCGATGGATGCGGGCAGCATAATAGCGGTCATCGTGGAAAGCCTTGGGAGAGGCCTTTGTCCAGCGGTGGGCCTCTATAGGCTGAAGAAGAAGGGTAATTGGCTTGTATCCTAAAAAATAATTTAATGTCCATCAGATAGATTTCAAAAAAATATTGAATACGTATTTTTTATTTTTTCTTTTATTCAAATACTTAGGAAGATATGTTGATTTGAAATATCGCATGACGTCAAGCCGTCGTACAAAATATACCATGGCGTGACGTAATTAGCCCCACTCCGTAACTTTAAAACGCTATATCTCAGTAATTTTTTGTCATTTCGACAAAATAAAAAATACGGGTCTTAATTTTTTTTTATTATCTATAAGACGGACTAATTATTTTTTTGATTTTCATACCTTGGATACATCCCTATTGCATAACACATCATCACTAGCAATGGGTTTCATTTTGACAGTTCAATAATATTCATTGCAATATTTAGTTATAAGGAGCAATAGATTACCAATATGCTTCAAAATTGAAGATGAGAGTAATAATGGGGTACGTAATTTGAGGGCATATCACAAGTTAACAGCAGGTTAAGATGATGTGTGGTTTGAAATACTACCTACAGCTAGGTTATAATATGGTATTTGCTAGTAAGCCCCAAACTAGACAGTTTATTGGTGGTAGGCCATAACATCGACAGCTTGGGCGCCAGTCGCCGGAAGTGAGGCCCGAATTCCCAGCGGCTGTCGAGCACCAATCCCAGATACTTCATGGTGGACTCGACAGCTATCCGGGCCCCGCTGACCACGATATGTGATTCCGGCGCCGGCGCACGCCGGGGGCCATGAAATACCATGGCCTCCGACTTGTCAAGGGCCACCTCCAGGCCCAGGCGCCGGATGCGGTTCACCACCTGTGACACCGCAGCCGTGGCTACCAACGTCGCTTCCCTGTGCGAGCTCCCCCGGGCGGTGACAAGCGTGTCGTCCGCATAACACGTCAAGACGGCGCCCGATGGGAGCTCGCCTCTCAGCACCAACAGAAGAGAATTGGCATTTGGCGCATCGTACCCGGCACACATCGCAACACAACATTGCATCACCTCGCTCAACCGCCGTCTTCCTTCCTATTCGCTCAATCTGAGTGAATAGGTTCTTAATAAACTAGCGCGCTTTACCATCAACGATCGCCTCACTGCTTACCATCAGGCGGGATTGCGGTCAAGCGCTAGTTTATAATTATTAAAAAAAAATAAACAGTCTGTATCTCGGCGCTCGAGCTGGAACTTTGGAAGGATGAGAAACAGCGTGTAAAATTCACTCACCCTCCGGATAGAGAAGAGGTCCTTCGACCAGACGGGTGTTGTGTCTGGCGGGCACTCGATCAACGGTTGATGTTGGGAAGTTATTTTTCAGAGTATTTTTTTCTTTATACAAAACCTGAATATTGTTTGTTCAGATAAGCAACTGAATCGATACCAATAATTTTTACACCATGTTATATTTTTTCCAAATACTAAATTGTTGCAGTGTGGTCACTGACCGCACAACACAGTTGACGCTAGATCATATCATAGTAATTACAGGCCCTCCCCGCGCCGCGCCGCTGGATGCGCCAGGACCATATTGCTGTTTTTTGTTTTGACAACCATTTCTTGGGACCACCAGGTAAGATAACAAGCTCATAACTTTGTAATTTTTCATGATATCTTTTTGAATATTTGTAGATAGATTCTTTACTTAAAAATACTGGACACATGTTCCGGGTTTCGTATATACCTACAAAAAATAACGTTGGATGTGCTAGTTGCACGGTAAGCTTTGCTTGCGAGATGAAAGATCTGTGTGACGTCAGTATGGCGCGTTGTTCACCTGTAGCGTTTGTAGACACCACTGTGTCTACAAACGCTACAGGTGAACAACGCGTCATACAACTTGACTTATTTCTTAGTTCTGAAATGAGAAAACTAAGAAATAAGTCAAGTTGTTTACGGTCAATCTGGGTAACATTGACAGTCGGACCATGAATTAGTTTCAATTTTTTTTTTTCGTATGATAGTTACCTACACAATTTATAAATACTTCTTGTAGCTTTATTTTTTTAAACTAGGTGCGTAATCTTTAAATATATTTTTTTTTTTTGTTTCTATTATTTTAGCTTTTTTTTTTTCTATTTAGTTATGCAAAAAATTTAGTCTCAAACGTGTTTTTAAATGCTCATTTAAAATTTGTACAACAATGCCAAACGTCTTAGACTGATTTTATTGACTCTTTTATAAAATATATAAGACAAAACTGGGAATTAATGGTTTTATTTCGTCAGTTACTAAAAACGTTACTTAAAAATATAAGCGAATGTTACACAAATTTATAAAAAATATACTTATTACAGTTCTTCAAATATAAGAAGTGCAATTTGACACTTCTAACTTACTGAAAAATAGGGATTGGGTTAAAAAAATCGATTACTACAATATCCGATTATACGAGATATTCATTTTATTTCTTTGTAATTTGTAATCGATTAAAGTTACAGATTTATTTATTTTATGTAAATGTCTGAGTTTTATATGAAAGAAATTCTCAAAATCTTTAGTTCTATCCAAACCTAAGCAACATTGTATTACATACAATGTTAAATATTATAAATTTTGCTTTATACATTACTAATTTTGAGTTTCGTAGTTTTAACAGAGATGACAATATAGGTATTAAAATTTTTCGTTCTTTTTTCGATATATAAGTGTTTTGAGGGTAAATAAATGAAAAAAGTAATTAAATAATAAAGGACGCTTTCATTGAAAACGATCGTTTCTAGTAAGTTCCATTATTCGGTCATTTTTAACGATAATTATTAGTATACAAGTGAATTTGAAGAGTCACAACACTATGGTATAGTACCTTACTACGTGACTTTGACACGACGACGAGAAAAATACTATTTATTGTCTACGTTGGTTATATTGCTTTTTTTTTTAAATAATGTAAATTAAATGATTAAGAACTGTGCAGTTTGTGATAAAATAAAAATAACTTTAAAATTACGTAGTTTTTGCGGAAGAAATAAATATCAATTTTTGAGTTACGCGTGTCCCTAGGTTACAATTGATTTTATAATTTGTCTATAATGATCATTTTGAATACCTCGTTGTTCTAGTTCTGCATGTGTGAGCATGCGGACCTAGGTTCGATGTCCAGGTCTGGCTAAATAGCAATCCGTTTAATTGTCGCATTACGTGCGATTTAAACTTAACTGGTAGAAAGATGGTGAAGGATGGCTACCTGCCCATCCCCCGTTTGTATAATGCTACGGAAAAAAATCCTTGAATGTAAATGATGAAAACAGGAAGTCGATTAACACTAGTTGAATTCCATTTATATACAATCAAATTAAATAAGCCAAAGAACTCATCACGTGTCCGGAGTCTTACTAAAAAATTTAATTGGCCCTGTGTGTCATCCAATTCGAACTAACATATAATTTAGATCGAACAGTGTATTGAAATTATAAATAATGTCAAACGGATCGTACACGTACAAATGTATCAACATTATACAAAAATAGACAAATGTGAAGTGATAATGAGACAGTCTTGTCGACGAGTCGCTTCACTGCCGTGGGAAATAACACCGCAGCCTACAATCAACCGTCGAGAAATCGTACCATGCGCGTGCGCCATATCACTTGTTAGAAAATTGTGTGCGAAACTGTCAGTTTGATTCTATTGTAATATTTTAACTTTGACTATATTGTGGCTTCGTAAAGATACAGTTGTAATTTTAGTAATGTTCTTTTCCAAGCCGATGGACTTTTTCATGACTACTTTTCATGTCACAAACACGATCAAGGGTTCCAGGTTCCATAGCCAATTTATTATTCAGAATTAAAACAATGTGTACCTAAAGAACAACAAATACCTAATTAATGAATAAATATAAAAATTCTATCTTAAATTAACTAAAATGGTTCACAAACCATGTAATTTTTTTTAAATTATAAACTAGTACTTGACCGTGACCTCGCCTGATGGTAACCAGTGATGATGGTGCGAGTGATTTATAACGCCAAAATTCGGTTTCAACATTCATCCGTAGGTATCACTGCCGACTGGTGAAGTACCCAAGGGATTGACGGCATCACCACTTTGTACGGCAAAAGTTAGCTTCTGGTGAAGGTAAAAGCCAATCCTTGGTCATGGAAAGTATATTAGCTGGTTTTTCAGGAATCTGTTGTTAGCAGAGAGGTTTCTTATCCATGTTGACAATATCTGGCGAACTTGCGATACTTATGCCTCTTCCACGTATATAAACGTAATGTATATTATGTTATAAAATAGTTCATAATATATTCCTTTAGCATATTAAACCATCTGCTATTTTTATTAACATTTTCACTTCTAACTAAGCCTTTATATCAACTTTTTAATACTAGGAAAAAACTTAACTAGCTCCAGAGACATAGAATATAAGTAACAAAACATTTATTGCAATTTTTATTGCAAGTTAGCACTGATCAGCTGTTCTGCACTAATTAAGGCAACACCCGGTGTAATAGTTTTTTTTTTAGAGATAACAACACTGACGTAGAGTGTGTTGCACTTCTATAACATCTATGTAGATAAACCTATCATCGACTGCCTATCGACGACTGTTTATTCAGAATTCCCTACTTACTTAGACAGTTTAAATAAAATATTCACATTTGCTTTGCTGGTATTTTGGTGCGGCTAGCTGGCATATGATAAATAATTTAATTGTCGTTGCTTTCTCTTGTGTTCTTTACTGTACCTACATAGTATTGTATAAAGCCAGGTGTTATTTTTTTTAATGAACAGGCAGACGTGCTGCTGGGGAGTTTGTTCGGCCACTTCTTCTTCCAAGCGAAAGCACTAGGAAGTGGCAATGGGCGTTTTAGGGGACTGTCATTGACGTACAAAAAGTGCTGATTCTCAGCCTAATTTTAATAAATGACCTTTGATTTTGCCAGTTTGCCAGTTTAGGCAGATGGATGGAGTAGTATGGACTGACTTAAAAAAAACGAGTGTGCTTATGACCACACGACTGAAGTGAAACTTCTTTTGCACCATCTGTATGTATATATACAGTATGTTACGAAAACCCTGTCCGACCCGTGAAGGTGTTGTTAGGTATCGATAACTGATTCTACTAATGGATACAAAACCGGGCTTATCTTAAAAAAAAATCCCCCTAAAAAAATTAATATTATTTCGCAAAAAGAGGTAACTTAATAAATGTGCGTTATGCACCCTTAGGGCCCCGCCCCGCGGGCGCGGGCGGCAGGGCACGCGGCACGTGGTCGCATCACTATTCGCTCATAATAATACCGATGTTGTCACTTTTTAAAAATTACCAAATTTCGGGGAAGTTGGAATTAATTCGCGGGAAAAAAAGATAATTTCAAAATTAATTTGTATTGGTACTATGATGATTACGTAAAATTTTATATTATATTTGGTCATGTATTTACCTAACCTTTATTATCCTTATGGGTCGGACAGGGTTTTCTTAACATACTGTATACAATTTCCCAAAAATCAACCGTTGGGCAAGTGCCCGCCAGACATAACACCCGTCTCGTCGGAGGATCCTCCCTTTCTATGGGCACCCGGTTCCGACACACTGGAACTTCGGATGGCCTGGCAAGCATCGTAAGCCCACTATCGACCTGTGATCTCCAGAGGGGAGTGATGTAGCGGTATCTACTACCGCTACATGCGAACAATACGTCATACTGACGTCACACGAATTCTACATCTCGCAATCAGAGTTTACCGTGCAATTAGCATACATACAACCCCCAAATGCCTCCTAAACATCCAAAAAGGGTTTTGTAAATGACATGTAGGTAGGTACCAACCAGTTTGAATTTCCGCAATAAATTAAATTTAGTTTTCAAGCATTATTTCCATCAGGACTAAATACGTCCAATTTAAACCCACCGAACCCTTTTACACACTCTTGGGAACACCTTGCACGCAAAAAGCAGGAGGTGGGGCACGTGTTCCAGCGATCAAGTCCAGCAATCACACATCTGCCTCCCGAGTTGCGCTTACGACTGAATGCCAGTGTGCAATAAATAGTACGACAATAAAACAAGATATTACTTACAGCAGATGGCAAATATTTTAGAACAAAATTTTAATATTAGTCTATTGGACTAAAGAGCAAAGAAACTGCAGCGTGGATCTCAATTAGATTTTCTGTGCCTTGTGTTGTTTGTGTTGTGTATTGTGAGGGCGATTCTCAAAGCATCTACTTTCCGCCCCTTCCTTCATCCAAATAACCGCCTCTACACACATTGTAAAGTAATAACCGTTCGATAGTTCTCCCCTATAATAGACTAAATACGATAACAAACTTCTATTCCTTAAATTACACATACTACAAAAAAATCTGAGAGGTAAGCTTCAGAAAATGTCCTACGAAGATACATAGAATTTACAAAGGGTATTTGTCTAAAAAAACTAATTAGTCCGTCAGTCAGATTTCCAAAAAATACTAGACACGTATTTTTTCTTTTTTCATATAAACAAAAAATGAAGATGACACAGTGCGTTGAAAACTCGTGTGACGTCACTGCACGCTACACTTTTTAGCGACCAGTGACGTCACAAGCCACCACTCCTGATCTTTGATGCCTTCTATATTTGTCAATTTTTATTGTTTTGATAGAACAAAAAATACGTGTCTAGTATTTTTTGGATATCTGACTGACGGACTAATTAGTTTTTTTTTAGTCAAATACCCTATTGTGCTGAAGTGACTGTGTGTGTGGATTGAATTATCGAGATGTATAAGTGAAATCATTGTAACAACTATTATTTTATTGAAACACTGCCTTCCCGATAATCCACGCCTACCTGAACATGGACAACTTCTCTTCTTCTTCTCCAGGCTATAGAGGCCCCCAAGTCTTTGGGAGTAGGTTTGCCATAATCCCCACGATTGACACGCGGGTTGGAGATCGCAGTAATTAGATATTCCACAGGAGAAGCGCTGTTGCCCGCTTCCCTGGTGAGAGTTGCCTCTTACGACATCCACGGGAGGATATGAGTTGGTACAATTCTAAGCTTGGTACCACACCGGATAATGATGATGTTAAACATGGACAACACGTAAGATATAACTCGAACCACTTTAATATAATATGAACATAATTATGATTAAAACTCTATGCACAAGTTGAAATAACCGTATACTGGTGGACGTTACTACCAGCACCATGGGCGTACCCAGCTTCTGCCCTAAAGGGGGGTAAGTCAGGCTTAGGGGTGGGCAAGTCCGGCCATGGGGGCAAAACAAATTTTTAGAGTGAGCAATCTTTGTACGCTATAATCGGACACTGTTTTTTGGCAATTACACCTTACATTTTGTTAGTGTCTACTGCGTGGTTCAGTTATATCCAGGGGGGGGGGGGGATTCCGAATATTTGACAGTTTCGGGCAGCTTGACCAGCTGTTGTCCGTACCCGTACGAACGTTTTGTTAAAAGTAGCTTTAGCTAGGTCCCCATTTTTTAATTCATTGTAAACGTATAGAAGAAGTTAGTTTTCTGAATCAGTTCATTTCTGTTCCATAAGGCTTTATATCAATAATCCATGTGGCTATTGGCGACGGCCCTACGGGTGGGATGCGCGGGCGGCGCGTATGCGTGGGCGCATCTGCGCGCGCAGCTGTCCCGCGCACGTGCCGAACGCAACGTGGAGCCTCTGCGCAAAACGGTTAAAAGGACAATAAGTTTATTTTTTATTCGAAGTAAATAGGCCAGTAAAAACAGCTGTTTTTGACCAGACTGCCCTTTCTTCTAAAGGAATGTAATTCAAGAAAGGAATGTCTTTAAAGACTCTTTTTTTTACACTTTTATTTTTTGCAATTTTCCTGAAGTACCGAGTAAAGTCGTAACTTTGAACCCAGAAGACATTTCACATCCACCAACCCGTACATTGCCCGCGTGGTAGATTATGGCCCAGTTCCTCTCACAAAGAGAAGGCATGTGTCACAGCAGTGGTGAAGTTATATGACAATAACAAAAATAAAATACAACAATATCAATCAAGACAACGGAAATCGATAAAAACAAAATAAATTCGCTAGATATTATAAACTTTCTAATTGTTAGTAAATTATTTTATTATTACTTCCAACCTAACATTAGGGCTGAGGACAAACTTCGCAATTATAAAACGAAGTTACAGAAGCATATTTCTCGCATCCGCTGGATACACTAATAGCCTTATTGTAATTACCTTATTAGTGTAATTATGAATGTAGTACTTTTATAACTTGAAAGTAGTCGCTGCCACTTGGATTATGACTAGACTTCATTGCTTTTTTCATTACTTTGTAAGGCCTGGCTTCCAATCTCACGGATGAATATTAAACACAGCTAATAATTAAGTACTAGCGAATATACAAACTGAATTACCAGCTATGTTCTATCTAGGTTGTGGGTTTGGTTTCAGCACTTAGCCCTTTAAAGTGGACCATTGTGTGTGGGCCATTGCGGCCGTCTAAAGAAAGAAAAAAAAGAAAGAAAAATATTTATTGTGACTCGTAAGTACAGGAAAATCTTAAAACTGAACTAAGTGTTCTTCTTCATCTCAGCGTTAATCCCAGTCGTATCCGAAGCGTTTCAGCTTTGGAGTCTAGGATTTTACCAGTCTAGCTGCTCATTTTGGCTATACTTCGAATATTCTCCGACCATAACCCGAAGGCGATATCGAAGCATTGCAGTTAGACCAATTGTAGGAATACTACCAATCCGCAGTGGGTTACTCCAGGTTGGTAGATGTTGTACTACATGTTTTACTAGTTTTGTCTGACATGACATGCTTGGTTTCCTCATGGCGTTTTTTGTTTTCACCGTTTTGAGAGCAAAAATCAAAATCAAATCAAAAGTCATTTATTCAAACTAGGCTGAGAGTCAGCACTTTTTGAACGTCAATATTACATAAGCCAGTCCCCCAAAACGCCCTCCCATCGACACTTCCTAGTGCTTTCGCTGGGAAGAAGAAGTGGCGGAAGAAACTCCCCAGCAGCACAGCTGCCTGTTCATTTAAAAATAACACTTGACTTTATACAATACTACGTATAGTGATGAACACGATAAAATACAACAACAATGAAATTATTTACCATATGCCAGCTACCACGCCAAATTACCAGCAAAGCAAAACAAATTATATATATTTAAATGAAAATGTAATTAACTAAAAACTTATTACTTAAATAAAAGCCTCAGGCATAAAGGGCGTGCAGCTTACATATTTATGTAATGTAAAAAAATAAATTATATGAACTCATATAACGTATCAGTAAGCTAATTCCGGAGAAAGAACACAAACATTGTCCTGAGTTAATCAGAGCGACCTGCCTTTGAACAAAGCTTGGATTTGATTTGTGCTTTAAATGCATTGTAAGGCAAGTCTAGCAGAGCAGAGGGTATCTTGTTATAAAAAGCTATACCAAGCCCAACAAAAGAGTTATGAACCTTTTGAAGTCGGTGAAAAGGGGCTCGCAGTTTGTCCTTATTTCTGGTGTTAATATTATGAATATCACAGTTTTTGGTATACACGTGCTGTGCTGATGTCGTAATTTACATAAAGTAAAGCGTCTAATGGGGTCCGAACCTACGATCTACAATTTGTAAGCCGCGGTTGATGCCACTGGGCCACCGCTACTCTCACTTCCATGCTTAGGAAACACAGTAAGCCGTTAGTCCTAGCTCTCACTTTTGGATTTGGCAGTCATTACGGATCGTGAGAAGCCTAAAAGTCTAATAATCATTTTTAACAAGTGGTATCATATCATCTCTCGGTGGTAGGCCATAACATCGGCCGCCGGCAGAAGTTACCACCCACCAGACAAAGCCTTGCCGCCAAGCGATTTGTCGTGTTCCGGCATGATGTCGGGTGAAGCCTACGGAGGACGGGTCTGAGCAGTTGTGTTGCGATATGTGCCGGGTACGATGCGCCAAATGTTGTTGTGTTGGGAGTTTGGTCGTGGAGGGTCTTCAGATCAATCTCCCTTTGGCGCAGCATCGTTGGTCGTGCTGTTGGGTTTAACATTGCATCACCTCGCTCAACTGCCGCCTTCCTTCCTATTCGCTCAGTTTTTCTGAGTCAATAGGCTCTTAATAAATTAGCGCGCTTTACCATCAACGATCGCATCACTGCTTACCATCAGGCGAGATTGCGGTCAAGCGCTAGTTTATAATTATTAAAAATATATATATATAACTCAGGAACTGGGTAATGGAGATTAGAAAGGTAGTCTCTTCAAGTAAACTACCGGCACTCAACAGTATTCGGTTAGACTAGAGCCAACTGGAAGTCATCACCTATTCTTTCCCCATAGTTGGGAAAGGACTAGGTAATGACTGAGCCTAACTATTTAGACGATGAATTATTGCCTACTCCATCTCTCTAAGAGAAGGCTTTGATTCAAGTAGTTCCCGCTGCTAGCAATATAGCTGAATGCCGTTAGAATTGGATTTCCCTGTTATTTCTAAGAGATTACAGACCAACCTGCTGTAATAGTCAAACTCATTCATTTATTCACCCGCTCTTTAACGGGTATCCACCACAATGACTTCTAAGATCAACTAATTCGCACATTATATTACCCAAGCCGAGACACCTCCCATATTAAACTACTCTCATAAACACCGTTTACGGTCTTTACGAGCTTAATCAGTAATTCCATATCATCATATCATGAATTTAAAGTCCAAACTATGTATACTGTAGTATATAACCATTTCTAGATTTTATGCATTTCAACCGCATGGTAGGTATGTCGATAACGAATGGCCTATTTCCCCTGGTTTCAAAATTGGTTTGATATTCACTTAATCTAATCAAGATTATGTTACTGTGGCTTGGAGCGGAAGGGCGGGTCAGACTTTTACTGACTAAAACCCACCCGTGTTTCTTCACATGCCTGTGCGACGGCCAGGGCCACGGTTCCTTTTTTAACCAACCCGCAACCCTGACCCAGGAAGCATCGGTCTTCATGGACCCCATCACGATGTGCTGACATCTCTTTGAGGCGCGCGTGAAACACAACGCGCCGTCGACTCAGGCCTGGTCCTTACCGAGCGGCGAGCTGGCCACTGCTCACCGCCCGTGAGCCCGCGCCTACGGTGGCCGGGAGTTAGATGTCGTCTCCCGACCAGGGCGTCTCCTGCGACGGCTAGTAGCATGAGGGCGCTGGGATTCGAGGTGCCTCAAGCGCTCCGCCTCCTCCTTTGCCTACATCACTGCTTCGCAGAAGGAGGTGACGGCCTGCCATGCACTCCCGCTCCGGACCATAGCCTGGACAAGGGTCGGACGTGAGAGATCGCCGCCGATCACCGCTACGAGGACACAGCGGTGCTCTACCCAGGGCAGGCGCTCAGGGCGATCCACACAAATGTGACTGTGGCCTGAGTTTGTATCGGCCTTTCTAAGAGAATCCGAGAAGGCCTTGTGTGGCATATTCCAGATAGCGCGCATCGGCCGCGGGCAGAAGTTACCACCCACCAGACTAAGCCTTGCCGCCAAACGATTTGTCGTGTTCCGGCATGATGTCTGGTGAAGCCGTACGGAGGACGGGTCTGAGCAGTTGTGTTGCGATGTGTGCCGGGTACGATGCGCCAAATGTTGTTGTGTTGGGAGTTTGGTCGTGGAAGGTCTTCGGATCAATCTCCCTTTGGCGCAGCATCGTTGGTCGTATTGTTGGGTTTAAAATTGCATCACCTCGCTCAACTGCCGTCTTCCTTCCTATTCGCTCAATTTTTCTGAGTGAATTGGCTCTTAATAAACTAGTGCGCTTTACCATCAACGATCGCATCACTCCTTACCATCAGGCGGGATTGCGGTCAAGCGCTAGTTTATAATGATTAAAAAAAATGATTCCGATATCCTAATTAACAATTAAAATATTTTTTGGGGTCGACCAAATTGATAGTTCCATATAGTGTATCATGCGATTAGAAGTCACCCGAAATAGGCAAATTTTGCCAATAAACTTTGAACCTTAACACTCTAGGGATGAACATGTAAATATAATAAAGAAATTTGACTGATTGTAGCAGCTTGATGAACTGGCATGTAATGATTACACATAAGACTTTGCATACAATAACGCTCGACCGTTTTCCTTCAAGCATGTAACCTCCTTTAAGCGATAGCCACTCACGCAGCACTGAACGCGGACGCACTAACACTCGACCGCATAAAATAATAATTCAACCACACACAGGAAAACGAGTGCATCGCCAATGAGAGCAGCGTAGTGGTATCGGGCGTGACTTAGAAGTTGTAGGTCGTAAGTTCGAAACCGATCAGGCGCTTTTCTTTGTGTAAAATGTTTAATCACCACTCCTCTAAAAACGGTGAAGACCACCATCGGACGTCCCATCGTACGGCGAGTTTTCACCCTTACTTTGTTAACAGCACTATGATCCGGACGAAGCGTTTCGCCTCCTCTTTTATACCGCGTACATCGAGGGACTGGAACAATTTGAGTGTCTTCAAGGCTAGAGTGAATAGGCTCTTAATAAACTAGCACGCTTTACCATCAACGATTGCATCACTGCTTACCAGCGGGCGGGAATGCGGTCAAGCACTAGTTTATAATTTAGAAAAAAATAACTTGAGGAAACCGGCATGTCCTGAAGCCAAAACTTCGAAGACATATGACATGTACCAACTGGGCCTGCGTGGTAGATTATGGCCCACTCCCTCTCACTATGAGGAGGCCTGGTATCCCAGGAGTGGAAACATTGGCCCCGATTCCCTCGTTCAAAAACTAAATTAAATTTAAGTTCAGTGCATCTCTTTCTTTCTATTTCATTAAGAAAAGGACAGCAGATAAAATGTCACTTTAGATCTGTCAAATTAGTGCGCTCCTGCCGAAACTGGTGTATTTTTAGTCGCCATGTTTATAATCGCGTCTAAACTGTCTATGGAGTATCTCAATTTCACAGGATTAAATTAAAATGTTATCTTCTATCCTTTTCTTAACGAAATAGAAAGAAAAAGATGCACATAACTTAAAATTAGTTTAGTTTGTGAACAACAGAATCGGCGCCATTATATAAATTTTGTAAGTTATTTATGTATGCAGGTAAACGTGCTCCATTCTATGTTACCGTTATTTACACTTGCAAGTAGTATTACTATAAAGATTTTAATAGTAATTATATTAATAGTAATTCCAATAATTGTAAAACTTAAGAGAGTCTGTTCGGTATATATTCCGACATTTTAATACCCACTGTGAGTGATTGTAATTTACTTGGTAGAACTTGCTATAATTATATTCTATCGATTATTGAGTGTTATTATGTTCCCGTAGTAAATTGAATATCGATGTTGATAATATTATGGGCATACCGTTTGACCACCGCTCATTGTTAATGAAAAGTGTTTTTTTCAAGTTGTCACACTTTTCTATAGAGTTGTCAATTTCGTAGTTCTGTGACTATAAACTCGACTTCAAACTCGAAAGTATTTATATTCAATCATTTACAGGCACGTTTAGATTGATCAGAAGGCCAAGTAACGTACACAAAAATATTCAAAATGTAGTAGTAATCTCTTAACTTGTCAAATAAATAGGGACAATAGGGGTTTTTTTTTTTTTTTAGAAGGAGTCGAGACTGTGAACTTTTCATAAAACTGCGAAAATTAGGCAGAAAAATCAATCTAGTTGCCAATCTTAAAGCGGACCCATAGAGAAGAACGGTGAAGAAACTTCACGAAAAACAACGTTAAGTACTTACTTTTGGTAATAAAGTGAGCCTAAACTTGAGCAGTCCAAATTGCTAAAGGTTCGAATTTCGAATACAAAATAAGTTCCGAACAAAACTAAGTAGGTACTCTATATTTTTTTTAATTGTAATTGTAGCTCCGGTGAACGATCTGAACTTCACGGCGCTTGCACATGTTTAATTACATAAATAAAATGGCCGCAGCTCTATGGTTGGTGAGCTATGGCAGCCATTGTCCAATCCGTAACTAGGAATTAGATTTTTTTTGCCGTCAAATAGATAGTATAAACGAAACTTCTAGTCTATTTGAAACTTAAAGCGTTGATAGCGATCTAAATTGTTTGTTTATTTCTTATTTTTATTGTAGGCACCCATATTTTAGTCGGGGTTCAGATACCTGTAAGACGTTACAGGTTAAATACCTATGTATATAGATCAGGTTAAGATACCTGTAAGACGTTATAGGTTCTATATCTATGTATATAGATCAGGTTAAGCAACGCTTGCCGCGGTTCGTTTGTTGATGGGAGACCACCTTTATATAACGAGACACCTTCATGCTTCGGAAAGCACATTAAGCCGTTGGTCCCAGGTAGCTCTTTAACAGTAGTTCCGGGTCGTCAGAAATCCTAAAATCTGACCACCAGCCTTACAAAGGGATGATGATTTTCCGACCGATTTCGGTCATGGCGACTACTTTAACTCCTAGTCAGCTCGTCGATCATATGCGCGAATGTGGCTTATATAGCCAATCTTCGCTGAGAATGCTCGTCTGCAATGAGGGCACTGCTCCGCAAAATCGCTTATTCACCAGCGATCGCCATCTGGGCGTTTTGCTGCCAAACATTTCCATTGTGAGGGTTCAAAATTGCATCTTTTCATGTGACGCTTCAGAACGTCCTTGTACCTGAGGAGTTGTCCACTATGCTACGCCTGCACTCCTCAAGTTTCCGATGCGCTCCGCCACTCTTTCCTCCCCCATATGCGATACGTGACCGCACGACCGAAGCTATCGACGCATGAGATAAGCTTCAATGCCACCAACATTGGCTTGTCTCAGAACTTCAGTATTTCGCACCCGATCAGACAGACCATTTGATTTTAAGGATTTTACGGAAGCACTGATATCGTATTACCCAGTAACAGGATTGTGGAAGGCACATATTAAGTTGCTCCATGTAGAATTTTGGAATTCAGCTAAATCCGATTACACTAGAAGCCAACCCCAACATAATTGGAAAAAGTATACATCATCATCATTATTTCAGCCGAAAGACGTCCACTGCAGGACACCTCCCCCAAGGATCTCCACGACGAAAGGTTCTGAGCCTCCGGCATCCAGTGGTTTCCCGCGACCTTCACTAGGTCGTCGGTCCTACGATCAAAGTGCACGGCCCACTGCCAGTTTAGTGTTGCAATTCTTCGGGCTTTTTCGGTTACTCTCGTTTTTCTGCGGATCTCCTCATTCCTGATTCGATCGTGCAGTGAAGCCCCAGGCATAGCCTTCTCCATTGCCCTTTGAGTGACCTTGAGCCTTCTTATAAGGGCCGTTGTTAGCGACTAAAGTAAGTAATGAAAGAAATTATACAGTATAAAAGTAAATAGTATAAATGTAGAGCATACATATTTTTGGAACATAGGTATGTAGCAATGAAATGGCGGTATGCTTAAAATGATTCATATTGATAATAATAGCGTGTGAAATAATTAGGGTGCAAGTCTACTTATCACAGGAGTCAGAGACATCATACTTTCTTATGAATACACCTTGTGTCAAGCTGTGTCAAAAAAAATGTGTCCAAAAAATGTAAAACTAAACTCCAAAGTAAAAAAATAACAAAAGAATTATTATTAATCTCGGTGGCAGGCTATAACATCGGCTGCCGGCAGAAATTACCACCCACCAGACAAAGTCTTGCCGCCAAGCGATTCGTCGTGTTCCGGCGTGATGTTGCCAAATGTTGTTGTATCGGTAGTTTGGTCGTGGAGGGTCTTCAGTTCAATCTCCCTCTGGCCAGCATCGTCGGTCGTGTTGTTGGGTTTAACATTGCATCACCTCGATCAACTGCTGTCTTCCTTCCTATTCACTCAGTTTTTTTTAGTGAATAGGCTCTTAATAAGCTAGCGCGTTTTACCATCAACAATTGCATCAATACTTACCATCAGGCGGGAAAAAAAAATTACCACAATTGCTACCAAACAAGTGTGGACATTGGGCTTAATTTTTTCGTTCACGTTAGTTCATATTAACAGTCACTGCTTAACATTAGTATGGGCAGACGACAGCACGTCAAGCTACTAAATATAGGTAATACAATCTGTCATATTTCTTTATTAGATTTTCAGCTTTAATGCTAAAGCATTAAGGCTTAAAATTGATTGAGAATATTTGACAGTTTAGGATAGACCTGCTGTCGTTCGTACCTAGTTATGCTTTGATAGTTTCGCCAACGATAACGGTGCCAACATAGAACATTAACTGGGGTATTTACGGGAATGTTACCTTAATGTGCATTTTTGTTTACGAACTTATTTGAGGCTCATTGTTTATGCTCTGTTTACTACTCTCATGAACATTAGATTCGATTTTTATTACGCTTTTGTTTTCTATTGTCGAGCCGCGGCTGTGCATTTTCTGCGATTGTAGCTGATAAAAAACAAGCAAATAACTTAGAGTAACGGGGTCTGTACATGAGGCAAGAATCTTGAGTACACTAATTTATAAACACTTTTTTTTCATTACCGTACAGATTACAAACCATAGACAGCACTATTTCATTTTCTATCTGTGGCTGCGCGCGCATTGGCTCGTGCGCGGTGATGCAGGGTGCAGAATTTTGGCGCCAAATACGTTTCTTTGCATTTCAAGTCGTTGTTGTGTTTCGCTGTCCACATAATTAATTATTATTGTTTCTTAAAATGTCAAGTGATCAATCTCTATCTTTTATTTCATATATTCAATACAATGTATGAAATTAGATAAAGTAGCGTATGAAACTGTACATAATTAGGTATTACACACTCGTGCATGATATCCCTCGTTATGTAACAGTTTCATAAACTACTATTATGATTTCTCAATTACGGTCAATCTTACCCAGACTTTGGTTTTTGGTTTTTTTTTTTTTTTTTTTTTTATTTTTTTTTATTTATTTTTTTTTTTTTTTTTTAATAGCCTTCTTCTCCTTCTTGCATGGCAAGAAATCTTTTTTGCCTTTTTTACTTTTATAGCTGTTATCTTTTCCGCTTCAACTTTTTTGCGGCTTGTCCATCTTTTCGGGTTGCTCTTTTCCCGTTGCGTCATGTTATCTTTTTTTATATCTATATATATATATATTTTGTCATCTTTTGTCAGCTTTGTTTTATCTTTTTTATCTCATTTTTATACATTTTCTTATTTACTAATCTTACTTCTATACTTACTTCTATAATATTCACATTTTAGGCTATTCTTGCCGATGGCAGCTGCGGGGCTGTGCTGCCCCTCGTCCTATTCCTTTCGATGCAAATCTTAGCTATTTTGAGGCAGAACCGCTCCAGGTACGGCCTGGAGTGCTTATCTGCCATAAGATCGGCTATGGACGACTCCGTCAAAATTCTTCCAGTGCTTATTTCCAGGTCGTACCTGTCGCGGTTGTGCCTCGGGCATTCAAATATTAGGTGCTGAATAGTTTCACTGGCCTGTGTGTCACACACACAGGCTGGTTTGGTTTTTGGTTGGTTCGGGTAACGTTGACAGTGGGACTATGAATTAGTTTCGATTTTTTGAAATGAAACTTCTTTAGGCACGCTTGATTTGGGGAGTAAACTCGCGAAAGCGTTACGAAAAATGAAGCAAAAAAAATCGGGCAAGGCGAACGGAAGCAGAGTATAGTCCTATTTCGTCTATACTACAAACAAGGAGTTGGCTCATGTAAATATTGCGTGACATGTCGTGTATGAAGTTGTGAGTTCGCATCTCGCCGAAGGCAATATATATTTTTTGGATCTTTTTAAGATTTGTTAACAATTGAGTCGAGTATGAAGTTGTGAGTTCGCATCTCGCCGAAGGCAATATATATTTTTTGGATCTTTTTAAGATTTGTTATCTATTGATTACCTAAGAGCACAAATAATTTATAAATTTCGTTCTGTTCTGGCCTTTATATTGTTTTATATATTTTTGCTGAACATTTCTGATATAATTGAAAATATAGAAGTTTAAAGATATCGTCACAATACGATAATTGGACACAAAGTACAAATTGCTTTCGAGCCTCATAAGCTCAATTATTAAGCTAAGTACCTTGATTGATTAAGAACTATGAATTTCTTCGAGAACATGACGCTGCGAACACCCCCCGACCTCCCTCATTGATTATCTCACCCCCCCGTGGATTATCTCGGGAACCAGAGGTCGTGGACTACCCGAGTTTGGGGTCCCCTGATTCACGAAGAAGAGCCCGACCTTTTGGCCCCGTGGGAATCCACTACCCCCCCCATCCCCCCCGACACCCTTTAGTTACCTCACCTCCCCGTGGATTATCTCGGGAACCAGAGGTCGTGGACTACCCGAGTTTGGGGTCCCCTGATTCAGGAGGAGGAGCCCGACCTTTTGGCCCCGAGGGAATCCACTCCCCCTCTCCCCTTCACCCCTCTCCCCCCTACCCCCCGCAACCCCACGAAATCTACCCCCCCCCCCTTTAGTTACCTCACCCCCCCGTGGATTATCTCGGGAACCAGAGGTCGTGGACTACCCGAGTTTGGGGTGCCCTGATTCAGGAGGGAGAGCCCGACCTTTTGGCCCCGAGGGAATCCACTTTTTTTTTTTTTAAATTGGAGGTCTATGCAAAAATATTCATTTATAAATGAAAGCATGAAATAAATTTAAATATTTATAGAAAATTAATATATGTATATACATGTATATATTGTACACACATATATATATATATACATACAGATGGTGCGAAAGAAGTTTCACTTCAGTCGTGTGGTCATAAGCACACTCGTTTTTTTTTTTTGGGATGTTAACTCATCATAATTATTACTTACTCATTGACCTAAACTCCCCTTGGTTGTGTTGGAGCCCGTTCACCTTGGCTCCTACTTTTCGGAATGTAGCCTTGGAGTGTACCGACCGCCTTCAGCTTTTGGGTGTTGATATTTCCTCGAACCTAAACTTTGGGCGGTTCATTGAGTCAAAGGCCAAGGTGGCTGCCAGAGAACTTGGCGTTATCGCAAAGGTCCGGCAGTACTTCACACCAGGGCAGCTTCTAATGTTGTACAAAGCACAGGTCCGTTCGTGTGTGGAGTACTGCAGCCACATTTGGGCTGATGCTGCTAAGTGTCACCTGGCCACTTCGGATTCAGTGGAGAGGCGTGCGAAGAGGCTGATTGGTGACCTTGATTTAATTCGAGTTGGTCTCCAAAGCCTAGAGCACAGGCGTAGAGTAGCCAGCCTTTCGGTGTTCTATAGGATACATTTTGGGGAGTGTGCGAGGGAATTGCACGATTTAATTCCCCCATCTCCATTCCACCATCGGACGACCCGTCGTACGGCGAGTTTCCACCCTTATGTTGTTAACACCTCTACGATCCGTACGAAGCGTTTCGCCGCCTCCTTTATACCGCGTACATCGAGGGACAATCTGCCGGCGGCGGTGTTTCCGTCGGACTACAATTTGAGTGTCTTCAAGGCTAGAGTGAATAGGCTCTTAATAAACTAGTGCGCTTTACCATCAACGATTGCGTCACTGCTTACCATCAGGCGGGATTGCGGTCAAGCGCTGGTTTATAAATTAACCAAAAAAAACCAAGGTGTTGGTGCACGCGCACCAACACTGGTGACGCATCGCAACGGGACGTGCAGCAGAAATCCTAATATTTTAATTTCGCCATAACATCAAACCCTACGGCCAACTTTAATCATTCAAGGACCAAATATTATCTACATTAAATGTACTTAGTGATGAAATTTATTTTGATAAGGGTTAATAGCATGGTAAAATGAATGCGTTTAAATGTAGTCCAAAAAAATCAAATTTTTAAATAAAAAATATGGTTGTTGTGCCTCATTCGACATAGATAGGTATAGTGTGTCGCAGATTTTTTGTAGGTATTTATAAGATCTAAAATAATTAATTAGAACATTTTTTGGTACTATATTTTATAGTTTAGGCAGCGTACGCAAAACAAGTAACTTTTCTGGTTGGTTTCTTACACCTTGTGTTCAAAAAACCCAAATACCTTACGGAACCCTATTTTTTTCCAAAATAAAATTTAGTGGATAATGTAGCTTTCGACTGGTGAAAGAATTTAAAAAAAAAAAATCTATTATTTTTTGAGCCTATTCATTACAACCAAACAAAGTTTTCCTCTTTATACTATTAGTGTAGCTATATAAGACAAAACTGGAAATTAATTATTTTAATTCGTCACGTTACTGTCATTTATGAGAAAAATATAAACCTATGTTACCCAAATTAATTCAAAATATAATTATTACTGCTTTTCTATCAATGTGTGTCAATGTTACCCATGTAATACCGTCATTACATCGGTAACTTTGACAGATTAGAATATCAGGTTTTTTTTATGGACAGGTGTGTTTTTAGATAATTTAATTAATCTTAACGAATTAAAAGTCTTATGAGAGCACTAACAAAATAAAATAAATTCGTGTGATAGGATTATTATTTTAAAATACCGCATTTATCTGTCAAAGTTACCCAGATTGATGGTACCTACTTATGTTTTTTTTACATTTTGCATGGTAAATCTGTGACATTAGAATCCAGCTTGTGAGTACGTTTATTTGACGTTACTGGTCTTTCATTGCCCTGATGTATACCATGTTATATGTTTTCCCAAATATATATAAAATTGTTGCAGTATGGTTACCGTGTGCACAACACAGTTTACGGCACATGTTAGTGGGCACTAGAAGCGTGCGCATAGCGGGTCGGAGACCCGCCTCGTTGTGCAGGGATGCAATACGTTTTAAGTAAAATTAACATTGAACATCTTTCTGATTGGCTTCATGCAATAATTCGCGTCAGTCAGCAGCATCCCTGATTCGCAAAATACCATGTTGAAATAATATTGGGACATATTCACCAAATATGAACAACGTTTATGAAAAGTAACTTTAATTCCTACACAATAAAGCTAAGTTTGTGCAACACCAAGGTGCTAGAACGCCTTGTCCATCATCAGTTTAGTACTTTTCTTTGTAAGAATAGTCTACTGAATCCTTTCCAATCTGGTTTTCGTCCTGATCACAGTACCACTACAGCCTTAGTTAATGTCACTGATGACATACGCTTGGGTGTGGAGCAGGTAAATCTGACGGTTCTTTGCTTACTGGATTTTAGTAGTGCATTCAATAATGTCGATTTTGATATCCTACTTCGTTCGCTTTTAACATATCTCCAATGGCGATTGACTGGTTTTGTAGTTACCTGTATGGCCGTCGGCAACGTATATGCATAGAAGAGTCTTGCTCTTCGTGGTGCTATACTTCTTCCGGTGTACCTCAGGGAGGCGTTTTATCTCCTTTACTTTTCGCAATATTTATCAACTCCATTACAAAAAACCTTCTTTCCTCCTACCACCTTTATGCAAATGATTTGCAGATTTATAAACAAGCTGGCCAGTCAGATTTAGCTGATGCCATTCAAATTTTCAACAAGGATTTGTTCTCAATATGTGAGTGGAGTGAGGCGCATGAGTTGCATGTTAACCAATCGAAGACTTAGGTCATTGTAATTGTTAGTAGTTCAAGGATGTCCCCCAGGATAGACTGGTCGCAACTTGCCCAAATTCAATTTAATGTTACTGCTATTCCGTTCAGTGAGAAGGTTAAGAACCTTGGAGTTTGGATCGACAGGTATCTTTCCTAGGATCCACAGCTTCAGGATGTCAGTCGCAAATTTTTTGCATCTGGTAATTCTCTGAAACGGTTGCGGAACTTTCTTCCTACTGCCACTAAAACTGCACTTGTAATTACTCTGAAATCAACTTAATTGCTATTCAAATAATGTTGATATTGGTTTAACGGTTATAGTAGCCTCAATGACCTTGTGCATGTGGGCGGAGCTAAACGCCGTACTCCCGAATTCGTAAAATGCGCGCGGTGGCGCGCTAAACTAAAACGACAATCAAAGAATATCCAGAGATGCAGACAAGCCGCGTGTAGGTCGCGATTTGTGCCTACGATTTCAGATGGGGGTATGGATGCAAGACGATAAATGTATATTTTGCATTGATAAATGGTAATATCGTACTATAATATATTTTTAGTATTCTTGATCAATGTTTAAATAAAATCAAGGAGTGCTCGTTACACAGTTTAATGGCCGATCGCAGACTGACAGACATTTGTAAAACAAGTACCCACACATTATAATATATCATAACATTAACATAAAAATTAATGGTAGATGGTAATATCTATCGATTCAACATATTTGATTTTTTTTTTTTTCACTACTTTTCAGTATATGAGTATCATGTCTTTGCAGTGTCCTTGAATTAATTACTAATGCGAATAACATAAACGAGTTCATCGCGTTAACGTAAAACAAACGCGCACTAGGCACTTTGTGATATTTTTATAAAAAAAAAAAAACGTTGAACCACACTAGAAATTACTTTTATCGTGGGTGCATTTTTAAACATATAAATTCACAGCCACAAACAGCCAGACTCGGAACAACTACTTGTAGGACATGTTCTGAATATTTGTTCCGCGCGGGAATCGAACCCGCGACACGCAGCGCAGCAGTCAATAGCTTAACCGCTGCGCTAACCGTGCTTTATATAGATGTCTTGAGATTACAAAGCGCGTAGTTTCGGCCGTTTTCCATAAAGAGATAGTACCCTATTTATACTGTGTCAGTGACGTCGGACTGAATGTACTTCGTCGTAATGAGGTTTCAAATAAAACACGAGTTATTTTAAAATCTGTAAATTTTAATTCTTCGATCCAATAAATAACATGCGAGATTATAGGCATATCTAAAGCTGCAGAAATTTCTTGCAGTTGAGAATGGCCACAGTCTATTTCTATTGTTCCTACAACTGCACAGCTGATATTGATTTCTGTAGGATGTGCAAAATGTTTCCATACACATACGGCATTTAAAAATAAATAGGGAATGTAGTCCCACTTGTCGTTCTCCAACAATATCCACAGATCCTAAACCACAGTCTATAATTCTCCGTGCTTGGCAATTTTCTTTAGTTCTGAATAAAAGTAAGCAATATTAATTATGCGTCGCCCTTCGATAAAACAAGATTGAGATTTGTTCAGGTTTTGGTGATATTTTGAGCTAAAAAAAGATATAACATACATTTTAATTAACCCTGGCAACACTGTTAGAGATTTTTGTCAAGGAATGAAGAATTTATCAAGAAAAATTAATTAAGAATTAACAAAAAATTAATTTTACAGGTATATGATATATTTGTAAACTAAAAATATAGGTTGTAGGACATGCAGGCATAATTTTACCTGAATGATGATGATGGAACTTGCGTCGTTTTTTTTGTGCACATAGAGATATATAATATTATCATTTTCTTGACGACATTCTGTATGGATGTCTGACCTAGAATCAACTGCGTTAGTGTTCGACCTAAAAAGCGAATTAAACTTTTAAGTTCTGTCGATTGGTTTCTTTCTCTTCTTTTCTGTAAGTCGAAAAATGTTAAAAAATTACAATATTATTTGTGAAAAACAGAAAATATATGTATATATATCCTACAGTATGTTAAGAAAACCCTGTCCGACCCGTGAAGGTGTTGTTAGGTATCGATAACTGATTCTACTAATGCATACAAAACCAGGCTAACTTAAAAAAAAATCCCCCTAAAAAAAATAAATATTATTTCGCAAAAAGAGGTAACTTAATAAATATGCGTTAAGCACACATCCGCGGGCGGCGGGCGGCAGGGCACGCGGCACGTGGTCGCATCGCTGTCGCTATTCGCTCATAATAATACCGGTGTTGTCACTTTTTTTAAAATTACCAAATTTCGGGGAAGTTATTTCAAAATTCATTTGTATTGGTACTATGATGATTACGTAAAATTTTATATCATATTTGGTCATGTGTTTACTTAACCTTTATTATCCTTACGGGTCGGACAGGGTTTTCTTAACATACTGTATATATACGGACAAATCACACAGATTGAGCTAGCCCCAAAGTAAGTTCGAGACTTGTGTTATGGGATACTAACTCAACGATACTATATTTATAATAGATACATATATAGATAAACATCCAAGACCCAGGCCAATCAGGAAAAGATCGTTTTCCATCATGACCTGGCCGGGAATCGAACCCGCGGCCTCCACGTCGCAGGCAGGCGTGTTGACCGCTGCGCCACGGAGGACGTCAAAAAAATTTACTGATAACTGTGACATTCCAAGCCCGCCAGCCCGCGTCCGTCGGCTTCGGCTACTTTAAACAATTACATATAGAAATAAAATATTTACAGGAAGAATCATTTAAAATAATCCAAGTAAGAGTTTTTATTACACATTTTTGCTAATATCGCAAAAACTAAAAGTCCTATCAACTCAAAACTTTTTGTAAAACTGTTTTTACACTAAAACCTTTAATTGAGTCCTAATTTTTGGTTTATATCACCATAAACAAAAAATCACATTTTCAAGTTACGTAAATTTCTAATACGATTTTTATTTTTAAATCTCCTTACAAACCTATAAATTATAATCTAAGTGCGAGTGTTTACTTACCTGAATAGAGTCTTCTATATTATCAGCGGATGTAGTTAGTCGGATTATTGCCTTTCAAGTCTAAAGATTTCTTTCTAGATTTCCTGGAACAATTCGTAATTGTTTAACTTCAATTGTAAAAGAAAAATGGTTCAAAAGCTAATAGTAATTATAAAGAAAAATACAGTAATATGTAGGTATAAATACAAGAGTATAGGTAGATAGATACTTACGCCACCAGACGCATCTTCAATTCTCATTTGCGAGCTAATCTATGAACGTACACTGACACGATTCGCTCGTAAATATTTGCACTCACACAGACAACCACGCGTAGTCGGCGATAGCCGGAGCAGAGCAGCAAGCGACACAACCCTCCCGTCTGAATGCTAACGCACGACTGCCGCCCGCGCCCGCGCAGAGCACCTCTAAACCTATGTTTCAAAATAAGGATATTTTCTTGGCAAATGTTGATGGATTTAAATACGCTCTGACATATGTGTAGTACTTCTAACCACGAATTTTTCAGTGTAAAAATATTTCCACACATCAATGCCGTTTAGAAGTAATAACGAATATTAGCCAAAAATAGCGTTTTGGTAAATATTTTTTTAAGGCAAAAGGCAAAATCCTACGAAAAAATTATCTTTAGTAAATGTTGTACATGAATCAATAGACAAGATATATTTTTTTCAAATCTCAAAACTAAGCCGTTAATTAGAAATTAGCTTCCTAAAGTGACCATTTTACGCTACTAAATGGGAGTAAGGCCCTTAACTTGAACTAACATCAATTTGAAACAAATAATACTTTTTTTTTATAATTATAAATTAGTGCTTGACCGCAATCCCGCCTGATGGTAAGCAGTAATGCAATCGTTGATGGTAAAGCGCGCTAGTTTATTAAGAGTCTATTCATTCAAAAAAACTGATTGAATAGGAAGGAAGACGGCAGTTGAGCAATGTGATGCAATGTTAAACCCAACAACAGGACCAACAAACGATGCTACGCTAGAGGAAAATTGATCTGGAGAGCCTCCACGACCAAACTCCCGACACAATAACATTTGGCGCATCATACTCGGCACAAATCGCAACACGACTGCTCAGACTGGTGAAGTGAGCTGACATTCCACCATTTACAGCTTCATCATCATCATCATCAACCTTTTTATTGTCCCACTGCTGGGCAAAGGTCTCCTCTCATACAGAGAAGGATAGAGCGTAATCACCACGCTTGCTCAATGCGGGTTGGCGATTTCAGACTTAAAGTCCAGGTTTCCTCAAGATATTTTCCTTCACCTTCAGTCATTAGTGTCCAAGATATACTTAGAAAGTACATATAACTTAAGAAAAGTTACATTGATACTTGCCTGACCTGGAATCGAACCCGCGCACTCATACTTGAGAGGCTCGTGTTTTAACCACTAGGCCACGACGACATTTACAGCTTACTTCACCTAAATTTTCCCGTTATGAATTTAGAATAAATCGTCTACACTCTTAGACCCATGAAGCATAGGAAGCGAGGTTAAATATTAAACGCTAAATAAAATAACTACCCGGGATACAAGTAATTTGAAAAGTTTTACCCGGGAAATGGGCAGATTACATAATCAGCCTATATTGGGCCTAATTTCCCATTGTTGGGACACAGGCCTTCTGTCGATGAGAGGAAGATGGAGAGATTACCTTGCCTTAAACTAGACATCCTGATTGTTATAATTATAGTTTTTTATTGCACCTTTTGCATAAAATAATTGCCTTTTATTAGAAACTGTATAATGTTGTCCGCATTGTCCAGAGAAAACAAAATAATAAATAAATTTATTTTATTCCAAGTACCAAGACTACAGTCAGAGAGACATAAAAGGTAACAAAAACGAACACACACAAACACAGATAACAATCTCACACATCAGCAATATGTCTGCCGCAGCATTTCTGGCTATAAGGGCAATCCAGTCTGTTTAAAATCATCGCGAGATTACATTTCTCTGATAGGAATTAGTTCTATAATATAAATCGAACCACCGCCACCGAAAGACCATTTGAGCTTACTTCGCTTGGTGAACCAATAATGCACATGCAACATCATATTTTTATACATAAAATAACAACTGTCCCATATATTTTGCCATAAAACAGCAGATTTTTTGGTAACACGTCCTACGTCCAGAAACCCTTATACCTACATAGTTTCGCCATGTCCGACCGTCCTCGGTTTACCTTCCAAATGGCTAACTATTAAAAAGCCTAGCCTAAGGCCTAAGCCTAGAAAACTCGTGATGATAACCCTTATGATGAACCTAATTTTAACGGCTTAGAAAACTTCGATATGTACAGATTTGTCGACCTCCGTGGCGCAGCGGTCAACACGCCTGCCTACGACGTGGAGGCCCCAGGTTCGATCCCCGGCCAGGTCATGATGGAAAACGATCTTTTCCTGATGGGCTTGGGTATTGGATGTTTATCTATATATGTACCTATTATAAATATAGTATCGTTGAGTTAGTACCCCATAACACAAGTCTCGAACTTACTTTGGGGCTAGCTCAATTTGTGTGATTTGTCCGTATATATTTATTATTCTTCGTTCCAGAATTATAGAAACCTATTGTAAAGTTCAATTTGCCCGGTTTTTTTGATAACCTAATAAACATATCTGCCTAGTATATACAATATGTAAAGAAAACCCTGTCCGATCCGTGAAGGTATTGTTAGATATCGACAACTGATTCTAGTAATGCCTTTGTAGGCATTAGTAGAATTTTAAAAAAAATTCCCTCTAACAAAATAAATATTATTTCGCATAAAGAGGTAACTTAATACATGTGCGGTAGGCAACCCTTCCGCGGGCGACGGGGGGCCGGGCACGCGGCACGTGGTCGCATTGCTTATAATAATACCGACAAAATGGTGTTATCACTTTTTTTTTAAAATTACCAAATTTCGGGGAAGTTGGAATTAAATCGCGGGCAAAAAGATTATTTCAAAATTCATCAGTATTTTTACAATGATTATGACGTAAAATTTTATATTATATTTGGTCATGTGTTTACCTAACCTTTATTATCCTTATGGGTCGTACAGGGTTTTCTTTACATATTGTATAATTATAGGCTAATTATACAATATGTAAAGAAAACCCTGTTGGCACTATTGGGAAACAAGCCTCCTCTCATTGACAGGGAGTGGGATGTACCTAATCTACTACGCTTTCCCAGTGCGATTTGGTAGATGTCACAAGTCTTCGAAGTTTTTCGCTCTAGGACTTGCCGGTTTTCTAACGATGTTTTCCTTCACCATTTTGAGACCAGTGGTAATGAAATAATTTACACAAGTAATGCACCTGACGAACCTACGACCTACAATTGATATTATAGGGCTATAGCTGCTCTCACTGCTGCCTAGTGCTTCACCGCAATCCCGCCTGATGATAAGCAGTGATGCAATATTTAATGTTAAAGCGCGCTAGTTTATTAAGAGCCTACTTACTCTAGCTTTGCAGACACTTAATTTCTGACGTCCAACCTCCTGCGGTCCTACGTTAGGCTGTTGCTGCAGTCATCTCAACCCTCCTGCGGCCTCCGAGGGAGACTGTTGCTCCAGCCGTCTCGACCTGCCTGCGGCCTTCGAGGGAGGATATTGCTGTAGTCGACTCGACCCTCCTACGGCCTCTAAGAGAGACCGTTGCTACCGCTGGCTACTGACCCCTGTTGCTGTCTATGTTTTTTTTTCTATCACCTCATATGTGTCATTCATACTTAATTTCATTTTTTTTTTTATACTTAATTGTTTCTCTGTTGTAGGTAAATAAATTCTTTATCATAACTGATTCCCTCTTATGTTTATTAAGTTTCTTGTTACGACAAATGATTCCATATTTTTATTACTGTTTGATTATTTAAATCTATTTTTTACTCCTTAGTCATTGCCCATTATACCTAACTAGTGGCCCGATACGTACTTCGCTACGTATAAAGTGAAATAATAAAATCAAATTTATTGGATCATCAAAATTATTTATTCAAACATAAAATATTTTTTTGAATTGCTAGCAATTTTAAAACTTAATCCAAAACATTTAGGTAAACAATATTCTTTGTTTTTCCGTTTCTAGCATGTATAAACAAACAATCTGGGGGCATATCAGTTGGGATCATAGGGATACGCGTATCAAACAAACTTCTCCTTTTGATTTACCAGTTAAGATCCTAGCTTCAATTAAATTTGCCAATAAGTTTTTCACTGCCAATCTGGTGCAATAACACATTTTTGGTGGATTATAAAATTACAAAGAAAATGGCATTGTTTTTATATATATAGATAGATGAGATGATGATCCACCGTTCATTGAATTCATTTGTTACAAAAAATATGATAAATGAAGAACCGCTCGACCGATACAGTTCAAACTTCACATAAACCATCTACTAATTAGTCCAAACAGAGCCTAAACATTTGGTTTGGATAGGTGAGTCCGTTCTTGAGTTATAAAGTTACAAAGAAAGTGGCACCGATTTATATATATATAGATTATAACCACTTTTTCATAGCTTTGATCAGTAAACCCACTTCATAAGCCATAGCTGAATAATACCTTCTAATTACCGGTATGTAACAATAATTAATATTATTCGGTGCTAATTATGGGAAGTATGAACAGGTAAATTATTTCATTCTAAGACCCTTAATGAGTGTTTTTATGATGAGGCTTAAAGTTTTACAAATAGTTAATTAATCATGATACTACGCAAAGATGGATTGACCAAAGCACAAGCAAAATAACTGATTACAAGGTGAAGGAAACCTGGTATTTAAGTCTGAAATCGCCAACCCGTATTGAGCAAGCGGGGTGATTACCCTCAGCCCTTCTCTGTATTCTCATACAAAGAAGGGCTGAGGGTAATCACCCCGCGTGCCCAGCAGTGGGACGATAAAATGGTTGATGATGATGATGTGAAGGAAAATGATCTATCAAAACTGCGCCTGCCATCATTCATAATCCACTGATGAGGACACTTAGTAGCATTGTTGGGAGGAAGACTGAATTCTACTTGACGAGGTATCGGTCCTCAGTGAATGTTTTGTTGCGGGTGTCTCCAGAAGATGGCTTAATATACTGTAACTTATTTGTTTATAAGTATGTCATAGATATAATTATACTAAAATATTTTTACAAATACTATCAATTATAATGTAGGTAATGTGCCTGAATTGAAGATAAATAAATAGACAAATAGATGTTTATTAATTAGATGGCGCTGTTAGCCCAGAGGTTAAGTTATAGTATGCCCTACAAGTAGTTGTTCCGGGTCTGGCTGTTTGTGTATGTGATTTTATATGTTTGTACACGCACCTACGATACAGGAGAAATTCCTAACGTGGGGCAAAGTTTATCAAAAACCAAATCATTTTAAAGCTTTTCTGGACCTACACAGGAAAAATATACAAATTACGTAATCACATTTTTCTATCACACAGTGCTTTTTCGAGAATTTACAAATCGAAAGTCAAGGATGTGCGAATACTTCTCACGGGTCACCTAGTTATTATAAAATCAAAGCATTAATTTCAAATAAACCGATTACAGGTACTTTTAAATTATTAAAGGGTCAGTCAGTCAGTAAGGTGAAGCCATTCCAAAGCGTAAGTCTCTATGGAGAAGAACGGGGAAGAATTTCCACGGACATAAACATCATCACTACATATGTAGTATAAAACAAAGTGGCTTTCTCTTTCCCTGGGTCCCTATGTATGATTCAATCTTTAAAACTCTGCAATGGATTTTTTAATAGATAGAGTGATTAAAGAGGAAAGTTTATATGTATAATAACATCCATTAAATAGTGAAGAAATACTATTGTTTTTGAGGTTTCTAATGTGATTTCGTAAATAATTACATTTTTTTTTCCGCGTTTGCAGTGAAACGCAAGCTGAACCATACGATAATTATCAAAATAATATACTGAATATTGTACACATTGAAAAGCTCTACAGAAAAGTCCACTATGGTATATGTCTATCTCTGGTAGATATCCCACAATATTTTTTTTGCAATTTACTTTTTACGATTGGTTAATTTTCGAAGCGATTTTAACCAATACAGCATTAATCCTTATCCAATTTAATACCTTAAATACGTTGTTGATTTTACAATACATCGTTGTTTTTCTGATGATACTTAGATCTATATCGCCCTTTACAGCATATGATATAAATGAATATTTTCGAAGATATTACAGATTTAAAAATTACGGGGTGTCGCGTTTGCGGCGGTACCGACCGGCCGGGGCGGCGCGGCGCGGCGACACGCCCTTCCATTCCGCCCAGAGAGAGATGATTTGATGATTTCCCATCCTCAAAATAAAAAAGGTAAATTAGTCCATCTACAATATTTGGAATTATAAGACAGTGAAAAATGTTCCTATAGATCAAACTCTATAATATATCCATCAAATACAACAGAAAATTATTTAACCTCAGACAACCGTATAACAGCATAGTTGTACAAATAAAGCCACAGAAACACATCCACAAACATTTAAAACCGTTCCCTCATTAACTCTGCCTAGCGTGGGACGATCAGACTCTAAATTTCCAATTTAGCGTGGAAAATTAAGGTGCAATTTATTATGGAACCCTAGCTTTCCCTAAAGCCCTGAAATTACGAACGAGGTAGGTATGCCATCAACCTTCTGTATCCAAGATTTGGAAAACACCATAAACTTTACAAGTAATTTTGTTGTTGTTACAAATATTTTTTGAAATCTAATCCTTGTTGAGAACAACATAAAAGGATCGTCCCACCAGGACCGATATAAAATTAAAAAGCATTAAAATGTTGTCTTTGACTTGTGTTGCCGTCTCGTTCCATTTTGATATTGCATAATTTTCTCTCTTTCTGCGAACCTTCAACCGAAACGCACGCATCCATTCAATTAGTGCTGTAAGTACTTATAAGAAACCAAGAATTATCTGTCTTGTGATTATAATAAACTGTGTGCACAACAATAATCAGCGAGTCTCATTCCCATCTCCTGGCAGGCTCCCCAGCAACGCACCTAAAAATCTACAGTCCGCTAGGTACACTCTATGCACGGCCATCTTGTCTCACACAATCCTTATACAACGATATTTTGTGTTTATGCGAAACCTGATGAATATAGTTTGTTCAGAATAAGCAACTGAATAGATTCCAATCATTATTACACCATGTTATATTTTTTCCCAACTACATTTAGAAATTTTTGCAGTGTGGTCACCGAACGTGCAACACTGCTGACGGTAGATCATAGTACGGCGGACGAGCGGTACCTTGACCATATTTTTTTTTGAGACAACCAGGTAAGATAACAAGCTTATAACTTTGAATTTTTCATTAATCTTTTTCAAATTTTGTACATAGATTCTTTACTTAAAAGTATTGGACACGTGTTTCAGGTTTCGCGTATATATAAAATAATGTTGTATAATCCGCCTAATGGATCGATATAATATGTCTGATATTGACGGTAGCTCTCAAGTCAATTTGGCTGAGAATCAACATTTTTGGAACGTCAAAATAGTATAAGACCGACCCCAAAAGGCCCGCCGTTAACACTCTCAGCCACTTCTTCCTCCTAGCTAAAGCACTATTTTGCTGGGAAGAAGAAGTGTTGGAGCAAACTCCCCAGCAGCATAGCTGTCTGTTCATTTAAAAAACACATGACTGAAATGATGAAAAAAACACAGACCATTAAATTATTTACAATATGCCAGCTAACTACGCCAATACCAGAACCTCTGTTGGGACATAGGCCTGCTCCCTGTCAGAGGAAGTTGGTTGGTTGGTATTCAAACCACGAACCCTATGCGATTTGGTGGATGTTAAATTTCTTCTAAATTTAAGTTATAGGTTAAAACGAAATATTTTTATATATGTCGTGCCTCGGAAAGCACGTTACGGGTTCGTTCTTCATTTTGCTGCCCCTATACCAATTTACTTGTGGCGGCGCCGTATCTTTTTCTTTAGACGGCATCTCATTTATCCTCCATCGTTTCTTTGGTATTTCTCCCCCCCCCCCCCCCCCCCTCTACTCTTAAAGCCATGGACTCTTATAGCAATACTCAAAACTCCTATCACCAGCGTCCATGAGTTAGCTATACTATAATATACTATCATGACAGTCACTCGTCATATAACTTAGAAATAGCATCAACCAAACACCAAATTAAAACATTTCTAATCCTCAAAAAAACAGTTTTAAATTTGTGCGCAAGCGCTGCCAATCACAATGAGAGCACAATATATCGTGACACATCGCACTTCGTGAAACAATCAAGCGCAATGTGCCGAATCGACGCAAATCGGGCGGTTTCTAAAAAGTGCGCTCGCGTCGTGTGAATGAACTCGTAATAATGCAACGTGGACAATTAGACAGGTTTGGTAATTATTATTATTAGTACAAGTATTGTTAGTGGGTTTCAAGAAAGTGCTTCCGCGGCGAAATGAGTTGGACTGAATGAAAGATTTGCATTGACAAATAACTTGAAAAAGGGACGAGGTCAACAAAAACTTGGAGAAGACATACCTGATACTTTCTAACAGTGATATTTATTTATTTATTTAGGCCCCTTTACTAGAGAAGATTAATTAAATGTATATATTTATTAGCGATAAGACCGCCAATTGTGTCACTCTTTGTAAAGTCTTTATATTTATGTTTCTCTCTTTATTATGGTGTACATAATAAAGAGTATTCTATTCTATTAGAAAACTTGTCATATGTGGATCGGAGCCAGGGGCGTAGCTACCGCCGTATCTGCCGTATCAATTATACGGGGCCCCCGGACGACGGGGGCCCCCAAGTCGCGTAAGCAAAAATTAATAAATACTTCCCAACTTTTTTTTCATTTCACAAATGACAACAGTCAAAAAAGCAATTTCTCTTTTTCCCGCGTAATGGCCTCTGCACTCTGCGCGCGACAAGCGACGGGCGACGAGCGATATCCAATGAGATTTTCCTAATTGTCCCGGGGGAAGCAAAGTTCTAAAATTTTGGAAAAAGTTACAGACGACGAATAAATATTTCTATTAATTTATATAAATTATAAATTATTTTCTTTTGTGAGAATTCTGTACCCCTTCCTAAGGGCACAAAAGAAAAAAAAAACGCTTCTGATCGGAGCTCTACTTCCAATATTTATTTTCATTAACAGCTCAGATTAATAGACTCACCTCAACACATCGTGGACCTGTACAAGGACCGATGCCGAAAGAGATACCCTGGACCCTGAGATACAAACAAATAAACAAACACTGATGAGTTTTAGTCAGTAATAGTCTGACACGCCCTTCCGCTCCACCAAGAGCGGGAGAGTTTTTATTATTTCTCATCCACAAAAAAAAAACCCGCAATGGATCTAGTTATTTTATTTTTATATATGATTTTACCCCACACTGAACTACTCTTGTATATAATAAGAACCATCCAAGCTGCTTCCAACGCACCCACTCACGATGGAAGCAACTAGGATGGTTCTTATTTAAAATATCTAATATTATAATTTGTGTAATTTTTATGGGACTACTGGAACTACCTGCAAGTAGATCTTTTTGTCAACACAAACTAAATATGAAAAATTACAATATTAGCTGCTTAAATGGATTTTAGTTGCTTGTATCCAACCTTGGAAAAACCAACCATCACTACCGAAACAGTTTCTATCCTCATTACGGAATAAACGGCAACTCCGTGGTAGGCCATAAGATCGGCTACCGGCAGAAGTTACCACGCACGAGACAAAGTCTTGCCGCCAAGCGATTCGTACTTCGGCATGATGTCTGGTGAAGCCATACGGAGGACGCTCTGAGCAGTTGTGTTGCGATGTGTGCCGGGTACGATGCGCCAAATGTTATTGTGTCGGGAGTTTTTTTTTTCGTGGAGAGTCACCAGATCGGCGCAGCATCGTTGGTCGTGTTTTTGGGTTTAACATTGCATCACCTCGCTCAAGTGGATATGTATAAAACGAGAATCTCACATTTCTAAGCAAATTGATGAATTTGCGAACAGAGGGCTCTTGGTCCTCCAACCCAGCTGAGACTTTGTCCTCGTCTCGCGGTGAACTGCCGGGTCCCGACCCAAGACCCGAGACTCAAAACAAACAGATTTGAAGGAAAAGTGAATTGGTTGCATTGTAAAATAAATTATGTAGGTACTGGGGCGGTTGGGTGGATGGTACTGGGGTGTGGTGGCGATTATGTAGGTACCACAGTCTTACTTACTTTGATATTCCTAGTGTTTCTTCAACTAGAAAGAAGCGTTGAGCGCTGAAAAATGAGTAAAACACAATTCATTCTTGAGTTTAATTCGTTCTAAAAAAACCATTGCGTAACATAGATATTAATGAAATTCGTAAGTCATTCTTGGAAGAAAGTTAGCGCAACTAATTTCCCAGCATGAGATAAACCTACCCAGCGGGCTAATTGTGTAACATACTATCAGAAGCAATGGGTTTTATGATGAAACTTTCATATTGACAGTTCAACATTAAGATGAAACCCATTGCTATTGGTCAACAGCATAAGTACGTACATATGGATCAATGAATTAGCAATATGCTTCAAAATTATTAAAATTGATTGTATTCGATCCCCGCGAGGTGCAAATATTTGTATGCATGAATATTTCCATTGGTCTGATCGTGCCTCAGGCAAAAGCACGTTAAGCCGTTAGTCCCGCTTGCTATACGTACATCTAATGGCTGTCGTTACGAGTTGTTGGAGCCCTCAAAAGTCTAATAATTAGTCTAACTGCAATGCATCAATATGATGCCGTGGTGGCCTAGTGGTTAAAACACCAGCCTCTCAAGTATGAGTGCGCGGATTCGATTCCAGGTCTGGCAAGTACCAATGTAACTTTTCTAAAGTTATATGCACTTTCTAAGTATATCTTGGACACCAATGACTGAAGGTGAAGGAAAACATCTTGAGGAAACCTGGACTTTAAGTCTGAAATCGCCAGCCCGCATTGAGCAAGCGTGGTGATTACGCTACGATAAGATAAGATAAGATTTTATTTGCATAAACATGTGTGTGTACATACATAAAAAGTGCATATATGGTGATAAATAATGTTAAACTCCAACATGTTTATCAGAATATGACGTGCAAAATAATAGAGTTAAACAATCTAAAGAAAAATTATCACAATATTAAACGTTTTCATACTTATTTATTATGCTTTTGCGCATTAGGCTCAATCCTCTGTATGAGAGGAGACCTGTGCCCAGCAGTGGGACGATAAAAAAGGATGATGGTGAATGCATCAATATCGCCTTCGGGTTGTGAAGGTCAGACGGCAGTCTGCTCACGGAAAATATCGAAGTTTAGCCAAAATCAGCAGTTAGACTGGTAAAGCGGAGCCCAGACTCCAAAGCTGAAAAAGGTTCGGATACGACTGGATTAACACTGAGATGATGATGATGAGCTTGTTACGCAATTACGCTAGCTTTGGCATAAATTTATGTAACTCTAAACTCATTCTGGAGAAATTGCGCAACGCTTCTTTCTAGTTGAAATACTAGAAAGCGTTGAAGGGTCACCTTTTTCAGGCCGCCTTACGGAAATCCCTAAAAGTTATTCCTATAAATAATTGTGTATATTTATAATTAAAAATTAATTCTATTAATTATTTTTGATGTAGGTATTTACTAAAATTGTTCGCAAACCCTTACTTCCTCCATTACTTCAAGCACTATTAAACAGAACAGTGTTTTTTTTTTTCTAAACCTATGACATTCGAAAACCGCTTGTTCTTAGTTTACTAAAAAGAGTAGTTGACTAAAAAAAACGAATTAGTCCGTCAGGTAGATTTCCAAAAAATACTAGACACGTACTTTTTCTTTTTTCATATAAACAAAAAATGAAGACGACACAGTGCGTTGAAAACTCGTGTGACATCACTGCACGCTACACTTTTTACCGTAGTATCTTCAATGCTTTTTATATTTCTAAATTTTTATTGATTTGACAAAACAAAATATACGTATCCAATATTTTCCTATAATCTGAATGACGGACTAAATAGAATCATTTTTTTTACCCAGGAATCATCCCTATTATAGGTAGTAAATGTTGTAAAGTGTCGATCACTTTGTGACAAACTCTGTTTATATAGATGATATAGCTGCTATATTGCATTGCATACAGTTTATTCATAAACTTAATCAAAAAACTTGTCTACTCAACAACGACGCAATGTATGTTGAATAACTATAAATATATATAAGCCATTGATACTGAATGATAGTCTGGTAGTTGGGTTAAATCGCAGTCGCCACTGAAATAGCTTTATCTTTTCAGAAAACTATAGGTACATTTGTACGTTCTACGTTATCAGCAAAAACAACGTCTACTTCAAAGCTTCCTAAAAATTTCTGTGTTGCTGTATTCAACATGTCATTCAATTGATCAGATTGTATGTTTAAAACTACATATAATAAACCCGTCACAGACATTTGAAATCTCGAATTGTATTTCATGCCGTGCAAGAGTAAACTACTGAAGTAAGCACAAAGTAACAATTTGCTTTTTTTTTTTTTTAATAATTATAAACTAGCGCTTGACCGCAATTCCGCCTGATGGTAAGCAGTAATGCGATCGTTGATGGTAAAGCGCGCTAGTTTATTAAGAGCCTATTCACTCAGAAAAACCGAGCGAATAGGAAGGAAGACGGCAGCTGAGCGAGGTGATGCAATGTTAAACCCAACAACACGAACAACGATGCTGCGCCAAAGGGAGATTGATGTGAAGACCCTCCACGACCAAACTCCCAACATAACAACATTAGGCGCATCGTACTCGGCACACATCGCAACACAACTGCTCAGACCCGTCCTCCGTACGGCTTCACCAGACATCATGCCGGAACACGACAATTCGCTTGGCGGCAAGACTTTCTTTGTCTTAAAGCCAAGTTATCAACATACACAGCACAATACTGGTCAAAGCGATCAATACCAAGATACAGTTTAGAGAGAGAGAGAGTATAGAGTTCATGTTTGGGGTCACCAATGTGAAGGCATGAGGAACTGGGAGTAGAGTTCACTCAACCTCCATAGAAAACGGAGGATCCTCCGACCACACAGGTGTTATGTCTGGCGGGCACCTGCCCAACGGTTGATGTTGGGAAGTTGCATGTATGCTAATTGTACGGTCACAAGAATTCTACATCTCACAAGCAGATTTTCTGCTTGTGAGATGTAGAATTCTTGTAACGTCAGTATGCGTTTTGTAGATGCAGCAGAATTATGTTATTTCTCACGAACCATCGGAATGCGGTTGTTTGTATTCCTCTGGATTTCAGAATGACCCTAAAGTCTCGTAATTCTATCCAATGACCACAATTATTTTATCTTACTGATTGCATTATCTGTTGTTGGAAACAACTGAACAAAGCAAACCATTAATGCTCCAAGGATATAAGTAGACACATAGGTACCCGTTGCGATAACAAAATGCGGAAAACTTAATGTGCAATGAATGTAACCGTTAACTACAGAATATATTAATTACTTTAATACTTTAATCAGGATTGACTCGAATTATGGTACTTTCATCAATTAGTACCAAATAAAAGGTTCAAAGTAAAGTAAGCAGAACAAAAACGACTTGGCATCACGATTTCAAAAAGTGATTAAATTTCAATCCGTGCCGAAACGTAGCGTAAAAGATAAAGTCGTGCGGTCGATGCACTTACCGTGGACTGAAGACTTTGATGTTGAATCAGTAACAGTCACTTGGTACTGTGAATGTTCTAGTTACTTGAATCTCGTTTGAATAATATAAAGCTGTTAACTAGAAGCGTTAATTTTTTAATTACAAAACGAAAACGTAGAATGAAACCCAAAAACTGTGAATGTTTAACCACGTTTTGTGAATTTCTAATAAGTACCTTTAGTACGATTCTTTTTAACCGACTTCATCTTTTTTTTATATAAAGGGTGTATCTGACATTGACGCACAAACGAGTACCATGGATCCAGTACATGATTCTGAATCCCCCAGTGGTGGAATTTTTCGTCGGCTTTTTACTGATTAAAAAAAAATATGCAGTTGTTTTCATTTTAGACCGTTCATCCAATAATATTTTAAAGTAAAAAATCATTAACTCGCTAATTACACAAAAAAGCGCAATGTGAACAAAACTAGAAAAACTTTCCTATGATAGAGTTAACATCAGGGGTCAACGTCATACCTATAAATATGCGCGGCGGCACGCTTGCAACGTTCAAAGGCCGAGCCGACACGTTTCTTTAAACTCTGTTATTTCTTTAACCGCTCATTAACGATATAAATGACTATCATAATTTTACAAGTGTCATGCGGTCTTGCCTTTTCGCGAAGTTTGCGTTACGATGTCAGACACACCCTGTATGTTCACCGATTACTCTAAGACGACTGTACCATATTCAGCCTATAAAATTGTCACTACTGAGACACATACCTCCTCTCGGTAAGAGAGAAAGAATACTGGTTGACAAATTTTAGGAAATTTGACGACCTGTTACAACTGCTAAAAATTCACGAAAAGGATGATCTTCACGCTTGCTGTCTGCGCACTAAATAATTAAATATTATATAGGTAACTTGGAAACTAGTCAAAAAATTACTTTGGATCATTAAATTAGCCGCACGGAGGACGGGTCTGAGCAGTTGTGTTGCGATGTATGCCGGGTACGAAGCGCCAAGTGTTGTTGTGTCGGGAGTTTGGTCGTGGAGGGTCTCCACATCAATCTCCCTCTGGCGCAGCATCGTTGGTCGTGTTGTTGGGTTTAACATTGCACCACCTCGCTCAACTGCCGTCTTCCTTCCTATTCACTAAGTTTTTTAAGTGAATGGGTTTAATAAACTAGCGCGCTTTACCATCAACGATTGCATCACCGCTTACCATCAGGCGGGATTGCAGTCAAGCGCTAGTATATAATTATTAAAAAAAAATAATTGATGGTTAACTTAAAAACTAGTCAAACAATATTAATCAATAGTTAGATGTTCAATCCGAAACTACTATTATGGGAGCTAAACGCTCCTCGAATCTCAAAATGATTTCATAAGAAAATCTGTTGGGACAAAGTACTTTGAAAGGAGGTGATGATGTTACTAAGCCACTAAATAAACTGTTGCAATTTGTTTTTCAAAAGTGTGACCTTGGAGATCTTGGGGATTTCTGCATAGGAAACGGCGCAATGGAAACCATGGACTTAGCTTTTGACGTTTCATAAGACATCCAACCGGAAAATTATTTTAATTTTGATCTGGCTTGATAGTGAGCATTTTCAGAAATAAGTATCATGTCCTGTGATTCCGGTTTTCTGATGACCAGTTTCCACAATTCTTAATTTTATCATATCTTGAATGTTATTTAACCAAATGCGTCTGTAACATCTCACATTCATAAATATCTCTTTTTTTTTTTGAAATTTTGCCTGTATCTTGGGTGCATTTACAAACATATAAACTGACATACACAAACAGCCAGACCCGGAACAACTACTTGTAGGTCATACAAATGTTTGTTCCGTGCGGGAATCGAACCCACAATACGCAGCGCAGCAGTCAATAGCTTTACCACTGCGCTAACCGTGCAGTCATTAAATATTCCATATATTTATTTCTTTATTCTATTCTATATCTACATACATTTTTCGATTTCATAATTAGGTGTCACTTGCAAATGCGTTGGCATGAATATGCTACAGAAACAATAAATCGTCGACATCGCACTTTTCACTTTCAATCCATCGCAAAGACTTGTTAAAAGGCGAAAAACTTTCACATAAGCATTTCAGCTAATACAGCTGAGCACATGACTATACAGGATCATCGAAAACGTAAGTATGGTTAGTGACCCTAAATTGTGACTCGTACAGGAAAAATCTTAAAACTAAACTAAGTAGACACAATAAAAATATAAAAACAAGTTATACGTAAAAAGTAACAATAAAAGGAAAGTCTCTTACGATGCCAAAAGTCTCCTATATCAGCATAGTGCTTCGACATTTAAGAGTAAATGTCGCAGCGCTGGTATTCTGATAGGACCTGGTGTGATGTCACGGGAAAAAGAGTAATATAACGTACATATACGAAAAATATTATAATATAGAATAAATCTATACTAATATTATCTGACATCGTAACGCAAACATCGCGAAAAGGCTAGACCGCATGCCACTAATAAAATTATGATAGTCATTTATTTCGGTTACAGAAATAACAATGTTTAAAAAAAAGTGTCGGCTCGGCCTTTGAACGTTGCAAGCGTGCCGCCGTGCAGGTTTGTAGGTATAACGTTGATCCCTGATGTGAACTCTATTAAATCAGCTGATAAGATAGTTATTCGAATTTTGTTTCATTGCGCTTTTTGTATAATTGGCGAATTAATTAATTTTTACTTTAAAATCTTATTGGGTTATAAAAGTTATGAACCGTCTAAAGTGAAAAAAACTACATATTTATTTTTTTTCAATCATGAAAAAGTCGACGAAAAATTCCACCACTAGGGGGTTCAGAATCATTGTACTGGATCCATGGTACTCGTTTGTGCGTCGATGTCAGATACAGCCTTTATAAAGCTGAAGAGTTTGTTTGTTTGAACGCGCTAATCTCAGGAACTACTGGTCCGATTTGAAAAATTCTTTTTGCGTTGGATAGCCCTCACGATATAACTTCACGCTGTGACCAATAGGAGCGGAGCATAACTAACTCCACGCGAGACGTACCCTCAATTATCTACGAGTGTCATAAACACTCAATATATTTTATCTCTGTGTCAAGCCATTAACTATATTATACACTCTGCATACATTACACCGAAGTGCCCCAACACCCGCCATGACACCTTCAGCCAAGGAACAGAAGTAATATCGCACGATAATTATACTTTTTCCAAGTAATGAATTATGTGCACATCGTTATGCCGACGAAGGAGGTTTTAACGCAAAAGTCACACCGTTTGACAGTAGGGTTGGACGGAAGAATTTGTTTAAATGCTAAAAATGCTCTATCTACTCAGTAGCCAAGAAAAAAAGGAAAATTATGTTTTTTGTGAAATTGAAAAATCAAACGAAAGATTTGTTTAACGGAATCTACAAACAGCTAGTTGAGACTCCCCGTAACTTAAGGCCAGGCTATTGCCTTAGCGTAACGTTAAGTATTGCCATACGACGTGGCAATTCTGCCAGTCTCTTGGGTATACCTGTTAACAGCAATGCCGAACAAATGTTGATGCCATATTTTAGTTAGTTAATAGTTTTAGTTAGGTTAGAAAAAACCTGGATCCAAATCCTCCTCTTACTAATATTATAAATGCAAAAGTTTGTATGGATGAAAGTTTGTTTGTTTGGTGTTTGAAACTCTTAAAACCTGTCTTAAGTCGTACGGCGAGTACGGGATAAGGATGGATCTTTATGTTGTTGACATCACTACGATCCGGACGAAGCGTTTCGCTTAATCTTTTATACCTCGTACATCGAGGGACTGGAACAATTTACCAACGACGGTGTTTCCGTCTGACTACAATTTAAGTCTATAAGGCCATAGTGAATAGGCTCTTAATAAACTAGCGCGCTTTACCATCAACGATTGCATCACTGCTTATCATTAAGCAGACTTAAAAACGGATTTGAATTAAATTTGGCCCACAAATAGTTAATAAAGTAAATTAACACGTAGATCACTTTAGATCATGACAATCTCAAGAAATCAAAACTAATGAGAAAGGAACCGTAGGGTGCATTTAGTTACTTAAAACTAATTCAGTAGATTTACTAATAACAAAAAATTGTTTGCTGGAAAAATTATCAGAAAGGTATCACATCGTTTTTACGTTTTTAAAGACTCAATCAAGTTCACAATGCAAAATGTATTAATTTTCCAAAACACCGAGGTAGCTAAATTCCTGTCAGCCCTATAGTCCAAAGTGTCAGCCATCGAAATAAAACTAAACTGGTCTCAGTTTGGGATTAATTGCCCGAAAGCCGACATTGGGACGTTCCCACGGCTGCACCGATCCGCTGAGGAACGGGAGACATTTACTTAGATCTCGCCGGAGCGGTGTTTATTAGCTTAGTTCAAAATGATGTTAGGGAAATTCTTCGGAGACTACGCTCAGGATTTCCAGCTACCTGTATTTTGCTTAAGGTTCAAAACCTAGGCTGGCCGGTACGTGGTCGTCATTCAAGAGTCTTTCTGCCCCATCGGCCATCGGCTTAAGTGCTATGTGCCCCATCTTATATAAGTTACCAAAATTTTTATAATCAGGAGTGACACACAGGATATTTTATTCTGATATTCCTACGAAATCGAAACTTACGAGAGTGACGCCTGGTGCCGCAGCTAGTACGTTATTGTACTGCTGAAATCTACGTATCTAAAAATGTTTTAAACGTTACGCCTTCACCGCGATCCCGCCTGATGCAATCATTGATTCAATCATCATCATCAACCTTTTTATCATCCCGCTGCTGGGCACAGGACTCCTCTCATGCAGAGAAGGATTGAGCATATTATTACGCTTGCTCAATGCGGGTTGGTGATTATAGACTTAAAGTCCAGGTTTCCTCAAGATGTTTTCCTTCACCTTGTAATCAGTAATTGGTGTCCAAGGAAAGTTATATTGGTACTTGCCTGACCTAGAATCGAACCCGCACACTTATACTTGAGAGGCTGGTGTTTTAACCACAAGACCACCCCGACATATTTGATGTGTTGGTTGATTCAATACGAGAACATTAAAAAAACAGCTCTTAAAAAAAACTTCATACGTCGTTTTGTAACAAACACCTGCCTACGGAAAGAACTGCACAAGTACACACAAAATATACAACAGTTCATTGAAAACAAAACATGATCATGACTAACACTTACACCGGAAGATCGCCTCTCCAGATTCCAGCAGAGAATATTTCATTAGTTTCTTTATCATGTCGACTCTGCTCCAGATGGGAATACCAGTTGATCCGTTCCGCTCAGCGTCCGTGCCCACCAAAAAACACCTCCACAGGAATGTCACTTACGCAACGCCGGACATCTGTAGGGCTGGCTGAGGCAGGATTTTGGAAAAGATATAGAAATAAGTGGATATTATACGCCCAGATTTCGAGATCAAATGTATTTTCAGTTTGCAAATTCGCAGTGGGCATTAAATATCCCTTTAAGCATCATCATCAACACTAACATCTGCGATTCCAACTCTAGATATGACCTTTAACTAAATTCACATACACCCTAATTTATAAAACTACAGACTTGGGCAGCATCTCTTCTGCTGGTCGATAACAAACGGAACAAACTTACTGCAAATTACCCAATGAATAAGCGGCATATACCTAATTTAAACACAAAGAACAAAATCATTCAACGGGCTCTGAAGATCCTTGACATACCTATTTGTCCGCCATTTTTTTTTTTTAGATGGCGGCCACGCATTATGCCTATGTAAATCAATAGATGCCAAGTGTATGTCATTATATCATTTAAAAAAAAGAACTTAATTACGCGGCAGTAGGAAAATCACGTTTTATATACAAAATTCTTCAATTACGTTTAATTATGCTGTCAAAAGGAAATGTTGACATATACAGTATGTTACGAAAACCCTGTCCGACCCATAAGGATAATAGAGGTTAGGTAAACACATGACCAAATATAATATAAAATTTTACGTATTCATCATAGTACCAATACAAATGAATTTTGAAATAATCTTTTTTTCCAACGAATTAATTCCAATTTCCCCGAAATTTGGTAATTTTTAAAAAGTGACAACACCGGTATTATTATGAGCGAATAGCGATGCGGCCACGTGCCGCGTGTCCTGCCGCCCGCCCCCCGCGGTCGGCAGGCGAAGGGTGGTCAACGCACATTTAATAAGTTACCTCCTTTTGCGAAATAATATTTATTTTTTTTAGGGGGATTTTTTTTTTAAGTAAAGCCCGGTTTTGTATGCATTAGTAGAATCAGTTATCGATACCTAACAACACCTTCACGGGTCGGACAGGGTTTTCGTAACATACTGTATAAAGGCTTCACTATTGTTCGATCTATTGGTAAACCATAGAGAATAAAGTTTGTTTGACAACCCTGAGACACCTTAGACAATTGCTGCTGGAATGCGAAGTCTAATCCACGCCATCTTCTGTTCCTCACGCTATTAAACAATATAATACAAACAGAAGCGTCTCTCATAGTTCTGCTCTTGTTAAATACTAAATTACTCACTTCCTCTTATTACCACTGTATACTAATATATATAATTACTAATAATGTAAAAAATCTTATATTATGATTGCAATGACAGAAAAACACTGCATAGATTACGTTTCGACTCACTCTTCCAAATCAGAAGCGAAATCTTGACAGGTTCGAAAAAAATATGTAGATACATAGTATCCACGATGACCGACAACATTAATTATAACAGTAAGTTTTGAAATGTTGTGCTTATTAAATCTTTTTTAAATAAAGCATCAATACTCCTTCGTCAAATTCCAAACGAACGCTAACTAGTTAAAATAACTTATAGACTAATCGTTATGGGTTTCCAGAAACCTAGACATACAGTTTAAAAGAACTAACAATACAATACGTAAACTCTATATCTACTGTAATGTAAGTACCAAATACAACCTTTACTTAACTTTGGCAGAACACTTTCTCAAATATATATATTAGAATAGATTTCATTGCAGAACACAGATCTACTCAAATGTTCTCACAAACATTCAAACATGTGGCGGAAAATTACGTGCAGAGTCCCACGCCTGCGCGTGAGTCGATCTCAAGCCCAATCGCAGCGGACGATATCTAAACGACATAGTCATATTGAAACGTTTCTTATTAGGCGAGAGAACAAGAAACGCGTGTTCACATGCGTTTTCTATCAATTTATTTTTGTTGCTTTTTTATTTTGTACTAACTTTTCCATCAGTATCCACATAACTTTCGATCCTGTGGGAATAAACCAGATAAAAAATTAATGAAATTATCGTATATGTTCAACTTGCAGCCTAATCGGACCGCAGTTGATATTATTTTACACTAAAATTATATCAACTGCGGTTCAAATGACCCCAACTAGTCGCAATCATTTGACAAAAATGTGTTCGCCGATTAGGGGGCTAGTTATAAACCATGTGTGTGCCAAATCTCATCCAAATTCATTCAGTAGTTTTTAGGTAAAAGAGTAAGTAATAAAAATTTGTACACTTCCACATTGATGATAATAATAGGATTAACTGACTACAATAGGGTATTTGACTAAAAAACATTAATTAATCCGTCAGTCAGATTTCCACAAAATACTAGACACGTATTTTTATTTTATCAAAACAATAAAAATTTACAAATATAAAAGGCATCAAAGATCAGGAGTGGTGGCTGATGACGTCACTGGTCGCTAAAAAATGTAGCGTACAGTGACGTGACACGAGTTTTCAACGCACTGTGTGCATTTTTTGTTTATATGAAAAAAGAAAAATACGTGTCTAGTATTTTTGGAAATCTGACTGACGGACTAATTAGTTTTTTTTTTTTTTTTTTTAGTCAAATACCCTATAGCGAAAAATTCTCCAATTCACCACTATTTACTACACTGCACTACTACTACTATACTAACAAAACTAACATACTATTTACTAACAATATCGTGGTGGTTTAATGTTTAAATTAAAGATTGAATTAATATTAAAAAAAAAACGAGTGTGCTTATGACCACACGACTGAAGTGAAACTTCATTCGCTTTTCTGTATATACAGTATGTTACGAAAACCCTGTCCGACCCGTGAAGGTGTTGTTAGGTATCGATAACTGATTCTACTAATGCATACAAAACCGGGCTTTACTTAAAAAAAAAATCCCCCTAAAAAAAATAAATATTATTTCGCAAAAGGAGGTAACTTATTAAATGTGCGTTGACCACCCTTCGCCTGCCGACCGCGGGGGGCGGGCGGCAGGACACGCGGCACGTGGTCGCATCGCTATTCGCTCATAATAATACCGGTGTTGTCACTTTTTAAAAATTACCAAATTTCGGGGAAATTGGAATTAATTCGTTGGAAAAAAAGATTATTTCAAAATTCATTTGTATTGGTACTATGATGAATACGTAAAATTTTATATTATATTTGGTCATGTGTTTACCTAACCTCTATTATCCTTATGGGTCGGACAGGGTTTTTGATGTGAAACATCTATAGGCGCACGTGAGACCGATTTCTGGCGTGGCGACGCGTCGCCACGCGCAATCGACTGTGCGTTTCTCTCTCACTCGATCCGGCGTTAAGCCATCTCTTTCGCTCCACTGAGCTCGGAATCGACTGTGCGTTTCTCTCTCACTCGATCCGGCGTTAAGCCATCTCTTTCGCTCCACTGAGCTCGGATACCTATAGTGTATACTCTGTTTATTACAGTACTCATAACCTGTGTTTTTCTGGTAAATAAATCATTTTTCTGTTCTGATAATAAAATGTCTGACCGTGATAATTTAGAGAGTTATCAAGTCATCAGTAAGTTAATTTTATTTTTATAATTAAAGTATGCATTTATCTGTGCATTTAGCACGCGTATATTTGGTGTGTATTGAGCGCCAGTAAATGTAAAATCTACTCTCTAGGTAGATTAAAATTCACATAAATTTCATTGCATATCATGTTTTTAAATTAATTATTAATTTTAATTTCATTCTTATTGAAATTAATGCATTAAAACAATTGCTTAGAGAATAAATTTATTAAGACTGACAGAACTTTATTTTAAAATCAGCTGATGGCGTGCAGCGCACGAATCTTTTTCTTATTTGTTATTAATTTAAACTTTAAAAAATTAATTAATTTTTCTAATCATAATGGAGTTTATAGTGAAACATTCATTATTTATATTTATAATTTACGATCTTTAGTAGTATATTGAAATAACTAGCTAAGATTCTTGAGTTCACTAATATATTGAAGCCATTTAAAATTTTTTTCTGCATATTTATTTTTCTAATCATAATGGAGTTTATAGTGAAACATTCATTATTTATATTTATAATTTACGATCTTTAGTAGTATATTGAAATAACTAGCTAAGATTCTTGAGTTCACTAATATATTGAAGCCATTTCATCAACGCCATTAATTACGTTTCTTCAAGAAGAATTTCAATTGGAAATTAATAACAATCCAAGAGAACCTACCACCAGATACGGAACAACAATAGATGCTGTATTTATTAGATATCTTAATAATGTTATGTCCAATACTTTCGTATCGTACTTCAGTTACCATCGACCAATTGTCACAGTACCTAATACCGTTCTCAGAGGCAACATCGAATGTAACTATTACCGAAGTCACTGATTAAACTAATTGAGTAGTTTCGATTTAAAATAAATATGTAAATTTTTGTATTTAATGAAAATGAATGTTTATTTAATAAAAAATCATCGTTATCTAGAAAAAAAATCGTTATATTTTTTTTTATTTTATTTTATTGACATTTTTAGTTCCTACCACAATCTGTTCTTTTCTGCATACTACTTTTACGAAATAACGTCGATGTTTCACATCTACCAGGCGTCCCGTGACGGCTCCATTTTTTCGTAACATACTGTATATATATGTGTACAATATATACAAATATATACATGTGTATACGACCGAGGGTCGACTTGGAGAGGATCGTCAAATGATACTACTGAACTCTTGTACCAACCCGTATAATATTAATTTTAGTTACAGTAAATCACAATAGAGGCGCTGCTCTCACTCTTACAAAAATAAAAATCCAAACCTCTTATATTTTTGCTTGTAACGAAACCATAGCGCGATCTAAATCGACGCCAACGCCATCTAGAGAGGTAATCGGTACTAAATTCCGAACCAATACTAATTTAATAGGCGATCGCGCTAGGGCTTCGCTACTTGCTTGGACATACCGCCCACCAAGGACATATGAATTATGTCCTTCACTACCGCCCACCGTGCCAAATTATGTGGAGGTCAACAAAAGGCGCGCCAATGTCCCTGGTGCGGGGTTAACTAATTTAACAAGCAATTTAAAAATAAATAACAAAAACATTCAACAAATTTAAAAACAAATAATAAACCAAATAACAAGCACATGAAATGTTTAAATAAACCTTAACATTAATTTGTTGGTAACACACACAACTTGGACGTCGGTCGTTTTATCTTCGCCGACTGTGTCCGTATTGTTACTACACGCGTAACACCATCCGATCCCGGATGTTTTTCCTCGATCCTACCTAGCAACCACTTGCCAGGGGGCAAATTGTCCTCTTTAACTAACACCACCTCACCAATAGATGGCTCCGGTGTTTTGTAAGCCCACTTATGCCGTTGCAGAAATTGGTGAAGGTAGTCATGCGACCATCGACGCCAAAAATTCTGCATCATCCTTTGATGCAATTGCCATCGCTGTAAATTATGTACGTTCGATCGTTCGTAATTTGAGTCCGGGGGTACCACAAGTGGTTCACCCACCAGGAAGTGTCCTGGAGTTAATATGGTCAATCTGTCCTGGTCCTCCACATAGGAGAGTGGTCTCGAGTTAAGGCATGATTCTATTTGCGCCAACACCGTGGTAATCTCCTCGAATGTCAACGTAGTATCTCCTATCACTCTCTTGAGGTGATACTTGGTGGACTTTATCCCGGCCTCCCAAAGACCTCCAAAGTTTGGTGAGTATGGGGGGATAAAGTGCCACTCTGTGCCATTCGTGGCGAGCTCTTCAGCGAATTCAGGGAGAAGTGTGTTTTCCTTTTGGAATAGGTGTGCCAATTCCTTTGCAGCACCTATGAAATTAGTGCCGTTGTCACTATAAAGTTTAGCACATCGACCGCGTCTGGCCACGAACCGTCTAAACGCTGCCATAAAGCCTTTCGAACTAAGATCACTAACGGCCTCCAAGTGCACAGCCCTAGTTGCCATGCAAATAAATAGTGCTATGTAACCCTTGTACGATTTTTGACCCCGACCCTTGGATACTCTTATTTGTATCGGACCAGCATAATCCACCCCGCTGCATAAAAAGGGTTTACTCGGTGTCACGCGAGCTGCAGGTAATTGTCCCATAAGTTGGGATCTTGTCTTAGCTGTATATCGAAGGCACCTTACACAACCTCTCACATATTTTTTGGCTAATAATTTGGCTCCTATGATCCAGTACTTAAACCGTAAATATGTTACTATTAATTGAGGTCCCCCGTGCATGGTTTTTAGATGAGCGTCTGCTATCAACAGGTCCGTCAGAAACGACTCCTTCGGTATCAAATAAGGGTGCATTCTATGGTAATCTAATTGTGACATTTCCAACCTACCACCAACTCTTATCAATTCCCTTGAATCCAGAAATATGTTCAACGATTTTAAATCACTCTTTTTTTTTTCTGTCTGATTATTCCTTAATTCTTTTAATTCATTTGGAAATCCTTCTTTTTGGCATTTCCTTATACAGGTCTCGGTTGCCTCGTCTAGTTCTAGTTTAGTCAAATGTTCTGACTTTATTTCGTGCCTTCGTAATCTCATGAACCTACGACAGTAAGCTATGACCCGAATCATTCTCGACAGGGACGAAAATCTATTCCAGAAGTTTACGTCAACAGTAGAAGTATGCACCTTCACTTCTTCCAAACGAGTTACAAGATGTTTTGGTCTTGTATATTCAATGACCTGTTCCTTCAAGAAGCTCGGCCCACCCCACCATATTGAAGTATTTACAAGCTCTGAAGGTGACACCCCGCGAGAAGCACAATCTGCTGGATTTTGCTTACTAGATACATGAGCCCAGTGATGCGTATCTAATGTGGTTAAAATATCTGAAACCCGGTTGGCCACAAAGGTTTTCCAGCGGCATGGATGGCAATTTAACCATGCCAATACCACCTCACTGTCTGTCCATGCATGCCACTCACTTTTTGGTACGTTCATAACTAAACCTACTTCCGCTATCAATTTGCTAACAAGAACTGCCCCACAGAGTTCCAGTCTTGGGATAGACACTTGTTTAATAGGTGCCACCTTAGTTTTTGATGTTATCAAAGAGGTATGAACGTTGCCCAAATGATCTACTACTCTAAGGTAAACCACTGCCGCGTACGCTAGCTTTGATGCGTCCGAAAACCCGTGTAGCTCTAACTTAATGTTATCAGAGCTAGTGTGTAACCATCGAGAAATTTTTATCTGACCCAGAGAAGCCAAGCCTTGACGGTAAGTACTCCATTCATATAACAAATTGCTTGAAATCTCTTCATCCCATTGTAAACCAGCTAACCACAATTTTTGAATATATATTTTAGCTAAGATAATACTGGGTCCCAACCATCCCAGGGGGTCAAATAAACGCGCTATGTCGGAAATAATTTTCCTTTTGGTTACAGGTCCATTTATCGTCGGGAGATTCAGCGTGTATTGGAAGGACTTCTTCCAATACACGCTTCGCCGGAGTTCCAGGTGAGTCCCAGTATCTTAGCTATATCATCCATTTTGATTTTTAAATCTTCATCTTTCACTCCTTCCTCATTCCTTATATTATTTAATAATTGTTTACAATTGCTCATCCACTTCTGCAGCATAAATCCCCCTTTACCTAAAGTTTCATTCATTTCCTTGAAGATTTGAATCCCTTTTTCTATGCTTTCAGCTCCCGTAATCATATCGTCCATATAAAAATCATTCAGGATAATTTTCTTTATTTCAGGATTATCTTCACACTCATCATAAGCCACTTGGTGTAAAGCACGAACAGCCAAGTACGGTGCTGATGCGGTGCCAAACGTTACTGTCGTCAATTCATATTCATCTATTTCTTTTTCAGGATCATCCCTCCAGAGTATGCGCTGAAACTTTGTATCCTTTCTGTTCACTAAAACTTGTCGATACATTTTAATAATATCGGCAACCAAACATATTTTGTAGGATCTCCAACGCATGATGATATGCCGAAGTTCTGCCTGCAATATTGGTCCGATCAACAAATTGTCGTTAAGTGACATACCATTTGACCCTTTGCAGGAAGCATCAAATACGACCCTTACTTTGGTCGTATCTTTGTCGTCCCGGACGACAGCGTGGTGAGGTAAGTATATAGCTTCTTTATTTTTTCTTCCCTCTTCCGACACCCTTTCCATATGTTGCAATTCCGAATACTCATGTATCACCTTTTCATAATCTTGTTTTAATTTATTGTTCTTTCCTAATTTTAATTCTAAGCCTTTTAATCTCCTTTCAGCTATAGCCTTGGACTCACCAACCTTGCCGCTTAGATCTGCATTGCGTAATGGTAATCTTACAATATACCTTCCTTCCTTATTACGCAATGTAGAATCCTTAAACAATTGTTCACATTGGACTTCATCCTCCGTGAGCATCTTTTTTATTACAGATGATTCCGCCTCTAGCTCCCAAAATTTTCATAGCATTTCGTCATCTTGGATACTGGAATGCATCACAGTAATGTGTGAATGCATGTTAGGACTATTGTCCATTTCAACCGCTCCCGACAGTATCCAGCCAAACGCAGTGCCCTGAGCTAAAAGCGTCCCGTTGGAGTTGGTCTGTACCCCGTCCCGAATAATTTGGCTGTACACCTCAGCACCTAACAAAATATCTATTTTGTTAGGTTTGAAATATTCCGGATCTGCCAAATCAGTTTCGCTTATGTCTACCCACTCTACCTTGGTTACCTTGGTAGCTGGAAGAAGTGCTGTGACCGATTTTAGCACGAAAGCGTTTACCTGTAGTTTGAACGTTGGATCAACTCTCGATCCAATCGTTACCTCTACCCTTGCAGTGGAAGTAGTACTTCTATCACTACCAACACCTAACACCGTATTTTTTGCAGGTATTTTCTTCAAACCTAGATACTGGACCATCGATTCCGTTACAAAGGATCCCTGCGATCCCTGATCCAGCAACGCCCTAACCACGCGATAAGTCCCATGTTTCGACTCAGCCTTTACTAAGGCTGTGGGTAATAATACCGTGTTCCTTTTGTTTCCTGTCGAAAAACATGAGACTATTGGGTTATCCTGCACATGTACGGCGATAACCTTTTCCTCATTAGCAGCCGATGAGGTTACCTCTTGAGCAGCATTACTACCCTCACCAAAACCCGACCCAGAAACACCCGTCGGGTGTAACAACGAATGGTGGCGGCGTTTACACACCTGGCACCTTTGAGTATTTTTGCAGAACCTAGCAGAGTGGTTACTATTTAGGCAAATAAAGCATAATTTCCTCTCTTGTACTATACTTCGACGCCTATCCAAAGACTCTTTACAAAACTTAGGACAGGACGAGATGCGATGATCAGCTGAGCAATACGCGCAAGTAACATATTTTTTATCTTTTAATACATGAAATGATTGTGTATTTTTTGGGGGTTTGTCTATTTTACCATCTAGATTTTCTAAACCTCGGAAGCGACTTATTAAAAATTCACTAAAATTCTTGAACGTAGGCAGGTCATCCGCAGGCTCGGATGCTGCTTTTAACTCCCAGGCTTTCCGTGTTTCTTTGTCTAGCTTGGTACTAACTATATAAATTATCAAGATATCCCAGGATGAAACATCAATACCTAAATTTTCAATTGAACGCAAACAGTCCGATGTAGAACTAATTAATGTTTTGATATCTGAAGCTGATTCTACCGTTATAGCTCTTTGACCGAATAGACGTTTTAAGACCCCGTTGGCTAAAAATCTTTTGTTGTTGTACATAGCCTCTAGCTTTTCCCAGCTTGCCTTATAGTTATCAGCAGTGACATTTACATTTCTCAACAATTGTTCGGCCTCTCCCGTTAAATATCCCTTGAGATAATACATTTTTTGTGCATCATCTAGCCTATTATTATTATGAATTAACCCTACATATAAGTCCCGAAAAGACTGCCATTCGGGATATTTACCGGAGAAAACTGGTATTTTGACCTCTGGCAATCTAAAATTAATCGATTCTTTACTATTACTAGGTCCCGGATCACTGTTAGCTTCCGCAGATTGGATGTTACATTTTGATATTAATTCCTTTAACTCGCTTTTGAACTGTGTATATAATTCTTCAACCTCATCATACACGCAATTTTTATAGTAATTTGAACTACATAATTCTGATTTTTTAATTTCGCTTATTATTGTCACATCGGTCTTACTAAATAATTGCCACTGTTGTTCGAGATTTTCTAATCGTGTTTCAAGATATGACGCAGTACGACGATCTTTAGAACATTTTTTGAAATTAGTTATAGCCTTACTTATCCTTGACATTTTCTTGGATCTCATTTAATGAATCCATTTTATAAACAATAACCCGAACAAAAGAAAACACTGAATACCAAATTACAAGAAATACAAATTATCAAGAAATTGCATAAATAAAAGCAACACAAATAACAACTTGCAAAAAACACAGAAATTGAAGGTAGAAGAAATAAATTATTTACTAAAGTAAATGTCCACTAAACAATCATCTTGCACTTCAATACTTTCGCAAATGTATAAGTATCCGATAAGTTTTTTAAAATCTTACAAGTCTTTTTGAAGTATGTTTCTATATAAAATCGGGCATAGATTCCTCGTATGAACCACTTTTTCCTTAAAATTTTACAAGTTCACAATCACTAAAGAATGTCAAAGTTAATTTTCTAATGAGAATAAAATTCAAAATTGACTGGCACTGATTAAAATCTTTTAAGCAGTGTTGCCGATCTGTGGGGAATTCCCCAAACTGCGGGGAAAGCAAAGCTGATTGGGGAATGTGTGGGGAGAGCTTCAATTCGGGGAAAATGCGGGGATTTTAAGTATGAACACAAAAACGTGATATTTAACATCAAATTTATGCTAGTCTTGATGGAGCAAAGTATTTAAATTAAAAAATAGTGCCGGTCAATACATATTTACAAATATAAAATACGTAATAAGTCTACTGCTTGTATTACCGTTCTCTAACGCATCTGTAGAGCGCAAGTTTAGTGTTTTAAAAAATCTAAAGACAGAAAATAGAAACAAACTTAACACCGACACAGTGGTAGTTTGATGGCTACTCGAAAGGGAATAAAGAGAGAAGGAGGCAGTTTAAAATTTAATCCGAGTTCTAAAATGTTGCACAAAAAAGTTTGGCGCGAAAAATATGTGTAGTTTTTTTTTAATTTTTGTCATGTTTTAATAAATAAAAAATAAACTTAAAAGAACGGCCGCCGAGAAAATGCATTTCTGACTGGTTGATTCAATAAACAATGTAACTTTGGATGCATGTATTTGTATTTGCCGATGGTATTTGCTCTTCAACGTAACGAAAAATATAATTAGAAAATATAGATATTAAAAAGAACTTTACAGTGAATGTGACACTAGTGATATCTGACATACGTCAGAAATGCATTGTCACAGAGACCGAACTTTACCTACATTTTTGGTTGTTTTATTTCTGTGGGGAATATGTGGGGAATTATCATTTTTCTTTCCCCAAACGTGGGGAATTTCGACAATGCGTTTGGGGATTTTAGCAAATTACTGTCGGCAACACTGCTTTTAAGTTAATTTCTTCCTGACAATAAGATTGCAAATTGTACTCACGATTTTTTCCACCAAATTCACTCACTAACACTTACGACGTAGCGTTGACCTGCGCCACAGATGTGGCGCCCTCTGCTTGAATGCCCACGAACTTCTGCTTTCCTCCTTCGCGCCGCCCTCCGGATGTTGCCGCCCACCAGTGATGCTCCACCGCCTGCACCACCAGCTGCTCCCGGCACCTTCCGGTTCCACCTCCAGATACCTCTCACCTGGTACCCCAATGAAGGGGATGCTCTGGACAGCGATCCACTGCCCAGTTATGACGCGAAGGGTGGTTAATCTTTCCACCACCGAAGACCACCACAAAACACTCCCGGCCAATCCGACTCCGAAGGACCATGTATACGACCGAGGGTCGACTTGGAGAGGATCGTCAAATGATACTACTGAACTATTGTACCAACCCGTATAATATTAATTTTAGTTACAGTAAATCACAATAGAGGCGCTGCTCTCACTCTTACAAAAATAAAAATCCAAACCTCTTACATTTTTGCTTGTAACGAAACCATAGCGCGATCTAAATCGACGCCAACGCCATCTAGAGAGGTAATCGGTACTAAATTCCGAACCAATACTAATTTAATAGGCGATCGCGCTAGGGCTTCGCTACTTGCTTGGACACATGTATACACATATACATATATTAATTTTCTATAAATATTTAAATTTATTTCATGGTTTCATTGGTAAATTAATATTTTTGCTTAGATCTTCTATTTTTATTGAAAAAAAAAACTCGTTGTAGACCTTGTAGTACCAAGCTCGCGCCACGGGCGCCTCTGTGCTTATATCCCCCACTTAACTTCCGTTCGCCTTGCCCGATCACTTTTCGTAACGCTTACGTCACGCGTTCGCCAGCTTACTCCCCAAGTCAAGCGTGCGTAAAGAAGTTTCACTTCAAAAACTCGTTGTAGACCTTGTAGTACCAAGCTCGCGCCACGGGCGCCTCTGTGCTTATATCCCCCACTTAACTTCCGTTCGCCTTGCCCGATCAGTTTTCGTAACGCTTTCGCCAGCTTACTCCCCAAGTCAAGCCTGCGTAAAGAAGTTTCACTTCAAAAATAGGTAAAAACCAGATTAAATAATTATTTCTAATAACAAATGATAATGTGGCAATTTCTTAAAATAAATCGGTGGTAGGCAACGACTGCCGGCAGAAGTTACCACCCACCAGTCAAAGCCTTGCCACCAAGCGATTCGTCGTGTTCCGGCATGCTGTCTGGTGACACCGTACGGAGGACGGGTCTGAGCAGTTGTATTGCGATGGTGCCGGGTACGGTACGCCAAATACGGGTCTCCAGATTATGTAAATAAAAAAATCTTATTTCTGTATTCATAATTTGAAAACACAAAAACCAGTTAAATAGTAGGTAAAAAGTGTTTTGTAGATTCCCCAATCCTATTATCAAGTTTGTTAAAGTTTAAAGAAAGAAAAAAAAACGTATGCGGTAATTATGACGCAAAAAAAAATAAAAAAAAAGTGTTGGAACATGCGCGCACGCAAAACGGCTGTTTAGCTTCATATATTGCCCTACATTTCACAGTCTTCAGGAAGCATCATCATCATCATCCATCTTCTATCGTCCCACTGCTGGGCACAGGTCTCCTCCAGACTTAAAGTCCCGGTTTCCTCAAGATGTTTTCCTTCACCTTGTAATCATTGGTGTCCAAGGAAAGTTCCATTGGTACTTGCCTGACCTGGGATCGAATCCACACACTCATACTTGAGAGGCTGGTGTTTTAACCATAAGGCCACCACGACATATTTGATGTGTTGGTTGATTCAATACGAGATCATTAAAAAAACAGCTCTTAAAAAAAACTTCAAACATCGTTTTTTAACATACACCTGCCTATGGAAAGAACTGCACAAGTACACACAAAACATAGAACACTTAATTAAAACAAAACATGAACAGAATATAATCTGTAATCAACAGGAAGCATAATTAACCTATTTTGTTACCATTATTTGCTAAGACACAAGCCTCCTCTCAAGAAAGAATGGGCTGCAATCTTCCTCGCGGGATCATTTTGGGTTGTTAGATTTAAGATGTCTATGAATCTTTGATTCAATTACATCCTTATCTTTGGTTCAGAGCATGCTGATTCTTCACAATATTTTCCATCGTCATTTTAAGTAGGTAGAGATGAAATAATTTTCACAGAGTAAAGTGCCTCTTCGGCTTCGATCTTACTGCCTATAACTATATGTCGACCAAACTCGATAAAGAATAGAGGTAAACAAACCGTTGCTAGGCAACGAGTAGTTTACCCCTAAAAGACAGATGTTAACAACCTTTTCTAGATAGATTATTTTCATAAAAGTAGTAATTCAACTTCCTACTAATGTAAACAGTTTATTTGTTTAGATATTTATGATTTGCATAGAACACTTAACCGATTTGAATGAAATATGACACACATGTAAGCTTAATTGTTTAAATTTTTTGATACATATATATTATACTAAGTCCACACTTGAAAGTATTACAATGCATGTGTTATGCAGTTGATTTGAAAGTAACTAAAATATGCAAAATTGTATGCCTCTACTTTATACATTGGTCGAATCCCGCAAAATGTGTTTAACACCTGGATTTCATCCATCTTTCTTTTTTTTTTTGTAGGGCTATCACGTAAAATTAATGTCGACTTTTTGATGGTTTTTCGAAATACCAAGTTATTATGCATGTTATTTTAGTGATTCTAATAAAATATGCTGCAATAGGAATGGTTAATAAATAATTAGTATGTAAAAATCGATAATCATGTAAATAACAGAAGATTTGTAAAACGTGAGTTGTGATAACCCTAAATTGGTTTGTTTACCTCTATTCTTTATGGAGCTTGACGAGAATATAGTAACTTCAGGAACTTGTCTAAAATAAACGATTTTAAGAACAGAAAATTCAGCCTAATCTACCTTATTTTAAAGTAGCGCTTGACTGCAATCCCGCCTGATGGTAATCAGTGATGCAATCGTTGATGGTAAAGCGCGCTAGTTTATTTAGCCGATCCACAAAAAAAAAACTTAGTGAATAGGAAAGGAGACGGCAGTTGAGCGAGGTGATGCAATGTTAAACTCAACAACACGACCAACGATGCTGCGTCACAGGGAGATTGATCTGGAGATCCTCCACGACCAAACTCCCGACACAACATCATTTGGCGGATCATAACCGGCACACATCGCAGCACAACTGCACAGATCCGTCCTCCGTACGGCTTCACCAGACATCAAGCCGGAACACGACGAATCGCTTGGCGGCAAGACTTTATATGTAGGGTGGTAACTTCTGCCGGCGGCCGATGTTATGGCCTACCACCGAGAAGTTATGGCCTACCACCAATTCACTTAAAGATCTTAGTGAGTAGGCAGGAAGTCGGCAGTTGAGCGAGGTGATGCAATGTTAAACCGTTAAAGATTAATCTGGAGACCCTCCATGATCAAACTCCCGGCACAATAACATTTTTCGCATCGTACCCGTCACACATCGCAACACAACTTCTCAGACCTGTCCTCCGTGCGCTTAACTTGGCTAAAATAACTGATGTTAAGAGCAGAAAATACAGCCTAATCTTCCTTGCAAAATTAAATAATATTTTCCGCATATTTATAGAAAAACTCTATAATTTTAAATAAATACTTTTTATGCGCTTTTCTCGCTATTTTGGATGCGTACGCCGACAGCGCTACGCGTGGGATAAATTCGTAGCTACGCTCTACGAACATTGATAACACGTCGCGTAATGGCAGAAAATGTCCATTAACTATGTGCTTATGTTAATAAAATTGGATTTTATGGCTAATTCCACGAGGTTAATGAAACGCATGCTTAATATTGTGTACATATGTACATTACTTAGGTATGTTGCTTCAAAGAAAGTTAATTAGTCACCATTTCACGGGAAGCAACTCGAACGCCTTATCTTTATTGTCGATAAAGTAAGAACCGTATTAATCTCATCAAATCGCAGTTATTTTAATTCTGATTTGCGGTAGATGTAAATTTTATACAACCAACATACATTTAGAATTGATTGAATACTGTTTGGAATGTGCATAAATCGTTTGGCGGTTTCACCGGAATTCATCATCTTCACGTAACTGTAAGCACTGGTGGCGCTCTGGTCTGCATTTTGTTTTACATTTTTCCGGAAATTTAAATATAAAGAAAGAAAGAAATTAAAATTTGTTTATTCCGCATAAACAAAACGCGCATTACAATAATAACACCAAAATAATAATAAACACACAATAATAATAATAATAAAAAAGACAAAAGAAAAAATTAGGAATAAAAAATGAGGAGAAATTGTGTGTATTTTTCCGAATCGCGTATATCCTTGGTTTTTATTATTTAGAAGTACTGATTATTTCGCTAACTACAGAGAGTAACAATTTTTTTTTTTAATTTTTTTTTTATTAATCATAAACTAGCGCTTGACCGCAATCCCGCCTGATGGTAAGCAGTGATGCGATCGTTGAAGGTAAAGCGCGCTAATTTATTAAGAACCTATTCACTCAGATTGAGCGAATAGGAAGGAAGACGGCAGTTGAGCGAGGTGATGCAATGTTAAACCCAACAACACGACCAACGATGCTGCGCCAAAGGGAGATTGATCTGAAGACCCTCCGCGACCAAATTTCCAACACAACAAAATTTGGCGCATCGTACCCGGTACACATCGCAACACAACTGCTCAGACCCGTCCTCCGTACGGCTTCACCAGACATCATGCCGGAACACGACAAATCGCTTGGCGGCAAGGCTTTGTCTGGTGGGTGGTAACTTCTGCCGGCGGCCGGTGTTATGGCCTACCACAGAGCGAAACCTGAAAAAAAAAAAAAAACCGAAACACAAAATAAAAAACCTTTTTTTATTTTGTGTTTCTTTTTTGCCTCATAATTACCGCAAATAAAATTTTTTCTTTTCTTTTTCCAAACTTTAACTAACAACAAACCAACAGGCTAATAGTATTGGTAAATTTACAAAACACCTCCCATTTGTTACGCCCACAATACCTAAATAGTACACGGCGAAAAGTAAATAGATTCTTTTATATCAAAGCTCAATCTAAAAACACACTCTATGCACTAATAATAAAATTATCCCTATTGGCCCTAATCCTATAAAATATTGACTTAATTGAAACTTTTGTATTAACATAAAATGTTGACACCCAAAAGTTTAAGAAGCTGGCTAGGTATTCAGAAAGTTCATTGAACTAAGATGGCTCTGCCGACTCGACTCCTCAACGAATCGATTGAGAATCGAATAGTCGGACACAGATCGATTCGACGCGAATCGAGACGATACGATGTTAATTTAGAAATATTTAGAATAGTTTGTTGCAATACCTATTAAATTTTACTGGATACAGACACGTTGTGATTTAACATAAAATTATATTATAAAATAGATGATTTGCCGTAAATCCATTCTGGAAATAGAAGGAAAACTATCAATAGACATTATAAATTAAAATAAAACGTTAACTCCGCAAAGATTTATTCAGTTGTGTTAGGGGGGTACCGGAGCTTCGCCTCCGCTTCCGTTGCTGCGGAAGTTCCGCAAGAAATCGTATTTTCGCTTCCGCCTCCGACTCCGGACATTTTTTGCGGAGTTATAACGGAGGTTTATTTACGTATTTATAAAATAAATACTGCGACGCTCGACAACCGTCCGGCCATGTTTGAGCGCCAAATGGTCAGGAATCAACTAGTGCGAGAGGGGAATGCGGAAAAATACAATTTGTTTCTCCTTAATTTTCATTACTATAAGGTAATATTTTATTAATCACATTATAACAGGCTGACAATGGTAAATAGGCGTAACCTTCTTGTAATCTTACGAGGTTACTTATCAATCTTCTAACTCCTCTGCCTACCAGATTTCACTTTATTTTTTTCCTAAAAGCCAAATCTTATCCTTATTTTCAGTCATAGTTTTAGCTGCCTATCCATTACCTTCATCAACCTTTTTATCGTCCCACTGCTGGTCACAGGTCTCCTCTCTCACAGTCAAGGATTAAGCGTAATCACCACGCTTGCTCAATGCGGGTTGGCGATTTCAGACCTAAAGTCCAGGTTTCCTCGAGATGTTTTCCTTCACCTTGTAATCAGTCATTGGTGTCCAAGATATACTTAGAAAGTAGATATAACTTTATAAAGTTACGTTGGTATTGCCTGACCTGGAATCGACCCCGTACACTCATACTTGAGAGGCTGGTGTTTTAAACCACTAGGCCACCACGACTTACTGCCTATCATAATTAACTCAAATGATTCTAAAACCCATTGAAGCAAGCGCAAAACTAAGCAAAAATGCGGAACACATCACTCACAATAGTATAGCAGCAAACCAACGACGGTACTTTATTAGTGAGCGCCACAACAATGTGGCTATGCTATGATCGATCCATATCGAGCGTGCTGATGACAGATTGACCGCTTCCCGCGTAAATGTGACGCGCGGAATGCGCCGGAGCAGTGATCTAGCGGTGGTCGCAATCGCCATTACATATGGTATGCGCGTGATATGCGATCGGTAATGCGTTGAAAGCTTAAAATGTGATGATGGATGATCGAAGCGTGATATTAGTAGGAACATTGAAATGCCAAGACACTAGATTGAAGGAATTTTAAAGACGTGTGTATGACAGTTGAGAATATATCAATAGGGATGTTTTCTGGGTAAAAAAAAATATTCTATTTAGTCCGTCATTCAGATTATAGAAAAATATTGGATACGTATATTTTGTTTTATCAAATCAATAAAAATTGACAAATATAAAAGGCATCAAAGATCAGGAGTGGTGGCTGGTGACGTCACTGGTCGCTAAAAAGTGTAGCGTGCAGTGACGTCACACGAGTTTTCAACGCACTGTGTCGTTTTCATTTTTTGTTTTTATGAAAAACGATAAAATGCGTGTCTAGTATTTTTTGGAAATCTGACTGAGAAGTCGTGGTGGCCTAGTGGTTAAAACACCAGCCTCTCAAGTATGAGTTCGCGGGTTCGATTCCAGGTCAGGCAAGTACCAATGTAACTTTTCTAAAGTTGTATGTACTTTCTAAGTATATCATGGACACCAATGACTGAAGGTGAAGGAAAACATCTTGAGGAAACCTGGACTTTAAGTCTAAAATAGCCTACCTGTATTGATCAAGCGTGGTGATTACGCTCAATCCTTCTCTGTATGAGAGGAGACCTGTGATGTGAAGAGTGGTAAAACGGAACCCAGACTCCAAAGCTGAAAAGCTTCGGATGCAACTGGGGTTAACGCTGAAATTACGACGATTTTTAAAAGTAGTATAACAATGCAAAGAGTATAACAATATAATAGGGTAATCTTCATCTAAGTTCGACGCTGAGATGTACTTTCTGAGACAACCAACAAGCAAGGAGGTTCTCATAAATATGGCGCATAAAAACTTAAAAAAAAAGCTTTAATACTATGCTACAACAGAGATTTTACATTGGCCCTGAACTAGGCAAACCTGTTTCTTGGATAACTTCAAATATTTTTTTTTACTATTATAAATACAGCTGCTTTCCACAACCTATCATCCTGCCAATGAGCCTTTTGTTTATTTATTCATTTGCCCTGGGGTGAGCGGCGCGGTCTGTCAGACTCTTACTGACTAAAAACCACCCCGGTGGTCCAGCTCACTCCAACGCCGAGCGAACGCTTCTTCCGCGAGCCCCTATTGGTGCCGCGGCCCGCCACTGTGGGCCTTCTCTGGTCGGGGGGGAGTGAGGTGTTTGACTCCCCCGTAACGTCTAAGAGTGACGCGCGTGGAAGACACTTCTACTTTTCCACAGCCTCCTTCTGTAAGACGACTGTTTCACAGAATTTTGGCATCCCAGGTCACACAGGTCCCAGGTCAGGACAGCGACATGTCAACCTGCCCATGAGCCTTTCCCAACATTATTAGGGTCGGCTTGCAGTCTCACTACAAGCCGGTGAATACCTGCAGTTTTTTACAAAAAGCGATTGCTTATCTGACCTTCACAATCCAGTTACGGGTAGTCTATCAAGGTTTCGAATACACTCCCACAGGGCTGTTTGTTCAAACTAACTTGTTAAGGTCCGCACCTATTATCGACACAGTTGTGGATTTTAGGTGATAAAAAGTATATAAAATAATTATACATTAACTTCATGACTTCATGGCAATAAAGTAGAAATTTCAATGATATATGCTCGTAATAACAAAAATACCGCTTTGGTTTGCTAGAGGCTACTGCATCGGCAGCTTTGAAGATGCTTCGAGATACTTCGGGATCCTTCGGCACGCCTTCGCCCGCCGCGCCGGTGGATCCAAGGCAATACTCGGGAGTAACTCGGCATGCTTAAGGACGCCTCTTCATCCCTAAGAACGTTGCAGCTTGCCAATGCTTAGTTTCCGACAGAGTGTGCTAACACATAGTGATGCCGAAGAATTATTTTACTTGCATCGGCCGAAAATGAGCGCCGGGTCTAAGCTTTTTTGTTACATGTAGGTATAGACGTCAGCATATCAAGCTACTACAATTTATCAGATTTCCTTATTAGATTTTCAACTTTATCTTTAAAACATTAAAGCTCAAGGTTGATTTTGAATATCTGACAGTTCGGGGCACCTTGTCCTGCTGTCGTCCGTACTAAGCAGGTAAATACGATTTCGACATCAAAGCGCTAGATGGCTGATGTTTTAGGGAAGTCTACTACATACGTAGAACATAATTTTCCTAAACGTTGCTTCATAAAATGGATGGTACAATGTGTGTTCCGGCTATGCTCATCACAGTGTTTCTCAAAGCTTACCTTAAAATAACATGATAACATCTCGCTAGTAATCGCCTATAATTTAAGCAGAGTTAATAATAATAATAGTTTATTTATCACTCCAGAATTACAAATTTCTCTTAGTCTATATACAAAATCATGCCAATGAATACATACGTATTTATAAGAGATAACGTTTACGACTACACTAGTAGGTATAAACTGTGTCACAATCGACAGCGCCTTCAACACTTAATTATTAGAACCATAACTTGTATCTATTAAAGACCACGCATTTCGATAGTTATGTGTAGTTTCATGTTCTTCTTCTTTAATGCTTCGATATCAGGTTCGGGTTGGAGGTAAGACGGCAGTCTCTTCACGGAAAATATCTAAGTTTAGCCAAAATCAGCAGTTAGACTGGCAAAGCGGACCCCAGACTCTAAAGCAGAAAAATCGTCGGATGCGACTCAGATTACTGCTGAGATGAAGATGTACGGCCTCATGCATTATGGAGCGAGTTTATTGCTGGCCACTGAGCACAAATCCACAGTCCAGTTTGCTACCTAAAAATTTCCGATAAAAAACCTAACTAGGTTGGGCCCTAGCCCAGGACCTCATGCTCAGCGATAACGCTAGGTAACACTGAACCATCGAGGAAGTGTCAAAAAATAAGTCTACAAATAGTACCGAGATGCATCGAGAAAGTAAGTATTGAATCTAGATTGAAAAACGAACTTCAATGGATCGTGAATTAGACTAGAGATGGGCAAGGCGGAGAACAGGACGGTTAGCTGAACATGAAAGGGCCCTATGTTCACCAGTGGATTGGAATAGGTAGAGTAAAATCTCGTGGTCTCTCATGGGAAATTTTTGGTTTCGTTCTTTTTCGCGGCCCCCGGCGTAGGTGGGAGATGGAACATCGGGGTGGATATTTACTTAGCGAAAGTCCGACAAACGCTCAGGTCCATGAGGATTCCACACCGAAATAAACAAAAAAGTTTCCTACCTACTTCTTTCACTCTGTAGTCGGTCCCTCATATCTGAGGATCGTGATTAGCATTGGGGCAGCATTTCGAATGGATGATCTGCCTCCATCGGTTTCGATCCAGCGCGTCTCTCACCACTGCGTAGAATTTAGAAGACGATGTGTCTTTGACTTGATCGGTCCATCTGGTTGGTGAACGACCGTGCGATCGTTTGCCTTCGGTATTCCCAACGACAATCAATTTTTCTAGACATTCATCGCCTCTGCGCATTGTGTGACCGAAATAGGACAAAATACGTTGCTGGCATATGGTCGATAAACCTACCTACCTACCTACTTATTCTTCAGAAATTTGGTTTGGGAACCACAAAGAAAAGACCTATTTATTTTTAGGTAATACATGAGCCTCTAAACTAATAAATTAATCATGCACGCTTGTAGGAATTTTTCCTCACAAATATTTCCTAAAAAAGGTAACTTTCTACATTCCTAATCAAAACATGTAAAACACTTTGAGAACCCGTGTGTTACAGTAATGAACGCGTGCGCATACGGAGCCGAACGCAACCGAACGGAGCCGTAGGGGCCCGAGCGTGACGGGCGCCCATCCACTCATCTAGCGAGATAATACGCTGATTACATCTAAATTACGAAAACGCACTTACAGCGACCGACATTGTTTCGACTACAAAATAGAAAAAATGAAAGGGCAACTCAACGCAAGAATCTACTTAGGTACCTACTTTAGCAATGCCTACGATTGTGAAAACGCCAAGTGAAATAAAATTAAATTGTTTATTTTGTTAATAAGGCATCGTAATTATTTTGTTAATAAGATATCGTAATTACTTTACGTCATATTATTCGAAAAATAAGCCAAACGAGGTCGGCTTTTCCTATTTGACTGCTTGCTAGAAGCAGTTAGATAGATAAGCCGACTTCGACCAAAGCCAAAACAAAGTTAGAGTCACAAATCCAGATATAACCTTGATCAACTCATATGAGAAGACCATGTAGGTTGATGTCTGCAATTGTCTATTGAGGACAGTTTCATACAGATTTGAGTAGGTCGGTGCAAGTTAATGCTTGTTCATTCTGAGTCATTCTACATTTTTTTTAAAATAAAAACCTTGCTCCACACTGGGATCTCCTCTATCGTGAGTCCATTTACAAACAAACACAAACATATAAATCACATACACAAACAAGCAGACCCGGAACAATTACATATCTATACTAATAATAACACTGTATACTTTCGTTGTGTCCTAGATTTTTACGTACTACTTTTATTGTTTTATTGTTAATTTATTGCAAAATAAAAAATTATAATAAGCACTTTTACGCCTGAAGCACAGGTTCTACCTAGTTCAGGCAAATTATACATCAGTGCTATTTAAAATTAAGAAAATCATTATACAAATTATGTACAAAGTTGAGAAATAAACAATTTATTTATTTTAATATATAAAGCTGAAGAGTTTGTTTGTTTGAACGCGTTAATCTCAGGAACTACGGGTCCGAATTGAAAACTTCTTTTTGCATTAGATAGCCCATTAATCCAGGAAGGCTTTAGGCTATATAACATCACGCTGTGACTAATAGGAGCAGAGCATAACTATTTCCAAGCGAACGAAGTCGCTGGCGGCCGCTAGTTATTATAAAGCTGCAGAGTCAGTGTGTTAGATGCGACCAATAGGAGCGGAGCATATAAAAAAAACCTATTGAAACCTACGCGGATGAAACCGCGGAGTGCAGCTAGTCTATACTAATATATAAAGCTGAAGAGTTTGTTTGTTTGTTTGAACGATTTAAGAACGATTTAATTTAAAAAAATTATACAAAATCTTTAAAAATCAAAGAAAATTATTTAAAATTAAACAAATATCAACTTATTTCAATGGTAATAGGTAAGTTGATTTCAGAGGGACTAGACGCCTGAAAAAGTTATAAAAATGTTTAAAGTAATAGCATTCGACCTTATTCTGTAGGAATTAAAATTAGTTTGCATAAAATAAGTCCACGAAAAAATTATCACTACAACCCTACCAATAATTTTTTTTTGTTATTTATGTACACACAATAAAAGACATAAGGATAAGACAAAATTAAGATTCAAGTACAAAGGTGCTGCTTATTTCTTAAGAAATTTCTTCCAGCAAACCTGCAAAAGGAGAAGTAAAACAGAAATGTAGACAATAGTGTTTATTATTCTAAATTAATATAATTCTTCGCAGTGGGCGGGGCACATTTCTCGTCGTCTTTCGCAGTAAGGTTCAGAAATGGCGGCCACGTACCGGAAGACGCAGCATAGGGAGGCACCCAACAAGGTGGACCGATGACCTGGTGAAGGTCGCGGAAAGCCGATGGATGCGAGCAGCACAAGACCGGTCATTGTGGAAAGCTTTGGGGGAGGCTTTTGTCCAACAGTGAACCTCTATAGGCATATCTACGTGTTAATGCCGCGAATCATATTTTCATCAACACTAAATAAATAACAAATTTGTAAAAGCATAAGAAAATTTCTAAGGCTTTAGCCATACATTTTTATTAGATATTGTAAATCCCTTTTTATTAATTACTTAAGCAATCCGTAATGGAGAACAATACGTAAACCTTTTCAAAATAATTCTGTTTAAGCAAAGTATAAAGATGTAGGATATAAATACTCTTTACACAAATTACAGCAATACACAAAAAAGTTTAATAAATGGAATGTTTATTGATGAATATACATTTGAAATTCCATAATAGTTTTAGTTTTATTTCATAAAAAATACCTTATAAATCCTCTGTACTGTAATCCGAACGCTCCACGAATCTGAACGAGTGGTACATTTTTGATGTTCGGATTAAGGAGTTCCTGCTGTATTAACCAAAATAGGCATAGGTATGTAGTATGTTTATTTCTAGAAAGCATTCCTAACTAGTTGCTAACTTGTAACGTTAATGCAAATAATCCAGTTTTAAATGGTCTACAAAATTATTAAAACTCCCCATTTATTCTAGGAAAACTCTTCACTGCATGAAATAGTTTAAAACTGGTTGTTTTACGTAATAAATAGAATCGTTAAAAATAAACTCGCGTATTCCTCCTCCATTCCATCCTCAGAATAAGAGCTACTTGGTGTCATCAACCACTTTTTACTGGAACTTTTGTTTAAGCATATTTCTACTGAGAAGGTCGCCTGTTTCCTCAGAATAACTCCACAAAGGTGCTTTAATAAGAATAACGAACTTGAAAAGTAAAATTATACTTAGCTATTTTGTCCGGTATCCTCTATGACATCGGGCCTGACTGAACCCATACGAGCACTTTATGCATTTCATGTTATGCACTCACACATAAAGGGTGTATCTGACATCGACGTACAATTTACAAACGAGTACCATGTACATGATTCTGGACCCCCCAGTGGTGGAATTTTTCGTCGGCTTTTTCATGATATAAAAAAATATACATATATGTAGTTTTTTTCACTTTAGACGGTTCATAATTACTATGCTTTTATAACCCAATAAGATTTTAAAGTAAAATTAATTAATTCGCTAATTATACGAAAAAGCGCAATGAAAACAAAACTCGAAAAACTATCTTATCAGCTGATTTAATAGAGTTCACATCAGGGATCAACTACATACCTACAAACTCGCACGGCGGCACGCTTGCAACGTTCAAACTCGGAGCCGGCACATTTTTTTAAACATTGTTAATTCTGTAACCGTTTATTAACGACATAAATGACTATCATTATTTTATTAGTGGCATGTGGTCCAGCCTTTTCGCGAAGTTTGCGTTACGATGTCAGATACACCCTGTATGTTTTTTTTTTTATTAATTTATAAACCAGCGCTTGATCGCATTCCCGCCTGATGGTAAGCAGTGACGCAATCGTTGATGGTAAAGCGCACTAGTTTATTAAGAGCCTATTAGCCTCCCACTCTAGCCTTGAAGACACTCAAATTCTAGTCCGACGGAAACACCGCCGCTGGCAAATTGTTTCAGTCCCTCGATGTACGCGGTATAAAGGAGGAGGCGAAACGCTTTGTCCCAAAATATCGTGAGGAAACCAGCATATTCTAGATCTAAAAGTTTGGAGACATGTTACTACCACCCCGCACTGGGCTCGCAACTTGTCAATAGGGTATTTGACTAAAAAAACTAATTACTCCGTCAGTCAGATTTCCAAAAAATTTTAGACACGTATTTTTTTCTTTTTTCATATAAACAGCAGCGAGCAGTGACGTCACCAGCCACCACTCCTGATTTTTGATGCCTTTTATATTTGTCAATTTTTATTGATTTCATAAAGCGAATAAATATACGTATCCAATATTTTTCTAGAATCTGAATGATGGACTAAATAGAATATTTTTTTTTTTTACCCAGAAAACATCCCTATTATGATCTTTGACTGAGAACAGACCTATGGCCCCAGTACCTAATAATAACACTCTAGTGTAATTACTATTATTTTTTTATTAAAATTACAAATCAGCGCTTGACCGCAATCCCGCCTGATGGTAAGCAGTGACGCAGTCATTGATGGTAAAGCGCACTAGTTTATTAAGAGCCTATTCACTCTAGCCTTGAAGACACTCAAATTGTAGTCCGACGGAAACACCGCCGCTGGCAAACTCTTCCAGTCCCTCGATGTACGCGGTTTAAAGGAGGAGGCGAAACGCTTCGTCCGGATCGTAATGGTGTTAACAACGTAAGGGTGGAAACCTGCCGTACGACGGGTCGTCCGATGGTGGAACGGAGATGGAGGAATTAAATCATGCAATACCTTCGCACACTCCCCAAAATGCATCCTATATAAAACCGAAAGGCTGGCTACTCTACGACTAGTCTACTACTACTACTACTGGGGTTATAGGTATAGCTGTTTCTATATCTAATAAACAAATCCTCTGAAAATCTATTAAACAAACTAAACAGAAACAATAGCCCCGGTTCTCTTGTTCGGTGCATCTTTGTCTTTCTATTTCATTAAGAAAAGGATGGAAGATAACATTTTAGTATAGTCCTGTCAAATTAATAATAGACAGTTTAGACGCGATTAAAAACATGGCGGCTAAACATACGTCAATTTACGTCAAGCGCGCACTAACTTCACAGGACTAACCTAATATTTATTTTCCGTCCTTTTCTTAACGAAATTGAAAGAAAAAGTTGCACTCTTTAATTTGTGAATGAGGGAATCGGGACCAAAGACATCCGGAGAGAGGTTTTACTGTTTTATGTACAGTACATTCACAAATACTAATTGGAGCAATTTATTAGGACGTACCTAGGTTTAAAAATGTAATCTAAATGTATATTTACATGCCCTAAACACTCATGGTTGCTAGATAACACGTGTTATATGAGTCTATTCTGCAAAATTCTCGCCGTCATTTCTAATCACTCACACACTCACAGTCATTTCCATTCTCAATCTCACAAACGTTAATGCAAAATGAAAAAGTTGCTAAATTGAAGAGTACAAATCTGACATAGCATTCGAAGCAGAGCGACAAATGTAACGTTTAGTCGGTTAAGTCACATGGTTGTCACGTCAGTGCTTAACTTTAATACCCAAACTCTTGGAGTCTACCTAACAATAGACCGAATCATATTTCCCTTTTAAACTCAGCTCGCGTAACTCTTCGCAGTGTTACCAATCACTTTTTTTTTTTTTTCAGGAATGAGGAGATTCGCAGAAGAACGAGAGTAACCGACATAGCCCAAAGAATTGCAACACAAAAGTGGCAATGGGCCGGGGAATGTAGGTAGGACCGATTTCTGATGGGGCAGCCGGGTTCTCGAGTGGCAACTACGTACCGGAAAACGCAGCGTGGGTAGGCCCCCGACAAGGTCGACCGACGACCTGTTGAAGGTCGTGGGAATCCGCTGGATACGAGAGGCGCGTCGTGGAGATCCTTGGGGGAGGTCTATTTTCAGCAGTGGACATCTTTCGGCTGAAATGATGAATGATGACAATTTATAGTAAGCAAAAGAAAATAGTTTTTTTTTTTAAACAAAGATATTGTATTCGCTTGTAATGTATTTTAAACTGGCAACCCTGATTATGATCTGCGATACAGTGCTTCACGCCCCGCGGATTGCTTAAATACTACTCGAGTACTAACAGGCTTGGCTTACACGCTGCTATTCGGCCTTAATTTATAAGCAACCCGCTGCACGAGGGAATTTATACGGAGCAGGATATATTTTTGAATAAATTAACGGAACTGAATTCGTTAGTATGTTCCTGTGCTGTTTTATGGACACTTATATTAAGGAGAGATTTATTTTTTTAGCTGACTTACCTACATTAAGGCTCATGGGCACATTGACTCAGGACCTATGCCCGATGATGCCGACGGGTTCCCGAGTGGCGCCCACGCACCGGAAGACGCAACGTGGGTCGCGAGAAGCCGATGAATGCGGGCAGCCCATAACCTTTTATCGTGGAAAGCCTCGGGGGAGACTTTTGTCCAGCAGTGAACCACTGGATACAGGAGGCGCAGGACTGGTCGTCGTGGAGGTCCTTGGGGAGGCCTATTTCCCGCAGCAGAAGTCTTTCGGCTTAAATGATGATGATGATGATGATTACCTACATAATGATTTGGATGGATTGTTGGACTCCTGCGACTACAACGCCCCCTTTCGATAAGAGGGAGTAAACCGTAGTCTACCACGCAGGCCCAGTACGGGATATTATGTGCATCTTTTTCTTTTCATTTCGTTAAGAAAAGGATAGAAGATAACATTTTAATTTAATCCTGTCAAATTAAGATACTCCATAGACATTTTAGACGCGATTATAAACATGTCTGAGCAGTTGTGTTGCGATGTGTGCCGGGTACGATGCGCCAAATGTTGTTGTGTTGGGAGTTTGGTCGTGGAGGATCTTCAGATCAATCTCCCTTTGGCGCAGCATCGTTGGTCGTGTTGTTGGGTTTAACATTGCATCACCTCGCTCAACTGCCGTCTTCCTTCCTATTCGCTCAATCTGAGTGAATAGGTTCTTAATAAACTAGCACGCTTTACCATCAACGATCGCATCACTGCTTACCATCAGGCGGGATTGTGGTCAAGCACTAGTTTATAATTATTAAAAAATAAAATAAACATGGCGACTAAAAACACGCCAGTTTACGTCAGGAGCGCACTAATTTGACAGGTCTAAACTGACTGTTTTTGTCTCTAGGACTTGTCAGTTGATGAGACAACTTTTTCTTTCACTGTTTAGACAGCAGTGCCTATACGTACACCTAACGCTTCATCATCATCATCAACCTTTTTTATTATCCAACTTCTGGGCATAGATCTCCTCTAATACAGAGAAGGATTGAGCGTAATCACCTCGCTTGCTCAATGCGGGTTGGCGATTTCAGACTTAAAGTCCAGGTTTCCTCAGGATGTTTTCCTTCACCTTGTAATCAGTCATTGGTGTCCAAGATATACTTAGAAAGTCCATATAACTTAGAGAAGTTACATGTTCCCTAACGCTTGCCAACAATAAATTACAACAGCGTCAAAGGTTTGAGTTGATAGCTTTTTCTTGAAGTGTTAAGGTGATAGATACCCGTGAGCGTCCAAAATCGCTCAACTTTGGAAGTTTATTCCTCAAGAATGCCTTGTTCAAAAATTTTGAAAAAAATATGTTATGATCATAGATTCAAGCACAACATATTTATTGTTTATTATTTTCTATACGGCCTATATTTACGTCAAAAAAAAAAACATTTCTACACGACGTTTTTAACCTTAAAATCGATATTTCTCTTAAAGCGCTTAGACTTTTGTAAATATTCTTACTCGCAGTAACGTGTATCTGTAAGAACTATAGAATCATAGTTTTATTTTAAAATTAATGAAATATTTAATAAGAATAGTAATAAAAATGAGGTTCCGCACGAGTTTCCGCCTTACGAAGTTCAGAGGGGCTCTATGCGGGACGCGGGCGCGGGTGGCCGGCAGTCGCGCGCCAGCGCTCGTGAGAGGAGACTGTGTCACTTTTTGCTCCGCGCACCCTTGGATACCGACTTCGAGTGCAACGAAGTATTTTTAGTGATTTTGTGTATGATTATTTAATTTTTGCATTTATTGCTGCACTTGGACGCTTTACGTGATTTTATATGACGTTTTATTTCGATATTCTGATCAGTGTAAATAGTTTTGTTACTGCGGGTGTATAACTAGATGTGCCGTTGACTGTACCTATATTTTTGCCTGTAGTCTCATCCGCTTAATTTTCCCGTTTCGTTTCGTTTACTTATAACACGATTATTTTAACTAGGCGCATGATGCTGTCAAAAAAATCAACCGCGCGCGTAACCGGTCTATTTCAAGGCGGGTTGTTGGAGTTGGGGTATACGCTCCTTTTATGAAACGTAAAGAAAAAGAATAAAACAATTTTTGGGAACAAAATTTTTTTTAAGTTTTTAAATTTTCGAAAAAAAATAATTGCATCATGTAGAGGGCGTCAAGAGGGTAACTTTTTATTGGGGTTATTTTATAATTTCGGGTCATTTTTATCGGGTGGTTAAAAACCAGACTCGAAATTTCTCCAATTTTTTTTGGCGGCATGAATAGGGGAAGGTCTAAGAAAGAACTTTGTACCCTAGCACTTTTTCGCTGTGACGTACCGTTTTCGAGATAAAACGGCCCACGACGTGGGGGGTCGGACCCCCCACACCCTATTCATTCCGCCAATAAAAATTTACCCTTATCGTGGCAAGATTCTTTGTTCGAAGAAAAGCAAAAATATATATATATATATAATAGCTTTTGTGGGCTATAAGGAACGTATAAAAAATAAGGGAAAAAAATCATAATATGAAAATTTAAAAAAAAAAACAAGACGTAGGTATATTAATCTATACATTGCTACACGTACAGTGAATATTGCAATTTTAGTGATGTATATTATGCTATACATTGCTATGTTTAGGGAAAAATCAAAATCAAAATTGTTTATTTCAAATTAACCACCCGTTGGTGCTTTTGAATAGTCAATGTCGGTCAGTCCAAGAAAAGTGAAGCTAAATTGCACGTTCCAAAGAGTAGATCTCTATGGAGAAGAACGTGCAAGAAACTCCATGGAAAGTTTGAATGTTACTGGTAGTTTTGAACATTTACTAAAATATCATTGTAAATAACATGATTTTAAACAAAAATAATTGTCTTAGTGGAAGAAAATTGATTTAATAAAATAAATCTCTCTTAAACAATTTTTTTTTTTATAAATATATATAACATAATAATTCAGATATCCTATTGCTTGCGGTGGTACTCCAAAAACGGTTTCTATTCTTCACATAACAAAGATGAACCTTCCATTTGTGCACATCGTACTTGCCTGGCCAGCTTTGCAGTACTTGCACCTCTGATATCCAGTTATTTGTGGCCAATGATCATATTTTTCTTCCCTTTCTATGGTACAACAATTTCGTCGATACTAAAAGCATTCTCTTCTGCTACGAATAAACACTGTGTTGGAATACGATCAATTACAGGACGTAGTTTCTAATACCTATCTGATGTATCGGCTTCAGAATTGTTGGTAAAATGTAAAAATCGCCTGATTTTATCAAATCTCTTTAGGAGCATTATGTATGCTAATGCTTTGCATAACGAAAATACTTTTACCAGTAATATTTGTAGGATGGTATAACTGCATTACCCATGATGACATTTATTGCCAAAAAATCTAGTATTTCTTCCCTTGAAACTATTCTGGATCTTCCTGTTCTATGTACGCTGTATAAATTTGTGTAACTGGTGATAATATTTACTAAGCCTTCAGTGAAAAATCTATAAAAATGATCTAATCATGACCAATCGGAAGGCACATTTTCCAAAAATGTAGTTATTGCTATTTCAGCCTTGTGTTGAAATTGTGCTTTTTGCTAACGAAAAGATACGTTTAGTCTTCTGTTACATTGTCTTTTTATTTTTCGTGCAACGATGGCAGAAACTTTGGGTTTCATTTTTTGAGCGCGCGATTAAGTTGTGCCGACAGGCGTGGATGGAAGTGGTTGATTAGAAGGCAAAGATGAAATTTAAGGTAGAACGACATAATTACTTTCTGATATATTAGAAAATACCTAAGTAAGAATAGGTATAAGAGGCACTTCGGTTGTATCAGCATAAATATCATCTGCACGCGTTCCTATTTCATGATCAGTTTGTGGGAGGTTTAACACTTGAGACTGGAATTTATCGATGGTGCTGGAAAACTTTCTGCAAATCCAAAGATTCTACTACATCACCGCTACTAGCTCCGTTTTGTGTCAGAGTCTGCATCCTTCATCAGGCACCAAGGCTTAAATGCGCCTAGCTCATAGCAGTCTAAAGCCAAGGCAAAAGAAACATGCAAAAAACCATCACCATAGCAAAACCAAACCATATTGTAATATAGCTAGGTAGATAATGTGTGTAACGTTATTTGTCCATTACCTTTATTAGGTAGTCATGCAGTAATAATAATATTATTTAGTATTTATTGTGGGAATCAAACCCACAACTTTGTGTCACTTTCTACAACCACTATTTCAACGAGGCAGTCAAATTTTATTACAATTTATTTTATTTAATTTACATGGTTTAGTATACGGTATGTTATAAAAACCCTGTCCGACCCGTGAAGGTGTTGTTAGGTATCGATAACTGATTCTACTAATGGATACAAAACCGGGCTAAACATAAAAAAATCCCCTTAAAAAACTTAATAAATGTGCGTAAGCACCCTTCCGCGGGCGGCGGGCGGCAGGGCACGCGTCACGTGGTTGCATCGCTATTCGCTCATAATAATACCAGTGTTGTCACTTTTTTAAAAATTACCAAATTTCGGGGAAGTTGGAATTAATTCGCGGGAAAAAAAGATTATTTCAAAATTCATTTGTATTGGTACTATGATGATTACGTAAAATTTTATATTATATTTGGTCATGTGTTTACCTAACCTTTATTATCCTTATGGGTCGGACAGAGTTTTCTTAACATACTGTATAAGACAACACACATGCAATTAAAATTTTATACTATAAATATAACGGAAGGTAAATTACTGCAACTCTGGTGATGTCTAGTATAATTCTCACAGCAACAACAGCAAATATATCAAAATGTGTAGGAACAAACATTCAGGCATACGTATTAGTTACTAAATATACACATACACATATAAAAGTCGTGGTGGCCTAGTGGTTAAAACACCAGTCTCTCAAGTATGAGTGCGCGGGTTCGATTCCAGGTCAGGCAAGTACCAATACAACTTTTCTAAAGTCATATGTACTATGCCCAGCAGTGGGACGATAAAAAGGTTGATGATGATACACATTTATAGGTATAAACAAAAAAAAAATAAAACTTACTTTAGATAAAACTGAGAGTCGCATCTAGACAGTTACTTTTCACAGCTAATTTAAAACTATGACAGATAACCCACTATTTTTATTTTTGACGAGAAATGTCATGTGTTTAATAAAGGTGAAAAATTATTTTATAGTGATCGTATATTTTTATAAAGTTGTATGTATGATATACTATACAAAATGAAGATAAAGGACATCTCAAAAAAAAAAAAAAAAAAATTCGGCAAATTTTTGCTAAGTCCAAAACATTTTTTTTCCTTCCTTAAAAATATATATAAATGGTACTTGGAATTTTTTTTTTTTTTTTAGTAAACCAAAACAAATTCTTTTTTTTTTTCATTCTAAAAGTTCATAAGTCTCAGGTGTTCATTACCTAAAATTTGGTCAGCTACATTTTTAAACAATAATAATATATATAAGTTTCCAATGTTTCAATGGGAATTATACCAAAAACGCTAAATGCTAAATAATAACTTTAAATAAAAGAATAAACCGGTTCCCGATTTGCATTAATCATTTTTATAAATAAATATTTGTTTTCCCTTTTTTAAATAAAAAATCCCTGCAATGCGGTATCGAAAACAACACAATAAAAGTAATTACATAATATGTTTCACTTTAGGGCATGAGTTTAGATACCACGTAATTTTATATTAGGTACTTTTTAGACAGAATACTATGAATTATACGTTTGTTGCGAGACTACTGCGCGTGCAGATGAGAATACTTTTTAGACATGTTATGGCATTATAGGTACGTTTGTTGCGAGACGTCCGCGCTCGAAGCAAGGGAGTAGGAAATGTGCACGTAAATATGTTGCGGGGTGCGCGGGGGTTTCTGCCTAGCCCCGCCCAGATGCGCAAGGTCATCGTCGTAACTAATCGCCTTAATGCTAAAATTCGAAATGCTAGTCATATGAGCGACCAGCACATGTAATCTGCAATCGCGACTGATTTGCCGAACAATTAGATCATTCATTTTCTTTTTTTTTTTCAATTTAATTTTTAATTATTGTTTTTCCAACGCCATGTTTTCCTTATTTGAAATCTGGAGCTCATTCAATAATTTATAATCTACTAGGTTTCCGCACGCGGCTTCGCCCGCGTGGAGTTCGGTTATATCGCGTTTTTAGATTTCCCTCAGAAATATCAAATTTTTTCGGGATAGAAAGTACCCTATTATTTAATTCGGACTTCTAACTTTACGTCTGTCAAATTTCAAAGCAATCGGTTCAGTAGTTACGGCGTGAAAACGGAACAAACAAACTCACTTTCCCATCTATACTAATATATAAAGCTGAAGAGTTTGTTTGTTTGTTCGAACGCGCTAATCTCAGGAACTATTGGTCCGATTTGAAAAATTCTTTTTGCGTTTGATAGCCGATTAACTCAGGAAGGCATTAGGCTATACAACATCACGCTGCGACTAATACGCGCGGAGCATAATAACTAGTGTCCGACCGAAATTTCGGTTTCGGTTTCGGTTTCGGCCGAGTTTCGGGCAAAAATCAAGTTTCGGTGGCATTTTCGGTTTCGGCCAAAATAGGCCGAAACTTTTGCCGAAACCGAAACTTATTTCGAACGTTTCCGCACGATCGCGTTCGCCTAACTTCGTTTCCCGCGGCAAGATCTCAAAATTGTTTCTGGTCATCCATTACACAAGGGAAAACCTTAATTTGGGTTCCAGGACAATGTATGTGATGTTGTCTCAATTTATATAAAAAAATACCAATACGAGTACATAGTATTTAATGAAACAGTAACTAATTAATAATGTGGTAACTAAAAAATATAATCTAGCTGCAATGCTTCGATATCGCCTTCGGGTTGTGGAGGTCAGACGGCAGTCGCTTCACGGAAAATGTCGAAGTTTCGCCAAAATTAGCAGTTAAGCTGGTAAAGTGGACCTCAGACTCCAGAGCTGGAAAAAGACTTTGGATGCGACTGGGATTAACGCTGAGATGATGATGATTAAAATTTTGCTATGAAAACTTAATTTGTCAAAATAATAAAAATGTTATTAATAGATATATTTTTTTATAATATGTTAAATAAATGATTACAACAAACTTAATATACTGTGTTGCCATTAATGCAAAATAATAGGTACCTAAAATTCGCCAAATTTCAGTATTTTAAGAAATTTTATACTTAGACACGTGAGTTTCGGTTTCGGTTTCGGTTTCGGCCGAAACTGAAGCCCTGGCCGAAGATTCGGTTTCAGTTTCGGTTTCGGCAGAAAAACCAGTTTCGGTCGGACACTAATAATAACTAACTACACGCGAGCGAAGTCGCGCGCGGTCGCTAGTTTATAATATTAGTAAGTAAGGATTAACTGATTCAATGACCCATGATTCACAATATATACCAAGAAATAACAAAACAACGATTCCTAGCACAACGATTTTCGAATAATTTCGAGAAAAAGAACTACGAGTATCAGGTAGATGGCTAAACAAGCAATATAATTTTATAATAATAAGTATAGACAGTAAAATGACAAAACAGGGACATAGCTAGAAAAACTTGAAGCTATTTTTATTGTTTTCTGCAACATGACAATCTTCAGGGTAATTACGTAACACACTATCAGAAGCAATGGGTTTCATTTTGACAGTTCAACAATATTCATTGAATTATTTATGTTATTGAGCAGACACATTTTTGAACATATGGAGCAATGGAATAGCAATAAGGTTTACAATGATTACAATTGACAGTAGAGGTTTTGGCGGGAAAGTCAAGCTGAGTGTCACGCTCATTTTTCATTGGACTTTTAAAATTATTTATAGTGTTGTTTACTAAAGTGATTTATGTAGTAAAAAGTGCATTCAGTAAATAATTCATAAAGAACAGTGAAATATCGCAGCATAGTGGTAACATCATGACTTTGTCTCAAACCTCCATCGTAAGACGGGTCACGCGGTCGTCTTTTTCGATATGAACATTTCATTACGTGACATTGGCTAAATGCACAAACCGTGCGAAGACATAAAAGAAAGAAAGAACTGTAGGCCTAGTATGAGTTTTCAATACGAAACTCGTTCGATCGTATCGAGCGCGTTTGGCGCTCTCATTGGTTGAGAGTTCTTACGGCCTTGAAGCGGGCCAATCGCTGAGTCAAACGCGCTCGATACGATCGAACGAGTTTCGTAATGAAAACTCATACTAGGCCTACTGATAGTAATAGTGTGTTACGTAATTAAAGTGCTGTTGTACAACTTATTGTAAATCTAAATAAATGATCTAAATAGTACACCATAGGCTACTTGCACTGTTTCTCTCTCCTTCCCCTTAGTTTTCCATCCAAAGGTTGTATGTAAAAGATCGCTCTTAGTGATAAGACCGCCAATTTAGTCACTGTATTCTGAAATGTAGTTATATGGTTTAAATGCTTAATTACAACGTCATACGCCATATCAAAAAGAAAGAAAAAATAAGTACCTAAAGTATTTTTTTTTTATTTGTTACACGTTCCATATATTAATGAATCTCCAAAGATACAGTAAGTATATATTTTTTATGAACAGAACAATTAGTCACTTTGTTGACCAACTTCTTACAATTATGTGATGAGCTTAACTTGTGTGAGCAGCGGTGGTCTAACGGTATCTGCAGCGACTTAAAAGTTGTAGGCGCTTTACCTTAAATATGTAAATTATATCATCACCACTGCTTTCAAGACTGTGAAAGAAAAAAACGCTAGGAAACCGACATGTCCTGGGGTCAAAAAGTGACATCTACCAACGTCCACTACTAGCCTGCGTGGTACACTCCCTCTTACCGACAGGAGGCCTTTGTTCCAGGAGTGGGAACATAATAAGCTGTTTATATTATGTTGTGTGACGAGCTTCAATTCTTCTGTCGTAGCTCTCATATCTCCCCCTCTCTCTGTCTCTCTCTGCCAACCGTTTAATTCAAATTCAAATTCAAACTCTTTATTTCAGGCAAGGCCCATATATTGTTAATAAAAAAAAAAACTTATCCTATGTTAGTAAAAAGAGATCAGTTGGCGACATGAATGTGTGCACGCACATGTCTGTCCGCCCAGAGCCTAATAAAAGGTCCGTCGACCTTGTCCGCCAGAAGTTACCACCCACTGGACAAAGTCGCCAAGCGATTCGTCGTGTTCCGGCATGATGTCTGGTGAAGCCGTACGGGGAACGGGTCTGAACAGTTGTGTTACGATGTGTGCCGGGTACGATGCGCCAATGTGTTGTTGTGTCGGGAGTTTGGTCGTGGAGGGTCTCCACATCAATCTCCCTCTGGCGCAGCATCGTTGGTCGTGTTGTTGGGTTTAACATTGCACCACTTCGCTCAACTGCCGTCTTCCTTCCTATTCACTAAGTTTTTTAAGTGAATGGGTTTAATAAACTAGTGCGCTTTACCATCAACGATTGCCTCACTGGTTAACATCAGGCGGGATTGCAGTCAAGCGCTAGTTTATAATATTATTAATAAAAAAAAATAATATATTTTTGACATTCACCATAACCAGCACTATGAACAGTTATATTTTAAGCATCAAATCTTGTCGAAATTGGACAGTGTCACAAGGGTCCGTCGCCACGCTACTGTGATTATTGTTCAACAATTGTCTCTGATGTTTCACACCGCTGGCTACCCACAATCAGGTGACACCTGCGTAGAAAATCGGTCCCCGAACTTTTACCTCCATTTCATTCCTCCATTGTTGTGTCGGGAATTTGGTCGTGGAGGGCCTCTAGATTAATCTCCTCTGCCGCAGCATCGTTGGTCGTGTTGTTGGGTTTAACATTGCATCACCTCGTTCAACTGCCGTCTTCCTTCCTATTCACTAAAATTTTTAAGTGTATGTTAATAAACTAGTGCGCTTTCACTCAGGCTTTTAATCAGGCCGGATCGTAGACAAACACTAGTTTATATTATTAAAAAAAAAATAACATTGGTTTTGTATTGACTTGGTTAATACCCGAAATGTCATCATGAGATACTCTGCCGCATATTATCACATTCTATTTTGTAATCAATTTAATTTCCACAACCTAATCATTATATATTTATATAGGTGGGACGATGGGTACCTGTATTTAGAAAACACACACAGATCACCTCTTATCACTATACTACGCCGCCAATTGTGCTTACCTTATCGGGAAAAAAATGTCGATGTTGTTCTCGAGATATCAGTTTAGATTCCTTAATAACCAATAACAGTTATTCATTTCATAATGAATAGGTGAAACCATCACTTCTCAGGTTATCAGTTACTTCAATTATTTCTTGTAGGATATGAACAAGCAAAAGTTTTTTGCTAACTTCTACAGCAATGTAATAATTACGTAACAAACTTACAGTAGCAATGGAATCCATTTTGACAGTTCAATAATATTCACTACGTTGTTTAAAATGATTCAAATTAATTGTAATATTGTATTACACAATTTGAATGCTGGTTTACAAGGCAATTATTCTGTTATAGCCATTGCAGTGACTGCCTTCATCATCATCATCATCATTTCGGCTAAAAACATCCTCCGTCATGTATTATGTTTTATGTGTTATCCGTCATCCGTTCTCATATTCAACAGATTCCTGCAGCCGTCACCCTTGTGAAGGCTGATGTCCTTACATCGGTCGTGAGGCCTTTCGGTGAGAGTCAAAGCATTTTCTTCAAAAAGCCACATTTATTTTATTTTCTCGGTGGTTGGCCATAACATCGACCGCCGGCAGAAGTTACCACCCACCAGACAAAGCCCTGCCGCCAAGTGATTTGTCGTGTTCCGGCGTGATGTCTGGTGAAGCCGTACGGAGGACGGGTCTGAGCAGTTGTGTTGCGATGTGTGCCGGGTACGATGCGCCTAATGTTGTTGTGTTGGGAGTTTGGTCGTGGAGGGTCTTCAGATCAATCTCCCTTTGGCGCAGCATCGTTGGTCGTGTTGTTGAGTTTAACATTGCATCACCTCGCTCGACTGCCGTCTTCCTTCCTATTCGCTCAGTTTTTCTGAGTGAATAATCTCTTAATAAACTAGCGCGCTTTACCATCAACGATCGCATCACTGCTTACCATCAGGCGGGATTGCGGTCAAGCGCTCGTTTATAATTAAAAAAAAAAATACATAAACATTTACATTAAAATAGAATTGATTCAAGTCGCCTGCAGGAAGATCGCCTACGCTGATACGGTCACGTCTTACGAAAACGTTGAACGAATGTTACGTGGGTAACAAATAATTAATATACGGACAAATCGCACAGATTGAGCTAGCAAAATAAGTTCGAGACTTGTGTTGTGGGATACTAACTCATTAATAAATATATTTTATAATAGATACATATATAGATAAACATCCAAGACCCATGCCAATCAGGAAAAGATCGTTTTCTATCATGACCTACCTGGCCGGGGATCGAACCCGGGGCCTTCACGTCGCAGGCAGGCGTGTTGACCGCTGCGCCACGGAGGACGACACAAATAATTATTTATTTATTTTATTTCATAATTATAAACTAGTGCTTGACCGCAATCCCGCCTGATGGTAAGCAGTAATGCAGTCGTTGATGGTAAATCGCGCAAGTTTATTAAGGGCCCATTCGCTCAAAAAACTGAGTGAATAGAAAGGAAGACTGCAGTTGAGCGAGGTGATGCATTGTTAAACCTGACAACACGACCAACGATGTTCTGCCTAAGGGAGATTGATCTGGAGACCCTCCTCGACCAAATTCCCGACACATAACATTTGGCGCATCGTACCCGGCACACATCGCAACACAACTGCTCAGACCCGTCCTTCGTTCGGCTTCACCAGACATCATGCCGGAACGCGAAGAATCGCTTGGCGGCAAGACTTTGTCTGATGGGTGGTAACTTCTACCGGCAGCTGGTCTTGCCATGGCGCCTCCGCCGGGCCGGGGTAGACCAAAGAAGTGCTGGCTTGACGTTATAAGAGATGACATGCGTGCCAACAATCTCACACCACAGGATGCTAAAGATCGTGCGAAATGGAGGAGATTGAACAGAAGAACGGACCCCGGGCTCCAACGTGAAAGCCGCGGCTGCAACCGGGACTGAACGCGGAGATGATAATGATGAAGGATGGGCAAGAAAATTCACCACTACTCTTTTAAAAAGATGACGTCCTAAATTAGTGGTTATCATGTAAACTTACTTACGCTTCACCATAACTAATGTATGAGAAAAGCGTGACGATACCTATGTATATAATATAAAACAACGTCTTTTCTTTTACAACGGCTGCGGTAAACTACTTTCTTAAACTCAACAAATTGATCTTGATAAAACTGTAGTTTACAATGGAGGCTTACTTACTACGATAATTACAAAGACGGTTAATTAATAACAATGTATAATTTAATGGAAACTTGTAGTGCAAACTTCAGACTACTGTAAAAGAGTGGTGAGGTGGTCCGAGATGGACCAGAGTGGTCGAACCGACCCGAGCCCACTAGAATAAACAGGGTGAAGTGACAATAAGCTGGACGTTTAAAACGTAGAACCGAGAGCAGAGGTTACCTACCAGCGCGCGAGTTGAGGTTTCCTCAGACACATTCATATATAACATTATTTTTTGGTTATGCAAAACCTGAAACACGTGTCCAGTATTTTTAAGTAATGAATCTATGTACGAAATTTCAAAAAAATATCATGGAAAACCAAAAAGTTTAGTGTTTTTTATCCTGCTTGGCTGTCCCAACTAAAATATGGTCCACACTCCGCTTAGGCGAGCGGGGCATTGACTTCTGGCGTCAGCTGTTGACCGGCGTGCGCAATACTATGATCTACCGTGCGCGCTCTGTAACCACAGTACAACAATTTCTAAATTTATTTGGAAAAAATGTAACATGGTGGTATAACTATAATCAGGTTTCGCACAAACAAAAAATAACTTTGATTATTTATCATTCATCTACATATATTTGCAGTTATATAGTCATACCGCAGTGTCTCAAGACGAAAGTCTTCGACCAGTGTGTGTTGCCAGTGATGACTTATGGAATTGAGACGTGGTCGCTAACAATGGGCCTTATAAGAAGGCTCAAAGTCACTCAAAGGGCAATGGAGAGAGCTATGCTTGGGGATTCACTGCAACACTGAAGTGGCAGTGGGCTGGACACATTGCCCGTAGGACCGATGCCCGATGGGGCTGACGGGTTCTCGAGTGGCGACCACGCACCGGAAGACGTAGCGTGGGTAGGCCCCGACAAGGTGGACCGACGACCTGGTGAAGGTCGCTCGAAACCGCTGGATGCGGGAGGCGCAGGACCGGTCGTCGTGGAGAACCTTGGGGGACGCCTATGTCCAGCAGTGGACGTCTTTCGGCTGAAATGATGATGATGATGATGATATATAGTCATACACAAACTCTAAATTCTGACTACCAATATAATTAAAGTGTATAGGGTTAACGAGGATGTGGAGATCAGATAACCCAACAAAGTAAAAAAAAGCAAATGATGGCTTGATTCCTCGGTGGTAGGCCATAACATCGGCTGCCGGCAGAAGTTACCACCCACCAGACAAAGTATTACCGTCAAGCGATTTGTCGTGTTCGGTGATGTCTGGTGAAGCCGTACTGAGGACGGGTCTGAGCAATTGTATTGCGATGTGTGCCGGATACGTTGCGCTAAATATTATTAGGTATATCGGGAGTTTGGTTGCAGAAGGTCTCCAGATCAAATCCGTCTGGCGTGTCCCATCATGTCGCATCGTTGGGAGTGTTGTTGGGTTTAACATTGCATCACGTCGGTCAATGGCCGTCTTCCTTCCTATTCGCTGAGATTTTTTTTTTTGAGTGATTAAGTTCTTAATAAACTAGCACGCTCTACCATCATTGATTGCATCAGTGCTTACCATCAGGCGGGATTACTGTCAAGCAATAGTTTATAATAATAAATAAAAGAAGACTGGCTCGTAGCAGCTGGATGAGGGAAGTCGAGGATTGAGTCAAATATGTTCAGTACTTCTAAAACAAGATTATGCTTACCAAAAGAAATAACGCAAATTCACTCCGATCGACAATTTCTAATAGCTGCAGTTATGTAAATCAACTGACTAGGTCTATTAGAAATTCGACCTAGCAGTGATCACTGCTAGGGCGATATTTTCAATTAAAGGAAGTCTTTCAACAGCCTTGATAATCACCACCATATCGTCCGCTACGCTCTTTAATTAACAACAAACAATTAGAGGAAGAGAAATCTATTTATTGGTGCATGTCAAGGCATGGCTTTCGACTCCACTCACCCGCGGGCCACGGCGGAAGAGTACGCTCGGTGACCAGAAAATAACAACAATCAATCACAGGGTCTGCCCACAAAATCGAACATTGGAAACCGACCCAGTAGTAATGGGTATTCAATTACAATTTATTTTTGGAATTGCTTATTCAAAGCTGAATTGGAACTTTGAAGGCTTCTATTATAGTCGTATATATTTTGAGTTTCTATTCAATATTGGAGGCGTACCTAACAATTAGGAATGCTTACGAATTCGAGCACACGTTTATTCTACTTAACTAATTTCTGTAGATTGCACACTTGTTCAATTCTAATGTAGGTATTCATGTTTTCAGCAAAGTTCGCAAAACACATTCACGAAAGGATTTCCGGAAACAGTCTTTAAAACTATACAAGATCAAAATATTTCAAAGTAAAGAATGTGCCAGAACGTAGCACGCATCAAGCACCTCGTTTACATGCTTCATAATTTTAATTTTCCAAAGATAATCTCGACGAACTGCCTCGGACGAGGCTCTGTAGCGGCCCGTTACGCTTCACGGATCGGGCGAAGACCTCGACGACAGTTTTTTCGACAATCTGAAGAAAAAGTCCAAATGAATAAAAGCCACCGCTTACGAAATCACGAAAACTCGTGTCGGCAAAATTGCTTCTGAAACATATTTTATTTGCGTTTTGTAATGATAGATTTTATAGGATTATGACCCTTATATACATCAGTGTTAAGAGTGAAGATTTTGTGGTTGTAAGTGTAACTGCTGCTGGTGCGTGCATACTCCGACGGCCACAAATAAATTGCCTCCATCAAGCGACAGCTAAACGCATAGAAATTTGTCGGTAATCCCAATGGTTAGTAACACTTCTTTTCTTCAAAGGGCTTTGATGTTAGTGGCGCAATTTGGACAATAATTGCACCGTAATGTGCTCCCGTTTCGACCACGTTTCACCTTTCATTCTTTTGAAGGCACTTTAAATAGTTTTCTAAGCAACCATTTTGATTTGCCTCAGCTTACAGCGATCAAAGAAGCTATTAAATGTGAACAAATGCAAATTGCCTTTAAGATAAACTGCATGCGATATCCCACATGAGGTATTTTATTTTTCTATGCCATAATTATCTTACAATATGGAGTATCGTATAATAAATGATTCGATTCGTATACCATCATTTCAACGGCTTTAAAATGTGCGTTTGAAACGGAAAAAGGTGTTTTGTGTGCTTCAACATTTTTTTCTAATCAAGAAGTCGTTACACAATTAACTGGGCCATTCGCAAAGCCTAGCTTCGATCCACCTGGCTGCGACGCCATTTATGCTTCTAAATGGTTCTCAAACAAGCCTCAAGTGTCGGGTTGTTCAGTATCTATGAGCAGTAACTTTTTTCTAGTTTTTATACAAGACAAATACCAACAGAAGCTATTCTTTATAAAAATTTCGTTCGTTGAGTGTCTGCGCGGTTGATGACCGCGCTCGTCATGGGCGAGCGACCAGCGACTCCTGCGCAAGCCACGCTCTACCATCACACGCCGACTTTATGATACATTATTATTCATTTTAGTGGATTAAGGATACGTTAAAACCGGATTGTAATTAAAACATGAATGTGTAGCTCAATGAAGAATATTTCCTTGCGATTGTTCAAATTTACTTAATTAAAGCAATGTGATGCAAGAAGGCAATAGCTGAATTGTACTTGAGGAACATTTGCAATATAAAATGTATCCGTATTTATTTTTCTGTGTCTTATCTTCAGTTGTTATGATTTAAAATAATAATAATTAAAAAAAAAAAATTAAAAATATGGAAATAATAATAACAATAACTAATACTTAGTTTATTTATCACTCCAAGAATTTTTTCTTTCTTTTTTTTTTGGCTTCGCACGATTTGTGCATTTAGCCAATGGTGCCAATTCTGTTGTTCACAAACTAAACTAATTGGTTTTTTGGCGGGAAAGTCAAGCTGAGTGTCACGTTCATTTTGCATCGGACTTTTAAAATTATTTCTAGTGTTGTTTACTAAATAAAAGTGCGTGATTTATGTAGTAAAAAGTGCATTCAGTAAATAATTCATAAAGAACCGTGAAATATCGCAGCATATTGGCCACATCATGGCTTTGTCTCAAACCTCCATCGTAAGACGGATCACGCCGTCTTTTTCGACATGAACAATTCATTACGTGACATTGGCTAAATGCACACCGTGCGAAGCCATAAAAGAAAGAAAGAAAGAAGAACTAAACTAATTTTAAGTTAAATGCATCTTTTTCTTTCCATTTCATTAAGAAAAGGACAGAAGATAAAATGTCAGTTTAGACCTGTCAAATTAGTGCGCTGCTGACATAAACTGGCCTATTTTTAGTCGCCATGTTTTTAATCGCGTCTTAATTGTCTATGGAGTATCTTAATTTGACAAGTCTAACCTGACATTTTATCTTCTGTCCTTTTCTTAACGAAATGGAAAGAAAAAGATGCACGTAACTTAAAATTAGTTTAGTTTATCAACAACAGTATCGGCGCCAATGTCTGTAACACCGTTATTGCCGTATAATTTATTCCCGAGTTTATATTTCAAAGAAGAAGCATAGCCCGCTCCTGAAAAAAAACCAAAAGAATTAAGCCTTCCCTTTCTAATTTCCAACGTAGGTACCTATAGCATCCGTAGCTGAACATAGAACCATCCATCAATGATGAAATTAATATAACTGTCACTTCAATTTACACGACGATCTATATTCTAAGAACTATTTAATCAACTAGAATATACAAGATTGCCAATAAGTAGGATATAGAAAAAGTTATGCCATTTGAGTTGTCAGTAAATGCCAACAACCTGGAGAGGGCGCTGGTGTTGCGTCAAGCGTCACGGCCAGGCGTGCGCATGGGCATATTATGCACCCTCTCGTAACAGTAATTAGTAGTAACCTTTATGATGCTCCCGTATAACTGGTCGAAACTGGTTTATTCCTTCTTTGGTTATGGCTGACTTAAATAGTTGCTTATATGGGCGTGATTCAGTTAGAGGAAGAACTGTTTCCATTTTATTAAAACATGCGCCCCTTTGTTACAAAACTAAATCAAAACTTTAGTTCCAGACTTAACCTTTCAGTCAGTACTTGTATTTCTAACTTTTTTGAGGTTAAATCAAACCTCTTAATACAAAAGTGACCACTAAGTTGTCATTTTTAACCGACTTAAAAAAAGGAGGAGTTTATCAATTATTTTTTTTTGTATGTTCACCGATTACTCTAAGACACCTGGACCGATTTGCAAAATTATTATTTGTTTGTTTGAAAGGGTTTACATTCCAGGTGGTCCCAAGGTCACCAGGTCAGGATCTCATGATGGAAGACCAGAGAAATCAAGGGGAACTTTCAAAAGACGTAGGGGCAAGTAGTGCATTTATAAGTATGTTCATTAAGTATTTTAAAACACTACAGTTTAATAAAGGTCTGGAGTAGATCTAATGATGGAGCCGGGAGACAGTCGAAGAAATTCCTCAGCGATTCATAGCAGCTACCTTGCGACTGTGCTTGTTTCATTAGTATTGATGAGAACTTTACACCTAGATGGGTTGTGGCTGTCATAAGAGCACTGATGATGAAGATAAAGGCTAGTTCCGGGAGCTCCTCAACGGTTTAAGGTAGCTACTTTGTGTCCGAACTTAATTAATTTATATTGATGAGAACTTGACACCCATGTGAGTTAAAATGAAGGTCCACAGTAGATCTGATGATGGAGATGTTAGACAATCGAGGGAACTCCTCAACGATTCACAGCAGCTACCTTTCGTTTGTACATGATTAATTTGTATTGATAAGAACTGTGCTCCTAGATGGGTTGTGACTGGCATTAAGGCTCTGATGATGAAAACAAAGTCCAATTCAGGAAACTCAAAGTGTATGAGTTTAGTTTCATATAAATTTTATAAAGTTTAAGACCCCTAATGACAGTCACAGCCCATCTAGAAGTAAAGCTCTTATCAATACAAACGAATCAAGCATAAATACAAGGTAGCTGCTGTGAATCGTTGAGGATTTCCCTCGACTATCTCTCGGCTCCATCATCAAATCTAATGCAGACCTTCATTATAACCCATACGGCAGTAGTTCCCAAACTTATTTTTCTCGTGGACCACTTTCAAAATTTTACTGGTTTCGGTGGACCCCCTGCTGCTACATTTCTACCACATTCTTAAAGTCGCCAAAAAATAAAAATTGTGTCACTTCTGAGTTCTGTCCCTATATTCCGATATGTAAAATAAAAACGAAAAATGGTACATTTTATATCACTTTATTTTGTTAAAAGAATAGAATTACAAGAAAAAAATATTAAGGTAATATAGGTTCAGGTCATAATTTTAATTAATGGGAAGGATGTATCTGATGGAGTGTCAGAAAACGATCAATGTTTGGCTTTATTTTTGTCAGCAATAACCGCAAATCCCCCCGCTCTGTGATGTTTAATTTGCTCCTTTTTTTGTTAAGAGGTTTGTAACGGCACTAAAACTCCTTTCGACAAGGAATGACGAGGAAAAAGCTATTAAAAATTTCCTTGCGATTTCCCACAGTCCAGGATATTTTTCGGGTATTTCTGCTTGCAGCCAAAATGTTGGGTAGCCTTTTCTAAATTTCACCTTCAGCTCCTCATTAGTGCTTAGCTCGAGCAGCTCCTCTTGTAATACAACATTGGCCACTTCCATTTCATCAAATGGATTTATGATCCATGGTGGTATATCCATCGTCAGTATATCTTCAAACCTGGTTTTGAAGTCATCATGCAGGGCACTTAAATGTTGACTGTAGGTATGGATATCCTCATCAATACATTCTACCTGCGACAAGTTTGGAAATTGAGAGAATTCGCGCCGACTAATGTTTTGCTTCATAAATTTCAATTTCCCAAGAAAAGCCGAAATTATCCCCTTTGTTTTTATTAAATTCAGGCTGTCCCCTTGTAACTGCAAGTTAATATCATTAAATTTTTTAAACAAATCTGTCAAATACGCAATGTCTGCTTTGAATTTGATCAAGTTTTCTTTTAAATCTGGATCTCTACTTTCTAAGAACTCTAATATGGAATCGAAAACAGAGTAAAATCTCGTTAAGCATGCACCTTTCGACAACCAGCGTACTTCAGTATGTAAGAGCAGTCGTTGGAAGTCTTCATCATTTTCGTCGCACAATTGAGCAAATAAACGCGTATTCAATGCAATGCTTCTGATTTTGTTGACAGCTTTTATTACAAAATGAAGAGATTGGTTCAACCTGTCACTTAAATGTTTTGCCACAAGATGTTGTCGGTGGATTACGCAATGAATAGCTGTAAGTCCTGGTATAATTCTTTTGAGATGACTTATAAACCCACGATATCGCCCGACCATTGCAGGAGCTTCGTCTGTTGCCACTGAAATAATGTTTGTAGGTGAATGGGATCGATTTTTCCGTAAAAAAATTACTCAGGACATTAAATATTGATTCGCCTTTAGTGTCGGTCTCCAAAGTTCTGGCACCGCTCGCTCTTTCCGAAAAGGAATAGTTTTGATAAAATAGTTACATCAAAATCAATTTAAAATGATTATGAAATTACTGTTTTATAAAATTAGTAGTTATTTGCAAGAAAAATTACAAAATTAATTGCTCTGCAATATTGCTTATTCGGCCTTTTTAGAGAGGCAGTGCTTCTCTCGTGAAAAAAAAACGAGTGTGCTTATGACCACACGACTGAAGTGAAACTTCTTTCGCACCATCTGTATGTATATATATATATATATATATATATATATATATATATATATATATATATATTTTATTTATTATTTTATTTTTACATTTTAAGGAAACTTACAGCTAGCATATATACAGATAGAATATAATTAGTGAAAGAAGGCCAATTAAAAGTTTCCACAGATAACATCAGGTTAGCACAAGAGACAGTAACAGGTACAGCACAGGACATGAAAGTGAAACTAAGAACAAGTAAGCACTCTGAGAGTATTTAGTAAAACTCAATTTTTTTAGTAATTAACAAAGAAGCTATCACAAAGTAAATATGTACAATATATACATGTATACACATATACATATATTAATTTTCTATAAATATTTAAATTTATTTCATGCTTTCATTTATAAATTAATATTTTTGCATAGACCTCCAATTTAAAAAAAAAAAAAGTGGATTCCCTCGGGGCCAAAAGGTCGGGCTCTTCCTCCTGAATCAGGAGACCCCAAACTCGGGTAGTCCACGACTTCTGGTTCCCGAGATAATCCACGGGGGGGTGAGGTAACTAAAGGGGGCGGGGGGGAGGGGGGGTAGATTTCGTGGGGTTGCGGGGGGTAGGGGGGAGAGGGGTGAAGGGGAGAGGGGGAGTGGATTCCCTCGGGGCCAAAAGGTCGGGCTCCTCCTCCTGATTCAGGGGACCCCAAACTCGGGTAGTCCACGACCTCTGGTTCCCGAGATAATCCACGGGGAGGTGAGGTAACTAAAGGGTGTCGGGGGGGGGGGGGGCGGTAGTGGATTCCCACGGGGCCAAAAGGTCGGGCTCTTCCTCGTGAATCAGGGGACCCCAAACTCGTGTAGTCCACGACCTCTGGTTCCCGAGATAATCCACGGGGGGGTGAGGTAATCAATGAGGGGGGTCGGGGGGTGGTCGCAGCGTCATGTTCTCGAAGAAATTCATAGTTCTTAATCAATCAAGGTACTTAGCTTAATAATTGAGCTTATGAGGCTCGAAAGCAATTTGTACTTTGTGTCCAATTATCGTATTGTGACGATATCTTCAAACTTCTATACTTTCAATTATATCAGAAATGTTCAGCAAAAATATATAAAACAATATAAAGGCCAGAACAGAACGAAATTTATAAATTATTTGTGCTCTTAGGTAATCAATTGTTAACAAATCTTAAAAAGATCCAAAAAATATATATTGCCTTCGGCGAGATGCGAACTCACAACTTCATACTCGACTCAATTGTTAACAAATCTTAAAAAGATCCAAAAAATATATATTGCCTTCGGCGAGATGCGAACTCACAACTTCATACACGACATGTCACGCAATATTTACATGAGCCAACTCCTTGTTTGTAGTACAGACGAAATAGGACTATACTCTGCTTCCGTTCGCCTTGCCCGATTTTTTTTGCTTCATTTTTCGTAACGCTTTCGCGAGTTTACTCCCCAAGTCAAGCGTGCCTAAAGAAGTTTCACTTCAAAAACAATTGAATAAAACGTGCTGTGTTTGTCTTCAAATCGAAAGAGGACAATTTAAATATCTGTAAGTTACTAAGTTACCTATCTATACAGGCCGTTGTGATCAACCGACTAGTACACGTAAACATAATACTTAAGTACTATAACAAAAAAAAGGTAGGTTACTTACTTTTCTCCGGCACTAGCAAACACAGATATAAATTTTCTCACAACTTTTTTTCCAAATTCCACCTTTTTTCGAAATTCCGGAAACGAATGAATGCGTTTGCCTTTGGCATCAAGTATTTATAGTGGTGATCAAGTTCATGTCTGAACAAGCATTAAGCATTGTCGGGCGGATAGCGCTTTGCAAGTCTGTACACGAAATTGTACGTAATATCGAATACGCAAGTTTGGACAAGTAACAGTCGCTTGCCTTATTAAAATATTATCTGCTTAGATAGCTACTTAAAACAATGTAGGTAGGCCCTTATAAAAACTATGCTTACATTTTTGCTCTTTACTATCAAAGCAGATAAATTTTCGTGGACCCCCATTAACATCTTATGGACCCCCATTTTTTCTTCACGCCTACGTAGACCCCCAGCAAGTCTCCCGTGGACCCCTGGGGGTCCACCTGGACCACTTTGGGAATCACTGCCATACGGGTACAAAGTCCCCATGAATATAAATTAATGAAGTCCAAAACTCTAAACTGTTGAAAAGTTTCCTGAACTGGCCTTAGTTTTCATCATCAGAGCCATACCCAACTAATATTTTTGTCATATAATCAAACATTTATATGACCTTGAGTCTTATTAAAGTTGTTTTATAGTAGATATTTATTAACTCTTTCTCATGTACTGGTGCATTATGTGTCCGAATAGTCATATACATTTTTCGTTGTATAATAATGTCATGTAAGTAGACGTTATTTCGACATTTTTATACAATCGTCAATAACGGCGCCGATTCTGTTGTTCACAAACTAAACTAATTTTAAGTTATGTGCATCTTTTTCTTTCCATTTCGTTAAGAAAAGGACGGAAGATAAAATGTCAGTTTATTCCTGTCAAATTAAGATACTCCACAGACAGTTTAGACGCGATTAAAAACATGGCGACTAAAAATACGCCAGTGTAAGTCAGGAGCGCACTAATTTGACAGGTCTAAACTGACATTTTATCTTCTGCCCTTTTCTTAACGAAATGGATAGAAAAAGATGCACATTACTTAAAATTAGTATAGTTTGTGAACAACAGAATCGGCGCCAATAGAGTCTACGACGACTTTAATAAAACTTACTGATACAACTTTTCGTATTGTAAACGTTTTCATTCTGTCATTCTCTCTCACTCGCACACTATTGCTATCTTTACTCACACACCGCCGTACTGCATACAAATCAATTTTTTTCAGTGAGTACGTAATCTTTGTGCACTATAGTCGGACACGGTTTTTTGGTAATCACACCGTGCATTTTGTCAGTGTCTATTGCGTGGTTTATTTAAAAGTTAGGGATAAGTCCTCATTTATATATTTGTTGCCCTGCCCTGCAAATCTCGCAGACAGAGACCGAGGGGGACAGCGGTCCCCTCTGTACGCCCATGCTCTTACTAAATTCACATGCGATAAACGCTCTCTTTTCGTAATGCAGTGCTTTAATCACACTTGTCGATTTCGTCTTTTATTAATTTCTAAAATGTAGTAAGTACGATATAATTCCCAAATAATATAAAGCTTCTTTTCTCGACGACATCACGATATAGTATGAGCAAGCTTCACGTGTGTCGCCGACGTCGAGCCGATTAAGTTCACGATCTTAAAAACCGCGTACTTTAAGTTCGTACGTCTATCCTATCACCCACTTAAGACCTATTACGAAAACATATTATGTATTTTTTTTTATTATTAGGATAAGTTGAAACAGTCTGCACCTAAACAGCCAGCTACACGATTAAAAAGCTCTGATTATATTTTGACATCACCTCAAACGAGAAGCTGTTATGTGTGTGAAGCAAAATAGGTAGTGCTAACTATGTATAGGTAGGTAAGTATTTTATTCACAAATAAGTCGGAGGAAATATCCCGTTGTGTGATGTAAAACTTCTTAAAGTCAGTAAACTGTCAACTAAAGGATTATGTATTAAGTTTTCTGAATATTTTTCCATGTTCAATTTAGTCGTACGAGTATACGTTATTTTTTGTTTATGAGAAAAATTAATATAGTTTGATTAGAATAATCAACTGAATTAATTCCAATCATTTTTACACCCTGTTATATTTTTTTCCAAATACATTTAAATATTGTTGCAGAGTGGTTACCGAGTGGTTGCGATAGATCATAGTACTTGCGCCCGCGCCACAGCTGGCGCCAGAGGTCAACGCACCGCGCTCATATTTTTATTGAGACACCAAAGTAGAATAGCAAGCTCATAACTTTGTGGTTTTTCATTATATCTTTATGAAATTTTGTACATATGTAGATTCTTTGCTTTAGAATACTGGACACGGTTTCGGGTTTCGCATAAACAAAACTTATGTTATATATGTCGCAACAATTGGCTGCGACATATATAACATATTTTTTTGTGATTAAATTAGCCGTTTAGTCAACCTCCTGATCTTTGGAAATAATCGCCCCGTATCGCTCTCTCGGCTCGCACTCGGTCGTCCACATTTTTAACCTAACCCATTTAGTCGGGATACCCTGACTAAGTTAGTGCTACCAATTCGGCTTGCGTGTGATCGGTTACAATTTCAACTGTAACTATAATAAGTAAGTATACAGTATGTTAAGAAAACCCTGTCCGACCCATAAGGATAATAAAGGTTAGGTAAACACATGGCCAAATATAATATAAAATTTTACGTAATCATCATAGTACAAATGAATTTTGAAATAATCTTTTTTTCCCGCGAATTAATTCCAACTTCCCCGAAATTTGGTAATTTTTAAAAAAGTGACATCACCGGTATTATTATGAGCGAATAGCGATTCGACCACGTGCCGCGTGCCCTACCGCCCGCCGCCCGCGAAAGGGTGCTTATCGCACATTTATTAAGTTACCTCTTTTTGAGATCAGATTCAGGTCAGATTTCCTTATTAGATTTTCATATCTCTAAAGCGTTAAGGTTGATCGGGAAAATCTGACAGTTTGGGGTTGTTTGACCTGCTGTCGTTCGTACAATATTCTTAAACCTACCTATTTGTGAATAGATTCTCCATCATTAAAGATCTCTAAAACACAATTTTTATATAACATGAACGCGGCCGTTGTGCAAGGAGGCGCGGGTTCGATCCCCGCATAGTGCAAATATTTGTGTGCATGAATATGAATATTTGCACTGGTCTGATCGTGCCTCGGAAAGCACGTTAACGTCCCGGTTGCCATACTAACATATAGTGGCAGTCGTTACGGGTTGTTAGAGCCCTCAAAAGTCTAACAATTGGTCTAACTGCAATGCTTAGATATCGCCTTCGGGTCGTGGAGGTCAGACGGCAGTCGCTTCACGGAAAATATCGAAGTTTAGCTAAAATCAGCAGTTAGACTGGGAAAGGGGACCCCAGACTCCAAAGCTGATAAAGCTTCGCATCCGACCAAGATTAACGCTGAGATTACAGATGATGATGACTTCAACTGTTCATAAATTCAGATCATCATCATTTGTCGAGACCTTTCCTAACTAAATATGTAAGGGTCAGCTTCCAGCCTAACCGGATTCAGCTGAAAATCTGACCTCCACAACCCAGTAACTGGGTTAAACTGAGACCCTTTCTGACTGTCAAAAATCTTAGCATTAAGTCCGCTTCTGTACAATAGGGTATTTGACTAAAAAAATACTAATTATTCCGTCAGTCAGATTTCCAAAAAATACTACACACGTATTTTTTCTTTTTTCATATAAGTACTTAAACAAAAAATGAAGACGACACAGTGCGTTGAAAACTCGTGTGACGTCACTGCACGCTACACTTTTTAGCGACCAGTGACGTCACCAGCCACCACTCCTGATCTTTGATGCCTTTTATATTTGTCAATTTTTATTGTTGTATTTGTATTTTTTGGAAATCTGACTGACGGACTAATTAGTTTTTTTAGTCAAATACCCTATCCATCATGTGCGAAAGATTAAATACATAAATCTATGAATGACACCGGTACCAAAGGCTTAGCGTACTTTTCGAGGCACGGTAGCAGTATGTTAAGATGGTCACCCATCCACAAAAAAACCGCGGCAAGCGTAGCTTTACCAGGTCGACGACCTGTGCAACTTTTATTATTTATTATTAACATGTTCTAAAAAATGTGCTACCTAACAAAATTACTACTTCGTTATTAACAGTGCAGACCATCATGTGATCTTGAGAACAGCTTGGCTTACAATAAGTATTTAAAGGTTCTAAGTTTGTACGCTGGAGACCTGACAGGCATTTAAAAAAAATAGAAGGAGATGCAATAAACTTAAAATCAGTTTAATTTGATACCAAATACGAGATATCAAAGTTAAACAGTCCTGAAAGTCCAGCACAAAGATGGATCTGATAATACTCAAAAACAACTCTTTACCTACAAACTATAAAAAATATCTCTAAATTTGGATACTACTATACCAAACACCCACGGAGAACAAAAAATTCCCACCAAAACCGAAACCAACATCCTTCATTAACAAGAAGCCAATAAAACAAGGATCTTCGTACCTAATTAAAATTAATAACAATAGGCCGCAAGGACCGTCGTCGTCGCAGGAGCGTCGACCTGCCACGCGCGAGCGCGCGCGTGCATCCACCGTGCGGGGTGCATGACACTGCGCAGGTGGACCACCCCGCACCTGCCTGGGAAGTGCCTCCAGACGCTCTGCTGACCTTTATAACATCCAAATGGCTTACGTAAGGGTAAATAGTTGGGGTCGTCAGCTGTTCATTCAAGATCGTTGTGAAGGGTGGCTGTTTTAAAGATCAAGGGCCACTGTGGCAGTTTATAAGTTAATATTTCCTGTCGAGTTATAATTTTATGGAAAACAAGAAAAAACAGATCCTTATTAAACTTACCGTTATTTTTTCTTTTCCTATCCTACTAAATTGATTGACTTATCAAGTGTATAGCGTCATATACAACTTATTGTAGTTATATGAATTTTTCCATAAATTTCTATCTACTACAATAAGTCTTGATCACTACTTCGGCACCGTAAATGTGATTTTGTTAATTTGAAATAACATACTGGCAATGTCCATTAGGTAAACTAGATGCAAGCACAAGTATTAGAAATAGCAGAAGATTTAATCAATACCATGATATAAAGCTATGATCACTTCCGTTATGGTTTCATGTTTATCTGAACTGAACTAAGCTTGCACCATTACAATATCTACCCACAAGCATAGGGCCCCGATTAGAATCCTAGCTTTAATACAAATAGAACTCGGCTGCTTCAACACTGCTTAGCATAATGTTCCGAGTAGAGGTCAGGCATTCGCTGTTATGCTAAGCAGTATAGTGCAATGGGAAATATTATATAGGTGCTCGATTTTTGTGATCCTCAGGAAACAGTATGATAATGAGGAATCTGATCAGAGTTTGTCATCAGTTCCGTAGGATAGGTAAATTCTTGGGCTAACTACCGAAATACTTATGGAGCTGCTTAAAAATATGATATTTCCCAAAGTTCAAGAGTCTTTAAAATTTCCTTTTTAAATGCATCTTTCAGAAATAGCAGGCAGACGTTTGGATAATGGTGCATCTTTAATGAATATTACATTTCTGTTATTCTACGGAGTTTTCGTATAGACATGTCGTGCTACCCGGGAGTACCTACTCGCTCGAGTCGCCCATTACCGCGAATGACATCATAGTAAAATTACCAAGTTGAACGATCCCGACTGAGTAAAGTGCGCTTTAGGAAGTAATCTCACTGCCAACTGGTGGTCGGAATAACGGATTCTTTGCTAAGACTTAGAGTAAATCACCGTATTTGGGACGCAAACCATCAAAATACAATTTAGTATACGCTGTTTTTAACTGCAATTAACTTCTTTGAATGTTGCTGCCAAATATTTGCATTAACCCTGAATAGAAAAGGACCAAGACCCGTGTGTAAACGAAACAGCCTTCCCTGATTAAGACTTTCATTAATCCACCGTGAACTTGATTCCAAACACGTAAAAGTAATTAAAGGCTACACGAATTAGCATACAATTACGAATAATTCAATGTTTCGCCAGTACTAGCAAAGCAGCTAACAAGCAGCCGATAACCAGTATCTCCGGCGACCATGAAACGATAGCAACTATGCATAATATCCGATGAAATTGTGCATAACTAGTCAATGACTTATGACGAACTGTGCATAATAACATTTTTACCACAACGCATCGTGTAGCAGCCTCGGTAATTAGTCAGCTAGATATAATTAAAATTTATCGCGTCTTTCATTAGAAGCTTGGCCAGTCGGCGTGGCGAGGCAGCGGACCGAGTAGCTTTGTCTTGCTTTCTTGCACCGCGGCTTTTACATTCACTATCAACGGTAAATCTTGGCACCATACTGTTTAATTTATCAAATAAGCATCTTTCCACGCGACTGTAACGAGATAAAGATTGAAGGAGCAAAGTTACAGAATTTACAATCAAAGTTTTGCAGTAGGGCCTCTAGATACTTAGGTACCGTAGATACTCTGACACAGACAACATGGCTTTAGATAATAAATATTTCCGCACTTTTCACTCCGATCTCCGCTTTTAATAATGCAATGTTCAATAGTGATAATTGCATTGGCTTGTAATAAATTCAAGTTCCTTCAACGTTGTTACGACACTGATTACTCAACAGTCAGTATCGTGTAACCGGATACATACCAACGGATATGCTGCTGTCTTAACAATACCATCCAACGAAAAAGAGAAAAATGTAGCATTAAGTTTTGTGGGCAGCGGTCGGCATCACGATTTCACGGACGAGGTAATGGTGGCTATTAGACGCGTAGCGACACGGAAAATGGCGGCCGACGACCCGATTGACGCGATTTATCGTGGCCAAGACGCTTTAATTTGAACAGGTTAGTTTTTCAACGGATGTTCGGGACAAGCGATGGACGGTAACCGCGATGTTTTGTGACATCCTGCGCCGGCGCCGCCGCCGCAGCGCATCAAACTGTCTAATGCCTACGATTGTGGAGATCGTAGGATTCTTACATTTATTTTATATAGGTAGCATAGGTCAGTGAACTCATAGTAAAGTTTCGTATAATAATTATTTGATATATTTTCATTAGAAAAACGGAGCCTGTTATTGAATTACAGCTAAACTTCACGGTTAAGAGTAAAAAAACTGTAGCCGTTTCGGCAGTCCCATGAAGGCTACCTTTCCTGATAATTCGTCAATCGTAACTGTCCAATCAATTGACATCAGCAAGTTTTATCTCTTGGTGATCAAGTTAAAGCTGCCTTTGGGTCGGCTTAGCGCAATTTTTGACGTATACGCATGCGTCAAGTGGACGTGAAACAACCCGCCCTAATTCTTTTGCACTTATTTCATACTTTTAATCGATCGATCGATATTTCGACTCGGAAATTCATGATCGACAAGTGTTACATATTTCAACTAAAATACCACAAAAAAACAACTCAAGTACTTAATGTAAAAAATATTTTATTTAACCAGTTCAACAATAAAATTATTTACACGTTACATATTACAGAGCAGGCAGAGTAATTTACTCAATATATACAGAAAGTGATGAGCAATGAATGACATTGGACCCAGCATCTATTTAAAACGCTTCGGTTTTTGCACACTTTCCACCATAAAATAAGAAAAGTTTTCGGTGAAAAGTGGTTAACCCCGACGTCCAAGATTTTAGAAGAGTTTCTAATCTCCCATTTACGTTAAAAAAAATGCTAATCCCTGGGATTATGAATTTTATCGAGCCGAAATGCGATATTCATCTAATTATTATTTACACATATCATCAAACTTATAAATTACATTAAAACTTCTGATTCTACCTTTCGGTTCGTGGCGAAAATCGATATAAAATAATGTTTGCCATATTTTTGGTACATTTCAGGGCCGTATCCAACTAGGGTACAAGGACCACAAGGAACCATGGTCCCACTGCCCACAATAAAGCGACCACGGTTGCGTCACCACGGTATCCTAGTAAGATATAAGTCTAAACGAACAATTCGTGGCCCAAATCGCCACGTAAAATAAAACAAACAGTTACCAGACAAATATCGCATCATTCGCGCCCATACAACTATGTATTTATTTGTAAAAATGTAATGGTATAAAATGTACATAGGTAAAAAAAAATTGAGACACTACTGACATACTGACTACTGCATCTGATAAACTTAAAACACGGATACAGTGTATCTAGAATGGTCAAAGGCGGTATACAGAGGTTTATTTCAAATGCATTTCTTACATCCAGTTTCTAGAAAGCTTTGCAAATTCTGTTATCAATCAGTACCTCCTGTGAGCTGATCGGCTGTTATTATTAACAGCCAATCAAGACCCGTGTGGAACCGGGTCTAGAATAGTACCATTCCATATCCTCCCGTGGGTGTCGTAAGAGGCGACTAAGGGAACTCTCACCAAGGAAGCGGGCAGCAGCGCTTCTCCTGTGGAATATCAAATTACTGCGATCCCCAACCCGCCTGCCAAGCGTGAAAATTATGGCAAACCCCCGCAACTTGAGGGAGACCTTTGTCCAGCAGTGGGCCTCTACAAGCTGAAGAAAATTAACGATTAGCTAATAATAGCATTAATGATATTTTACTTTAGAAAAGTCCCGAACAAGGTGGACCGATGACCTGGTGAAGGTCGCGGAAAGCCGATGGATGCAGGCAGCACAAGACCGGTTATTGTAGAAAGTCTTGGGGAAGGCCTTTTGTCCAGCAGTGAAGAAGACTTTAGAAAATGTAATCAAAAGCTTGATGAAAGTCTTAGAAACGGGGAGTAAGAAAATAATAGTCAATCGACTATTCTAAATAGCAATCTTTGGCAGTATAATCGAATGAGTCTCTACAATTTGGGGATAATTCGATTATCTGATAAAATATGCTATTGAAACAATTAGCAACAGTAATGTACTGGGTTATTAGCAGGCGGATACGCTCACTGGACGCCTGCATATAGGCTATAGTTTGACTGAAACTTCTGTACCGCGCCTTTGGAATGAGCGGAGAGATGGAAGAGGTGGGCGGAGGAATGAGTGACCTGCACTGGCCTCCCATGAGCCGCGCACATAAAGACGTGGTACAACGGTTTTTGACAAACTACAATACAGCCTTCGATCAAAAATAGCACTAAATTATGAACAAACATGGCCCAGATAGCCGTGATTGCGTATTATTTGATTATAAGCTTTCTAATATAAAGTTTATTATTGCTTGCAATTTATTCCAATACTTTCATAGAGAAGAAAACGTATTATTTTCCGTGAATTTTTGATGCGATCTTCGAAAATCTAGTGTTATTCTTAAGCGAAGAAATGGCCCATCTGATTCATCTTACAATACTTAGCTTTATATACACAATAATAAGTTATATTTTAGATAGTATTAACCAAAACTACATAAAACAATGGCCTCGATTTCCATGTTCACAAACTAAACTAAATTTAAGTTCATTTAAGTGCATCTTATTGTTTCTATTACATTAAGAAAAGGACCTAAGATAAACATTAATTTAGTCCTGTCAAATTAGTAAGCGCCTGACTTAAATTGGCGTATCTTAAGACGCAATGTTTTTAATCGCGTCTTAACTGTTTTTGGAGTATCTTAATTTGACAATACTAATAATATATACAGTATGTTAAGAAAACCCTGTCCGACCCGTGAAGGTGTTGTTAGGGATCGATAACTGATTCTACTAATGCATACAAAACCGGGCTAAACTTAAAAACAAAATCCCCCTAAAAAAAATAAATATTATTTCGCAAAAAGAATATATGCGCGTTAACCACCCTTCGCCTGCCGCCCGCGGGGGGCGGGCGGCAGGGCACGCGGCACGTGGTCGCATCGCTATTCGCTCATAATAATACCGGTGTTGTCACTTTTTAAAAATTACCAAAATTCGGGGAAATTGGAATTGATTCGCGGGAAAAAAAGATTATTTCAAAATTCATTTGTATTGGTACTATGATGATTACGTAAAATTTTATATTATATTTGGTCATGTGTTTACCTAAACTTTATTATCCTTATGGGTCGGACAGGGTTTTCTTAACATACTGTATATTTATCTTCTGTACTTTTCGTAACGAAGTAGCAAGAAAACGATGAATTCAAATTTAGTTTAGCTTGCGAACAAGAAACTAGGCACCAATGCCTTCTTCAACACATTATTAAAATCCCTTCTGGAATGACTTTTAAAAAGCTTTGTTATTGCGTTAACACTTTGTAGAGTATATACAAAAATATATCTTACGTCTAGCAAAAGATATCGACACTTATTGTTAGATATTTTTGTTACTCTCTTACATAATATTTACAATTTACAAGTAAGTACATTGCTTTCAACGAAACAGTAAAACAATTACGCCAACTACAAATAATTTTGATCACAGACCAATTTGCTATAAATTTATCTCGAAATATGACACAATTTTATTACTTTTTTTTTTCAACAATTTATATAGGCAAATTACACCAACTTATACTCTTAAACGATATAAAGATAGCCTTTAACATAAGTTACATTTTTTTACATAAAATTCGCTTAAAATGATGTTATTTCATCTTTGATACTAAATAAATATGAGCATGATTCATCAAGTTAATGTAAGTGTAAAAGAGATGTGATTAGATTATGACTGCATCTATAAGAATAAGTTAGGCTCTTGATTTCGCATACTAGACTTTCAACACTCTGTAGGCCTAGTATGAGTTTTCATTACGAAACTCGTTCGACGATATCGAGCGCGATTGACTCAGCGATTGGCCCGCTTCAAGGTCGTAAGAACTCTCAACCAATGAGAGCGCCAAACGCGCTCGATACCAACGATCGAGTTTCGTATTGAAAACTCATACTAGGCCTACAGCTTTCGAGTCGAGATTCGAAAATCGTAACGCTATGTATGACGCGCTGGGATACGCTCTGTGGGATTCCCAACGCTCGACACAACGCCTAGAGTTGAGAATCCAGTGCGGAATAAAATCCCGCCGTACTGTTGCGAATGTGGTTTGACTGATCAAAGAACATATCTATTACGTTCTTCGTAAAGTTAATGATATAACTTACACAATTTCACACAATCTACGCATTAACATTCTTACAACAGGTAAATCAACTGAAAGACAGTAAAAACTCATTTGATGAAACTCCGATTCACAGTGTGGATGGACTCTTGTTCTATAGTAATGCCAGTGATTGATTGTACGGACGACAGCTGGTCAAGCTAACCGAAACTGTCAAATATTCCTAATCAACCTTGACCCTTAATACTTTAGAGATAAAGCTGAAATTCTAGTAACGAAATCTGACAGATTGTAGTAACTTAACGTGCTGTCGTCTGTACCAAGACGTTTAAACAAGTGGGCAAAAGATTCTTCTTCAGCCTGAGGCCTCCCCAAGGCTTTCTACGATGACCGGTCCCGTGCTGCGCGCATCCATCGGCTTCCCGCGACCTTCACCAGGTCATCAGTCCACCTTGTTGGAGGCCTCCCTACGCTGCGTCTTCCCGTACGTGGCCGCCACTCCAGAACCTTACTGCCCCATCGGCCATCGGTTCTACGAGCAATGTGCCCTGCCCACTGCCACTTAAGTTTAGCGACTCGCAGAGCTATGTCGGTGGCTTTGATTCTTCTGCGGATCTCATTTCTGATTCGATCACGCAGAAAAACTCCGAGCATAGCTCTTTCCATTGTCCTTTGTGTGATTCTGAGCCTTCGTATGAGGCCCATTGTGAGCGACCACGTCTCAGATTGTTTGGTTAGTACTATCTCATAGAGAAAGTACTAGCCAGAACAGATGGCAGTATATGATACAGTTGGACATACAAGCGCACTACATTGTATCGAGTTGAACAATTGTGATAATGTTGTATAAGAAATTTCTCTTACAACATTATCGCAAGTGTTTCTCCTGTCAACATCCTTTAAATGCCAAAAGATTCTTGAAGTTCATTAGTTTCATTGCCACTTTGTTATCAAACTGAACATTTTCTTGAAATAAGTTTTCAGTGCGCCTTCAGGCTTTTAGACAATATTCGTACAGGCGGTTCCAAATAATAAAGTTTAATAAATATCCTCCACAAAACCACAATTACAAAAACATAACACTTTAAATAACGTTACAACTTTTTTTATACACATCTCATTGCATCCTTATTTTAATACAACCTAGACATCAAATTGGGACTTCACAGTTTAGTATCAAAGTATATTTACAATCATACTTTAGCATTTCAATATTGATGATAATTTAAAAGCGTCTAAGTGTATTTTATTGCAAGATTAAGCACTGACAGAACAAAGGTACGTAATAATGAAGCACGGGCAAACTATAGATCTGGCTATAACAAACCAGTGTATCTGATGTGTGTAACTAAGGCTTGAATGAAACACTTACTACATCAATTGTGTTAAATAAAACAATACCGATATACCCTTACCTACAAACCTCATAGAGATGAGGCACATAAGGCTGAATTTATACTTATTATACACACGCGCACTGGAAATCTACCCATTGTACTAATGGAATAAGGTGTAATTTCCCTTAATGTTTGTGTCACTTAAGTCTTTATATAATCCAAGGAGGATTAGGGACGTTTATGATTGTACAGCGACGGTTCTATTCGTCGCTGCTCGTGTCCTAGCTGTCGATGTGATCGGGCTCCATCTTGGGACTGGGGCGCAGGACCATTTTGTCTTCGCCGTCACCTTCGTTATGGACGGTTTCTATTGTGAGCATCATCTTTTCGTCGCAACTGTCGTCGCCGGAGTCTGAGTACATCGATTGGGTTGATGTTGCTACCTCCTGGAATTGAAGTACAGGTTTTTTAGAAAGAACTTTAGTTTTGATGAATTTTAGCAATTATGTTGGGGTATTCATGCTAGAAAATATCCCTGAATTTATATACAGTGCAGCCCCGGTAATCCGGCCCCTTGCTAATGCGGCACTCCCTATAATCCGAGTTCGTCTATTACATACATGTAATTGGTAATTGATGAATATTTTCATGCTTCTTAAATAAATTGATTTATAAAGTCTGATTATATACATTTGTTTGTACACGATTATTTGCTAATGTTAAGTTATTGTAATTATTTTTTTTTTAAATTCTATAGCATTGATGACGTTACTTTTATAATAAAACGTAATCTTTCTATTGTATTCTTTAATTTACTAGTTTGACATACATAAAGAAGCATGATTTGTAATCTTATCATTGGATCTGTAATCTGTCGGATTACAAGATACTCTTTTGTAATAAAAAAAAAATCGACTATAGGGGGTCTTAGGCAGTAGTCTATAATCTGACAAATTCGATAGTTCGACACTGCCCTGCAAAGCGTCTGTCGGACTACCGGGGATCCACTGTAATGGTATATTCAACCTAGTGTTCCCAGTGTTCGGACAGGCCTCCTATTACGAGAGTCCAGTTCGGCTGTTCTGACTTAGAGTCTAATGCAGGTTGTTAGATATCAAATGGCTCCGAATTAGTTTAACAAACTAACATAATCAGGGATTTATAACAACAGAAAGTAACAGATAATTTATGTCATCACCTGTCTAGTCTTTTCCCAATTATGTTGAGGTCAGCTACCAGTCTAACCGGATTCAGCTGAATACCAGTAATTTACTTGCAACCCCATTACTGGGTAATATGATACCGCTTGATAGGACTGGTGGTCAGACTTTCAGATTTCTGACAACCTTTAAAGACTATTAAAGATCTACGAAAGGATTCTTTCCGAGGGGTGGAGAAGTCTCTTTATATAAAGATGGTCACTAGTCCACAGACCCATTTCGTCAAACGTAGCCTAATCTTATGGACCGACCTGAGAGGCTGTTTATTAGCGGAGAGCACAATCATAACAGACAAATTATGAATCTTATTGATTGGTCAGGTTAAGTTATGCAAACTACTACTGAGTCAGGTTGGCGCCATGCAGTTCTTGATTATCAAACGAACATAACTGCTGTGTAACAGCGGACTCACCGTAATTCTATTCTTAGTGTGTATCCGGACGTGCTTAGCGAGATGGTCCGATCTCATGAACCGTTTCCGACACTCGGGACACTCGAACCTTTTTTCACCGGTGTGTGTCCGCCGGTGACGTTGCAGCTCATCTGATCGAGTGAACCTGGACACAGCGAGTGGGAGTTAAATTAGTGAGATTATTTTAGTGAGTAAGGTTAATACTCATGTGTTCTTTATTAATCATAACATTATGTAATATACAGCATGTTAAGAAAACCCTGTCCGACCCGTGAAGGTGTTGTTAGGTATCGATAACTGATTCTACTAATAGACACAAAACCGGGCTAAACTTAAAAAAAAATCCCCTAAAAAAATAAATATTATTTCGCAAAAAGAGGTAACTTAATAAATGTGCGATAAGCACCCTTCCGCGGGGGGCGGGCGGTAGGGCACGCGGCACGTGGTCGCATCGCTATTCGCTCATAATAATACCGGTGTTGTCACTTTTTTTAAAATTACCAAATTTCGGGGAAGTTGGAATTAATTCGCGGGAAAAAAAGATTATTTCAAAATTCATTTGTATTAGTACTATGATGATTACGTAAAATTTTATATTATATTTGGTCATGTGTTTACCTAACCTTTATTATCCTTATGGGTCGGACAGGGTTTTCTTAACATAATGTATAATAAACGCCCGGAAGGGTAGTTGGGGCAAAAGGGGTCGCCGCGCGCATTTATGCAATCGTCGCGAGCCTTAACCCGTGCTTTCAGAATAAATGATTGTGAAGATGGTTTTATTGGTAAAACAGAGACGATCTACTACAACCAAAATGTTTGAAAAAAAGAAAAAAAAACAGAGACCTGAGGCTGGTGGTCTGTGGTAGTCCACTGATCAACAGCCTGAGGCTGTTGTGAGCTTCAGTATGCTCATATTGAAGCTCACAGCAGCTGATTATTGGTGGCTGGTGGTTAGTGGTGGTTAGATTGGTTTATTAACTGTCAGTGTGCAAACCACAAGTGGTACAAGTTTACGGTAAAAGCAACTGCAGCCGTTGACACTTCTACGTCTGCCGTTGTCGCGTGCTGTTCGTGTGAGCACTCACCAAACCACTTACAAAGCATTCTCTTTAAAGACACCTAAATTAACTTTTATTAAAAACTCCACCATCCAACTTTGAAACACTGTCTAATATAAAAAGTATGTTATTTCATTGATCACATATTGCGAAGGTGGGTATAAAAAGAACCGTAAGAATGTGTAGGGAAAGAATGGTTTTCAGATCAAATGTTTCAAAACAGGGTAAATAGAAATGGTAAAGTGAAAGAAAGGATGACTCGATTTACCTCTTGCCACAGAACAACCAGTTGCAAAGAAAAGGTCTTTCGCCCGAGTGCCACCTGAGATGCGCTCGGAGGTGTGACGTTTTCCCGTACACTTTGTTGCAGCCCGCTATGTGACATACATGCTGCTTCTTGCGGTCAACCAGGCGGCTGTAATGAAAATTTTCTTATTAGTATCATGTGAAAAAAAAACACTCATCCTTTTTATATTATAAGATTAATAAAGCCAATATATATAGCTATAATATATATGTATGATAAAAAATTATTGCAATGCAAAAAAGAATTAACAATCTGACTACATAATTTAAATTATAATGATACAGAGGGATCGTTTCCCATTTTGTTACTTTCATATTTACAATTAACGGAGCCTTCAACTACAGGCATTTCTATGCTTAAATGGAGACTCCTTGACATGTAATGTAAGACAAATTTATATGAAATAAACTTATTTTTATTATTATGTGAAACAAGTATAGAGTGAAAGAATTTTAGCGAATGATCTGACAAACAGTCCTTTTCAATGTCTAGTTGTGCTGCTTTTTTAAAAAAAAGTTGCCCTTCACTAGGGATTACTTCGGTATCGTGGCTGCGTGCGTTTACAAACATTTAAACTCACATGGAACCCTGCAGGCCATACAAATATTTGTTCCATGCGGGAATCGAACCCGTAATAAGCAGTGCAACTGTTGATCGCTCAGCCAATTGCGACATATACGCCTAATATATAACCAAATATGAGTTTATGGAAAAATAACTTTTAATTATAATAAAATTCACTGTATGCAACAACTTCAAATTATTTATAACTCTTTCAAAAGTCCTTGTCACTCTAAACATACTTAATGGGATTAAAATAAAGTTCATATTTGCATAAATTGAAATAACGTCACTTTGGAAGATACTTGGAAAGAAAATTTCAATATATTATGTAAGTATTAACTGTATGGCCACAATAGTTTACAATAAATTACAAAGTGGTTGGAAAGTGTGAAGTGAAGTCTTTCCAACCACTTGCTAATTTATTGTATTGTTGTTTATGAGGAGACTACTTGAATTACTTAAGATTGATGAGGCTTTTGGCTAAATTTTGTAAATAATGTTGTAAATTACAATTAATAAACCAAATATTGGCCAACGTTTCGTTATAGTATTCACCGCTACAACCATCATGGCTTAACCTGTCGTATGCCGGAACGTAGATCTACGTTCAAAATAAATTATCGTAGTCTGCCGAAGCGTATATTTGCGCAAAAATATGTGATATTGAAAATTAACTTTCTGAGTAGAACCGAGTCTTAAATCAGTATGAATGCATTCAATCATTCAGATTATGAACGTGTCAATCTAAAATGTTATTTAAATATATAAACGGGCGGCATACGAGAGGCAAAGCCATGATGGGTATTTGTTCATAATGAAAATAACGGTTACACTTCGAGAATATTCGCGCGGGGGGCCGAAGATTGCCGAACGGAGTACTTGTACCCAACATGGCTTTGATCATATTGAAAATCACTAGGTATATTAAATTGCTTTAGGTGTGGGTTGTCAGAGTATAAATGGAAGGGGGCATTTATGTTTTATAAGTGATTTCATCAGAATGAAATTTCAGCCTAAGAAGCCATATTGTGTTTTCGCTAAGCGATTTAGCTTACTTTTTTCTTAGTATTCGGCTCCTAAGGACTGTTCTAAATGAAAAATATTAGAATTACATATTTTTTTTCCGAACTGGGTTATATTCGCCTGAAACACAAGAAAGTTCAGGCATAAAACATTATGTGCAGTTGACTAAGAATTAATAAAAACTACTGAATTAGTGTATGATTTGATAAATAATTTATTATATTAGCTAGCGATCGAAGTTTGGCCAAAATCAGCAGTTAGACTGGGAAAGCGGACCCTAGACTCCAAAGCTGAAAAAGCTCGGATGCGACTGGGATTGACGCCGAGTTGATGATGAAATTAGCTAGCGACTCTTTGTACAACAAAAGACTACTCACTTCTCGCCCTGGTCGCAGTTGGGGCAGGTGCAAGCGACCCTCTTCATGAGCCGCTTGCCCGCCTGACTGGGGCTGTTGGGCCGCAGCTTGGCGGCCTCGCATTCGGCAGGCTGCGGCGTGCTGGCCGCGCTGCCGTTACCGCTTGAAGTACTCACGCTGACGACTTGCCACTTGCCAGGTTCGTTAGGGTCCTGCTGGATTTGTTGGCCTGGAGAAACAATGATAACGTCTAAGATAAACAACGAACCTGTCTTTTTTGATGGTATTATCAATTTTCAATGGGAATGTAAATTCTAAATATGAATAGTTGGTATTTTATGTCTTTATGTTAATTACACTAAAGTATTTTTAAGTAGAGGCGATACAAAAAACTAATAATTAATTTTAATTACACTCTTTCCTACTAGTTTCTTGCAACGAGTTTGAAACATTTTATTTGATATTTATTTTTTATATGAAGTATGTGTCTGTGTGTATGTATGTACTAAATAAATACATTTTATTTCTTCTTTCTTTCTAATATTTACATGTAGGTGGTTTATATTATAAAGGGTGTATCTGACATCGACGCACAATCTGAACCACCCCGTGGTGGAATTTTTGATATATATATTAATAGTTTCACTTTAGACCGTTCATAATTGCTATACTTTTATAACAGAATAAGTTTTTAAAGTAAAAATTTATTAATTGGCTGATTACAAAAAAAATGGCAGTGAAAACAAACCTCGATAAACTATCCTATCAGCTAATTTAATAGTGTTCACATCAGGGATCAACGTCATACCTACAAACCCGCACGGCGGCACGCTTACAACGTTCAAAGGCTGAGCCGACCCTTTTTTTAAACACTGAGAATTCTGTAACCTTTCATTGACGACATAAATGACTATCATATTTTTATTACTGGCATGCAGTCTAGCCTTTTCGCGAAGTTTGCGTTACAATGTCAGATACAGCCTGTATATGTACATCAAGCTACTACAAATTACAATGTGTCAAATTTCTTTATTGGATTCTAAACTTAATAGCTAAGGCATTAAGGCTTAAGATTGATAGGGAATATTTGATTGTTTCGGGTAACTTGACCAGCTGTCGTCCGTATAAAATTCAGTCATGACTGACATATCAATGCACAGCCTAAACAGTTAGTTCGAGGGACATGTATATAGACATATGTTTACCAGATATAATAAAATAATATATTTACAATAATGCTTATAATACCCATCTAAAGTTCGCAATAATCGAAGGTGCATAAAAGTTGGAATACCTATCACTTAGGAATCGGTATTCTACGGTCATGGAAGCCAGCTCTTAATTCTGGTCACGGGATTAAGAGCTGGTAAACTGATATTACACAAAAAGAATATATTATACTGTCATAATTAATAAAAAAAAAATGTAATGTAAAATGGCTGTGGCTGTTATTAACTAGCGCTTGGCCGCAATCCCGCCTGATGGTAAGCAGTGATGCGATCGTTGATGGTAAAGCGCGCTAGTTTATTAAGAGCCTATTCACTCAGAAAAACTGAGCGAATAGGAAGGAAGACGGCAATTGAGCGAGGTGATGCAATGTTAAACCCAACAACACGACCAACGATGCTGCGCCAAAGGGAGATTGATCTGAAGACCCTCCACGACCAAACTCCCAACACAACAACATTTGGCGCATCGTACCCGGCAGACATCGCAACACAACTGCTCAGACCCGTCCTCCGTACGGCTTCACCGGACATCATGCCGGAACACGACAAGTCGTTTGGCGGCAAGACTTGTGTGTATTGTCTGCATTGTGTGAGTGTGTGTGTGACTGGAAAATGCAAATATGATTGTGATGCATATTATGTGTGGTGTAAGTATGATCAAAAATTAAAATCAAGCCATTAATGTAAATTAGCCAACACAAAGCTATTTTTGGGTGACAATAGTTGTATTGCTAGGGGTGTAGCAAACTTTTCTTTGAATATATTTATTTGAGACAGACAGACAGTGGTGAAATATCAAATTCACTGTATGTAGGTAAATCTTGCCAACCAACACTAAAAGGATATATGATTATGAGAACTTTATTTATTTATTTATACATTTGAAAAAGGAACAGAAACATGTTTTACAAACAATATATTATTATTATTTGATCTAATCATTTTAGTGTAAAGATAATAGAGCATTCTTATATTATACAATGTCGTCTGGGTGCATATATTATTATAGTCGTCCTCCGTAGTGCAGCGGTTATATATTTCTGCTTAAAAAATATAATAGGGTATTTACTAAAAAAACGAATTACTCAGTCAGTCAGATTTCCAAAAAATACTCGACACAAATTTTTTCTCTTTTCATATAAACAAAAAATGAAGATGATACAGTGCGTTGAAATCAGCATCAGTGACATCACCAGCCACCACTCCTGATCTTTGATGCCTTTTATATTTGTCAATCTTTATTGATTTGAGTGCAGTGTCTCAAGACAAAAGTCTTCGACCAGTGTGTGTTGCCAGTGATGACTTATGGAATTGAGACGTGGTCGCTAACAATGGGCCTTATAAGAAGGCTCAAAGTCGCTCAAAGGGCAATGGAGAGGGCTATGCTTGGGGTTTCACTGCGCGATCGAATCAGGAATGAGGAGATCCGCAGAAGAACGAGAGTAACCGACATAGCCCGAAGAATTGCAATACTGAAGTGGCAATGGGCTGGACACATTGCCCGTAGGACCGATGCCCGATGGGGCCGACGGGTTCTCGAGTGGCGACCACGCACCGGAAGACGTAGCGTGGGTAGGCCCCCGATAAGGTGGACCGACGACCTGGTGAAGGTCGCGGGAAACCGCTGGATGCGGGAGGCGCAGGACCGGTCGTCGTGGAGAACCTTGGGGGAGGCCTATGTCCAGCAGTGGACGTCTTTCGGCTGAAATGATGATGATGATGATTGATTTGATAAAACAAAATATAGGTATGTATCCAATATTTCCTATTATCTGAATGACGGACTAATTAGTTTTTTTTAGTCAAATACCCTATTCTAGTTAAGTGTTAGAACTGTACACTACATAAAAAATGTTTTTACTGACCAATTCTAAAAAACTACATACAGATAAAATACAAAAGAGAATGTTATACATATGGCAACCCATTTTTGGAGGGCATTCAAAGTAAGTAAATTATTTTTAAATAAACAATGTAAATATGCCCCTTATTCATAAACTCTGCTTAAAGTTAACTAGTGATTAGAGATTCTTTAATAATACATTTTTGACCTTTTAAGGTCACTTAACTTAAATCACACATTTAGAGGGTTTATTTATAAACAATGATTAAATTTAAGTGACGTTAAAAGGTCAAAAATGTATGGCTAAAGAATCGCTAATCACTAGTTAACTTTAAGCAGCGTTTATGAATAAGGAGGATTTTGTACATATTATAAAAGGCAATAAATTATTGAATATTGAAGCAAACTGCCAAATTAATCTCAGCTAGGGAAATATAAAGATAAATAAATCCACTAATATAACTCACCTATGAGAGGCTGTGCAGTTTGAGGTTGTGTCTGCTGCAGCTGCGCTAGCTGCACTCCTGGTAAACCCAAAGCCGGTACCAACTGCACCGCACCACCCAAACCACCAACACCCAACGTTGGCACCTGCAAACGCCACACTTTATACCCACAGAGCCAACCAACCAGAAACACACTAATAGATTGAACGAGTTTCAAGCCGCCGAAAAACAAAGAGGTTATGTTTTCATCATAAAATATTCATGTGTATGCAAACATAACCTTAAACGCTGTTTATGATATAAATAATATTATCAATTACGTCATCTATTGGGGTAATCCATTACAGTTGTAAACCAAGATATGTAACCAAGGAAATGACATAGTTAAATCTGTCAATTAGTGCTACGGATCCGCCCCGATAGATTGAATACATAAAGATTGTCAAGAGAGTATCCAATCATAACACTCATTTAAAAAAAAAACACTCAATAAACAGCCTTTTTAATGCTACAAACCTATATTTATTAATATTTAATTACACACAAAACATTCGTGTTTCAAGCCACAAATGTCGCGCAGACTCAAAACCGACGGCAATAAACTCATTCGGAATCTAAACTCATGACGAACAACAATGAACGGTTACGCTTCGGGAATATTCGTGCGAGGGGCCGAAGATTGCCGAACGCAATACCTGTACAAGGTTCACGGCGCGTACATTGCCTGATGCAGGTATGACAGTGACTTGTTGTCCATTTGGGGTGCTCGTTATGATCGTCTGGGAGGGTTGCTGCTGCTGTATGTTGCCCTGATCCGATACCGCCTTTATCCGTATCCAAGCAGCATGATAGATATAATAAATATAGCATTTTTAACATATTATGGGTAGTCTTCACTTACATTTTAATACATGGGATTAGTGTGATACGTAGGAATATTCAGTATCAATAATTTTAACAATTATTTAGTACTAAATAGTTGGTTCTACAAAAGTTTACGAGCTGTCTATTATAAAACAAGGCTTTCCCGACAAAGCACTTTTGTGTTTTCAACGAAGCACTAACTTAGCTCTCTTTCTAAGTACCTATATAAACGACAATGGGATAACAACCATGACCCAGCCTTATAGTTTAAATATAAATGTATTGACAATAAACAAAGTGACCTAAAAACCTTTGACAAAAACGCGGGAAAATGACAATAGGGTATTTCACTAAAAAAAAACTAGTTAATCCGTCAATCAGATGTCCTAAAAATACTAGACACGTATTTTTTGTTTTATCAAAACAATAAAAATTGACAAATATAAAAGGCATCAAAGATCAGGAGTGGTGACTGGTGACGTCACTGGTCGCTAAAAAGTGTAGCGTCTAGTGACGTCACACGCGTTTTCAACGCAGTGTCGTCTTCATTTTTTGTTTATATGAAAAAAGAAAAAAAAAGTGTCTAGCATTTTTTGGAAATCTGACTAACGCGTGACGGAGTAATTAGTTTTTTTTAGTCAAATACCCTATTGTTAAAAAAACTGTGTTGATTCTTTTTTTAGATACCTATGTAGCCCATCTCCCTCCCACTAGACAAGCAATATGAGACAAAAACGCACACTTATACACTTTTAAAGCTGTTGGAATTATTATTTAAGTAAGGTGGGACGATAATTAATAAGGTTGCTGATGATGACGAGGTACTACTTTAGTAATTCCAAGTTTGAAAGTGTTTAATACTGCTTCGGAATACTGTTATTTTTCGGTTTATAATATTTTTGATTTTAAAAATACCTAAATTAATACAGTTATAAGTGATATTTATTGTATTTTATTATGTGATTCCTAATATAAAACGGGCATATTGGGCACTGAAAGAGTAGACCGGTTAGCAAATGAAGCAATTTGTGATGGTGATGTGTTCCCCTTTGTAAAATACTGCTATGACTTAATTAACATGCCAAAAAAATTCTATATGAATGTTGGAATCGATTGTGGATGGATAGTTGCCAGCAAAAGAGGAAATACTATAGGTTTGTACAGGATCATATCTCACATAAACCTTGGTCTTCCAGGTTAAACATTGATAAAAAGTCAACATCGATTTTATGCCGATTACGTTTAGGTCATGTGTCGACTGCAGCTCATCTGAACAAAATTAACATTTTAACAGATCCATCATGTCCTTATAGAGAGTACGGTAACAGTAATAATATTTTCTTTTCCTGTACTTTGTATGATAGAACACAGTTCATTTCGAACCTGATATCCTTATCTATTTCATTTCCTACTTCTATTACTTGTTTATTAAGTTTATGTAGTCTAGATGTATATAAGTTATTAATTCAGTTTGTACATATTCATAATTTAAGACTTTAAATTATTCTTGAACTTTCCTATGTACCTACCAATCCTTTCATCCTAAATTCCCGATCCCGTAATCTTATTATATTGTTTGTTTCCCTAACTTTGATATTTGGCTAAAGACATTCGTCATAGCCATAAAGGAGAAAAAAAACCAGTTTAGAGCTGTTGCCGTAAAGGAATTACGAATGTTAGTGAATATACCACATTAGAAAGTAGTTTGAATAAATAGATAAAGAGAAATAAAGATAAATATAAAAGCCTAAATGACATGATTCTACCAGCTTAAAAGGACAATGGCCAAAATTATTTTTTGTGGGACACATCACACAGCACAACTACACACATCAAAAGTGTCTAGGGATCAAGCATTTTTATGCGGATTTCTTGAGATTGAGATGTGGCTTTGTAATAAATTTATGATTTTATAAATTTATATGGATCCTTTTTGGTGCATTTCATAATTTGAATCAGGAACTGTGAATTAAATTCGAGTAAAAGATGAAAATCAGCTGTCAATATTTTCCCTATAAAAACATACAACGCATTGAAGACATTATTAGTGCTACTGTTTCCCTACTACTGATTAAAACCAACGTTATTATGGAGCGGCGACGTCATTTAAGCAGGGAAGAAATGCTCAGAGCCGTGGGAATGATAGAAGCTGGTTCCCGGCAACGTACTGTGGCTTTAGCTCTGAATACAAGTCAGAGTGTTATCAGTCGACTTTGGACACGTTACCGAAGCACTGGTACCGTGGCTGAGCGCCATGGAGGACGGTATCGCTGCACCACACGGAGACAAGACCGATACATTCAAATCTTAACTCGAAGAGCTCCAACAATAACCGCCATGATGTTAGCCGTGAGGCTTCATCACTCTTCAGGGAACTTAATTAGCGACCAAACAGTCAGAAACCGCTTGCATGAAGTGAACCTTCATTCCCGAAGACCGCTACGGGTACCACCTATAGAAATGCACAATCGTAGGATTCGATATCAATGGGCTCTTGAACACAGAAATTGGGCAGAAGAACAATGGCGTTTCGTGTGCTTTTCTGATGAGTCTCGTTTTGGTATGAGACCGGATACAAGACGTATACGACACTGGAGAACCCCTGGACGCCAACAGCGATTAAAATCCTGCCAGGAAGTCCATCCTTATAGTGGTGGAACCATCATGGTATGGGCGGGTATTTGGATCGGCGGAAGAACTGAGTTGATTTGAATCAGAGGCAACCTCAACGCTCAAATTTATGCTGAGACGATTGTATCAGACGTCATCGTTCCTCTACAAGTGCAAATCGGTCCCTTATTTCAGTTAATGCATGATAATGCACGACCGCACACCGCAAGAGTTGTAAGACAGACTCTCGCCGCAGCTAACATCAATGTCCTGCCCTGGCCTGCTCAGTCGCCAGACTTGAACCCGATTGAGCATGCATGGGATATGCTACAGAGAAGAGCTCTGCCGAATATGGAGGGTATCCAGTCGCAAGAAGACCTTTTTTTGTTGTTGCAACGAACATGGGCGGCCATTCCACAGCGTGATTTGGATGAACTCATTTTGAGTATGCCAAACCGATGTTCTTGTGTTGTTAGTGTTCGCGGTAGAAACACGGATTATTAATTGTTTAAGTTACCCAATAAAATTTTAGAGAAAACTGTTATTTCAGTCTTTTTTTCGAACTTTTGTGTTAGTGGTTCAAATGTCAAATATCCCTTTATTAGGAAAATGGCAAATTTCTTTTTTAATGCAAAGGTGACTTGGTTTATCGTTACTGTGACAAACGAAAACACTTTATTTGATGAATCCTTAAAGAAAATTTTAATTAATATCAATCAGGAGAAAAGTTATTGCAAAAATATATGTTGATCCCTAGACACTTTTGATGTGTGTATTTTGAAATACATATTTGAAGGCGCGGGGATAAAACACGTGCGTATCCTCTCCGTGAGTCATGCCACGCTATTAACAGTCGTAGGTCATATTTTGTGTGCTCTAGATCTAGTGGAAACGTAGACCCACATTGTCAAACATATGAATACAACGCAGAGTTGGACCCACGCCTCAATGGTTGGTAAAAAAAAAGCTGTCATTACCCTTTATTACCCTTTCTAAATAATGTGTTAGAAAATGACACCTGATTGTCGTTTGCTTAACCTGAAGGCCAAATCTCATAATTTATGACGTTTAAAAACTAGTTACAGTCTCATCTCGGCAACAAACAAATGTCAAAATCTTGCCAAAATGTTGGGAAATTAGAGGTATTTTTTGACAGATTGAGACTGAGATCAGACTGTGAACGTTCTTAAAATTAGTAGAATTAGACCTCAGGCTTTCATTTCGAAATGAAGTTGTATAGTCCTCGTAAAGCAGTAGATCTCACCTGTAGCGTGATGGTGGTAGGAGATTGACCAGCACCTCCCCCCTGCGCGCCGCCACCCTGCTACCAAACCAACCCGGCTTATATTTACAGCACTATGAGACATATTTATTAAAATCCTAAATTCACAGACAGAATGCACAGCCAGCGCTACTGGGTCTCGAACATAGGTTCTCGACGTGGGAGATAACGCCCTCCAAGGGTGTGGACGTACAAGGGGGCAGTAGCTTCTACTGTCCCCCTCAAAGTGTCAAAGACTCCCAAAGAAAATATTATACCGTATATCAGGATTATTACGTAATGTTACACGTTTAAATATAATCGTGGCTAAAGCTGTCTCATATGATCATATCCGCGGTAGAGTGAGTAAAAGAAAAAACAAAACCGCCTCTAAAAAAATATTTTAGTAGCATAGGGATTTTTCCTGGGTAAAAAAAATGATTCTATTTATCATTCGTCATTCAGATTATAGAAAAATATTGGATACGTATATTTTGTTTTATCAAATCAATAAAAATTGACAAATATAAAAGGTATCAAAGATCAGGAGTGGTGGCTAGTGACGTCACTGCTCGCTAAAAAGTGTAGCGTGCAGTGACGTCACACGACTTTTCAGGGCACTGTATCGTCTTAATTTTTTGTTTATATGAAAAAAGAAAAAAATACGTGTCTAGTATTTTTTGGAAATCTGACTGACGGACTAATTCGTTTTTTTTTTAGTCAAATACCCTATTACAGAAAGGAATTAAAAAAAAAAGAAATGCCATAGTCTCCCTAATGGTTATAAATGAGGGATGAAGTTTGTATGAAAATCCGCCATTTTTTGAGGTAGGAAATCTTATCTTAATAAGGATCTTGATGTAAAAAAAACTGCCGATCATTGGGGTTTGTCAGTATATACTGTAGCTTCAATAATAGATGTTATCGCACCTTTCTTAGCAATTGTTTTTAATTCTTGTGTCACATCTGGTATATTTCCTGATTTGATGAAACTTAGCAAAGTAATTCCACTGTTCAAATCTGGTAGTACAACTGATCCCACGAATTTTCGGCCAATTTCTATATTACCAACTTTGAGCAAAATTTTTGAAAAATTTATTTTGAAACAGTTGTTGAGACATTTCAACTTATATAATTTATTGCACGTGAAACAATTTGGTTTTACAAAGGGTCGTTCAACTACCGATGCGGGCGTGGCGTTGCTAAAGAACATATTTGGGGCCTGGGAGGAATCGCAAGATGCTCTTGGTATTTTTTGTGATTTGTCCAAGGCCTTTGATTGCGTACATCATGATACTCTTATTAGGAAACTGTACCATTATGGTTTAAGGGACAGAGCTCTCGACCTTCTGACTTCTTATCTGAATAATCGAATTCAGAGGGTTGATGTTAATGGCAACAAATCTGCAGGATCTGAGGTCACCATGGGCGTTCCGCAGGGCTCAATTCTAGGTCCTTTCTTGTTTTTAATTTATATTAATGACTTACCTCATCACGTGAAGGATAATCACAACATAGTATTGTTCGCGGATGACACTTCTCTTATTTTTAAAGTCAAGCGTCAGCTAGCAAATTTTGACGAAGTTAACAATGCACTTTCGAAAGTTGGTTTAATGTAAATAACCTTCTTTTGAATGAAAAAAAAACTAAATTCATTAAATTTTCTACGCCAAATGTCAGGCAGTTAAGTACCAATGTTCAACTGAATGGAGTAGAGTTGATCCCTGTCGAGTCGACAGTTTTTCTTGGATTGACTATTGACTCCAAGTTACAATGGGGTCCTCACATTGAGAAGCTGTCGGGTAGACTCAGTTCTGCCGCTTATGCTGTTAAGAAAATTAGACAGATAACTGATGTGAATACAGCCAGAATTGTTTATTTTAGTTATTTTCATAGTCTTATGACTTATGGGATTCTTCTCTGGGGAACTTGTGCGGACATCAATACCATCTTTGTTTTACAGAAAAGGGCTGTTCGAGCCATTTACAACCTTGGTCCTAGAGATTCTCTTAGAGAAAAATTCAGAGAGGTGAACATTCTGACTGTAGCTTCGCAATATATATTTGAAAATCTTATGTATGTACATAAAAATATATCTAATTTTAAGAAAATAAGCGAAGTTCATAATATAAATACCAGGAACAAACACAATCTTGCTGTACATCACACTCGTCTCCACAGAGTAGGCAACTCGTTCATGGGTCAATGTATACACTTTTACAACAAGCTTCCCATGGACATTCGAAACTTACCCATTAAACGATATAAAACCTATATAAAGGCCAAACTTTGCAAAAAGGGGTATTATAAAATCTCAGATTATTTAGAGGATAGAGAGGCTTGGGACTGAGCTGCTCGCTCTGTTAAGCATTGTTATTAAGCAATATGCGTAATTATAACGTAAATTATTGTAAACATTTTCATTTTTAATGTCTGGACTTTAAAAAAGACGATGATCCCTGAGTTTGTTTCGGCTATTTCTTCTCAGAGGTAGTCAGTTAGGAAATGCCGGCTTCATCTAGTTTAAAAAAAAAAAAAAAAAAAAAAAAAAAAAACATGACGTGTAAAAGTGATCGGTGATCCTACTTGCTTAATAAACGATTTCATTTCATTTCATTATCGGGCACACGGCTTGTTTGTGAAGAATAGTCGGAACTTGGAATTTCAATGTAAAATTAGAACTACATCACCACGCCGGACAAATGCCACACGCAAGTGCCGATAATATGCTAGAGTAGTTTTGCTATTCGTTCAGGACCTATTGTGCAAGACATAATTATGTACATTCGACGCGAGGTAGATGTTGAATGAATTCTTCTTGCATTCTAAATATGCAGATAATATGCTAAAATAATGTTCCTCAACTTTGAAATTGAAATTAAATTGAATCTTTTATGTCACCAAAAAGAGTTCGAAAATGTCCAAGCAGACGTATCTGCCATTTAAGCCATCTTATTTTTTATTTCTTATGATTGGTGGGGAGGGGGGTACTTTCTCTTTTATAGATTTAATTAATTAATTTAAATGTTTTAGGTGTTTATTTAGGTATTAATATTTATCTAACTTATTTGTTTATAAAATGAATGTAGATTTAATGCTTATTTTATTATTTGAATAATTACAATGTATTTAACATATATACACACACATGCAAGTCACAAAAAATTTTATGTCGTTATGTTTAAGTTTTGCTATTATTTCTATTATTATCTAAATATATTATTGCGGACTGTTTTTGTAATTCTAGCGTATGGCACTCGTGGGTTGCAGCTGAAAATCAGCATTAGATGGCACATCTTGTGTTGTCATCTGACATTATGCTGAGCTGAGGCCCTTTTGGCATTATAAGCTGGGTTTTCATCGTTTTATAGTTTTAAATGTATGCATTCTGCTGTAATGTCAATAAATGCATTTTTCTTTCTTTCTTTCTAGGTATATTCGCCGCGAGGTAGATGTGGCATGAATTCTTCTTGCATCCTAAAACAGCAGATAATATGCTAGAGTAATTTTGCTATTCGTTCGGTAGTGTGCAAGATGTAATTATGTACATTCGACGCGAGGTTGATGTGGGATGAATTCTTCTTGCATTCTAAATATGCAGATAATATGCTAGAGTAATTTTGCTATACGTTCGGTAGGGTGCAAGATATAATTATGAATATTCGACGCGAGGTAGATGTGGGATGAATTCTTCTTGCATTCTAAATATGCAAATAATATGCTAGAGTAATTTTGCTATACGTTCGGTAGCGTGCAAGATATAATTATGAACATTCGACGCGAGGTAGATGTGGGATGAATTCTTCTTGCATTCTAAATATGCAGATAATATGCTAGAGTAATTTTGCTATACGTTCGGTAGGGTGCAAGATATAATTATGAACATTCGACGCGAGGTAGATGTGAGATGAATTCTTCTTGCATTCTAAATATGAAGATAATATGCTAGAGTAATTTTGCTATACGTTCGGTAGGGTGCAAAATATAATTATGAACATTCGACGCGAGGTAGATGTGGGAAGAATTCTTCTTGCATTCTAAATATGCAGATAATATGCTAGAGTAATTTTGCTATTCGTTCGGTAGTGTGCAAGATATAATTATGTACATTCGACGCGAGGTAGATGTGGGATGATTTCTTCTTGCATACAAAATATTGTTACTAGCTTAGTAAACAGACGAAATTGTGGTTAAAAAGATGTACTGATTAGTTACGAGCAAGCAAAATCTATAGTTTATAGTAGAGTTGTAACGGAGCTTCGCCTCCGCTTCCGTTACTGCGGAAGTTTCGCAAGAAATCCTAACTTCGCTTTCGCCTCCGCAGGTATAACGGAGGTTTATTTACGTATTTATTTAATAAATAACGCGCAAGCTTCGACGCTCGACAACCGTCCGGCTGCGTTTGAGCGCGAAATGGTCAAGAATCAATTAGTGCGAGACGGGAATGCGGCTAATACAATTTTCTGTTCCTTAACTTTCATTACTAGAAGGTAATATTTTTTACTAAGTGTACTACAATAATGTACGTATTTAAAATAATAAAAAAAAATGTTTTAAGTAACCATAAATGACATTTTTTTTTTCTATATTACTTTCACCTCCGCCTCCGCCTCCGTTAACCTCCGCATTCGCTAACAAGGCCTCGTTACAACCCTAGTTTATAGCATACATATTGTATCTTATTTACCGAGTTTAACATTTCAAACAACGGTCCGTATAATCCTGATAACCCTTACAAGTTATAAGATTTTTATAAAAATGTCTATCGCTAATATGTAGGATATAAGTTACCTGTACGTTAGCCAGTGAGGCTATCTGTATCTGCTGAATTTGTCCCGAAGGTGTAAGTACGCTCGCCATTTGTGGTTGAGCCTGCATCTGTACATAAAATAAGTAAATAAATCATGATTTCTTATATCAAGCATTGGACGTCCACTTTTGGTCTTTCCGGCCCAATGACTCATAATAAACGGCTGCAAGTTCACCACAAGGCAAGGTTTTCCAAGAGGTATTAACATACCGTGCAATCAAACTAATCAAGTCAACACTAATGCTGGCAAAGGTGCAGAAAACTTTCATTAGATACCTCTTCCAGAGGTTATACATTTTTTTCCCTATACGTACCCTTCCAATTATCTCTTAGGGATGTTGGGATTTAACTCATTGGAAGTGAGAAGAGACTTTGACCAGCTCACCGTAGCTTGTGAGACATTGTGGGGACGTATAGACTGCCCAGATCTTCATGGTCTTTTCTGCCGAATATTTGTGCCTGACAAATACGTCAGCCACCGTCAAAGCCGCAGGCACAATCTGTTTGTGCAACTCCCAGCAAAACCGGTAGCCAGAGCTGAATCCCCGGTCTGTCGTACCCTAAAGGTGCTGAATGCCCTTCTGATGGCCAACCCTGAATGTGACGTGTTTGTGGATAAATGGAATAAGCTTATGCGTGTATGTTTGGTCTTCTGTGAAAGAAAGTATGCGAAAGAGTCCACTAATCCAAGTTAGTTTTAGTAGTAGTTTTTAAGTTAATTAATGTAATTGTTTGTTTTCTATGTTAGTTAACGTAATTGGTTTTGTACCGTTTTAACTAACTATAAGTAAATAAATTGTGTCGACTGTAAAAATTGTTACTTATTTTTAGGGGGTATTTTTTTAAGTTTAGACAGGCTTTGTAGGCATTAATAGAATCGGTTATCGATACCGAACAATACCTTCACGGATCGGACAGGGTCTTCTTTACATATTGCATAGAGGAATTATTATTAGATGTATTTTTGGAAGGTCAAGACTGAAAATGTTTTTAAAATTACGAGAACTACACCTCAGTTCGTAGGTACCTGCTGCAACTGCGGTATGATCTGTAGATGTTGGGGCGCGTGTACCGGCAGATGTACCGTTTGGTACACCGTGTGTCCGTTCGCCACGGTCACTGGTACTTGCACAGGCACCATGCCCATACCACCGACGCCGCCTCGAACTGCGATGCCACCACCGGCACCTAAGTAAATAAATAAGGTTTTTTATGATCAATTTAGACACGTCATTTAGGTGAGAGATAAAAGCGAAACGTTCACGTTTCGGGAAAGTAACGTTTAACGTTACGCTTTTGTAACTTACTGGGGTTGCCTTAATTTTTATTATGTACGCAATGTTGGATGAAATAAAATCTTTTTATATATATATGGGCCTTGATGCCTGAAATAAATGCATAAATAAAATCTTTTTATATATATATAGGCCTTGATGCCTGAAATAAATGGATAAATAAAATAGGAATGTTTTACTACGCTTTGGAATGGGACAATAAATGTTTTGACTGATCTTATCCTTGATAATTATATGGTTTGAGTTTAGGACTACGTCAAATTTCTAAAAGTTTATCAAAAGTTGCATAAAACCAAAAGTTTTTTTTTTTTTTTCAAAATAGTCTAAAAGAACAAAAATCTTGAAATTTTAATAATGTTCGATCATATACTGGCTTTCAATAATAAATTCGTTAGAAAATCTAACTTGTACATTTATTTTATATTTTAAAAAAATATTGATTCCGTAGACTCTCTCAGACGGCAGTCGCTTCACGGAAAATATCGAAGTTTAGCCAAAATGAGCAGTTGTCAAAATGATCCAAAGCTGAAAAACTACGGATGCGACTGGGATTAACGCTGAGATGATGATGATGATGATGACGAGAAAATCTAACTTGTACATTTCTTTTTTATTAAAAAAAAAAAAATATTTATTCCGTAGTCTCATAATTCAATATTAGAAACCAATTTAACAACTAAAATATTTTGTGCTGTCTAGCTGAAAAAAAGTGCCCGGGTTCTTATAAAGCAAAGCGGCCTAAATTTGTATGCAGTATTGTGCTATGTGCTACCTATAAAAACTTCTAGGCATCAAGGATTCCTCACACTCAAACCGTGTATCTGCTACCATTGCAAATATTTCAATTCAAACATTTTTTTTTTTTTTGCATGTCTTCACAATAGTAGCAATGATTCACCTCAGTTTGAGTCCTTTATAAACTGACTTTGAAGAACGATGTCAATCCGTAAAAGATGGTGAAAGTTTTTTATTTTATGTATACCCCAATAAAAGCTGAGGGGTTCAACAATAAGTAAAAATTGCGAAGATGAATAGTATGTTTTTTTAGTCCAGTATTTTACTTCTTAACATCACCCTACAAAACAATTTGTAGTCTTAGTACTATTTTGTTTTTTTCATCTACTGAACTAAATTTATACAGAATGCAGTATGCTGTATTATAATAATCTTAATATGTGATCTAATGACAGCGACAGTGCATGAGAAATTATACACAAAAAGCAAATTAAATGTTAAAATGATCAAAATGAAAGCTAGATTAAAATGTAAGCTTGGGAATTGAAATATTAGGATGATAAAGTACGGAGAGAATTTCATAAGTAGTCGTGGTAAAAGAGACATTTCTTTTTTTTTTGTTTTTGAATATTGAATTGCGATCCGAGAATCAAGAAGAGACTTACCTAACTCTAAACATGTGTATGTTACGGATAAAAGTCAAATCAAAGTTACACCCGAGTATCCGGCTCGAAGGTACGAAAAACAAGTGCAAGTGCACCATAGTATCTTTTTTGGGAATTATTAGTGACCCGGATCAAAGTTTGTTTTATGACATTCATAGTTTATTCAATAACCAACTAGTCAAGTAGAATCCGCCGGAACGTTAAAGCTAATATAGAATTTAGGTAAACCAAACCAAAGTGTAACCACGCTACTTTTACCCGCAATATACTTAAAAATCGCGATCCAAAAAACGTAGTTGAAAATAGTCTCCACACGTGACCGAGGCACCAACCTTGTCCGTTGGGGCTCCCTGGCGACTTCGCGTCTTTCCCGTTGGCTTGCTTTTCCACAGAGGTGACGCCCGCTGTGCTACACGGGATGGTTATCGCCTGACTTGTCGGGATGGTAATCGCCTGATTTCCCTGAAGTCCCGGCAACGATATGTTCGTGCCGGGAATCGTTATCATCGGTTGGTTCCCGGTCAAAGCGCTTAGAGGAATGGTAAGGTTAGTGCCCGGGATTGTGACGGTCGCCTGCTGCTCTGTTAGCGGTGGGGGAAGGGGGGCGGAAAAACACAGATTAGTATGATAGTTGTACGTTAGAAGCCAAGAGCATGCGGTGGTGATGAGTGATGACAAATGTGACGTCTTGCACAAAGTCAGTACCCAACATTGTTTGTCAATGCACTATAGAGTCTGATTGAGTCTTAAAACGTCTGATGCTAAAATGTGTAAATTATAAGACAGCCAAAATTAAAGAAACTATTATTTTTTTCTAATTTATAATTAATTTATATAAAATACTAAATAATTTTAACGGTCAATAGACATACATGCATTGATTACTTTTTTTTTAGTGACGTATTTTTTTACGATTAAACATAGTGTCTACAGAAGACCCTATGTTTAACCTATCATATGGAAATGACGGAAAATAGAGTTTTTTAAAAGTTTTTTCAGTAAAGAGAAAATATTAATATTTTAGTTTGAAAGCAAAGCCGTTGAATGGAAAGTTAATCCCAAAGCAATCCCGAAGCTGACAGTGAGGTTAAGGCGAATCTCCATGGGCGAGAAGATCGTAGCGAGACTATCGCAGGGCCATCAAAATCCTTCTACTCTCTTAAAAAAAAAACGCTGAATTTCTCCTGTATCGTGGTCCGTTGACAAACATTTAATTCAATATGTATAAAAATTAAAAATATTATAATATTCAATATATATAGGTATAATGGTAACATCCCGGTGATCGTTTGAAGGCACTGCGTGACTGAACGTGTTGCGATTGTCTCGTCCAAGAGATGGCGCCAAAATAAGACCAAACCTTATGAAAAACGTATAGTACAGTCCGACTGAAAGTTGATGACGGCTCTGAAGTGCGCTACTCGCTGCGCAGTACCCCCCCCCCCCCCCTCACCCCGCTGACACGTGAATTTGTTACTGCGCAGTGACTCGCCTCATTTTCAGAGCCGTCATAAAGTTTGAATCGGACTGTAGTATGGCACATACCGAGTTTTAGAAAAATGTCTGCTTTGTAGAGTTTTATCTTTATCATACTTGTGAGGTTGTCTCTTTCTAAAGCTCGATATGTCATATTAACGAATGAGTACTGTACTTTTACTTAATATCCTACCTAAATAAGCGATTTTTGTTCTCTTTTTATACTTAATTTTGCAGAAGAAGAATATTTCTTGGTCAATATTTTTTAATTACTTTACCTATCCATCCGTTTAAAATATTTTTTCATTACCACGAGTTATCAAAATAACTGGAAACCTCATAAAATACAATGATCCCAATGTTTTCATTTATAATTTATAGTAATATCAATATAAATTATAATGTGGCACAAAAATATTCAACTTCTGCAATAGGAATAATAATACAAATTTATTTTAGTAGCACATACCAGTAGGTAAATGCATGACATTCTGTAGGAAGCCAGCGGGCAGGACGGGTGTCCTTACAAGCTGGCCGTTGACCAAACTCACTTGGCCCATGCCCGAGAAATTCTGGAAAAAAAAAACATTTTTAACACAAATCTCCTCTTATTTTGGCGGGACTTCTATGGGGTGTTACACGTGTAACTTGTTCGGGTAGCAATACATGTTGAACAAAAACTGAGATGAGCAAATTACTTCATACAGTATGTTAAGAAAACCCTGTCCGACCCATAAGGATAATAAAGGTTGGGTAAACACATGACCAAATATAACATAAAATTTTACGTAATCATCATAGTACCAATACAAATGAATTTTGAAATAATCTTTTTTTCCCGCGAATTTATTCCAACTTCCCCGAAATTTGGTAATTTTTAAAAAAGTGACAACACCATTATTATTATGAGCGAATAGCGATGCGACCACGTGCCGCGTGCCCTGCCGCCCGCCGCCCGCGGATGGGTGCTTTAACGCACATTTATTAAGTTACCTCTTTTTGCGAAATAATATTTATTTTTTTATGGGGTATTTTTTTTTAGGTTTAGCCAGGTTTTGTATGCATTAGTAGAATCAGTTATCGATACCTAACAACACCTTCACGGGTCGGACAGGGTTTTCTTAACATACTGTATATTCAGCTTTCATTCGGTTTGTACGATCAAAAAATTTCGTTTAGCATGTATCCTCGCACAATAGTTAAAGTCAAATTTTTAGAGAGTATCTTTGTGCGCTGTAATCAAACGCGATTTTTTGGCATTTAAACTGTAAATTTTGTTAGTGTCTGTCTACTATGTGGTTTATTTAAAAGTTAGAGATAAGTCCTCGTTTATACTTTGTTCAGTAATTAGGGCAGTTGCAGCAGTAGGGAGGGGGGAAAAAGTGCCTCCCGCTGCACCCACCTGGGTACGCCCATGAGTCTGAATGAGTTACCTGTGCATGCTGCGCTGGTATGAACAAGGCGTCCTGTCCATCCACGGTGACGGCCTGCATGGGAGCCACGCCGCCCACGCCGCCCACCAGGCAGCCGCCGTACACACCCTGTTGTTGCTGTAGGCAAACAACACATTTTATTCCTACTCAAATTTTTAACCACCGGTAACTGAAAAGTTGGGTGGGAATCAGTTGTCATAATAATCAAAAGCATAAAATTTAATTGTGAGAGAGAACACAATAGGCCATACATACAACGTAATTTTTTGTTTACGCGAAACCTGAATATACTTTATTCAGAATAAGCAACTAAATCGATCCCAATCATTTTATTCAGAAATTGTTGCAGTTTGGCTACCGAGCGCACCACGCAGCTTACGATCGATAGATCATAATCCTGCGCACGCCCGCGCAACAGCTGACGCCAGAGGTCAATACACCGTTCGCCCGCCAGTCGAGCAGAGCGTGGACCATATTTTTATTGGGACAGTAAAGTAGGATAACAAGCTCATAACTTTGTGGTTATTCATGATATCTTTTTGAAATTTTATACATAGATTCTTTACTTAAAAGTACTGGACACGTGTTTCAGGGTTTGCAAACAAAAAATATTGTTGTATATGTAAAACAACACACTATGTTCTGCCTTAAGACACAGAGTGGTGCTGACAATACGACAATAAATTAAACATCGTGTTCCTTTACACAATCTCAGTCTACCCATAAAAAATCATATAAATATGTCCATTAGTTTAGTCACAAGAAATAAGTTTTCATTTTTCACAATTTCTACATGATGTACATGTTGATAAGGAAGCGCTTACAGGTTAATGGTCGCCGCATCCTGTAGTAGCAAACTTTAATAATAATGGCGCGAAAAAAGCAAGTCGATACAGGATCGCGCTGTCGCCGACCGGAGGTCAGTGAACCGATATTTTTAAAGGATGTTCTATTGCGTTTGCAATTTTATGCGATTTAGTTTGTTAAAAATTTTATTTTCTTTATTTTTGATGCTAGGTTTTTTTTCTATGGTTTAGGATTATTCCTATAAACCAGCATTGTTCGTGTTTTCATTTATTGTCGTATTGTCAGCACCACTCTGTATAAATATAACAAGCAAGGTAAATATACAAAAAAGTCATTAATAAAAACAACAAACATTCCAATAGTCATTAAAAAATCGCAGTTGTAAGCATTTTAAATGCATTTTATCAATATAAATTGTTTATCATTTAAGAACTCGACAATAGTACATTTGATATTGCATAGGTATGTGTTGAGGGGAAATTCCACCTGTGTGGCACTATGTGACACTTTTCTACACAATGTACAGCTAAAATGTTTATTTTGGAGGAACCAAAAATCAAGTAAAGTTGTCTGCATGGTTAGCGCAGTGGTTAAGCTATTGACTGCTGCGCTGCGTGTCGTGAGTTCGATTCCCGCACGGAACGAACATTTGTATGATCTACAAGTAGTTGTTCCGGGTCTGGATGTTGGTGTATGTGATTTTATATGTTTGTAAACGTTTGTAAACGCACCCACGATAAAGGAAATACTCCTAGTGTGTCGCAACGTTTAAAAAAACACAAATGTGATATAAGAACAGTATAGTAAGTAGTACATAGTACTTCAATATCCTTTTAGTAAAAATATTCATTTTGACATTACAAAAAGTTTCTTCAATTTTATTCATTTGTGTAGATTTTACATAACAAACAAAGTTAGGTAAAAACCTTCAGCACTGAAACAATATACATACACACATAAAGAGTGTATCTGACATCGACGCACAAACTAGTACCATGGATCCAGTACATGATTCTGAACCCCCCAGTGGTGGAATTTTTCGTCGGCCTTTTCATGATTTAAAAAAAATATATGCGTTTTTTTTTACTTCGACTGTTCATAATTGCTAAACTTTCATAACCCAATAAGATTTTAAATTAAAAATTAATTAATTCGCTAATTACACAAAAAAGCGCAATGAAAAGAAAACTGGAAAAACTATCTTTATCAGCTGATTTAATAGATTTCACATCAGGGATCAACGTCATACCTAGAAACACGCACGGCGGCACGCTTGCAACATTCAAAGGCCGGGCCGACACTTTTTTTTAAACAGTGTGAAATCTGTAACTTTTCATTAACGACTCTCATAATTTTATTAGTGGTATGCGGTCTAGCCTTGTTGCGAAGTTTGCGTTACGATGTCAGATACACCCTGTACATGGCCTTCATATAATCTGACCAAGATTATGTCTGGACTTTAAAAGAGACTGGGATCTCTTAATGTTTCGGCGTTTCTTCTCAGAGTATTCAGATATGATAAGCCAAACTCATCTAGCTTAAAAAGAATCATGACTTTGACATTGACTTATAATAGTAGTTTATGAAACTGTTACATATTTTTTAATAGTATCACACTCGAGTGTGTAATACCTAATTATGTACCTACAGTTTCATACATTACTTTATCTAATCTCATACATTTTAAGAAACAATTATAATTATATAAGAAACAATTATAATTATATAAGAAACAATTATAATTTAATCAATTATGTGTCCAGCCAAACACAACGACTCGCAATGCAAAGAAACGTATTTGGCGCCAAAATTCTGCACCCTGCATCAAAGCGCACGCGCCAAAGCGCGCGCAGCCACAGATAAAAAAAAATAATTATAACATTATTTTGTTAGAGAAATAATGTTATAATTTAATTTTTTAATATCCTTTCGATATACTATGGGTAAAGTACGTCAATATAAACTCCTTTTTAGTTTTATATTTTTATTTTTTTGATATGAGAGTAGATAAAAGTGTTTACATTAATTTAACAAAGGATACTTACTTGCAACAACTGTGGGTGAATTTGCAACAGTTGCTGTGGCGAGTTCTGATACGTTGCACCCTCTCCTGATACTACGCCGCCTCCTAACAACGACTGAAGTTGTTGCATTGATATTACCTGAAAAAAAAATACATTACTATTTATTTTTCTTTGGCTCAAATAATTCCAATAATTCCAACTTCAATTTCAATTTTTTTAAAAGTGACAACACCATTTAGACGGTATTATTATGAGCGTGCCCTGCACCCTTCGCATGCGCATTTATTGCCTACCGCACGTGTATTAAGTTTTTTTGTTTACAATGTGGTGGTAAAAGATTGATCAACTCACCTGTGGTTGTTGTACTTGAATTCCATTTGGAACCGAATTTGCTGCATTCACTATTGCCGCTGACAACTCGTTGCCCTGAAAACAAATGAAAATAGCATTGTAATACTAACTTATTATTATTAAAGTAGTTTTTAAAAAACAATTAAGACTTATTCAAAAACGAAACGATCCAAGAGAAATTAAAACACACATAAAAGTATTGTACCCAAGTATGTGTCGGCCCACACACAATGAAGGGTTGAATTCATCTCAAAAACAAACATAACATTGTAGTTGAAAAACATGTCCGGCAAATGTAAGTGTGTAATTGAAACTTTAGTTTAAAAAAAAACGTGTCTCTCACCGATAACCCTTGCGCCCTCAACTGCTGTACCACAGCAGAACTGATAACCCTGAGCTGCGGTTGTTGCTGCTGCTGTTGCAAGTACTGTTGCTGTATAGCAGCTATCGTGGCCGCATCGCCTTGCACTTGTTGCTGTATCAGTTGCGCTTGTTGTTGCGCCTGTTGTTGCGCCTGCTGTTGAGCCTGTTGTTGGGCCTGTTGTTGCTGTTGCGCCTGTTGCTGTTGCGCTTGTTGTTGCTGGGCTTGTTGCTGTTGCGCTTGTTGTTGCTGCTGTGGGCCTGTAATTAAAAATTTTGGGTTTTATGAAGAGTGTTTAGTAGGAAATATTTATTTTATTTTGCATAAATGACCTGGGTGCTCTTATATGACATTCACGAATGTTTTAAAAGCAACAATTATTTTCCTAATTTATCAATGACATTGTTCGATGTTTGACACTTATTATAAAATATTTATCTAAATTTCTATGTCAATTAAATTGATTATTTGTTATTATTTTGGAACACTAATCACAAAAGCTTCCAAAAGATTTCACTGTTAGTGTCCTTAACAGAAACTAGATCCAGACGTCCAGTACCTACATTTTTACATGTGTAACTACTTGACTGATGCAAAGCTGTTTTTGTGATATATGAAGAACAACGGATGTCAATCACTTGGTAAGTGGAATAATAGAAATAGAGATAAGTTATTAAATACTTACTGAAGTGTTGCTGTTGGTCCTTGTTCTCTTGCTGTTCGGGACCCATTGTGGCGGCGCCGAGCCGGCTGCACGTCGCCGCCAGGAGTGCCAACGGCGACTGCGTCCCGTTACCTTCCTAAGAAAATGTGCTTTTAATAGATCACATATTTGTCCATAATAGCCCACCTGCACTCCATTAAACTACTTAATTATATTTTATACCAGTCTATTAAATTCCCCAGGGAGTAAGCAAGGCCATTAAGGGGCCGTTCAAATATTACGTAAGCAGTTTTATTACAATTATTTATTATTATTACTTCGGAGTTACAACCTGGGAGTAAATTTCCTATCTCATAGATAACACACACACAGATCAATCGAACCTAGAGAGATCAAAGATATTACCTATCAATTAGGTTGTAGCTTGCCTTATGAATTAAGTATATAGGTATACTACTGCAAAAATATTACAATGTCTTTTCATTTATTAATCCATCCATTAGTGGAAAAGATATTGTGAATGAATTCTATTCAATATGCATTAAAACCTTCTTGTATGCATACATACCGACCTTGTTAAGAAACTTCCCTATTGTAATTTAAATTTAAAACATTATGATAGATTGCTGTCCTCTGTGAAGGATTGTTGTGTGGAAACAAAGTATGAAGTATAAGTACTTTATCTACATATGGCATTATGTTGTCACAAGAGTATTAATTACCATAAAAATATGTATTTACTGACAAACACAACTGGCTTCAACAATTGAATTAAATGCTTTTTATACGTAGCAAAAAATACTTAGTACTGTGGAATAAAATAAAGATGTATTTTAACTTATTTCAAAATTAAACTTTGTATACAATTAGGAAAAATCGGTACAACAATCGTTAAATGCTGAATTTCCGGGGAAATCATTTTAAATGATAAGATTGAGTTAATCTTTTAATTGGTTGTTTGGCATTAAATTAAGGAGTTTATGTGAATCAAGGTGTAGTGCTGGTTCATGAATTGATTTTTTTTATTTATTAGTTTTGGGATATGTTATCATATCAGTTTAGGGGTGATTTTTAACACAGATCCCTTTAACACGGATTTTTCTAACCAAACACAGTAATATTGCTAACAAGATTAATATAGATATAAACAAATGAATAAGAAAATTAGGGATATATAGAACCACAATTAAGCGGCACAACTTCTTTGTCATATCTAAAGATGGTACAGATAAAATGGACTGTATTATACCTATATCTCAGAACATGACAGTCTCCTTTTTATGTTGTTTAAAGTTTTTATTCTTAACGAAGTTTATATTTGTGAGGGTCAGATCTATTTTCAACAAGATCATCTTAGGAGCGGGGTGAGTATCTTGTCATTATTCATTTCATCATTTATGATAAAGACCATATATGTAAATCAAGGCCATTGACATTTTGATGCAATTTGCTAGAGACCTATTGCATCAGAAACAAACAACATTCAATCGTAATTTGTAAAATTACTTACTTAAGTGAAAAATACTTAATAATATGGTATGGTATTAATCTATGAAAATTTATAGACCTTTTTCACTCTCTTGTAAAGTTGCTATTTTTCAATCATCTGATAAAAAGTAAAAAATAAAAGGAGTTGTTTATTGTGCTAGAATTTTATTTTGCGATGGCATGGTAAAGTAGGTATGTATAGGATTTTATAACAAGGTTTTGCCTTGTATTTTTTTTTTATTAGGTATATAAATTATTTGATGATTTCTGTAAAGCAAAAAAAAGAGGTGGCAGGAGAATATCAAGCCCTTTGCATAGCATGGGAAATTGTATTGTTTAATAAACAATAATATAAAGTAAGGGAATAAAATTAGAGTATATATAGTTTAGAGAATTAAAATTAGTGGTGTAAAAATACTGACAGATAACTAAATATAAGTGGAAAGAAAAACAGTGACAAATTTAAGTTTTTGGATTGCTAAAAGCTCGTTATAACGGGTGTAACTATTGCAGTTTCTATACATGTTTTATCGAAGTTCGGCCGCATATCGCACAAAGCAATTGGGGACGAAATAAAAGAGGGGGAAAATATCAGCGGCGTCGCCCCAGGCTCTTATAACTCGCTCAAAGGGAGAACCCTTTTTGATGACAATATTAAATCTAAGCAGGTATGTAGCTATAAAAATATCACTTACGAAATACACGCATGTTGTATAATTACAATGCTCACCTCATAAAAACGTGATGTTAACATTTCAAAATTAGTGAAATTATCAAAATAGAGTTTGACTTAGAAATCGGTTTGTTTTTTTATTTCATTTTGTATTTCCTGTCAAATTGTCAATCGTTGGTCATCTGTCAAAATTGTGGCTGAAGAGCCGAAACATGATAGGTAGGTACAAAACGAAAAAAGTTATCCGCATAGACAAAATGATCTCTATACGTTGTTCGTTCATAAATTATTCATTCTTATTTCATATTTTTGATATTTCTGTTTTTGTGAGTTTTTTCCACGGACTTGTTTTTCTTCCACTTAGCCTTATGTGCACGGATAAGTTAGTTTCACAAGTGTAACATATTAAGTTTTACGTTGCAACAGTTCACAAAGTTTATACATCGTAATAGTTGTGAGTCGACACGCCTTTTCCTAACAAGTGCCGGGAGTCGTGGCAGGCAAGGCCGCCGCCGCCCTTTGATCCACCCACCTCAAATCGCGTGACTGATTCTTATGCAGCTGCTAAGTAGGCTATCAGAGCAACATATTATATCGAACACGTTAATTTTAGGTAAGTACGCAAGTTGCCTTTTACTTTACGACTTTAATTAATTTGCATGAAACAACTTTTAATTAGTGTAATTTAAAATGGCTACCTGTAGAAACATCGACGTTTCAATGTATTGACTGGTTTTTTGGATTATTGCTTTTTAGCGGGTGTCATATTTTATATATTTTTTTTACAGTTGCATTAGAATTGGGTGGGGAATTAATTGTATGAGGAATCGGAGGAGGACGCTGATGCTATTTCGGCAAGGGAGTTGCTAGCAACACGGTCACAACCTCCTGCGTGTGGCCTGGCGGGCCCCACACGGCCGGGGCCGCACTCGCCCCGCCCTCCCCCTGCACCGACCGACACGAGACCGCTGCCCGCTGGCGTCCGATCTGTTACACAATAACACTGCATCCTTTCACTTTACACTCTTTACCTTGCTGGTTTTGTCCTCGTTTATGTATTCTACCTTCACTTTTGTGGGCTCAGACGACATCATCTACTTTACACTTGCAAACAATTATTTCCCTTTGTTCACGCACAGAAAGCACCATTCTCACGACCGGCCGCCAAACTGCGGCGAGCGAACTGGCAAGTCGGGCCGAGCGCGCTCGGCAATTTTCGGAGATCCGCCTCCCATCGCGTTCGGATTTATGTCTTTTATTCTCATTTTTAGCGAAAATCCCAGTTTCTTAAGCATTTGGAAGCTGCTCCAGGGATCAAATAATTCATCATGTAGTTTATTTTTAGTTTCAATCCAAAGATGGGTGTATAAAACTCAATATAAGTTTGTTTTTCAACTTATCGGAAGTTGTCTCCGTCTCACTCTAACCGAGACAGGTCTTGATTATTGGTAGGCAGCAGCTGCGCCTCTCTCCTCCTCCCCGTCGCGGGTGCGGCGCCGCCGCCCGATAATAATAATTGAAAGTAGGAAGGACGTAATAATGGGTGTATAACCTCGCGCCCGCGGCCTCCTTGGGCGGGCAAAAAATGCACACATGTCGTGCCGGTCGGCGTGCCAGTCGCGACGTCTAACAAGACGTGGCCTGTAAACAAACGATAAGCATACACCGTTGCACTTACGATTCTTTGTTCACTTGACTCCCTACCGTATACTAGATTACAACACACTCGTGTCTGAGAAACTCTTATCATTGTTGGATCGAGTTCACTCATTGTATGGTTATTGCAGGAATTTAATATCTTACGATATAATGTGGAAAAGTCTTGCAACAATTGCAATTGATCAAAGTTCGATTTACGTACATTTTAGCATCGATCTTTAGATCGATTTTTATTACTTATTTACAACAACGCAAAAACACGACTAGGATGTGTTTCTGTGACAATTATGTTCTTATTTAGGCTGGTATTCCTTTGTAACATAACAACATATTGAACTACAGAACCACGAAGGTACCTAATTACATATTGAGCCCCTTTAGATAAGAAGGAAAATAGTTCGAAAAATCACTTCTGATATGAGAGGTGGATTTTTATCTTATAAGTAGGTACATATTTTTAGTTTGAACAAAGTATTTTGCATCTAGTACGTACTTACATGTAGGGCAGGTACCTGTCAACAGACCTAGCATTAATAAATTATCAATAGTAAAGTAAATAAGTACTCCATTAGAGGATGACTAATCGCATTTCCAAATTTCTACGCCCGCAAATATAGCGACCTCATTATTTATAGGTTTAGACTGGTTTGGAGTGAGAGTGAAAGTCGGACCATGTTTTGTCATGCGTCAGTCGCGTCGCATTGCCCGAGTCCATTATGCACGAATGAGCAAGCCGCCCCGAGAGAGCGTGTGTCCCCGGCTTAATTATTTCGCATAACTAACGGACCATTTCAAACCTAAAATTATATTGCTTAAAGCTTAAACTTCTATACAAATAGATGTCGAACATGCATAACAAGCATTAGTTTTGTATTACGCTGGCATTGCATTTTGGGCCTTGTAACAACGCAATAAGGATCAAAATACGCATAGCGTATTTGGTGCCATACGCTATTCCTAAATGTGTTAAAATCTATTATGGGTGTACCTCGTCGGCGTGGTGCGGCATGCGGTAGCGAAGTGACGTGATGCTGTTTGCGTATAACGATTTTAATTAGTCAATGAGTTGTGTTTATGAAATCATCGGCGTTCATTGTTTTCGGTTCATTGTTTGGTTCGAGCTAAAAATAGATAATTGGTAGGTAGGCACCTAATGCGATTATTTGGACTTTGAATCAAAGCTAAAAAATCTTCGAGTATCATTGGCAACAGAAACTGTTACAATTACAATTAAGTAAGTATATAGACTTCTGTACTTCCATTAAATTCTGAAAGTCAACCCAACGTTCCTCATGTTGACTTATCTAAAAATCACAAACAAATACAGCAAATGTGCTTTTACACCTCTAGGTAGGTACCTACTAGGTATCTATAACTTGATAAAAAGCAGATCTAAAACAAGTTCAAGCTCACGTAACTTTATCCGAAAGATAGCAATCAAGATTAATCGCTTCCTCTCCGGTTGCGAACCCATGTGGCTCGTATTGACGGTACATATCTACTTAGTCACCATGCCTATAGGAATTGCGTAACTTTCTTGCGTTTTGATAATAAATAGTTGTAACTAATAACAAAAGTTTAGAAATTCCTTATACCTTATAGAGAAGAGACGTCCGCCGCTTCGGGATCGAAACACTGAGACAGTCAACTAAGACGAGATCAATACCATCCCTTATGTCACTTAAGTAGGTACCTAATGGCCCCCCTAATCGGCGAACACATTTTTGTCAAATGATTGCGACTAGTTGGGATTAGTTGGTATCGTTCGGGCCGCCCATTGGTCCGTTCAGTCCAAATGATCCCAACAATCATTTGACAAAAATGTGTTCGCCGATTAGGGAGCTGGTTCAAAACAATCACAAGCTGAAAGAACTGACTTCTGACAACTTATTATTTTTGCTCCTAAATTCATTACTAGTTTAATCCCAAATCCTCCATATAACAAATCCGTAATCCATACAAGCTGTAGTTAATCAAAGAGTACTATCAAAACAAAAAAAGCAATTTATTTCGGAGTTAATACTTTAGATTTCATTTCTGGTCCATCTGTTAGGGGAAGCTAGTGCCCCTCGACCCTCCATGGCAACGCCTATACCCCAAAGTCTTTCCTTTGACGGTCAATACTACTATTATTATTTAATTTTAGGGATACTTCTGACCGCTCCAATTATTTGCTTTTGAATGTAGGTACTCTAGCTTATATTTGAACGTCAGATTGTTTTAGAATTCTGAGTGTATGGTCCATAAAAATATAGATCCCGTTACAATCGTTGTTTCAAAACATTGCATTGTTAATATGAAACTACTATCATTTAAATGAAGAAATTGTGTGCCAGCCATTGATAGAATATTAAACTGCGCCAGCTTATATAACATTTTTTTTTTTAATTCTGTGTGGGAAATCATCAATTGACCTCCCGCTCTGGGCGGAGCGGAAGGGCGTGTCAGACATTTACTGACTAAAACCCACCCGTGTTCCTTCACTTGTCTATGCGTCAGGGCCACGGTTTCTGAGTATAACTCCCTCAATGTGTTGGCAAAGGAGTAGCCAGTAAATATTGATCTAATCGTAATCGTTGATGGTAAAGTGCGCTAGTTTATTAAGAGCCTATTCACTCAAGTCTTGAAGACACTTAAATTGTAGTCAGACGAAAACACTGCCGCTGGCAAATTTCATTTTGTTACTTTTGAAAGATATTTTGTTTATTATATAATATTTTGCTCCTCCCCCCTCCTCCCAAATCCTGACTACGCCCATGTCTATGGGTAAATGCATATACCTACTATGTAGGTGGAGTGTTAACAGTACCTATATATGCGTATTTAAAAGGGAAATGCAAGTGTCAGAATCACAAAATTTAAAGAACCTATTAAGCTAAGGCTTTGTTTAGAAATTCACTGTCAGTTATGTCTGTGAATGGTGTTAAACTGTTGCTTACGTCCTTATTTTTCCAAATGATTTTTTCAACTAAAGTAACCATAACTTTAAGGCACATACCACAAAAAAGTTTAAAAAGCAAGTTCTAGTGAACAGTAAAAATATCATTCACCAACAATAACTCATCAATAAAACTCACTAATTGCTTTCTCCGTAACCAATTTCCACGCAGCAGATTCTTTTTCTTTTACTTATAGCCAATAAAGTGTTAAAAATACAAAAAAAAAAATGTTTAGATATAAATATAGGTACTAAAAAATCTAAATAGAGAGATTTAGATTATTTTATCATCCTCTAAATCTCTCATAAACCTTGCCTGCTGAGGTGATCTTCCCAATGACCGCATCGTTATTAAATGAACGGTATATAGGTACTTAAGCAGAGACGATCACAGTCAATAGCGATTATTAGGTGTGAAATTGCAAAAAAACCTGTTTCTCATGCAAAATGTTGCCTTTTTTGTGTTTGTTTACAGCTCTGTAACACCTCGGTTTCAATGTATTCTCTAACCAGCTTTTACGACACCCACTTCCTATAAACCAGCAATTCATGACTGGAGTCTGTACCCGGAAACACATATTAAAAAGAAGAAGACAGGTGTTTTTAGCCAAGGGATGGAGTATTATCAATAATTTTTTTTAACTGTCACTAAAATCATTGCTACACATTAACAAATCACGTTAACGAATATTGGACTCTCTTCTTAAATAGGTAGGTACCTATCTTTATTTACTGGCCTAACATTTCCTTTCCTGTCGCGGACTACTAAGTTTATTTACTTGTTTCCGCCGATTGAACATTGTGTAGTGCTATTTGAATATTGCGATCTGTCGCTACCTTGATTACTTAGAAGCGTAACATCCATATTTACCCTCGCTCCGACCTGCACCAACACACTGCAATTGCGTAACACACTTGCAAACAATTTGAATCATTTTGAAACCTATTGCTAATCCATTGCTCCATATTGTTGCCAAATGTGCCTGCTCAACGACGTAACAAACTGTCAAAATGAAACCCATTGCTATTAATAGTGTTACGCATGTATCCGTACTTTGCCGTTTTCCAACTACGATTCAGCTACCAGTCTTACCGAATTCAGCTACAGGAACATACCAGTACCTATTAATTTATCTAAATGGAGCGATTGCTTAGCTGAGCCCCATTACCCAGTTAGGTACTCTGTGATACTATAACCCCTTGATTAGATTAGTTGTCAGACTTTAGGGCTTTTCACTGCCCCTAACGATTGTCAAAGGCCTATTTTTGACGGCCGGGATCCATGGCATAACATGTTTTACAAGGCACAGAGGAGTCTCGGTATGTAGATGGTCAACCAACCACAGACCAACCGTAGCTACCGTAGTTTAACCTGATTGAACCTGACCACATAGCTTTAAGATAGAATTTAGGTAAGAGTAGGTAGTGTCCGACATAAGAGCACTACATTTGTAATAAGAAAAATAAATAGACAAAATTGTAATGTAGTACCTAATCAAAGCCGCGGACAGCCAAGTCCGCGGAAGCAATGTACGGCAGTAGTGTGGTTTTAGCCGATAAAGAGTCCAGCACTGCCCAGACTGGCTCACAAGTTAGGCAGCCTGGGCGTCCGCGAGGATTTCCCACTCCTACCGCAAACAAAAAAAAACCTGATAGACCTATAGATACGGCTGTTATTATTTAACTAACGGCACTAGGAAGTGTCGATGGGTGGGCGTTTTGGGGGACTGTCTTATGTAATATTGACGTTCAAAAGGTGCTGATTCTCAGCCTAATTTGAATAAATGACTTTTGATTTTGTTTTCTGATTTTAACCACAGGAGCTCTTGCTTCGATCAAGCATAACCTATTTAGGTACACAGAGTACTAGAAATAACAAAAATAGAGAAGTTCCTATAAATAGTAAACATGAAGACGGACTCCATAAAACCCGCTTTACTGAGATTGAACGAGGATCGTAGTACTCGACATCCACTGTTGTGTATGACGAAGTCACAGTTACCTACCTTGCCTCAGATCTTAGATTAGCAAGGGTTTACGCGCTTACTGCGAGGTCTCTTTAACTCCAGGCAAGGAACAGTAGAGTTTATGGGCATACGGAAGCGGAAGTGCCGGTGGGCGGACCGGACCGCCTGCGCCACCCGCCCCGCGACCAGACACGCCCTAGCTCTCATGAGGTATGCTGCATCAAACTAATTAGCACATCAAGATCACACACAGATGAGTGATTTTTTTTAAGTAAAGCCGTAAATAATGTTAGGAGAGTAAGCGCAAATACGCGAGTGGGCGACACTCCCCACCCACTCGACGCTGGTTCAATGTACTGGCCCATTAATCACGGTGTGTGTTTTTGAACGTCTATAAGTATTATATAATTTCAATTATATTTCTGAATGAAAAAGGTAAATTACGAGTTAAATATAGTTGAATGATTGATTTTTGCTTGTCAGTAGAAAGTTTTTCTTAGAAATACCATAAGTTATAGGTAAGTACGGTCAGCAACCAAATTCGATTAACACGAAATTATTCGATATTGTACTTTTCGGCATTTTTATATAGGCTAAGAGTCAAAGAGAGAGAGAGAGAGAATCAGAATACCTACTGTTCTTTAAATCAATGTCACTTTGATTTAGATTTGATAAAATATTACGCTCAGAAATTAAGATATAGAAAACTAAAAGTGTTAAATAGACTTTTGTTGCTGACTCTACAAATATTAATTTACTTAAAACATACTCAATTACTTAGGTAATATAGCTAACAAACTTAGGTACGGACGTCAGCAGCTTAAGCTACCCGAAACTATCAAATATTCCTGATTAACTTTGAGCCTTAACACTTTAGAGATAAAGTTGATAATTTAATACAGATATCTGACAGATTGTACCTAGTGTACAGCTTGATGTGTCGTCCGTACATATACCTATGTATTTTCTCCCAACTACTTGCCTAAATAAACTACTCATTGTCGTTACAATTGCAAATATGACAAAAACATTCCTAAGTACTTAGGCACTTCACTCGTTAAAACAGACTATTATTCGCTTAAAAAATTTCAAACAATATTGTTTTATTAATGTGAATAGTAAAATTAACAACACGTGTTGAGTTACGAGTAAACCGCTATTACCAAGAATACTATTAAAGTTAAGAAGCTTAAGTTTCAAAAGCAAAACAAAGAGCTTTTATGGTTTAACAGAAATAATATTCCTTATTTGTAACAATAGGAGATTTATTCGCCACACAAACATTCAAAAAGAACCCGAATACTGATAAAAAAAAAAGTCATTCACTTTAAAGTACGGACGAAAGCAGATCAAGCTACCTGAAACTGTAAAATATTTACAATCAATCTTGAGCTTTGATACTGTAGCGATAAAGTTCTAAATGTAATTTAAAAAATTGCCCAGATTCTAGTAGGTTGATGTGCTGTCGTCTGTACTTAGCCAATTAAAAAATATATCTACCAACCCTTCTCAAGTTAATCATAATTTGTGAAAGGGCAAAATACTCCTTTTTAAGGTTTCTCTTGGTTCCCAATTTAAAGATTCATAAGAATGCGGAAGAGACGCGCCCACCCACCGCCCGCCCGTGCCATCGGCCGCGGGGGCGTAACCGCCGCCCTACGCCGCGCCCGAGGTCGAGAAACTTTTTCCCGCCAACTTTCCAACAACTCTTAAGATTTTACTTCATTCCCAAAAGTATTATTTCGCAAATATCAAAACGAGTTACTTAAACAAGTCCTTGAAACACGATAAAGCTTCAACCTTCCCCATAAAATGAAAAGTTCTACTCGACGTTCTATAAAAAGTACCCCCGTATTGATTTTCGGATCGATATAGTACCGCAACGTAGTTCGATATTCATGTCAATGAAAAACAAGTTCACGTCGGTTCACGATGATTGTGTTGATTGAAAGTGAACGATTTATTATCATACAAGGCTAGTTGCTCGTCGTTCGTTCATTCAGTCGTCTCTTCTAGGTTATTGTCTATGATAGATACGGGTTTGTTTTATGAATAATCACGATTTCGAACGGAAAGTGAATGATTTAAGATGTACTTATTTAGATTATTTGAATAATAGAAAGAAAGAAAAACAATATTTAAAAAAAAGACAATTTCACAGCGACTCCAGGGTTTGTCAGTGTTAGGTAGCTGACAAATATCTAATTATTAGGTAGGTACTTATATCGTCGCTTAAGTTCTAACACCGCGGAACTCAAAAAAATGGTCAAAATGTTTTATGCATGTCATTGGATAAAGAATCGAAAGACGCGTCATTTGACCAATCGCAAATAAGCGATTAAACCAATGATGGCGCGTTATTTCGAAGAAAAACAAACAAAAAAAAATATTATTATTATTTACAAACTTAGACAGTTTTTTTAGTCTCCGAAAAGTTCATTATTTTGAGTTACGCGGTGTTAGAACTTAAGCGACGATATCTTGTTGTCCAATTACTTATAGGTAGGTACCTATTACAATGGCCCCCGATTTCCTTGTTCACAAACTAAACTAATTTTAAGTTATGTGCTTCTTTTTCTTTCTAATTCATTAAGAAAAGGACAGAAGATAAAATGTCAGTTTAGACCTGTCAAATATTTGCGCTCCTGACATAAACTGGCGTATTTTTAGTCGCCATGTTTATAATTGCGTGCTAAACTGTCTATGGAGTATCCTAATTTGACAGCTTTAAACTTAAATGATATCTTCTATCCTTTTCTGAATGAAATGGTAAGAAAAAGATGCACTTAACTTAAAATTAGTTTAGTTTCAACAACAAAATCGGCGCCAATGGCGCCGATTCTGTTGTTCAGAAACTAAACTAATTTTAAGTTATGTGCTTCTTTTTCTTTCCATTTCGTTAAGAAAAGGATAGAAGATAACATTTTAATTTAAACCTGTCAAATTCAGATATTCCATAGACAGTTTAGACGCGATTATAAACATAGCGACTAAAAATACGCCAGTTTACGTCAGAAGCGCACTAATTTGACAGGTCTAAACTAACATTTTATCCTCTGTCCTTTTCTTAACGAAATGGAAAGAAAAAGAAGCACATAACTTAAAATTAGTTTAGTTTGTGAACAACAGAATCGGCGCCATTATCTCGAAAGCGAAAAAAGTTTAAGTATATTATTATTTTTATATTAAGATCCAAGAGAGAATAAATAGATTTGCTTTGGTCCAACCCGAGAAACGAACCGGTGTGTTAGGTTAGGACCGTATTACAGAACCTTACTCAAGATTTATGCATTACTTAAAACTAGTTTAAATCAATCAAATAGCTTCAAACGAGATTTATGTAAAGCTTGAGTTTTGAGTGAGATTCTGTAATACGGTCCTTAGAGATCATTGAAGTGTTCTCCAACTGCTTTATGACGCAATCATGGCACGGCGGCCGTCTGAGGTATAGAAGTGACGATGAATTGTTTTAAAACTATGTCGTAGTAAGTGATTTTCGCTGTGCAAGCTTTGACCGCTTCTTGTGTGCGAGAAATCATTAAATGACTTCCCACTCTCAACACAACGCGCCGCCGCCGTCCACCAGCAGGGTAATTGCCTAGCACACTACTTATCTTATTATTATTATTACACTTATTCGAACAAATGGAGCAATGGGTTAGAGATATGCTTCGAAATGATTCCAACTGATAGTCACAATTAGGGTGCCGGGCTTGGTACCGGCCGCCGCCCGCAAGCCCGCGCCTACGGTGTCCGGGAGTTGGTTACTAAGCTTGCCACCTTTATGTCGTACCAGTAAGTACGATTTTTGTTTGTGTTGCCACTGATACTCTATCGAGTAGATTGCACAAACGACAAAGCATATTTATAACCATAGCGCAGGTTTTATTGCTTTTAGTTTTTATTTAACAAATGCTTTCTGCGTCTTGATAACAAACCTTGGGTAAGTCCCAGCAGTCTTTTGTTTTATATAACATAACGCCAGTATTTGCTGAATGGATAGGCAGGGATGTTAGTACGCAACTGTGGTAGTGTAGTGGTAAGTAGTTACAAGCAACTCGCCAGTTAACGATTCAATCCCACGTTTAAGGCAGGCAAGTCTTGTGAGTTACGTTAGTGAGAATATGGCATAAATAGTACAGACGACAGCACATCAAGCTACTAAAATCTGTCAGATTTCCTTATTAGATTTTCAACTTTATCTCTAAAGCATTAAGGCTCAAGGTTGATTGGGAATATCTGACAGTTTGGGCTACCCCAACTGTCAGATATTCCATTAATATTTCTTGACCTGCTGTCGTCCGTACAATGCTCCCACTGCTGGGATACCTACAGGCCTCTTCTCTATGAGAGGGGTGGGCCACGCGAGCCCAATGCGAGTTGACGGACGTCACGTGACCTCAAATTTTCGGTACTAGGACACAGTTTAGTGGAAATATGTACGCATAAGGTGACGTACAGACGACAGCACATCAAGCTACTACAATCTGTCAGATTTCTTTATTCCATTTTCAGCTTTATTTCTAAAGCATTAAGGCTCAAGATTGATTGGGAATATTTTACAATTACGGGTAGCTTGTCTGCGTCCGTATCTAAATAAAAACAACACTTTGTGATTTAAAATCAATTTATTTGCACAATAAACACATCAAGAACTTTAAAATAAGTAAAGTGTAACATTCGATAGAGAATTAGTGTAGGTAATCATAAGCGTACCCAGGTCGGGGCGGGGGGGTGAGAGGGGAGCTGCCCCCCCCCCTGTTATTCTCGTAGAACGTGTATGAACTCCCCTAATTACTAAACAAAGTATAAACGAGGACATATCTCTAACTTTTAAATAAACTGCGCAGTAGACACTGACAAAATGTACGGTGTAATTGCCAGAAAACTGCGTGTGATCCTTCTAAAAATTTCACTTGCTTCCCCTAGCCCCCCAGAGGACCAGAAGCTGGGTACGCCCATGAGTGTAATGCATTATAAAAGTGTAATGTAATGCGGAGATTCCGTATCTGTAGGCCTAGTATGAGTTTTCAATACGAAACTCGTTCGATCGTATCGAGCGCGTTTGGCGCTCTCATTGGTTGAGAGTTCTTACGACCTTGAAGCGGGCCAATCGCTGAGTCAAACGCGCTCGATATCGGCGAACGAGTTTCGTAATGAAAACTCATACTAGGCCTACCGAGGGTTTAACCCACAAATATTCTTTGAATAAATGACGTCCAGCCATAATTAATTAGGTATACTAATTGTAACGTGTCTTGTAAAGGCTAAGCTCCAGCGATATAAAAAAAAACCATATATAACCATAAATATAATCTCTGTATTTAATTTTAGTTAATTGCACCAATTTCGACCTCATTTTTAACTGACAAGGTTTGATTTTCCTTTGCAATACCACGCGTGAGCTCAACACATACAAAACTGCACTAAATAAAATTGTAAGAAATTGTAAAAATCGCATACCGACGGTATGATTCAAAATATTTAAATACATGTTTCGTAATCGTAACAAAAAATATCGAATAAAGATATCGTCTTAAAATGAAAACACATATCAAATCCATTTATCTTAAAACTAGGGAACAAGAATCGAAATGTTGCCACATTTTTGTCGTACTAAATAAATATTAATAAATGATTCAAAAAAATCATTTTCCATTAAACTTTCTTTACTTAAGTTGTCTATAATAATAAATAAATATAGTCGGGGCAATCTGTAATTTATAAAATTGATACACTACGTCTATTTTCGGTTTAATTGTCGTATCGTGCAACTAATTATCACAAAATGACAGTTGTGATTTGAAAATGCCGACAGTTTAATTTAGTAAATAACCAATCTGATAAACAATTCATTTCCTTCCTGTTATCTTTTGGACGTACTTATATTTTATAAAAAAATGATTGTTTAGCGTCAAAATATTTAACAATGAGGGTAGATAGAAATCGTAATAACTTGTGAAATATATTATGTACAAGTACAATCTATATGTTATACTTTAGATGTATTGTACAACTTATATGTTTTATTATACATAAATTGTACAATATATATTATGTTATACTTTAGATTTGAGAAATAATACTTGTGTCTTGCTTAGCGCCTAATTTGTTGGGATGATTTCGGTCCCTGTAATAATAAACTCATATTAGTACCAACGCAACAAAAAAATATAGAAATCTCAATTTTTGACAGTGTTTTACATGTTAATGATCGCATCATTGATTGCATTGATTGTCGATTCCTTTGTTTATAAACAAAACTAAAGATCTTTCAGAAATGTATGGAGCCTGGGCCAGCACATTGTACACTTAATGCTAGGTATAGTTACGCTATAGCTAACTGTTTTTAATGTTAATTTCCTATATTTTGGCTTAGTTTTTATACAGATTCAATTTAATTCGGCCAAGGAGTGCAACACAACTACTAATAAATATGGTGGTCAGCAATATGCGAAATAAGATTTTGACAGTGACATTTGATTTACGTGTCATGTATCTAAGGCTATCGTATCTATATTATCATCCATATGAATGCGAAAAAAACAAAACATGAATTTCGAACATACGGCCAATTAAATAAACACGATCAACTCAAATCAGTACTCGACACGATCACAACGGGAAAATAGAACTGTCAAAGACGCCAAACAAACGTCATAAATAACCACTGTCATGGCTACCTTAATAAAGGGTTATCTCACTAAAAATGTTTCAAATAATTAATTATATATACTTGTATTTTTATTCAAATTAATTTAGTAGTATTTTTATGGAAATCTTTGATTTTTCCTTTTTATCTATATAGCGTACATAGTGGTGGCCCAAAATTAAACATCTCCTTTAACCTCAATGCATCTTATTCTTTCCATTTCATTAAGAAAGGGACAGAAGATAAATATTAGTTTAGTCCTGTCAAATTATTCAGCGCCTGACGTATTTTTAGTCGCCATATTTTTAATCACTTCTAAACTGTTTATGGAATATCTTAATTTGACAAAGTAATAAGTCTATCTGCTGTACCTTTCTTAATGAAATAGGCAACTAATAGTAAACACAAAAATCTCTCTTCACCATGTGTATGACGTCTACAAGCCACCGCCGCTTCTCTCGACTGAGATCTGTTTCTTCAGCTTCTCCTGTTCATGGTGTTCTTCCTCCATCTCAGCCATGCGCGCAAATCGGGAGTACGCTACGTGGCCCGATTTGATGGCTGACATCATCTGTGCGTTACAGTAAGGGTGAGAATTGATTGGACATATTAACAGCTGAATTGACCAATATCTTTTATTCCAAATCTTTTAGTCCAAAGTTAACAAATGTAGAAAGGAAAATTAGTAAGCGTCACAGTTTCAAGCTGCTACAATGTCAGATTTCCTTATTAGATTTTCAACTTTACCTCTAAACTTTAGAGGCTTAACGCTTTAGAGTCTAAAGCGTTAAGGCTCAAGGTTGATTGGGAAAATCTGACAGTTTGGGGTAGCTTGCCCTGCTGTTATCCGTGCAACATTTGTGAACGCAACATAGAATGCGTGGCATCGCCTTTATTATGTCTTAGACCTACATAAGAAGTTTGTCTCTAAAAGGTGGTGTACTGTCATTTCTGTTATATTGGGTGTACATGTGCTGTCTAAGAGTGTAAGTAAAATTTACAATTAAAATTTATTGTATAGAAATACTGTACAAAACAAAAAAAAAAAAATTCCTTGTTTAGAGATTTCTGGCGTTGGTAAATGATTTTACCAACGCCAGAAATCTCTAAACAAGGAATATTTTTTTCTCTTAAGAAGACATGGGTTGAGAATATGAATGTAAGAAAGATATGTGTTTAAAAAGTATTAATTGGTTGATAGATAACTTTTTTTTTTTTTTTAAATACACCCGTCATCACAAGGCGTTATTTAGTCCTGCAGGCTCTTGGTCCGCACCATTTTTCCTTTTATTTTATTGTCGTGATGAAGTCTATGTTGGACATACTACAGCAGCTTACGTTAGTGGATATTTTGAATTTACATAGGAAACAGTTCAGTGTGGTTACCATGAGTTTTCATTACGAGACTCGATCATACGCATCGAGCGCTCTCTTTGGTTGAGAGTTCTTACAACCTTGAAGCGGGTCAATCGACGAATCAAACCCGCTCGATATCGACGATCGAGTCTTCGTAATGAAAAGGCATAGTAGCCACACAGAGAACAGCTTCATTTATATTCAGGGGACACAGGAACTTTCCCAAAATCGATGCCTTTTTGCATAAATAAAATATTTTGGTACTGACTTACCTTATAACTTACCTGTACCCTTAATAACTAAATAATATGGATTAGTATAGCAGTGTTATATAATAACAGCAAATATAGCCCATGGGAAATTTTAATGAAAACATAAAATTAGTAACCCAGACATGGCAGTGTGTAAATGCAAGCGAAACTGATGGAAATATTATATGTATTATTGTATTAGATTATTTTTAAAAAAAGAAAAATATGGGTACATGGTGCAATATTTATTTACTGGGCGCCTCTTTGAAAGTTAGCGGCAATGTTGTTGATATGTTGCCAAAAAACAAAAATAAATTATTAACTGAATGAAGAAAACGGCCCTGTTCTTCTCATCTACTTGTCGATAGAACGGGCAGGTAAAATTATATTTACACCGCTTTATGGACACTCTTCTCTCAACAAAATTTAACTAACATGTAATTAAATAGCTTTGAGCAATCTGTAAAACTTCTATAGACTATTCTGTTTCTCCAATCTTCTTTTGACATTGGCAGAATAGTCGACATCGGCTCCACTTGCCATAAATAGAAATAGAATAGACTATTCTGGCTAAAACATTTAAAAATAAATACAATATACATAAAACTGAACATTCACATTTCGTCAAGCCAAGCAGAAAATAACTCACGACAGAGAAATAAAAAAAAACATAAAGGAGATACTACACTTGGCATATTCGCCAAAATATTCCAACTATTGTGCCAATACAAATTTCACTCTATCCTTTTACAAATAAACTTTATTTTGAATTGGCAAATTAACGCCAAATATAGTACCGCCTTCACATAAACAAAAGGCCAAAGAACAGGAATAAAACAGAAGGTACACAACGAAACGCGATATAGACCTGCAAATACTCGTCAAGTTCGACTTGTCCGTTCATGTTAGTGTCGATCTCTTTCAGAATTTCGTGCAATTGTTCCCCGGTCACCTCCTCGCCATAATTCTGTGGACCATGTGGACATCAACAAGCGTGGACATGACACGTGAATTTGTTGCACTGAATCTTTGGAATAGGTTTGTGGTCTAAGAATTGGCACCTTTGAAACATTGGCCATGGATTTCTACAAGCATATAGTTCTCGATTGCCTCAGAAGATAAGGACGGCAAAATTGATTAGGTTACGTTTTGTAGATATAAAGGTCGACGGGGTTCGTGGCACCGTGGTAATAAAAAATATTTTAAAGGAAAGATGTTGTTCGGTGAAAAGTTTATATTGAAGTAAGCGCTAAGGTAAACAAGGCTTTCAAATAAAATAAAAATAGAATAGAACACAATGAAAATAATAAAACGTGCCAGTAGGCTCTAAGGCCTGGTTTACACAGCTGAGATTAGGCATAATCTACAACATTACGAGTCCGAAACTGCTTGGCTACCTTGAAATGGACATATGACAGGACCCGCAAACAAATTATTTGATTAATAATGATTTTTCGGTAATTATTATCAAAATGACACCATTTTAAATTATGGAAATACATTTTATTAAACCATTCGCCTAAAACAAAGATTCAATGCAACTTATTGACATAAATAATTGTGATGAAATTGTGCACATATCAAATACAAAAATATTCCAAAGTCTTTCATCATTTTAAAATCTTACTAATTTTTGACCAGTAAATCTGCCATCAAATAGCATACTCTTCTGATTGGTTTGAAAGAAAAAAAAAACATAAACCAATGGTAAATTTCCCAAGTGGCTTAATAAAAGATTATGTAAAAACAATTCGATACTATATAAAATATCTGCATAATTTCATCGTTATAACCCAAGAGACGTGGACGCTGCATAATGACTTGTACCCATTTAACCGGTATTCACTCTCTACCTGTAGGTAGTCTTGTAACTCCAACTGTCCATTATATGTGACATCAATCTCTGACAAAAGGGCGCTCAATTCCGCGTCCGTAGGTTTCAGCCCCATACTCTAGAATTGGCATTAAGTTTAGGAACAAGCCTTAAAATATCCGTCTTCAAGTTTTTCATCATTGGGTTTGATGAGTGTAAGTGCTCTTTGCTTACAGTTTGTTCGACTTTACTCGTCGGTCATAATACCACTTGCAAAATAAGGGAATTGAACCCCCAAGATTTCAGTTTTCAGGATATGCGATATGATGACTTGCTGTACAGACGATAGCACATCAAGCTACTGTCGATCTGTCAGATTTCCTTATTAAATTTTCAACTTTATCTCTAAAGCATTATGGCTCAAGGTTGATTGGGTATATCTGAGATTTTGGGTTAGCTTGACCTGCTGTCGGCCGTACATCCTGTAGTAATTTTTTAGAAGAAATAAAGTGGTTATATATAATATTATGTACTTCAATATGTCATTGAAAAACTGTCCATCTCCTTTTTTTACTTGAAATTTACAAAAATGGGATTTCAAAAAAAAATTCCTAAAAATAGTAAAAAGTATGGTGCTACTCTGTTTGGCCGTCATCGTCACAGCTGAATATCTCAAGAACTACTAAACTAACACAATCAACGGAATATTTTTAGATAAAGTTTGCCCAATTCCAACTCGCTTTTGACCGGTTTCTTTATATAAAAATAAATATCTACTCTTTTCATTTCACTTCACTTTTGTCTATGCTCAACAAATCTTATTAAATTCTCCTTATAAGTACTCTTACCCACATTCCACCATCCATACCTTTAGACTCCTCCTGATATCGTTGATGGACACGAATCCCTTCCTGTCTTTGTCTATGATCTGGAACCGTTTGATGTAAGTCTGAATCTCGTCCTTGCTCAGGTTGATGGGGATCTTGTCTCGACTGGCACGATTCACCATCTGACCCATCTCGTTCGCCAAGAATTCACCGGCTTCCTTGATTTGTTTCTGGAAATTTTTGAAGATTTGTTTAGCCTCCTGGTTTTACGATAGAAAGATAATTGCGTTTACTGGCATTAAATTAAAATACATAGGTACGCCTTAAAAGTATAAAAATATAACCAAAACAAAGATTTTAATGTCAAAAGGGACTCGGTTCAGCATGACGTCAGATGACAAGAACTACCTATACATCGTTGTAAAAAGACTTAGGTCCGTATTACAGAACGTCACTCAAAACTCAAGCTCTACTTAAGTCTCGTTTGAAGCCTTTTCATTGGTTGAAACTAGTTTTAAGTACTTAATGCTTGAGTCGAGTAAGTGCTTGATCACGTAGACTCGCGGGCGCGGTGGCGGGCTCGGTCACGAAATATCAAACAAATGACGAAATATCAAAGTGTTCACGTATGAAACGCACGTGCGGTGTAAGTAGCGGGCTAGCAGGCGACCGGCGCGCGCGGCGCGCTCGCTACAATTACAAACGCGAGAGATGTTTGTGTGTGTTCACGTTAAACTAGCGCAAAGCGCGCGATTACCCCGCGACGTCAGGTAAGATCAACCAGTTTGAACTTGTCGCTTGAATCGCAATCGCGCAAACGCCTGGCGGCTAATGTGAACACGAACTCGCAACGTCTCCGCGCCCGAACCCGCCCCCGCGCCCGAACCCGCCCCCGCGCCCGCGCGTTTCTACGTGAACAAGCACTAACGTTTTGTAATACGGTACTAAGATTGTGAATTATGAAAGCTGGCAATGTCGCAACATTTTGCAATCTGTATTAATAAAATAAAGACGAAATATCGCTGTGTTGTAGATACTAAAATATTGATTTGAAATTACAATATAAACATCTAAAATCACATTTTCATTCTGCAAATTACCTATATGTACAGAATGGTGCTGACAATACGACAATAAATTAAACATCATGTACCTCAACACATTCTCAGTCTACACATAAAAAATCATATAAATATGTCCATTAGTTTAGTCACAGGAAATTATTTTTAATTTTTTACATATTCTACATGATGTACCTACTACCACGTCGGATGGACTTTAATAATAATGGCGCGAAAAAAGCAAGTCGATACAGGATCGCGCTGTCGCCGATCGGAGGTCAGTGAACCAATATTTTTAAAGGGTGTTCTAGTCTGTTTGCAATTTCATGCGATTTAGTTTGTTTCAAATTTTCATTTTTTTTTATTTTTGAAGCTAAGTTGTTTTCTATGGTTTAGGATTATAACCAGCGTTGTTCGTGTTTTCATTTACTGTCGTATTGTCAGCACCACTCTGTATATCAATGAATAAATCAAAACAGCGAAATATTTGACTGATAATTGCAAGTATTGCAACTTTGCCAACTTTCAGATTGCATAAATTGGACGTCCTTATGACCTTTGCGAACGAGCGTAAACGTGTCGAAAACTTGCATTAGGCACCGCACGGCTCATAACTATGTACGAGTAGATTAGGTGCGTAGGTATTAATTCACACACAGGAGTAACGTCCAGCGTAAGGCAATGTTGTTTTTTTTTTTTTAATAATTATAAACTAGCACTTGACCGCAATCCCGCCTGATGGTAAGCAGTGATGCGATCGTTGATGGTAAAGCGCGCTAGTTTATTAAGAGCCTATTCACTCTGAAAAACTGAGCGAATAGGAAGGAAGATGGCAGTTGAGCGAGGTGATGCAATGTTAAACCCAACAACACGACCAACGATGCTGCGCCAAAGGGAGATTGATCTGAAGACCCTCCACGACCAAACTCCCAACACAACAACATTTGGCGCGTCGTACCCGGCACACGTCGCAACACAACTGCTCAGACCCGTCCTCCGTACGGCTTCACCAGACATCATGCCGGAACACGACAAATCGCTTGGCGGCAAGACTTTGTCTGGTGGGTGGTAACTTCTGCCGGCGGCCGATGTTATGGCCTAACACCGAGAAAAATTAAATTAAAAATTGTTCTTTAAAAAAAACAATTGCTTGCATAATAAACAATAATAGGGTATTTGACTAAAAAAAAAACTAATTAGTCCGTCAGTCAGATTTCCAAAAAATACTAGACACGTATTTTTTCTTTTTTCATAAAAACAAAAAATGAAGACGACACAGTGCGTTGAAAACTCGTGTGACGTCACGGCACGCTACACTTTTTAGCGACCAGTGACGTCACCAGCCGCCACTCCTGATCTTTGATGCCTTTTATATTTGTCAATTTTTATTGATTTGATAAAACAAAATATACGTATCCAATATTTTTCTATAACCTAAATGACGGACTAAATAGAATCATTTTTTTTACCCATGAAACATCCCTATTATGTTTTAATAATGATCGCATCATTCATTTGCCCCGATTCCCTGGTTCAGAAACTAAACTTAATTTAAGTTCAGTGTATCTTTTTCTATTTAATTAAGAAAAGGACAGAAGATAAATGTTAGTTTAATCCTGTCAGATTAGTAGTGCCTGACATAGATGTAGGATTTCATTGCTACGTAAATGGACTTATTTTAGACGCCATGTATGTATTTTAATCGCGACTAAACTATGGAGTTTTTTAATTTGACAGGACTTCTATTCAGGATATCTTTTCTTGATAAAATAGAAAGAAAAGGATGAAATTTTTTTTTTTTTTTTAAATTGGCTCCAATATATGTAAAGTTTGTCCAGGGTTTCCGTAAAATAACCTTTCGTCCCCAGAATACAAAGAGCGACATGCGTTTATCTGGATAATTTACAGTTACATAGAGTACCCACTGGATTCCCTTAAAGCCTTAAACTCTAATTTGTACTGTTAGGTACCTTCTTCTCCGCCTCGCTCCAGTTGAGCTCCTCAGCCATGATGTCCACAATTGTGGGCAGAGCTTCAGCCGCGGCCTGCACGTTGAGGAAAGCCAGACGAAGACGACGCGCAATCATATCGACTGCTGTGCGGGCATACTCGCGGCAACCGTACCTTTAGAAATAGATGACAATCATAAAAAAAATGATTAGTTTAATTCTAATTGGATGAACCTATCAAACGTATTAAGAATCGCGCTAAAGGTTTACAATTTTGTGATATTGTCATTAAAAAACTTTTAAACAGTAAAGTTTGCAATGGGGTATTTGACTAAAAAAAAAAAACTAATTAGTCCGTCAGTTAGATTTCTAAAAAATACTAAACACGTATTTTTTGTTTTATCAAAACAAAAATTGACAAATATAAAAGGCATCAAAGATCAGGAGTGGTGGCTGGTGACGTCACTGCGCGCTAAAATGTGTAGCGTGCAGTGACGTCACACGAGTTTTCAACGCACTGTGTCGTCTTCATTTTTTGTTTATATGAAAAAAGAAAAAATACGTGCGTGTCTAGCATTTTTTGGAAATCTGACTGACGAACTAATTAGTTTTTTTTAGTCAAATACCCCATTGCAAACTTTACTGTTTAAAAGTCTTCTATCCTTTTCTTAACGAAATGGAAAGAAAAAGATGCACATAACTTAAAATTAGTTTAGTTTGTGAACAACGGAATCGGCGCCAGTAGCCGATTCTCAAACCTGAATGTATATAAAATTTCATAAACATTGGTCAAACCACTTCGAAGGAGTATGGCAACATTGGCAACTAACATTGCGACATAAGAATTTCTTGTATGTAAGAGTACATTATGTACCTACTACTACTTGCGTAACTAGATTTAAGATTTCTTGTTCGAAACTTTTTTGTTCTATGAGCTACTTACCTAATTTCAGCATCAATGTAGGGGAACTCTGGATGGACCTTCTTGCCGATAATGGGCCATCTTTTGCCGGTCATGGCGGCCATCTTAGCGACGGCGAACGCTCGGTCACCGTATGATTTAGCTAAGTGTTGTGCTACCTGAAATACGTTGGTTGTGTTTAGAGACTCATAATCAATTTATTAATGTTAAAATCAAAATGTTAATCTATACTAATATATAAAGCTGAGGAGTTTGTTTGTTTGTTTGTTTGAACGCGCTAATCTCAGAAACTATTGGTCCCATTTGAAAAATTATTTTTGTGTTGGATAGCCCGTTAATCCAGGAAGGCTTTAGCATCACTCTGCGACCAATAGGAGCGGAGCGTATAAAAAAAAACATATCGAAAAACACGCGGGTGAAACCGCGTGGCGCAGCTAGTGTTAAAATAAGACTCGTGGTGGCGTCGCGGTTAAAACACCAGCCTCTCAAGTATGAGTGTGCGGGTTCGATTCCAAGTTAGGCAATGTAACTTTTCTAAGCATATCTTGGACACCAATGACTGATTATAAGGTGAAGGAAAACATCTTGAGGAAACCTGGACTTTTAAGTCTGAAATCGCCAATCCGCATTGAGCAAGCGTGGTGAACACGCTCAATCCTTCTCTGTATGAGAGGAGACCTGTGCCCAGCAGTGGGACGATAAAAGGTTGATGATGATGATGAATCAATTTATAACGTTCCCACTCCCCGGATACAACCCTTCTCTTAGGTAGAAGGAGTAAGTCAGAATCCATCATTCGGGCCCAGTGCCAGATTTGTCAGATTTATCAGAGTAGAGATTTTGATTCTAGGATATGCTGGTTTCCTCACGATGCTTTCCTTCAGCGTTGTAAGAGCAGTGGTGATGAAATCATTTACAAAAGTGAAGCGCCTGACGGGGTTCGAAATTACGTCCTGTAACTTCTAAGTCGCAGTCGTTACCACTGGGCCACTGCTCATTTACTCCCTTATAACTTTAGTTAACTAGTGATTAGCGATTCTTTAACCATTCAATTTTGACCTTTTAACGTCACTTAACTTAAATCATCCTTTATGAATATACACCACAGTGTTTAAGGGGTTTATTCATAAACGAAGATTAAAGTTAAGTGAAGTGCAAACGTCTAAAATGTATGGTAAAAGAATCGCTAATCACTAGTTAACTTTAAACATCTTTTATGAATAAGGACTATGATGTGGTAGGAAATTTTTATTTGGACTTACAAGATGACATAGCTACAATAATGGAAAAGAAAAGTGAACATTCGTATAGCATGCTTTGAAGGCACTTGTAACAAGTTTTAGTTTACCGTCTACATTCTAACAGAAATGTTGCTTACTTCCATCTCCAGTCCGAAGTCCTGTACTAATCTAATGTACATGGTAGGGGTCCAGCCGTGTGCGCCCTCTATTAGAAAACCATCTGTCTGACAGTCTTTGAACAGTGGCTTCAGATTCGCGCCTGAAATGTGAGGGTAGTCGAATATTAATATGATCTGGGCTTTATACACTAGGAATTTGGGAACATCGACTTGGTTGATTGACATAAACAAGAACTTAGTTATTTACTGTATAAAAGCACCAAAAGCCGATAATAATAATTATTATTATTTAAAATTCTTAAGCTCTAGGACCCTAATAGGGATGTTTCCTGGATAACAAAAAAAAATTCTATTTAGTCCATCATTCAGATTATAATAAAATATTGGATACGTATATTTTGTTTTATCAAATCAATAAAAATTGACAAATATAAAAGGCATCAAAGATGAGGAGTGCTGGCTGGTGACGTCACTCCTCGCTAAAAAGTGTAGCGTGCAGTGACGTCACACCGGTCACACGAGTTATCAACGCACTGTGTCGTCTTCAATTTTTGTTTATATGAAAAATGAAACAATACGTGTCTAGTATGTTTTAGAAATCTGACTGACAGACTAATTAGTTTCTTTTGGTCAACTACCCTATTGCGTAACACACTTTCAATCACAACACGAAAAATTTTGAAGAGTACTGCTAATCCATTGCTTCATATGTACAAAAATTTGTCTGCTGAACAACATAAATAACGCAATGGATGTTGTTGGACTGTCAAACTGAACGTTATTGCTACTGATACTGTCTTAAGTATCCCTCGAGTTTTTCTTTTGTGTAGTTCTACTCACTGCTAATACAAGCGTCGATGGTCTCAGCAGCCATGGCCCTGTACGTGGTCCACTTGCCGCCGGCAATGGTGACCAGGCCGGAGGGCGACACGTGGACGATGTGGTTACGTGCCAGAGACTGTGTGTCGGGTTTGTTCGGGTCTGATACTAGCGGCCGGATGCCTGACCATGCTGATAGTACATCGCCGCGACGTACTGAAATTTTTAAGAAGATATTCTTACATAATATAAGCTTTTGAGTTACAGCGCAAAAAAAAATGCAAATTAATGTTAAGACTAATTGTCCTGGGGCCCTAGCCAATGTAACATTGCTTCGCAACGAAACGAAATCGAATACCAAACCAACCAATAACGAAAACGATTGACCACGTGACGCGATAAATCACGTGGTCAATCGTTCCCGCCATTGGTATTTGATTTCGCTTCGCTACGAAGCGATTTTACATTGGCTACAGGCCCTGATCTGAAAGTGATTGTTGTAATTGCCATCTTTTTTATAGCTTAGCGTAGTAGGTACAGATGACAGCTCATCAAGCAACTACAATCTGTCAGATTTCTTTATTACATTTTCAACTGATATAAAGCATTAAGGCTCAACGTTGATAAAAAATTTTGACAGCTTCGAGGAAGGTTGGCCTGCTGCCACCGTACATTATTTATACATTTGTGCATTTAACATTAAAAGTTTAATTTTTTTATCGATATCGATGTTACAGCAAGCCTACACTTTCAAACTTTATTTCAAAGAATTTCTTTTAAAAAACGCCACATGATTCCTGAAAATACTCAAAAAGTAAATCAATGATTATTATTTAATACGAACCTTCAACATCCGGGTTCAAATAATTTTTAACCTCAGTAAGAATGAACAGGATCTCGTCTTCTGTTGGCTTCGGGTTGTGCGTGACGTCGCAGGGAAGGTCAGTGGTGCCGGCAATGGTTCCTTTCAGCCACGGCAGGAAGAAAATGACACGACCATCTGATGTAGCAGGGTCCAGAAGACCCATGTGTTCCGGACTGAAAACATGTACTCAATTATAACCTTAACGTAGAACAAGGTATGTATGTTATAAATTATATCTAAGCCGTTTTTGGGAAGAATTTCCATGGAAAGGTCCGAAAGGTGTTATCGCCTTCGGCTAAAGACCGCAAAACGGAGTTTTGTTGACTGCACTTTCCTGCATGTATATGAAGAATTTTGCAGTCCAGCATAGCATAGCTACCTTTTACAAAAACTCATACGTTTCCGTGCCGAATCGATTATTAATCAAAGCAAAACAAAAGAGTCCTCTAAAGGCTGTTCACGAAATCAAAAGACGACAGTATTGGCAGTTTAAATTAAACAGACAATCGCCATTCTTTTGACAGATATTTGCCGTGGGATATAGCAAGACAGTAATTAAAATTTAGTCTTTTTCCATGCGACAACCTATTGAATTTATAAATAGCGATGCACATAAACTATCCGAGTAACATAAAAAAAATTACGACTACTAAGAGGTTGAAATCTAGGAACAAGATTCATCTGTCGAAACTCAGTATTGGCGCGGATATTCTTGTTAACAAAGTAGAGTTCTTCTTTTGCCAATGTCACGTAATGAATTATTCATGTCGAAAAAGTCGGCCGCGTGAACAGTCTTACGAGAGAGGTTTGAAGCAACGTCATGATGTGGCTACTATGCTGCGATATTTCACTGTTCTTTATGAAATATTTACTGAATGCACTTTTTACTACTTAAATCACGCACTTTCATTTAGTAAACAACACTATAAATAATTTTAAAAGTCCAATGAAAAATGAGCGTGACACTCAGCTTGACTTTCCGCAAAAACTCCTTTAAAACTAATTTCAAGTTAGGCAGGTACAATTTTTTCTTTCTATTTCGTTAAGAAAAGGATAGAAGATAACATTTTAGTTTAATGTTGTCAAATTAAGATATTCCATAGACAGTTTAGACGCGATTATAAGCATGGCGATCAAAAATAAGTACATCAATAATTTACGTCAGGCGCGGATTATTTTGACAGCTCTAAACTAACATATCGCCTATCTTCTGTCCTTTTTTTAATGACACTGAAATTTAATTTGGTTTCTAAACAAGGGAAACAGGGCCATTGATAATGTAAATTTTCTTTGGGTAAAAATAATGAATATGAGCCATATGGAAGACAATTATCAAGGTCCTAAACGCTGTTTAAAATAACATTAGACATTCAAGAATTTTTTTTTAGTGACCATGCAACCGATTTTGTGTTTTATTGCGTTGCGGGAAAGACATATGGCGGCTGCAGTAAATATTTGGTTTTTAACCACTTTCTTGATTTAAATACCCTCCTTATACCGAGAGAATAGAAGTTTAAATCCGTTTAACAGACATTATAAAAGGTTTCTTTGCCGAATCTTAAGGTGCATATAGGTCAGTTCCGGGAAGTTTTTAAACTATCGCAAAAAATCTATAAACTATTATGTTGTTTACAAAATAGCATCTCATACGTCGTTACCGTGCAATAGCCTCGACTAATAATAGTCTCATTGCCGCCCTTCAATGTTGTAATATTGCCCGACGGTGCAGCAGACAGGTAGTAACTACACAGACGACAGCAACAGAACATCAAGCTACTACAATTAGCAAAAGCTTTCTTTATTAGATTTTCAGCTTTATCTTGTTAGGTTTCGAAATAATTACTAAATTCATAGAAATGCAGCCACATTTGGGCTGGTGCTGCTAAGTGTCACCTGGCCACTTTGGATTCAGTGGAGAGGCGTGCGAAGAGGCTGATTGGGGACCCTGATTTAACTCGAGTTGGTCTCCAAAGCCTAGAGCACAGGCGTAGAGTAGCCAGCCTTTCGGTGTTTTATAGGATACATTCTGGGGAGTGTGCGAGGGAATTGCACGATTTAATTCCCCCATCTCCGTTCCACCATCGGACGACCCGTCGTACGGCGAGTTTCCACCCTTATGTTGTCAACACCTCTACGATCCGGACGAAGCGTTTCGCGTCGTCCTTTATACCGCGTACATCGAGGGACTGGAACAATCTGCCGGCGGCGGTGTTTCCGTCGGACTACAATTTGAGTGTCTTCAAGGCTAGAGTGAATAGGCTCTTAATAAACTAGTACGCTTTACCATCAACGATTGCGTCACTGCTTACCATCAGGCGGGATTGCGGTCAAGCGCTGGTTTATATTTAATAAAAAAAAAAAAAAAAAGACGTGTGGCACTCGGGGACTGCCGCGGTAAAGCTATTGCATAGCATTTTGTATTTCTTTTTTTTTTCTTTTTTTTATTCTTTTTTTTTCTTTATTTTTATTTTTTTTTATTTTTTTTTAATATTTTTTTCTTTTTCTTTTTTTACTTATTATTATTATTTTATTTTAATTTTTTAATTATTTATTATTTTCTTTTTTTTTCTTCATATTTATTTCTTTTTTTTTTTTTTATTATTCTTTCTTCATTATTTTTTTTATTTATTTCATTTTCTTTTTATTTTCAGCTATTCGATGTTGTACATAAATACCTATACACCTATATACTTTCTCATAAACAGCTGCTTATTTATGTATTCGTCCGATTTCCGCGCTCAAGGCCCGCGATAGAAGCTATGCAATAGCTTAATAAAAGTGCGTGATTTATGTAGTAAAAAGTGCATTTAGTAAATAGTTCATAAAGAACAGTGAAATATCGCTGCATAGTGGCCACATCATGACTTTGTCCCAAACCTCACTCGTAAGACGGGTCACGCGGCCGTCTTTTTCGACATGAATAATTCATAATTACGTGGCATTGGCTAAATGCACAAACCGTGCGAAGCCAAAAAATAAAGAAATAAAGAAAAAACCCATGAAATCTATTATATTATCGCTCGAGTCAGTAAGCATGTAAAATGAGAAAACTAACATAGAACGATCCGTGTGAGAACTAAACGATCACTATTACACAACAACACTGATACCTTTGAGAAAGCGGACTTCCTCTACAATAGGGCAATTCCTCCGTAAGGTCTGTCTATGCTATTACTTATAATCTCTGTCATTGTGTGCTGTTTCGGTGCAATCGCAAGACCGGCCGGGCACTGAGGGGCAGGCAAGACAGCTATAGTATCCTTATGACTCCACCAACTGGTATTTCGTTGACTCGGAAACGGCGCACAGGGAGCACCACGAAATATACTCAAAGACTCCGAGGTTCTTTTTCAATATACCCCACTGTTTTGTCGTGGTGGCCTAGTGGTTAAAACACCAGCCTCTCAAGTATGAGTGCGCGGGTTCGATTCCAGGTCAGGCAAGTACCAATGTAACTTTTCTAAAGTTATATGTACTTTCTAAGTATATCTTGGACACAAATGACTGAAGGCGAAGGAAAAGATCTTGAGGAAACCTGGGCTTTATAAGTCTGAAATCGCCAACCCGCATTGAGCAAGCGTGGTGATTACGCTCAATCCTTCTCTGTATGAGAGGAGATCTGTGCCCAGCAGTGGGACGATAAAAAGGTTGTTGATGATGAACGGCGTCGGTGTCGAATTATTTGTTATCAATTTAATATTTTCGAGCTGATCTTTAGTAACATAATCACTTCTGATTGCGTTAACATCTGACCGTAGAATTAATAAATCCTTCATCAACTTCTTTACGTACGTTCTACGTAGTCAAAGCAAACTGGTGGCAATTTGTGAAGGTCATATGCCACAAAAACTGGGATTGTTCGGGATCCGTGATTTTAAACACCGTAATCGTATATTTTAGGTCTTTCTGCTTTTTGTTCTTACGACTCGATACATGTTTTTGGCTTGTCTTCGTAGAAACAAACAATAACTTTTTTGCCTCATCAATGTCTTCCTCAGAAAAAGCCGACGAGCATATTTTTATTAAACTTTCGTTGTTTCGTTTCGGAGATAACAATATTACAACTCGTACACTTAAATGTACTCGTATTAACATTGTTCACCGACATCTTTCTGTAATATTTTATTTAATAAAAACTTCAACTTCAACTCTTGATCTGGTCCCTGTGGATAGATACCACAATTTTGCCAATAACACGTGTAACAAATTATAGAAATTCTTTAAAAAAATATTTCACAATAATGGCGGATATCGCCAATAACAGTTGAAAAAACGGCCGCGTGAGCACTTTTTACTCTATATAATCACTCATTTAGTAAACAACACTATAAATAATTTAAAAGTCCAATGAAAAATTAGCGTGACATTCATCTTAGCTTTTCCGTTAAAAAAAAGCTATTTTATAAAAACACTACTAAATTAATTTGAATAAAAGTACTTAATAATTAATTATATGAAAAGTTTTTAAGGTAGCCATGACAACGTCGATGACGTCTATGACATATCTCTATAGAAGACCTATTTCAGAGAGAAAATTAATCGCAAGTTTAGCACATCGCGACTATCAGTAACATGACAAGTGTGTAGAACTGAGTTCGCGCCCTGCAATATGCATGCTCTTTTTGAAAATCTATAAATTGTTTTCAAAAGATGTAGTCGCACGCACACAAACATACCGTGCCGAAGACTGCCGAACTGAAACGACGTTAGACGATGTACGGCCTTCAAGCCACACCTCCGTGCCCGTCGGAGTGGGGAGCGTGAGGTTTTTTCGTTACGGAATTTCTGGATTCGGTCCCCGCGCTCAAGGCCCGCGATAGAAGCTATGCAATAGCTTAAAAAAGATGAAGCCAGCATTTTCTAACTGACTACCTCTGAGAAGAAATAGCCGAAACAAACTCAGGGATCATCGTCTTTTTTCAAGTCCAGACATTAAAAATGAGAAGTTAGATATTAAGATATAAGATAAGATAGTTTGTCTTTATCGATTATTATGACATTGTGTTCCATTTACTGGCAACACTATTATACAGTATTATTTTATGAGTTTTGGCGGGAAAGTCAAGCTGAGTGTCATTTTTCATTGGACTTTTAATTATAGTGTTGTTTACTAAATAAAGCGCGTGATTTATGTAGTAAAAAGTGCATTCAGTGACTAATTTATAAAGAACATTGAAATATTGTAGCATAGTGACCAGATTATGACCCCAAACCCCTCCTTGTCGGCTCACGCGGGAAACGTAAGAAGATAGGTTAAGTTAGGAAAAGTTACGAAAGAAAACAAGAATAACGAAGAAATGGCTCAAAGGTCTTAGCAACCAAGCCAAAAACTCCTATATAATAGTAGTTTATGAAACTGTTACATAATGAGGGATATTATGCAAAAGAACAGACGATAAAAAGTTTTTACTTCTTCTTCTTCAGCTTATAGAGGTCCACTGCTGGACAAAGGCCTCCCTAAAGGCTTTCCACGATGACCGGTCTTATGCTGCCTGCAGCCATCGGCTTCCCGCGACCTTCACCAGGTCATCGGTTCACCTTGTTGGGGGCCTCCCTACGCTGCGTCTTCCAGTACGTGGCCGCCACTCCAGAACCTTACTGTCCCATCGGCCATCGGTTCTACGAGCAATGTGCCCTGCCCACTGCCACTTAATTTTAGCGACTCGAAGAGCTATGTCGGTGACTTTGGTTCTTCTGCAGATCTCCTCATTTCTGATTCGATCGCACAGAGAAACTCCGAGCATAGCTCTTTCCATCGCCCTTTGTGTGACTGAGCCTTCGTATGAGGTCTATTGTGGGTGACCAGGCACTGTGGTATACATACACAATCTGTAGGCCTATAACAAGTTTAGTCCTGTTAAATTAAGATTCTCCATAGACAGTTTAGATGCGATTAAAAATATGCGGACTAAATATACGTCGGGCGCGGATTAATTTGACAGGACTTAGTTATTATTTGTCTTCTGTCCTTTTCTTAATTAAATACTTATAAAGAAAAAGATAACTGAACTCAAGTTTAGTTTGTAAAGAAGGGGCATGTATTGTGTATATTACCTGTAATATCCAGGCAACACGATGTGTACCCCGGACGAGGGACAGCAGATGTCCTTGACGGTGGGGTCGTCCATCTTGCGAATGGAGTCTGTGAATGGACCGGTTGCGTTGATGATGCACTTGGCTTTGATGTCCCATTCCTTGCCAGTCAGCTCATCCTGGGGAAGTTTCAAAAGTTAGAATTATGTCTTAAACAGGAGGACAATCGCGCTAATTAGATCAGTACAAGTTAAACTGTCATTCGTATCTAATCCAGTTAAAGTTGTGGTTAAGTTATAACTTCGATTGAAATAAAACCATTTCCGTACCATAACCGAATGAGAATAGACGCCTACCGTAAAACTTTAGTACCTACCTGTTACTGACCCACAAATCGATCAACGATTCTAAACATAACCGCTGTCATGTTCTGATGTTCCAATTGTGATCAAGTTAAGGTTGAACCATCTGTCAAAAGGTTAGCACGATAGGAAACTTAACTAAAGTTTTAGTTTCGTTGCGACGCAATCCTGTTTTGGTTGAATAATTTTAACGCGATTGTCCCCCTGTTCTGCTTTTGTTTGTGTTAAAACTCTGTAGTAAAGATTAATACTAGCCACTAAGAACACCATGTACAAATTTTATATTTTGGATTTTGTTTTTTTTTTTGGATACTTACTTACTTGTCAATAAAAACCTTTCAGTAGACTGCGCAATTTTCTGTTATATTTATTATATAAATTAGTGGTTATGGGCCATTAAGAATAACGAATACAGTTAAAACAGTAAGAAATACGTATTCTGCAAGTATTTTATGAGCAAGTGCTATGGAAAATATACCATCGGGTGATCGGTCGAAGACCACGTCAACGGCAGAACTACCGGCACAATCGCAGCTCATAAACAAGCTGAGAGGTAGCAGTAACTTTTCTAATTGGATGTTTTCTATACAATGATATTTAGTCGACCTTGACCTCTGGGAGATTACTACAAGTCAGCCCAACCTCAGTGATCCAGTACAAAAAAGGCGAGATGAGAAGGCACGAGCGAAAATATGCCTACTTTGCGACGAGTCTGTATATCCAGTTATACGACCGGCCACATCAGCTTTTGACGTACTAAACAGGCTGAGAAAAGCATATGCGGATAGCGGCTTAACCAGAAGATTATCACTTATGCAAAGGTTGCTAAGCAATAAGTACACTGGTAGCATCCAGAGCTACACAAACGCGGCAACAAGCATTCAACAAGAGCTACAGGCAATTGGCAAGGCAGTCGAAGACGAGTTTCTCGCTATTATCATACTAGCAGGCCTACCTGAAGAATTTCGACCGCTAGTAATGGCATTAGAACACACGAACACCAAACTAACGTCAGAAAATGTTATAGCAGCCCTATTGAAGGAAGACTCCAGGAAATCTTTACCTACCAGAGTTAAAGAACCTAGCACGACGGCATTGCAAACTAACGAGCAGCAGAAGAAGAAACTCTTTTGTACATTTTGTAAAAAAACCGGGCATGTCGTATCACAGTGTAGGAAGTTAAAGAAAAATAAGATTTCAGTTTCGGCAAAGTGTAATTCAAATTATACATCCCACTCTACACTTTCATCTTGTTTTTCTAACATCCCTTTTTCAGGTTCAGAGGATTGGATCCTAGACTCTGGTGCAACCACACATATGAGTAATAACAAAGAGTGGTTTGAGACTTTGTCCACCCATATTACTCCAATCACTGTTGCTAATAAAGAGCAACTCCTGAGTCAAGGCAGAGGTACTGTAAATATTAATATATCTGACAATGTAAATAGAGTTTCTGATGTTTTATACGTTCCCAACCTTGCAACTAATTTACTATCAGTCAGTAAATTAGTAAATAAGGGGTATGATGTTTTATTTACATCACAAGGGGCTACCATATCTTTGAGTGGCAGTTGTCAAGTGACAGGTAATGTCATTGCTTCAGGTTCACACTACAGAGGCATGTTTAAACTTGATGTAAAGAGTTCTCAAGCTCTTTGCTCTACCACCAAAGAGACTGCTATGTTGTGGCATAGACGCCTTGGTCACCTCAATGCAAGGAGTATGAATATTTTAAAAAATAAACGAGTTGGCGTTAATTTTAGCGGGAACTGTAATGAAACTTGTGTTCCATGTTTACAGGGCAAACTGTCAAAGAAAAAGTTTTCAAAATCTCAAAGTAAATCAAGTAAAGTCCTAGAATTAGTCCATTCGGACTTATGCGGACCCATGAGTACGCATTCTTGGGGCGGAGCATTATATCTTCTCACATTTACCGACGACTACAGTCGAAAAACTTACGGGTATCTTTTGAAATCAAAAGCCGAGGTTTTTAGTAAGTTTGTGGAGTTTAAATATTTAGTTGAAAACCAAACTGGCGAAAAAATTAAGGTTTTACGTTCAGATAATGGTCGCGAGTATGTAAATACGGATTTGTCTAACTTTTTAAAGGAGAATGGAATCATCCATCAGACCACCGTACCATACACACCGCAGCAAAATGGAGTTAGTGAACGTGCTAATCGGACTATAATTGAAAAAGCCAGATGCATGCTCAAAGACTCGAATTTACCTTTAGCATATTGGGGAGAAGCGGTAAATACGGCAATTTACCTTAAAAACCGTATGCCCACCCAAGCCCTAAATAACAGAATTCCAGAAGAATTATGGACCAGGAAGAAAGTTAACCTCTCTAACCTGCGAGTCTTCGGATGTGAAGCTCATGTCCTTATCCCGAAAGAAAAATGGAAGAAACTGGATTCCAAAACAGAAAGTTGTATCTTTGTTGGCTATACAACTGAAAGCAAAGGTTACCGCCTTATAAATCCTGAAAATCCTCGAACGATTATAATTGCAAGAGATGTTGTCTTCATAGAGGATAAAATATATGCCAACACTAAATCTGGAAAACCAGATTTAGAATCAACAGATCCTCCAAAGTCAGTAGAAGTTCTTGTACCCCTTGATCCTGAACCAATTGAAGACGGACCTGTTCCACAATCTGTATCTCAGCAACAGCGAGACATTCAGCCTGTGACGATACCACCATCAGAGGAAGTATCTTTGGATGAACCCTCAACTTCTTTCAGTCCTCCTCCAAATGAAGCTATAGCTAGAGAATCACCATCGCCAGAGCGCAGATATCCTCAGCGAGACAGACGTCAACCTGATAGATTTGAAGCTGGTTGTAATATCTACCTTACTTCAGATATGGAGCCTGAGACTTACAAAGAAGTTGCACAACATCCACAAAAGGATAAATGGTTAGAAGCAATGAATGCTGAATACAATTCTTTAATGAATCACGGAACATGGGTTCTAGTCGACCGACCGTCAGATCGGAAAACAACTAAATGCAAATGGGTTTATAAAATTAAAAAAGATACAAGTGGACAAATAACAAAGTACAAAGCGAGACTAGTAGCAAAAGGTTTCACTCAAGTGGCTGGAGTAGACTACGGAGAAACTTTTTCACCAGTTGCTAGACTCTCTTCTGTAAGACTTCTTTTGGCATATGCAGTTCATCACAATCTACAAGTACATCATCTAGATGTAGAAAATGCTTTTCTAAATGGAGATCTCGATGAGGAAATATATATGGAACAACCGGAAGGTTTTTCTGAAGATCCAAGGAAAGTGTGTTTACTGAAAAAAGCACTATATGGCTTGAAGCAAGCTCCACGACAATGGAATAAAAAAGTGTGCGAAGCACTTGCCACTTTGTCGCTTACTCAAGTTCCATCCGAACACTGTCTCTACATTAAAAGAGATGGTAATGACATACTAGTCGTTGCCGTGTTTGTCGACGATTTCCTTGTTTTGAGCAGCAATGATCTCATGAGAGAGACATTTAAAAAAGAACTTAAAAAAATGTTCAAAATTAAAGATTTTGGTCCTCTTAGAGACTGTCTCGGTATGCGTGTCATACAGAGCAAAGGCTGCACTACTCTCGATCAGACCAAGTACATAGAGAAACTTATTACAAAGTTTGGGATGAATGATGCAATAACTATATCAACTCCTTTAGAACCTGGTCTGAAACTAACTCTTCCCTCGAAGGAAGAAGAAACTGAAGCTCCTTATCAGGAACTTATCGGCTCGCTAATGTACATTGCTATATGTACAAGACCTGACATCTCACACTCAGTGTCGTATCTTTCCCAATTCAATGCACATTACGGGGGGGTACACTGGAGGGCCGCTAAGAGGGTTCTACGGTACCTGAAGGCTACCAAAGATCTAAAGCTTCAGTACACTTCAAAAGGTCAGTCATACCCAGTCGGATATGTTGATGCCGATTACGGGAACAACATTATTGATCGACGTTCATTTACTGGATTTACCTTTTTCATGTGTGGTGCACCAATCTCATGGGAAGCACGCAAGCAGCGCACAGTCGCGCTTTCAACCACAGAGGCCGAGTACATGGCTCTAGCTGAAGCTTGCAAAGAGGCGATTTACCTGAAAACTCTCATACACGAAGTCTTTGCCGTCTCTCATCCCATCACCATACATACAGACAACCAAAGTTCTTTAAAACTGGCACACAACAATACATATCACTCACGCACAAAACACATAGACATTAAACACCATTTCATACGAGACTCGCTTTCACAACACTGCATACGTCTTCAATACAAACCCACGACAGAAATGATTGCAGACATTTTGACCAAACCTTTGCCGAGACTGAAGCACTGTAAATGTGTACAGTTGTTAGGCTTAGTTTAGGTTTAGGTGTATGTTGTTATTATTCTGCAGGTGTATAGTAGTTGTGTAAAGATAGTGATAGGTCGGTGTATATCAATGTGTCTATTTTTTGTAAGTATGTATTAGTGTTAAGTGTACAGTTAACTTTGATATGTCTATATACCTTATCCATAATATTGTATATAGGGTGTTCTTATTGCGGGGGGGTGTTAAAACTCTGTAGTAAAGATTAATACTAGCCACTAAGAACACCATGTACAAATTTTATATTTTGGATTTTGTTTTTTTTTTGGATACTTACTTACTTGTCAATAAAAACCTTTCAGTAGACTGCGCAATTTTCTGTTATATTTATTATATAAATTAGTGTTTGTTTATTGTTAAAATCATGGACATATATCCATGGTCTTAACTTAGTAGCACTCCGCATTACTCCTCTATTACATACTCCTTGTGACCCCAAAATGTCGGTTAAGCTTAAGGGGCAGGTCTATCCATCATTAGAACCTGTTCTCCGTATGGCAGTGAGGCGTGGCCTGTGCTTGAACGACACAAGCAGGAGCTGCGTGTCTCGGAGATGAATATGCTGCTGTGGATGTGTGGAGTTACACGGAAAGACCACATTAGGAACTCCCGCATCCGTGGCAGTCTCTATGTCCGTGACATAGCGGAGAAACTGCAGGAGGTTCGCCTACGTCGGTACGGTCACGTCTTAGGAAAATCGGCATGTTACGTGAGTCACAAATGTCTTGCCATGGCGCCTCCGCCGGGCCGGAACAAGCGAGGTAGACCAAAGAAGTGCTGGCTTGACGTTGTAAGAGATGACATGCGTGCCAACAATCTCACACCACAGGATGCTAAAGATCGCGCGAAATGGAGGAAATTGACCAAGAAAGCGGACCCCGGGCTCCAACGCGAAAGCCGCGGATGTAACCGGGATAAACGCTAAGACGATGATGATGATGACTCCATATGAAGGATGTAGGAGGAATAGCGAAGTGCTAAAGTGATGCTTTTTTTGTTACCTCTCCCTCTTTTTTCAGTTCAGTTAAATTTAAGCTAAGTATTCATATGGATTCCCATGTGCTAAGCTTATCAATCCAGTAAGTAACCTTCATGTAATACCATTCATATAATTCTGCTATTTTGTAGTAATTACCTTTAGCCTAGCCCCACTGAGCTTGCCAGCAGTTTTGTACAGCTTGGTGACACTGACATGGTTGGCGATGGTGGCGCCGTGGCGGGCCGCGGTCAACGCTATCGCTAGGTTCATACGGGCATCGTCTTGTTGGCCTGTGGGGAAGAAAATATTGAATTGACTACCATTTCTGATCTGCAGGTTTAGACCCAATTGTACCAAGAATTACTTGCATGTATTGCAATGCATTCAGTGCTAAACATATTTAAACCATCGCTCTGAATAAGAAACAGAACTATAATTTAAATATGTACCTACCTATGTGAAACATTAGTGGTAGCACTTAGTTAAGGCGCATTTTTGTGTCAAATAAGAAAAAAATAAGTGATACCCATTATTTAAAAGGAAATTTAAAACAAACTACTGTCATGTTATTTTAATATATTAATTTTACTTCAACCTCTATTTTCTCAAAAGCAACATTTTGAGGCTGGATCCATTTTGCATAACTAAGTACGTCAATTTTATCAAGGGGCTTATGTCTCAATATGGATATGTTAGCCCATAGTATCTTATAAAAAATCACTTCGTATATTTAAATTTATAACTTAAGAAACAAATATCAAACAGTAGATTCAATATTACAAATCACTACTGAGTGTCTGCTATTAAACGACATAATTTTCGGGCTGTCTCCGATTTCGGTTATCTACAATATGAGTATCAATATTAGCCGAAAATGCTCCCACTGTTAGGATAGGCCTACTTTCGGTGAGAGGGAGTAAGTTGTAATTAGGGTTGCCAACCGTATTCTAAAATAGAGTATTGTCCTATATATCACGTAGGCGTACTCTATAATCTATAACACTCATAAAGTACGCTAAAATACTCTTTTTTTACAAAATGTTTACTAAAACTAGTGCACGTCTGTAATAATAAACAAACTGTTAATATGTTGGTATCGCCGATTGCCCAATCCATATTCGAACGTTCCTGAATGCAATTATTTGCAATTTATTTTTTAAAAATGTCCTGAAGAATTTAATTGTTAAAAAAAAAAAATGATTGGCTATATACTCTCTGTTCCCGCCACTTCAGCATTTATTGAAAGAGTCTTTTCGGTCATGAATGTGAAGTGGCGAGAAGAGAGAAACAGAGCTTCATTGAATTTAATCAAAAATGAGCTCTAGATACATATAAATTTAGAGTTGAAATGTTTGGACTCATACAGTTCATTTAAAAACAATGGAAAATTATTGTTATGTGCCGCAAAAAACACAAAAAAACCTTTTTAAAAGTAAAAAATAAATGATACTCTTTTTTATAAGTCCGTACTCTTCATTTATCTCCTTTAAAATCAGATATACTTTATTTCTGCTAAAAAAAGTTGGCAACCCTAGTTGTAATCTACCACGCCGGCCCAGTGCGGGTTGGAAGATGGCACATGTCTTCGAAGTTTTGCCTCTATGACATGCCCATTTACTCACGATGTTTTCTTTCGCCGTTTTGAGAGCAGTGCTGATGAAATAATTTACACAAAGTGAAGCTCCTGATACTACTAGGCCAGGCCACCGCAGCTCTTATTTATCATTTATTTTCTAGTAATAAAATTATTAAGCTGTAAAATGAATTAATCGTCAATTTAATCTTTATCATAAACTATATGCCTATATGCATTTAATACGATGTTCTAAATGTCTTCGTAAAACAGAGGTATATATAAGTCATTTTACTAAGTCAAACCGCACAGTAATCATGTGTAATATACTTCCTTGTTTACTTATTTACTATGTAGTTGATTCATTATAACAGTACCTAACAACCGTTGAGGTTGATTATACCTAATTATCTCAGCTATTGGTACCTACCTACGATATTTATTTTATTTATTTATTTATTTATTTATTTATGTTAATACGGCTTTCATAAGCCAATTACATTAACATACATACAAAATTAAATAACACACAAAAAATACATAATAAAATTCAAATAATAATATAAATCATAACATATACAGAAAAAAAAAAACAAATCAAATCAGAGGAACAATAAAAACGGTAATAATAACACAGTAAACGAACGAATTAAATTTTGTTTTCACAGAACGCTAAGCAAGCGCTCATTAAAATTTTAAATTCATCTGCGAATATATCACAGTTCGGATTAGCTTCCATGAGGCTATTCAGCGCGGAAAGAACGCGAGGAATAGGGGATGACGCACGGGCTACCGTGCGACATATAGGCACAGCTAGCAGACGGTGCCTGCGGCCACGGAGATAGTTACCAGGAACGTGAAAACGAATCAGCTCATTGAGGAGATCACTGGCATCTGTTGTCCCTCTACAGATTTTTAACATGATTTTCGTTTGGTCATATGCTCTCCTAGTTTCTAACATATTATACCCTAAACATCCTGCGATAAATTTAGTTGGGTATAAATATGGATAATATCCAAAACTGATTTTATATAGGAATCTCAAAAATGCCTTTTGAACTTTTTCAAGTAACAATGCGTAAGTAGTCTCATGTGGATTCCAGACGCAGGAGCTCGCCTCCAACTTGCTTCTAACAAGAGTGCTGTACAAGAGTCGCACGACATGTCCGTTCCGAAAATCGCGCGAGTTTCAACTCCGTCAGGCTCGATCTTGCTATGGTGAGCACATCCGTTTTAGTAGCTATTTTAAGGTCCGTATTCCAGAACAAAACTCAGGGGTAAATCCGCAAAACAATAAAAAAAATATGTTCCGATCGATAAAACAAAATTGTTGAACTACTTCTGGTAAATTTAACTTCTGAATGATATTGGTATGGTATTATATTTGAAGTCGGATCTACGAGTATCCAGATAGCTTATCGTCACTCTTTTCACGAGATTGCTTATAAACGCAACCTTTTTACTGTCAAACCACGAATTAATTTTTAAGCTTGTTATCTCCGGAAATATTACATACGATGACACAAAATATTTCGCAAAGAGATAGCAACACTATTCCTGATTGTCATACAATACTTTTTATGCCATAAATTGCACGTTCTGTTTTTAATCGCTAAGCTGAGACTTACCATCATAATATACGATGCCTCCACAGAGATTGTCGGACTTCAACATGGGGAACAATTCTAGTGTGTTCTTCTTGGATAAGTAGTAAGAACTCTTGACGTTCCTGTCGCCTGCTACCAAGTCGTACATCTTGATACCGAACCAGTAGTATGGGACTTGCCACCATCTGGGAATTGGACAAGAATCTTTAAGTAATTATAGGGATCTTTTATAAACAAAGCAAACTCCAAATATGGCGAATCAGAAGTGTGTCTATAATCATGCACAAATTCAAATCTTTTTATTCGTCAATGCAGGTGTACAATATAAAAGGTGTTAGGGTTACAGGAAGTTCGCTGCATTGTGCCTGTGGGAATACGAAAATTATATTAAACGAGAATTACTTATATTCTATTAACATTAAGTATAGAATACTCTTTTTCTTCTTTATCTCAGTGTTAATCCCAGTCGTATCCAAAGCTTTTCAGCTTTGGAATCTAGGGTCCGCTTTACCAGTCTAACTGCTCATTTTGGCTAAACTTCGATATTTTCCGTGAAGCGACTGCCGTCTGACCTCCACAACCCGAAGGCGATATCGAAGCATTGCAGTTAGACCAATTGTAGGACATTTGAGGGCTCCAACAACCCGTAACGACTACCATTAGATGTTCGTATGGCAACCGGGACCAACGGTTTAACGTGCTTTCCGAGGCACGAACAGACCAGTGCAAATATTCATATTCATGCATACGAATATTTGCACTGCGCGGGGGTTAAACCCGCGCCTCCTTGCGCAGCGGCCGCGTTCGCTACCGCTACGCCACGGAGGCTGTCATTAAGTATATAATACTATCACATTTATATAATACTAATGCCATCACTTGTATCTATTCATTGCTTACCATATAATATAGTTTTAATTTAATTCAACTGATGAATAAATTATTTACATTGTTATTTATATTCACGCATTGTTACATGGTTTGACGCTAAACGAATAACATCGTCGGGCCAAAAGCGCTGTCTTCAGTGCAGCAAAGGTGAAATGGCGATTATAGAATAAGGATCTAATTAACTAATCTAAAAGGTACTAATTACCATCAACATCCGTCTGGCCTTTTCCTATCTTAGATACGCCCGAGTGACGTAAGCCTGTTGCCGCACACACCCATCTAATTTCAAGTTTAATCAATATCAGCTTTATTTTAATGATCATTAAATTGATTTCAAAGTGACTAGGACTATTGATAAAGTTATATTTAAAATTTTTGAAGTTGTAAACTGAACTTTTTTGTGTAGGGATTAGAGTTATTTTTTCAATATGTAAAGAAAACCCTGTCCGATCCGTGAAGGCATTGTTAGGTATCGATAACTGATTCTACTAATGGATACAAAGCCAGGCTAAACTTTTAAAAAAAATCCCACTAAAAAATAAATTGTATTTCGCAAAAAGAGGTAACTTAATACATGTGCGGTAGGCAACACTTCCGCGGGCGACGAGGGGCAGGCCACGCGGCACGTGGTCATATCGCTATAATAATACAGTACAAATGATGTTGTCACTTTTTTTAAAATTAACAAATTTCGGGGAAGTTGGAATTAATTCGCGGGAAAAAAATATTATTTCAAAATTCATTAGTATTATTACTATGATGATTACGTAAAATTTTATTTTATATTTGGTCATTTGTTTACCTAACCTTTATTATCCTTATGGGTCGGACAGGGTTTTCTTTACATATTGTATAGCAACTGTTCTATGTGTGAGAGCAGCGGTGGTCTTATGGCGGCGGTATGGACTGCGACTTACAAGTTCTAAGTCGTAGGTTCGAACCCCATCTAACGCTTTACTTTGTGTAAATGATATCGATGAATGTAATGATGAAAGCAGTGGGGGTTGAGCAAAAAAAAAATACGAGTGTGCTTATGACCACACGACTGAAGTGAAACTTCTTTCGCTCCATCTGTATGTATATATATATATATGTGTGTGTACAATATATACATGTATGCACATATACATATATTAATTTTCTATAAATATTTAAATTTATTTCATGGTTTCATTGGTAAATAATTAATATTTTTGCATAGATCTTCTATTTTTATTGAGCAAAAAAAAAAAAAACTCGTTGTAGACCTTGTAGTACCAAGCTCGCGCCACGGGCGCCTCTGTGCTTATATCCCCCACTTAACTTCCGTTCGCCTTGCCCGATCACTTTTCGTAACGCTTACGTCACGCGATCGCCAGCTCACTCCCCAAGTCAAGCGTGCGTAAAGAAGTTTCACTTCAAAAACTCCGTAGACATATTATGTGACATTTACCCGCACTGGGCCCGCGTGGTAGTCAATGGCCCACTCCCTCTCAACGAGAGGAGGGATCCCAACAGTGGAAACATTATAGGCTGATTATGTTCTACGAGTTGCAGAGTCATCCATCTTCTTCGTAAATCATCAAAAAATGTGTAAAACACAAATGGTTCAAGACACTTCATACCAAAGTTTACAGGACGGCCCTACGTATCCGTAGTTATACACCGGAATTTTGGCTCATACTATGGTAAACAGATGACTGCCAAAGTCTTGTTTGTAAACAAAGCAAACACTAAATATGGCTAATCAGAGTTGCATCTACAGTATGTTAAGAAAACCCTGTCCTACCCGTGAAGGTGTTGTTAGGTACCGATAACTGATTCTACTAATGGATACAAACCGGGCGAAACTTAAAAAAAAAATCACCCTAAAAAAATAAATATTATTTAGCAAAAAGAGGTAACTTAATAAATGTGCGATAAGCACCCTTCCGCGGGCGACGAGCGGCAGGGCACGCGGCACGTGGTCGCATCGCTATTCGCTCATAATAATACCGGTGTTGTCCCTTTTTTATAAACTACCAAATTTCGGGGAAGTTGGAATTAATTCGCGGGAAAAAAGATTATTTCAAAATTCATTTGTATTGGTACTGATGATTACGTAAAATTTTATATTATATTTGGTCATGTGTTTACCTAACCTTTATTATCCTTATGGGTCGGACAAGGTTTTCTTAACATACTGTATAATCATGCACAATAGATACAGTTCCAAGTTATTCACCTGATCAATAAATTATTTCATTGTTTTACTCGCGCATTATATGGTGTGGTGCGAATAACATAGTAGGCTCAATAGCACTGTCTGTATTTTTATCGGCATAAAATTAGAAAGTCAAGATTTAAAGAGAACATTGGCTTGTATCCTAAAAAAATAATTTAATCTCCATCAGATAGATTTATAAAAAATATTGAACACGTATTTTTTATTTTTTCTTTCATTCAAATACTTAGGAAGATATATTGATTTGAAATGTCGCATGACGTCACACCGTGGTACAAAATATACCACGGCGTTACGTAATTAGCCCCCACTCCGTAACTTTAATACGCAATATCTCAGTAGTTTTTGGTAATTACGACAAAATAAAAAATACGGGTCTTAATTTTGTTTTATCTATAGGACGGACTAATTTTTTATTTTTTTATTTTCATACCTTGGATACATCCCTATTGTGAATTAACAACAATTTGCAGGTTCATTTAGTTAAAAGAAGTCGAAACGAAAAGGCTATAGTAAAAAGAGACAGAAATACATACTTACATAAGATTTGCCGTGGGAAAAAATGATGGGGTGCATTTTACATTCGTTTCATTATCTTCAAACCAACATTTTTTACAGTTTCCCTTCTACCACGCGTGGCTTGCACGCTTTTTTTTTACTTACGTCATATGTAAAGAAAACCCTGTCCGGCACAATAAGGATTAATAGAGGTTAGGTAAACACATCAAATATAATATAAAATTTTACGTAATCATCATAGTAACCATACTAATCAATTTTGAAATAATCTTTTTTTCCAGCGAATTAATTCCAATTTCGCCGAAATTTGGTGATAATTATAAAAAGTCACAACACCATTTTGACGGTATTTTTATAAGCGATGCGACCACGTGCCGCGTGCCCTGCCCCCCGTCGCCCGCGCATGGATTGTCTACCGCACATGTACCTATTAAGTTACCTCTTTTTGCGAAATAATATTTATTTTATTAGGGGAAGTTTATCCCGGCTTTGTGGGCATTTGTAGAATCAGTTATCGATACCTAACAATACCTTCACGGACCGGACAGGGTTTTCTTTACATATTGTATACAAATAGGCGACAGCACATCAAGCTACTACAATCTGTCGGATTTCTTTATTAGATTTTCAATTTTATCTCTAAAGCATTAGGGCTCAAGGTTAATTGGGAATATTTGATAGTTTCGGGTAGCTGAACCTATAATAAAATAATAATATTGAAGTCGTGGTGGCCTAGTGGTTAAAACACCATGCCTCTCAAGTATGAGTGCGCGGGTTCGATTCAAGGTCAGGCAAGTACTAATGTAACTTTTATAAAGTTATATGTACTTTCTAAGTATATCTTAGACACCATTGACTGAAGGTGAAGGAAAACATCTTGAGAAAACCTGGACTTTATAAGTCTGAAATCGCCAACCCGCATTGAGCAAGCGTGGTGATTACGCTCAATCCTTCTCTGTATGAGAGGAGACCTGTGCCCAGCGGTGGGACGATAAAAAGGTTGATGACGAACCTATAAAGAAAAAAAAGTGCAAGAATATGTACCAACTCACTTATAAACAGGCAGCAATATAGGCAGAGGTCTCGTCAAATGTGGCGCAACCTCCAACATATTCGCCCTCTCATGCAAAGCCTCCTTCACCATCTTGTACTGGTCATAGTCCAGTTGCATGATGGCCTTCTGAAGATATCGCACTCCTCCGTGGATCAGCTTTGTGCTGCGACTTGATGTGCCGCTGGCGAAGTCATCAGCTTCGACCAGGGCTGTGCGAAGACCTGAAACATGAAAGATGATTAGATCTGCTGGACGGGTTGGATGTTCTTATAGGACCGGAACCAGTTAATTATTTATCACCAGTTTTGTCATACTAGTATCAGCACCCTAATCCCGTAACCTACTATTACTATCAATCGGAATCATTTTGAAGCATTTTGCTAATCCATTGCTCCATTTTGTTTGCAAATTGTGTCTGCTCAACAACCCAAATAACGCAATGAATATTGTTGAATCTTCAAAATGAAACCCATTATTTTCTTATAAAGGGTGTATCTGACATCGACGCACAAACGAGTACCATGGAATATGGATCCAGCACATAATTCTGAACCCCCCAGTGGTGGATTTTTTCGTCGGCTTTTTCATGATTTAAAAAAAATATACTTATGTAGTTTTTTTCACTTTAGACCGTTTATAATTGCTATACATTTATAACCCAATAAGGTTTAGCTAATTAATTAATTCGCTAATTACACAAAAAAACGCAATGAAAACAAAACTCGAAAAACTATCTTATCAGCTGATTTAATAGAATTCACATCAGGGATCAACGTCATACCTACAAACCGCACAGCGGCACGCTTACAACGTTCAAAGGCCGAACCGACACTTTTTTTTAAACATTATTATTTCTGTAACCGTCCATTAACGACATAAATGACTATCATAATTTTATTAGTGGCATGCGGTCTAGCCTTTTCGCGAATTTGCGTTACGATGTCAGATACATCCTGTATGTAGTACACAATTATCCTCTTGCAGGGTAATTGCGTAACACACTATCAGAAGCATTGGGTTTCATTTTGACGATTCAAGAACATTCATTTATTTGCGTTGTTGAGCAGACACAATTTGCAAACAAAATGAAGCAATGGATTAGCTACTTCAAAATTATTCAAACCGATTGTTTAATCGTGTTAGGTACGCAATTAGGATGCAGAAAAACTATATATCTAGTTTAAGGTCTTAGGTCCCCAACCAATAATTTTATCAGTAGCAATCTGTATGATTATACAGGGTGTATCTGACATCGTAACGCAGACTTCGCGAGAGGGCTACACCTCATGCCACTAATAAAATTATGATAGTCATTTATATCGTTAATGAGCGGTTACAGAAATGACAGTGTTTAAGAAAATGTGTCGGCTCTGCCTTTGAACGTTGCAAGCGTGCCGCCGTGCGTGTTTGTAGATATGACGAACTCTATCAAATAAGCTGGTAGGATAGTTTATTTAGTATTGTTTACATTGCGCTTTTTTGTGTAATTAACGCATTAATTAATTTTTACTTTAAAATCTTATGGAGTTATAAAAGTATAGAAATTATGAACGGTCTAAAGTGAAAAAAATGCATATTATTTTTTTTAAATCGAGAAAAAGCCGACGCAAAATTCCATCACTGGGGGGTTCAGAATCACGTACTGGATCTATGGTACTCGTTTGTGCGTCGATGTCAGATATACCCTTTATGTAGTATACAATTCCCTCCTGTAGGCTTAGTATGAGTTTTCATTACGAAACTCGTTCGTCGATATCGAGCGCGTTTGACTCTGCGATTGGCCCGCTTCAAGGTCGCAAGAACTCTCAACCAATGAGAGCGCCAAACGCGCTCGATATCAACGATCGAGTTTCGTATTGAAAACTCATACTAGGCTTACTGCAGGGTAATTGTATAAAACACTATCAGAAGCATTATTCAAACCGATTGTTTAATCGTGTTAGGTACGCAACTAGGGTGCAGAAAAACTTTTTTTTTAATATTTATAAACTAGCGCTTGACCGCAATCCCGCGTGATGGTAAGCAGTGATGCGATCGTTGACGGTAAAGCGCGCTAGTTTATTAACAGCCTATTCACTCAGAAAAACTGAGCGAATAGGAAGGAAGACGGCAGTTGAGCGAGGTGATGCAATGTTAAACCCAATAACACGACCAACGATGCTGCGCCAAAGGGAGATTGATCTGAAGACCCTCCACGACCAAACTCCCAACACAACAACATTAGGCGCATCGTACGAAGTGGTCGCCGTGTCCGAAATCGGTCGGAACACATGATGTGATGATGATGATGATGATGATGTTAAGAAAACCCTGTCCGACCCATAAGGATAATAAAGGTTAGGTAAACACATGACCAAATATAATATAAAATTTTACGTAATCATCATAGTACCAATACAAATGAATTTTGAAATAATCTTTTTTTCCCGCGAATTAATTCCAACTTCCCCGAAGTTTGATAATTTTTAAAAAGTGACAATGCGAACACGTGCCGCGTGCCCTGCCGCCCGCCACCCGCGGAAGGGTACTTACGCACATTTATTAAGTTACCTCTTTTTGCGAAATAATATTTAGTTTTTTAGGGTTTTTTTTTTAAGTTTAGCTCGGTTTTGTATCCATTAGTAGAATCAGTTATCGATACCTAACAACACCTTCACGGGTCGGACAGGGTTTTCTTAACATACTGTATATATATATTATATATATGTGAAGAAAAACATTAAAACCACCACCGTCACTTCTTATATATCTGGTTTAAGGTCCCCAACCAATAATTTTATCAGTAGCAATCTGTATGATTATATTATATTGACAGTTAGTATAACGGCTATCATTAGTAGCTATCTGCCAACAGGTATCTAATAACAGACAGACAGCTACTATAAATAAACAAAGGGGCAGTTTCTCGTACGATCGAGTTTTGTCACGTTTAAACTTACGACAATTTTCTTTCGAGAAACTGGCCCATAGACAATCTAAGTCTGCTGGGAGAAGCTATTTTAATACATACTACAATTCTGTATAATCAGTCATTACCTAATTCCGGTTCTTTTTATGAAATATCCAGGTCTCAAGAGGACACTAATTTAATTTTATTTATCTTAGTTGTGTCTTGGTCGGTTCGGTTCGGTACTGATGTCGGTTTCGGTACCCACCGGAGTCGGTTCCGTTGTGGGCTTCGAGCTGCCTGCTATTTTCATAATTTTGTAATGTCTTAAAAAAATGTGTTTATGTTTAAGTGCACATGATTATTACCTACTCTCGTAAAAAATTAAAAAATATTTTTAAGGGTCCACCGATATTCACGGTCACGGCATCTACTCAACGATCTTTGCCCTCCTAAAACGTAGTAAGTATGTAGATAACTTGATATAAGCAAGCATTGGCACGCGCGCGGCTTAATAAACCAACGCGCTTTACCATCAGCGATTGCATCACTGCTTACCATCAGGCGGGATTGCTGTCAAGTACTAGTTTATAATTAGTAAAAAAAACAATAGCTATCAGTTGGTCCATTCTTAATGTGATATACGCCCTAGTGCATAAATCGATACTAAAATTTACCTTGAGTCTATTCAATGCTATGTTTCAGAATAATGTCTTTTTAAGTAAAATAAATATCAACTTTATTTTAAAGGTGATTAAGTTGATTTCAGAGTGACTAACACTATTGAATTATTCTTTATTTTGTAGAAATTTCAGTAAATTTTTCTTACTTTTCTTACTCATACTTATACATATGTTACCATTTTGGAAAATAAATCGCTGATGGAGATCTCATTCTAATTTTCTACTAACTGGAATCATTTTGAAGCATAGTGCTAATCCATTGATCCATATGCTTAACAACGTAAATAATGCAATAGATGTTGTTGAACTGTCAAAATGAAACCCATTACTCCTGATAGCAATTGCCCTGCTGGTATCACTTGAAAAAAGTTTATGAAAAAAGAGAAAAATACGCATTTGTATCCATTTCAGCCCACCCAGAGATGCCTTGATACAAATAATTGAAGACCCTCCTCCTTCGATCCGGATGTCATAAATAGATCGGGCAAGCAAGGTGAACAATCTACAGGCACGTGTGAGGCTATACGCATCTAACTACCTTATCTAGTAGTAGGTATGGAATCCAGCAGTTCATGAAGCGTCTTTCCAAACGCTTCTTTGACACTGCCGCCAAGCACCGCAATCCCCTGATAGTAGCGGCTGCTAATTACACCCCCTCCACCATCTCCAAGCTCCGCCGCCCAAGGCATGCCCTCACAGATCCTGATGACCCCATAACCCTCCTCCAAGAGGCCAATAGGGCCACTAGTACATTACACAAAAAAGACCGACCTACCGACCTCGCCGCCGAGGTCCATCGCGACGCGTTTAACGTAGTAGCCCCCTCCCCCGTCCCTTGTCCGATGAAGGCCAGCTCGCGCCGCAGCTGAGCCAGTAAATATAATTTCCCAACCATGACCTCTGAGTTTGTTTCGGACGTTTCTTCTCAGAGCTAGTACTAGGAAACGCCGGTCGGTCGGCGGTCGGACGGTCATCCAACCGAATTTAAACAAATATTCGATCCAGCCGTCCCTTGCTGCTCTCTCCAGCGACGCCCTAAGCCGAGGTTCGTACCCCACAGGGGGTGCCCTTAGCGTGTAGTCGCTTAGTTTTTAGTCGCCCTGGCTGGAGGCTTTAAATTCATTTAAGGCATCCACAGGAAAGTCCGGTTAAGTAGTCACGCCCTCTCACGGTCAACTACGAGATGCCATATCAAAAAAAAAAAAAAAAAAAGTAGGTATGGATCATAGTCGCTTGCTTTTTGTGGCCACCAATGCCAGTGGTGCGGCCACCACCCTTGAGGACGTGGAAAGTATGTGCTGCTTGTAAGGAAAGCTGGTCAATTTCTAATGCTCTTATCCAACAACTATGACCCTTAGTCATAGTTGTTGGCGGCGGTCGGCGGCGATCCGATGGTCCGGAGCGAGAGTGCATGGCAGGCTGTCGCCTAATTTTGCGAAGCCGTGCTAGCAAAGGAGGAGGCCGAGCGCGTGAGGGAGCGGAAATACCAGCGCCCTCATGCTTCTAGCCGCCGCAGGAGACGCCCTGGTCAAAGGACAACATCGAACTTCCGGCCACCGTAGGCGCGGGCTTACTAATACTTGGTGAGCAGTGGGCAGCTCGCCGCCCGGGAAGCACCAGGCTCGAATCGACGATGTGTGTGTTTCACGCGCGCCTCAACGCGATGTCAGCACATCGTGACGGGGTCCACGAAGACCGTTGCCCCCTAGGCTAGGGTCCGAAACCGTGGCCCTGGCGCATAGGCAAGTGACGAAACCCGGGTGGGTTTTAGTCAATAAAAGTCTGACACTCCCTTCCGCTCCGCTCAGAGAGAGAGGTCATTTGGTGATTTCCCAACCCAAACAAAAATAAAGGTCATAGTTGTTTACCTCTTGTACACGCATCCAGTGCGCATCCTACGCCAGTGGCGCCCCCACCAATGATGAGGACGTCGAAGACGTGTCCTGCTTGTAAGGACGACACCTGATGGTCGCGCGTTGGTAGAGGCCGCTTCTTACGTACTGTTGACGCTTTTACCGTTGAGGGTCTGTACCATTCCTGTGGACAGCAAAACAGATACTTACTAAAATTATATTACTGGTTAACCTTAGTAAAACTTATTCTATTATAAAACTTTTGCGAGCAGCACAAGACCGCTCATTGTGGAGAGCCTTGGATAGGCCTTTGTCCAGCAGTGAACATCTAAGTATAGGCTGAGAAGAAGAAAAAGAGAAAACTTTTTGAAGTGAAACTTCTTTACGCACGCTTGACTTAGGGAGTAAGCTGGCGAACGCGTGACGTAAGCGTTACGAAAAGTGATCGGGCAAGGCGAACGGAAGTTAAGTGGGGGATATAAACACAAAGGCGCCCGTGGCGCGAGCTTGGTACTACAAGGTCTACAACGAGTTCTATGCAAAAATGTAAAAATATTTTTGAAGTGAAACTTCTTTACGCACGCTTGACTTGGGAAGTGAGCTGGCGAACGCGTGACGTAAGCGTTACGAAAAGTGATCGGGCAAGGCGAACGGAAGTTAAGTGGGGGATATAAACACAAAGGCGCTCGTGGCGCGAGCTTGGTACTACAAGGTCTACAACGAGTTCTATGCAAAAATGTAAAAATATTTTTGAAGTGAAACTTCTTTACGCACGCTTGACTTGGGAAGTGAGCTGGCGAACGCGTGACGTAAGCGTTACGAAAAGTGATCGGGCAAGGCGAACGGAAGCTAAGTGGGGGATATAAGTACAGAGGCGCCCGTGGCGCGAGCTTGGTACTACAAGGTCTACAACGAGTTTTTTTTGTTTTTTTTTCAATAAAAATAGAAGATCTATGCAAAAATATTAATTTACCAATGAAACCATGAAATAAATTTAAATATTTATAGAAAATTAATATATGTATATGTGTATACATGTATATGTATATTGTACACACACATATATATATATATACATACAGATGGAGCGAAAGAAGTTTCACTTCAGTCGTGTGGTCATAAGCACACTCGTTTTTTTTTTAACTGCCCTCTATCACATGGTATTAAACGTTTGCGTAATAATACAACAGTAGGCCTAGTATGAGTTTTCATTACGAAACTCGTTCGTCGATATCGAGCGCGTTTGACTCTGCGATTGGCCCGCTTCAAGGTCGCAAGAACTCTCAACCAATGAGAGCGCCAAACGCGCTCGATATCAACGATCGAGTTTCATATTGAAAACTCATACTAGGCTTACTGTTTGCGTAACTTTTAGACAAAAGAGGTGGTTCATACTCATACCGTTCATAGAAATAAGAAACGTGCCTACAACATCTAATTTTCGAGATGAATTCTAACGATATTAATAAATATCAAAATGAAAACTGCTACTACTACTAGACTAATGAAAAATCGACAAAAAACAAGTAATTTACGTATAGCATTCACAAGTACAAGAGAATGACAACCAAACACAGCTGCTTATTTTGACGGAAGCTATTATACCCTACCAAAATAAAAATACTCTGTTATTTGATAAGAATTTAATATATTCCAAAGTTAGACTTTTAGTAAAATGTAAATCGTTCCAGGTCTTATTGTTTTAGATTTTAACCTTGACCCTAGTAGTTACGTAAAAACTAAAAAAATCAAATTAAAAGCGTTATACGCAGTAGTACAGACGACAGCACACTAAGCTACTACAATCTGTAAAATTTATTTATTCGATTTTTAACTTTATCCTACAGCATTAAGGTTCGAGGTTGAGGAACATTTGTCAGTGTCGGGTAGCTTGACTTGCTATTTATACTATGTCGCTTTTAAAGTTTTTGGAATACGATAAGATCATGCTTAGGGTAGAGTTATTCTTCTTGGAGATTCAGAGGGAAATGCCTTTTTTTTCTTCTGAATGGGAAATCATCAAATGACCTCTCCCGCTCTGGATGGAGCATAAGGGCTTGTCAGACTTTTACTGACTAAAACCCATCCGTGTTTCTACACTTGCCTGTGCAACAGGGCCACGGTTCCTTTTTTAAACAACCCGCAACTCTGACTCAGGAGGCATCGGTCTTCGTGGACCCCGTCACGATGTGCTGACATCTCTTTGAGGCGCACGTGAAACACAACGCGCCGTCAACTCGGGCCTGGTCCTTACCGGACGGCAAGCTGCCCACTGCTCACCGCCCGCAGGCCCGCGTCTACGGTGGCCGGGAGTTCGATGTTGTCTCCCTACCAGGGCGTCTCCTGCGGCGGCTAGTGGCGTGAGGGCGCTGGGATTCCCGCTGCCTCACGCGCTCCGCGTTCACCTTTGCCAGCATCACTGCATCGCAGAGAAGGAGTTGTTGGCCTGCCATGCACTCTCGCTCCGGACCATGGTCTGGACGAGGGTCGGACGCGATAGATCGCCGCTACGAGGACACGGCGGTGCTCTACCCAAGCCGGGCAGACCACCGTGTCCTCAGGGCGATCCACGCAATGGTGACACCCTGGCGTTTCCTCCCGCCGTCCTTAACATTGGAGGGGGCTCCACTGGCGTGGGATGCGCACTGGATTCGTGTACAAGAGGTAAACAACCGTGTCTAGTGAGGACCAGCGTTAGGCAGAAGATGAGGGTGCCGTGGCGCCTCTCAAGCCACTCCACAAAGAGGGGACTTACCGCCGCTTTTGTAGCGTACCCAGCATTAGGTTGCGACAATCGCACTCCATGTCGCCATGAGATCCCGCCGGAGCTCTGTCCGCCGTACCGCGATTGCTCGTGGCAGCGGAGTTATGCCCCGGCGTTTTGCCTCCTCCCGCAACTCCCACATGTGGGCGAGGGCTTTGGCTTCCAGGACCCATGGCGGCAATCCGGCAAGGAGGCTCGCCGCCTCAGCGGAGACCGTGCGGTATCCCCGGACCAGCCGAGCGGCCATGACCCTCTGGGACGCGGTCAGGCATCGGGCTGGTCACTTCCATAGCGTCCGCGCCCACACCGGTGCCCCGTAAAGGGACAGGAGAAAAAAGACCCTAGTTTATTACACAAGGCAAACATGTGTCTTGTCATGATAGGAACCTACTGGCTCCAAGGACAAAACCGTTATCTATGTATGTACACAAAAATAACTCAGCCTTCGTATCTTATCACCAAATAATCCGAATCTACCAGTCGCTATATTAAAACCGGCGAAAAGAAAAGCTGTGTTATCGGTGGGATCAGATAATGACGGGTTTCCTCGTTACATACCACTGGTGAGTCATTGGCTGCTACTGCCCACGCGGTCAAGGCTGCGCCCGCGACGCCCGCCGCGCCGCATATCACCAATCTTCTGCGAGACATTATTCTGGAGAAAAAAAAAACAAATATAAATATTTGAATGATGAAAGTACTCGTAGCTGAGGTCACCGCCACCACCGAAGGCTTTCCAGAGACACGGGCTTCAGTAGTGCGTGTTATCACGCGATATAATAGATAAACAACTGTTCGTATTTCTTACTTGCTATTTTCTCTAAATAATTTTCAACAAACCTAAAGTTAAGTTCTCAAACCTAAACTCCTTGACTTGTTTTTTTTTTTTAAATACTCAAATGTAAAGGACATATATTGAGTATTTTATATACAACATTATTTTTTGTTAATGCGAAACCCGAAACATGTGTCCAGTATTTTTAAGTAAAAAAATCTATGTACAAAATTTCAAAAAGATATCATGAAAAACCACTAAGTTATGAGCTTGCTATTCTACTTGGTTGTCCCAACAAAAATATGGTCGAAGCTCCACTCGGTCACTGTGCGTTGACCTACGGAGTCAACAGAGGCGCGCACGCAAGTCCGGACTATACAGTATGTTAAGAAAACCCTGTCCGACCCATAAGGATAATAAAGGTTAGGTAAACACATGACCAAATATAATATAAAATTTTACGTATTCATCATAGTACCAATACAAATGAATTTATGTTATCGACGACCGAGTCTCGTAATGAAAAGTCATGGTAGCCACACTGAACCTTTTTAAATTCAATTTGTCTTCAATTCAAGTTGGTGTAGGTACAATTACAAGGACGTTGATAGCCACGGCTGCGGTGTCACAGGTGGTGAACCGCATCCGACGCCTGGGCCTGGAGGTGGCCCTTGACAAGTCGGAGGCCATGGTTTTCCATGGCCCCCGGCGTGCGCCGGCCCCGGGATCACATATCGTGGTCAGTGGGGCCCGGATAGCTGTCGAGTTCACCATGAAGTACCTGGGATTGGTGCTCGACAGCCGGTGGGAATTCGGACCCCACTTCCGGCGGCTGGCGCCCAAGCTGATGGGTGCAGCAGGCGCGCTGTCAACGTTGCTTCCCAACATGGGGGGCCCGAGCGCCGCCTGTAGGCGGTTGTACGTAGGAATCGTGCGGTCCATGGCCCTGTATGGGGCCCCTGTGTGGGCGATGGACCTGACGGCCGGAACACTCGCCATTCTGCGCAAGCCGCAGAGAGCGATGGCCGTCAGGGTCGTCCGCAGGTATCGCACGATATCCTACGAGGCGGCTTGCGTCCTGGCCGGATCCCCGCCCTGGGACCTAGAGGCGAAAGTACTCGCGTCATTGTACCGATGGCGCGAGGAAGAGCGGACACGGGGCTCCAGTCCGGTGCAGCGGCAGATCGAGCTGCGCCGAGAGGAGCTCCATCAGGTCCTGGTGGTGGACTGGCGGCAGAGGCTCATGCGCCCTACCGCCGGCCTCGGTACCGTCGAGGCGATCCGGCCAGTACTCGACGACTGGCTCGGGAGGAGGCACGGCTCCCCGTCGTTCAGGGTGACGCAGGTGTTGTCGGGGCACGGCTGCTTCGGCAAGTACCTGCATCGCTTAGGCAGGGAGCCGGACGCTCGGTGCCACCACTGCGTCCAATGCGGGGAGGACACGGCGCAGCACACGCTCTCCGAGTGTGTAGCTTGGGAGGAGCAGCGCCGTGTCCTCACAAATGAAGTAGGAGGCGACCTGACGCTGCCGGCAGTAGTGCGGAGGATGGTCGGCAGCTCAGAGTCGTGGGACGCGGTGGTGTCCTTCTGCGAGGACGTGATGTCGCAGAAGGAAGCTGCGGAACGGGAGAGGGAGATCAACTCCCTTCCCGGGCCGCAGAAGACGCACCGGGCGCCAAAGAAGGGCGGATAACGCCCTCTTCCGCCCCCCATGAATGGGTCCAGGGGCGAGGGACATGGGGAAGTCCCCGCCCCCCTATTGACGGACCCCGAGGTGAAGGCGCGCGCGAGTGTCGGCGCGCGCCTTTAAGGTGATGCACGGGGTAGTTTAACACCCCACTACCCCGTGCAGGAGAGGAGGCCCGGACAGACCGGGCCAGCACGAGGGTGGGGCCGTGGAAGAATTTAGACTCCCGCGGCCCCACGTGCGCTCGTGATAGAAGACACACCGGGGTGGTTTTAGTCAGTAAAAGTCTGACATACCCCGTCGCCCACCCCAGGGCGGCGGGCATCCTATGAGGATTTCCACCCCGGAAAAAAAAAAAAAAAAAAAAGGTACAATTACAAGAGACCACAGCATTCACAATAAAATGAACAACTAAGCTTAGTATTATGTTTTATACATAATACAAAAAAAGAATGTATGTATTTGGGTTATAAGTATAATGTAATACTCTAATTGGAATGTCTGGTAGTATGCAATTAATATCAGAAAATGTTGTACGGACGACAGCAGGGCAAGCTATCCTAAGCTTTCAAATATTCCCAATCAATCTTGAGCCCTACAGTTTCAGCAATAAAATTGAAAATCTAATAGAGCAATATCACAGATTGTAGTAGCTTGACGTGCTGTCCTCTGTACATACTTATCTTTCTTTTAAGAAAACACCTTGAAGAATTGCTCACTTATCGTTATTGAAATACGACCCATGTATGTTTGCATGTGTCTCAATAAACATGACAAAACAATAGTGAAGTTTTATGTAACACCATCGTTTGATAGTAATTAACATGACCTTCTAATGTAGTTGTTAAATTAACAACACGTTATGTAGATATTTTGTACTGCAGCGATTTGTTGCCTACAGAGGGCGTTCCAAGGTTGAATAGAGTGATTTCGTGCAGTATTCATATAGAAACAAGCTCAGAAAATGCATGGAAATGAAAATGCCGTCCCCAATTTTAAGAGTCAGTTGGGAGGATCCATTTCTTCATATTTTCGAAAAATTTCTCTGTTCAACAGCGTACATATAATATATACGTTGTTGAACAGAGAAATTTTTGAAACTGGACGTGTGTTCCTACGTGACCATACGTCCCGTTTCGAACCATGTCCCCAAAACGAGCTCTATAATATGTTAGAATCTAGGAGAGCATATAACCAAATAAATATTATTTATGCTAAAAATATGTAGAGGGACAACAGATGCCAAGGATCTCCTCAATGAGCTGATTCGTTTTCACATTTGTAACTATCTCCGCGGCCGCAGGCGCCGCCTGCTAACTGTGCCTACCTACATGTCGCACGGTAGCCCGTGCGTCATCCCCTATTTCTCGTGTTCTTTCCGCACTGGACAGCCTTATGGAAGCACGCAGTTCGGGGTAGAACTGTGATATATTCGCAGATGAATTTAAAATTTTAACGCGCGCTTGCTTAGCGTTTTGCGAAAACAAAATTTAATTAGATCGTTTATTCTGTTTTTTTTTTTTTAAATTTGGTTTTATTTTATTTCTGTTTATATTATTATTCTGCTTTGCCTTTTTTGTTTTCTCTTCTGTTTATATTTTGATTTGTTTTATTATTTGAAATTTCTTATGTATTTGTGTTATTTTTGTAATTTTGTATTGTTAATGTTAATAATTGGCTTTTGGAAGCCGTATTAACATAAATAAATAACAGAATGAATTGTTTATCAATAACCAAAAGTACCTAAAGTAAATATGTACCTATTTAAGTAACTTTCTGTAATAGGTACCTACACATATAACTCGCACAAGTTAATTGTGCACCTCGCTGGAATTTAGCCCCTCTCTCGCTTCCCCGCACCACGCCCCGCATTCGCCACAAGCGATCAGTAGCGTTAGCATATTTGTTACAAATGTCTAAATACAGCTTAAATCCCCTGTTGTTATTATTGTTGCTGTGGAGTTTGTTTTTTACATTTTCTTTTACGTTAGTGAAGCCTGTTGGTTGCACCGATGTAATTATATTTCAGTCGATATGTATCACTTTAATTGCAAAGCGTCATGAGTAAAATGATCTAGTATTATGATGCTTTATCATCAAAACGAACTCTATTAACATAAAAAAAATGTAATTTAATTTTTTTTTTAACATAATTCTCAATTTTTACAAACGGTACTGTCCAAATGACGTCACAGAGCGAGGTGCACAGTTAAGTCGCGCGAGTTGTTGGTATGTTTTCTTATGTTAAATCTTTTAATAGTTTTTTTTTTTGTGTTAATTATTTAAAGTGATACCTCAAATAATCACGACTATATTATAAAAACTGGCCAAGTGTGTGTCGGACTCACGCACAAAGGGTTCCGTACCATTGATTTATGAAATTAAAGGATTTAAGTTATTTGTATTTGTATGAAAGATTCTACAGTTCTAAGTATGGGGAGCCCCCAATATTTATTATTATTTTTTTATTTTTGCATCAAAATCTTAATGCGCTTCATAGAATACATCTGCCTACCAAGTTTCAATAGTATAGCTCTTATAGTTTCGTAAAAAAAATGGCTGTGACATACGGACGGACAGACGGACAGACAGACATGACGAATCTATAAGGGTTCCGTTTTTTGCCATTTGGCTACGGAACCCTAAAAAGGATGTTCCGTCAAAGCTGTTACATTTTCCGCAGTTATCACCAGATTAAGATACCATGTTAATTTTGTAGGTACGTTACGATCAAACATGCGTTAGATGATATTAATAATAATCTATCACGGAGTGATCACGCGTCAAAGGCGCATCGTCTGTGCATGACGAGTCCGCACCACGCCGTGTTAATACCGATACATGATACTAAACTTATCTGATAATAGTGTCTCCTAACAAAAGATAATAAAAAGACAAGTTGATTGAGTTGACGATGCTGCAGTGTCTAATTATAGGTAACGCCAACGTGGAATGCCAACTCGAAGGTCGTTTGCCTACCGTGTTCAAAGGCCTTGAAGTAAAACAAATTCGTTTAAATTTGGTACACAAATATAGCTTGTGATAAGAAACATTCCATAGAAAAATTATGTTAGATGTGGGTATACTTAGGAGGATCCCTGGGGGGCTATCGCGCTAAAATAATTCAACTAAAACAGAATTGGATCGCAACAAAACGATAACTTTTGTTATGTTTCGTATCGCGCTAACGGTTTAACCATAACTGGACCTCAGTTGGAACGTAACCGTTGTCAAATGACAAAGTTGAAACAAAGCTAACTCTTTCTATGCCATGTCAAACTTACGTCTAAACGATTAGATTTAAATAAAATTGATTTAGTTTTAATTATTATATCTGATGAAAAGTATCACTCATACCTACATTGATTTTACTTCAACCGAAGTTGAAACTTTAGCGCGATACGAAATATGTAAGATCGAAACTAAACCATAACTTTAACAGGATTAGATACGAACAAGAATTGAACTTCTACGGTTGTACTAGTATTTAGCGCGATTACCCTCCTGGAGGGCGACAAGCAGGATTATCTTGATTATGACTGTCTGAAACTCCTTTATAACAATGGGTTTTATACTGGCTAACTACCTTCTTCATAGTAGTGTTGCTCAGCTTGATTAGAGGTACTGTGAATTTCGTTTTCTCTTGGACATGGTCACTGTCTATGATAAAGTTCAAAGGCATCTTATCGTTCACATTTGTCTGTGTTCCCAATTATTCATGTCTTAGCAAATGACTGAACAAAATGTAACCAGACATTAAACATGACGCATTAGTACGTTATTCCTATTCTTACGGTCTTAGTAACTATATGTATAATATGTACTTACTAAGTACATAACAGATATCTCTCATATTATATATAGCATGTAGGTATAGAGCATTATGCTAGTGGGGATAAAGGATCTGTTTCCTGCGCTATGATTGCAGTCGTTACCCGTTTGAATGCAATTTTCTTTGTAAAAGACCTGCATGGCAAATACTCTATGTATACTATAGCTAGACTGAACCAGACTTGATTTATATTATAACATGTATTTTAATAAGCTGTTGTACGATAATTGGAATTTCACAGACGATCTATCCATCAATTTTACTGATAAGGTTATGAACACTTTTAGAAATACTTAGATAAGTACATATGTCTAGTGGCCATAATATCGGCTGCCGGCAGAAGTTACCACCCACCAGACAAAGTCTTGCCGCCAAAAGATTCGTCGTGTTCCGGCATGATGTCTGGTGAAGTCGTATGGAGGACGGGTCTGAGCAGCTGTGTTGCGATGTGTGCCGGGTACGATGCACCAAATATTGTTGTGTCGGGAGTTTGGTCGTGGAGGGTCTCCAGAACAATCTCCCTCTGGCGCAGCATCGTTGGTCGTATTGTTGGGTTTAACTTTGCATCACCTCGCTCAACTGCCGTCTTCCTTCCTATTTACTCAGTTTTTTTTTTAGTGAATGGGCTTAATAAACTAGCGCGCTTTACCGACAACGATTGCATCACTGCTTAGCATCAGGCGGGCTTGCGGTCAAGCGCTAGTTTCTAATTATTAAAAAAAACACTGCAGCATATAGCTATCCCTCTGCTGGAACACAGCCCTCTTGTATGCGAGATGGAACGAACCTTAGTGCACCACGCAGGCCCATTGGGGATTGCTGTTATATTGTATACTATAGGTACTCGTATTTCACATGTCTTTGAATTTTGGTTCTCTGATATGTAGGCCATCGCTGCTCAGACCGGCAGCGATGGCCTAGTGGTATCGACTGCAACTTACAAGCTGTAGGTCATAGGTTCGAACTTTCGAACCCCGTCAGGCGTTTTCATGGGTCCATAGGCGCTTTACTTTGTGTAAATTATTTCATCACCACTGCTCTCAAAATGGTGAAGGAAAATGTGTTAAAACCGGCATATCCTAGAGCTAATACTTCGGAGACATGTGCCATATACCAACCCTGTGCGCTGGACCCGTGTGGTAGTTTACGGCCCACTCCTGCCACCGAGAGGAGGCTTGTGACCCAGGAGTGAGAACAGTATAGCCTGATTATTTATTTATTTGGCTCAGGCAACAAAGGCCCATAATAAATATGATAATACTATACAATAAAAACAAATAATAAAACTTCAAAAATACTATAAATACATACAGTATGTTAAGAAAACCCTGTCCGACCCATAAGGATAATAAACAAAGGTTAGGTAAACACATGACCAAATATAATATAAAATTTTACATAATCGTCATAGTACCAATACAAATGAATTTAGAAATAATCTTTTTTTCCCGCGAATTAATTCCAACTTCCCCGAAATTTGGTAATTTAAAAAAAAGTGACAACACCGGTATTATTATGAGCAAATAGCGATGCGACCGCGTGCCGCGTGCCCTGCCGCCCTCCGCCCGCGGAAGGGTGCTTACGCACATTTATTAAGTTACCTCATTTTGCGAAATAATATTTATTTTTTTAGGGGGATTTTTTTTTTAAGTTTAGCCCGGTTTTGTATCCATTAGTAGAATCAGTTATCGATACCTAACAACACCTTCACAGGTGTTTGAACACTGGTGTCACGCAGGCGGCCACGAAACCGGCGGTACACGACACCCTTCGGCCATAGCTCTTCTTTCAGGAACGTACCACGAACGACTTGAAGTACGTGCTGTGGCGCGGCTCCAACAACTCGACCCTCACAGTCCAATTAGACTTGACGCGCAGATACTCCACTATCTCCTCAGCCTTCGTGGAGTGATGCAGTCTGGACACATATAGCATCGTCGTCGGTACAGATGCCGGTTTCCTCACAATGTTTTGCTCCGCCGTTTTATTATACTTTTAAGATATTATCACTATCAACTATCATAAAACACTTAAGTAATTTTATTAGCTACCCCTACATCATGCTTTGTTTTTCAATAAAAACAATAGAATGACGGTTAACATAAATACTGTTTCCAATAAATACTTAGGTATATCAAATCGATTTCACAGCGATTCCTGAAACACTCAACTTTATTACCTACTCGGAAAGTCAGCAGTCTTGAAACGCTTGTCCCTTTGGTTTTCATTTAAAACACTTTACTTTTATGACTTGTTGAGTTTACTTAGAATTTAGTTTGTAGACGTACACTTGTTGCTAACTGTATTGAATGGGAACAGACGCGAGGCCTGCATTTTAATAGAGACCTTGTATTCATAAGACTATACGATTGACATATGACGATCTAGATCGAGCTGAAAAGTGCTTATGTGGACTATATGAGTTTCTATTTACATAGTGACAAGGTTTTGTCTGCAAAAAATTAAATTGGCATTAGACAAGAAAAACGTAATGGTGCGAATTAGAGGAAACTTATGCTCTGCAGAAGGACAACGGCTAATGCGGAAAAAGTAGCATTGACTAACCGGGAATCTACCTACTTAATAATTTGAACGTTATGTCCGAAATTTTCGATAACCAAGATAAAGGGAGACAAGATAAAGGAGAGCTTAGTCTGGGACCGCAGTTCAATTTGTCAAGACTAATTAAAATTTCATACCATGATATGTGTAAATTTAAGAACTATATGTAAGTTAAAAAGTTTTAGTGCATCTTTTCTCTCTATTTCGTTAAGTTTCGTTTCGGCTATCTTCGGCATCGTAACGCAAACTTCGCGAGAAGGCTAGACCGGATGACACTAATAAAATTATGATAGTCATTGATGTCATTAGTGAGCGGTTACAGATATCACAGTGTTTAAAAAAAGTGTCGGCTCGGCCTTTGAACGTTGTAAGCGTGCTGCCGTGCGGGTTTGTAGGCACCTACAAACGTATGTAGGTATGACGTTGACACCTGATATGGACTCTATTAAATCAGCTGATAGGACAGTTTTTCGAGTTTTGTTCACATTGCGCTTTTTTGTGTAATTAGCGACTTAATTATTTTTTACTTTAAAATCTTATTGGATTATAAAAGTATAGCAATTATGAGTGGTCTAAAGTGAAAAACTGGATTTTTTCTTAATCAAGAAAAAGCCGACGCAAAATTCCACCACTGGGGGGTTCATAATCATGTACTGAATCCGTGGAATTCGTTTGTGCGTCGATGTCAGATACACCCTTTACATCGATCTCTTTGTTTACCTTTGTAGTTTTTGCCAAATAAGAACTATAACAAAATAGATTTGGTCTTAAGCCAAACTTAAGGAAGTATCTACCTACGTGTGAACGCTCTACTGAGAGATAGAGCGGTCTCACTGATAACCCCTGACCAGTACGCCTAGTATGAGTTTTCATTACGAAACTCAATCGTCGATATCGAGCGCGTTTGACTCAGCGATTGGCCCGCTTCAAGGTCGTAAGAACTCTCAACTAATGAGAGCGTCAAACGCGCTCGATATCGACGATCGAGTTTCGTATTGAAAACTCAAACTAGGACTATAGTATGACTTTTCTATCTGAGTATCTTAGTCATCTTAGTTCAATCTTGGCTGGGAGGTCAGATATAAAAAAATAACCCAATTTGAGTTATCATCACATCGACCTAACTCTTTACTGATAAAAATTACGACACACTTACTTGCTTATCTCCCAAATATTTGTATTTACATAACCAGAAACACACCTCATATATCTTATATAAAATGCATACGCAGATAGTAACATTCACGGGCAAACAATTATTTATGGTAAGAAACGATCTTAAAGAAAATCAAAGTAACCTTATGTAATCACTAATCACGAACAGGATGAGAGACAATTACGACAGTTCACGCCTGGAGGAATGAAGACAAACAGCATGAGGTAATTTTCGCCGCTGTTGTAATATACTGGAAATAGAGGATTAATTTCTGTGACTTAGGACAATTTTTAAAGGAAAATGTTTTTTTGTTGGGGAAAACTTTACATTCATTGAAGTGGTTTGACGAGCCAGGGAAAGAACCGCATTGCTTAGAAATCAGTATTTGCTTTAAAATACCAACATTTATCTTTGCATTAGTATCTAGGCGAACAAAGCAAATGAACTTGGGTTTTGCCGCAAGTAGATTTCCTGTTTGTTTCTAATCCCGGTAAATAAAAAGTAATATGACTTATAAACGACTTATAGAGTGTATTATTTCTATTATGAGTCTTTGTATTATTTTTATTTCATCCACCACCTAAGTTTCAATTACGTGGGAATATCTGGATAAAAAGTATCCTATGTGTTATTCCTGGTTATAAACTATCTGTGCGCCAAATTTAATCCAATTTTAGTAATTTTGCATAAAAGAGTAACAAATTTCCATCCACATTTAGATACATCCTCATAAACTCTCGCATTTATAATATCAGTAGAATAGAAATGGTAGGATTAGAAGGATGTTGTGGAACTCTTTATGTGAAAGGTTTATTTACTATCACTACCATCGTAGAAACAAGGATATTGCATCCCTTCTGCTGTTTGTGTATTTTATTAATACTTCCAGTCCTTTGCTTATAAAATAAAAATATCCATAACCACATCACATCTTTTAATTCAGTCAAATGCATTATTTATTCCTCAAATTTTAAGTAGATGATAACAAAAACTATAGTTAATGAGCATGACGGGCCCAAGGTTTCTGGTTAGTTTCAATACACTTATTCCGCGTCTCTTGTAAAACTTATAATTTAGTTCACTCGACGCGTCTTATTTGAGAGTTTGACATGAAATCGAGATATTCCTCCTTGACCATTTCGAGTGTCGGCATTGCGTTTCTGTTACCATCACACACCGTGAAATGACTATGGAATGAATCAGCTGTTATTCATTCAATGCTAGGGATACTATTCAGCTAATTTTTAATATTTTTACCGAATCGATTGAATCTTATTTTTCTTTAAATTTTTACTGTAGGTGAGTAGAATTATAGATCAGTCGAACGTAAAAATCATAAGCGCCGATTCGCTTGTTCCCAAACTTAACTAAATTAAAGTTTAGTGTTTCTTTTGCTTTACATTTTATCATGAAAAGGACAGAAGATCAATATTAGTTTCGTCCTGTCAAACTAGTCCATGCCTATCGCTAATTGACGGCATATTTATAATCACATCTAAACTGTCTATGCTATGGTGTATCATAATTTAAGATAGATTATTTATAATTTAGATTTCATCATGCGGAAGGGTGCATAACGCACATTTATTAAGTTACCTCTTTTTGCGAAATAATATTTATTTTTTTAGGGATTTTTTTTAAGTTTAGCCCGGTTTTGTAAGCATTAGTAGAATCAGTCATCGATACCTAACAAAACCTTCACGGGTCGGACAGGGTTTTCTTAACATACCGTATAATTAGTCTACTACCCCATAAAATAAAGATAAGATACCATTTTACAGTATTGATGTTTGTTAACATTAATAAATTGATAACTAGTAGGTACTATAAAAATAATAAACTGTATGTGAGCATTGTAACGTACCGGATCGTGATTAAATTCTTCAATAATGTTATATACACTTGTAATCTTTTTCGTAAGTTGATTTATTAATTCCGCGTGTAAATATCTCAAGAAGTCAAGAACCGATGGATAGACTGTGCGACTGATGATCATCATCATCAACCTTTTTATCGTCCCACTGTTGGGCACAGGTCTCCTCTCATACAGAGAAAGATTGAGCTAAATCACCATGCTTGCTCAATGCGGGTTGGCGATTTCAGACTTAAAGTCCTGGTTTCCTCAAGATGTTTTCCTTCACCTTGAAATCAGTCATTGGTGTCCAAGATATACTTAGAAAGTACATATAACTTTAGAAAAGTTACATTGGTACTTGCCTGACCTGCAATCGAACCCGCACACTCATACTTGAGAGGCTGGTGTTTTAACCACTAGGCCACGACTATTATTTTACTATACACTACTAATATAACTTATTATCTTTGGTGTGGAGTTGGTGAATCACATATAAATTGGGATAAGGGAATAAGGATAATTGGTTTACTCGGTCCGTCAAATGTAGAAAAATTTTATACTGTGGGATCTATCTAGTGAATACCTTAAAAAATTCTACAAAGGGAAATCCCAATTAGATAGACATACCTTTTTTTTTTTGCAGGGTGAAATCCTCGTAGGATGTCCGCCGCCCTGGGGTGGGCGACGGGGTCTGTCAGACTTTTACTGACTAAAACCACCCCGGTGTCTCTTCTATCACGAGCCCGCGTGGGGCCGCGGGAGTCTAAATTCTTCCACGGCCCCACACCCTCGTGCTGGCCCGGTCTGCCCGGGCCTCGTCTCCTGCACGGGGTAGTGGGGTGTTAAACTACCCCATGCATAGTCTCCGCCTCGGGGTCCATCGAATAGGGAGCGGGGACTTCCCCATGTCCCTCGCCCCTGGACCCATTCATGGAGGGCGGAAGAGGGCGTTATCCGCCCTTCTTCGGCGCCCGGTGCGTCTTCTGCGGCCCGGGAAGGGAGTTGAGATCTCCCTCTCCCGTTCCGCAGCTTCCTTCTGCGACAACACGTCCTCGCAGAAGGACACCACTGCGTCTCACGACTCTGCGCTACCGACCATCCTCCGCACTACTGCCGGCAGCGTCAGGTCGCCTCCTACTTCATTTGTGAGGACACGGCGCTGCTCCTCCCAAGCTACACACTCGGAGAGCATGTGTTGTGCCGTGTCCTCCCCGCATTGGACGCAGTGGTGGCACCGAGCGTCCGGCTCCCTGCCTAAGCGACGCAGGTATTTGCCGAAGCAACCGTGCCCAGACAGTACCTGCGTCACCCTGAACGACAGGGAACCGTGCCTTCTCCTGAGCCAGTCGTCGAGTACTGGCCGGATCGCCTCGACGGTAGCGAGGCCGGCGGTAGGGCGCATAAGCCACTGCCGCCAGTCCGCCACCAGGACCTCACGGAGCTCCCCTCGACGCAGCTCGATCTGCTGCTGCGCCGGACTGGAGCCCCGTATCCGCTCTTCCTCGCGCCATCGGTACAATGACGCGAGTACCTACTTTCGCCTCTAGGTCCCAGAGCGGGGATCCGGCCAGGACGCAAACCGCCTCAGAGGAAATCGTGCGATACCCGCGGACGACCCTGACGGCCATCGCCCTCTGCGGCTTGCGCAGAATGGCGAGTATTCCGGCCGTCAGGTCCATCGCCCACACAGGGGCCCCGTACAGGGCCATGGACCGCACGATTCCCACGTACAACCGCCTACGGGCGGCGCTCGCTCGGGCCCCCCATGTTGGGAAGCAACGTTGATAGCGCGCCTGCTGCACCCATCAGCTTGGGCGCCAGCCGCCGGAAGCGGGGCCCGAATTCCCATCGGCTGTCGAGCACCAATCCCAGATACTTCATGGTAGACTCGACAGCTATCCGGGCCCCACTGACCACGATATGCGATCACGGCGCCGGCGCACGCCGGGGGCCATGGAAAACCATGGCCTCCGACTTGTCAAGGGCCACCTCCAAGCCCAGGCGCCGGATGCAGTTCACCACCTGTGACACCGCAGCCGTGGCTATCAACGTCGCTTCCCTGTACGAGCTCCCCCGGGCAATCACAAGCGTGTCGTCCGCATAACACGTCAAGTCGGCGCCCGACGGGAGCTCGCCTCTCAGCACCCAGTCGTAGCAGATGTTCCACAGGAGCAGTCCCAAGACCGATCCCTGTGGAACACCGCACGACATTTGGTGCCGACGGGCACCGTCACAGATAGACATACCTACATCAAGCAAGTAAAGAAAAAATCTTTTGCTGGTTCTTTCAGATTTTTTCCCAGTGACATTAATATGATAATAAATCTGAGTAAGATGCATTAAACACACTAATGTTTTAAAGGCGAAAGTTCGTGCCTGAGTTGTTACTTCTTCACGCTTAGACATCTGGATGGATTTGGAGGAAATTTGGTATAAAGATGGTTCATAAGTCATAACCAGGATTAAAATATTGGATTTACACCAATATTATATGCTGGCTGCAGATTTGTCCGCCGCCGCCGCCCTATCCCTACGCAATAAATATCATAGTATTACACAATCGTTACTGAAAACTCTTGCCAATCGCAACCAGCATCAATAACTTTTCGCTGATTGTTGATTATTATATTGTTTATTGCCTCTTATATCAGTCGACAGTAATAACCATTGTTGCAATGCTTGGAACATTTATAATATCGGTCCTGTTATTAGCGGCAACTAATTAAACTGATTATCTGCAGACGTGTCTATCTGCACCGTGTGATAACGCTTAGCAAGGTCAAACACGTGTTTGCATTATCAGTTTACATAGGTTGTGTTCATATAACGTAGATGAAATTAAAAATAAAGAATATCGAGTTTAGCGGGTGTAACACGAAAACTTTGACGGTGGAAACCCTCATGGACGTCCTACATCGTGGGGAGTTTTGGCGGGAAAGTCAAGCTCATTTTTCATTGGACTTTTAAAATTATATACAGTATGTTACAAAAACCCTGTCCGACCCGTGAAGGTGTTGTTAGGTATCGTTAGCTGATTCTACTAATGCGTACATAACCTGGCTAAACTAAAAAAAAAATACCCCCTTAAAAATAAATAACTTAAATAAAATAAATAGGTAATTTCATGGCAACACAGGCACAGGTCATGACCTCAGTTGACCTCATGCATGTAGGTATTGGTAGTCTAACCACGTTTATCGACTCTAGAAAGAAACAATGATACCTACTTAGGCAGCTCGTGAAAAGAACTTTTTTTTTAAGTAGAAAGGTCGTCTGACCCTCCGAATGTATCTTCGAATTTCATTCGATGAGCACAATGGCTGTGGCGGAGATGTTGTTCCATATTTCGTTCACTAAGAACGATACCGGCCTGGCACCGTCCCACGAGATTAGCACGGTGTTTCACAACGTTAGTCCACTCCTACCAATCCACTGTTCGCCGAACTGATAGTGGAGGTACTCACGTACAGGTCGGCAAAAATATGGTGGGGCACCGTCATGCTGGAAACACATTGACCAAGAAGTAGTCACATCCGAATCGTTCAACACCTGATCACAACACAACACAATTGCAGTTTCACTAGGTACCTTCCATCAGCAGGTTACATTACGTTAGAAAACTATGTGATCACACAATAAACGATACGTCTACACGGACGCCATGTCTACGCGAAACTAATAAATTTAAAATAAAAATGATTTTTATTTCATAAAAATAGGTACTCTAACTGCACGGCGGTGCCCTTTGACTAGAGGTGTGAAAGTATTCAAAATATTTCTCGTATCGATTTTTGGTATCAATTTTGTATTTCAGAATTTCACGCATCGATTCAACATCGCATGGCATTCTTTAGATTTTAGAACTTTCACATAACTTAAATCAGGTGAACTTAAATGCTTTACATTGTTTATAATATTCTCCTAAAATCGTATTTCATAAGACCTTTCTAGTTCCTATTTACTAATAATAGGTACTTGTGTTACAATATTGTTATGAATAATTAATCGATAATCAAAAAAAGTACTTTTACCATTAGGTAATCTGTGTTTTTACAACAAATCATTCGGCCAGGTACAGTTTCGAATAATAGCGACAAAAACAAAACGTTATTACGCAAAAATTAGTACAGCTCTAATTATTCCTTTGCCGCCGTCGGCGGCTAGACACACTGACGCCGCTAAAGAACCTAAAAAAATAATCAAAAGAAAGCCGACAATTATAAGGTCTAAAATGGTGTTTACACTTTTTTAAATTTCCCGAATTTTGGGGAAGTTACAGGGTAAAAAAGATTATTTCAAAATTCATTAGTATTGTTACTATGATGATTATGCAAAATTTTATATTTTATTTGGTCATTTGTTTACCTAACCCTTATTATCCTTGTGGGTCGGACAGGGTTTTCGTAACATACTGTATAGTGCTGTTTACTAAATAAAAGCGCGTGATTTGTGTAGTAAAAAGTGCATTCAGTGAATAATTTATAAAGAAGATTGAAATATTGTAGCAAAGTGGCCACATCATGACTTTACCCCAAACCCCTCCTAATCGGCTCACGCGGGAAATGAAAGGAGATAGGTTAGGTTAAATTAAGTTAGGATAAGTTACGAAGTTAAAATCCATTTATGCATTCGACTAAAGGACTTGTATTCATATGATCATGAAATAAATTATAAAAAAAATCCTACATCGTGGGGGTGATAGAATAGAAGGATATGCCGACATTTACCGGCACATACCACCGCGGTGTTTTATTTTTACCTATGGCCAAGGGTGCGGATTTCGCATAGGTTGTCTGTCTACCTTTTTTTTAGGATGGGAAATCATCAAATGCCCACTCTAGGCCGAGAGAACGGCATGTCAGACTTTCACTGACTAAAACCCACCCGTGTTCCTTCACCTACCTGTAGGCCAGGGCTAATGGCCTACAGGCAAGTGAAGTTTATATTTATATTTAGTGAAATTTGTATTAATTTTCAATTCTATTTAGACAAAACATCGAAGAAATGTGTTAAATATGCTCGGGCTAGCTCGGGAAATTATTTCTAAAGTTTATCATCAATGTTTGTTAGTAGACCAAGCTGGACAAATTTTATCAAATATGGATGATATTTATGTCTGAACAGTTGCTACACCAGGTATGTAATCATGTTATTGTTTGTTTTAATCTGCTAGAAGTTTCAAATTTACTAATTAAACGATTTTAAGACTAAAATGAGCATTGTTTACTTTACATTGCACATTTATAGGTTACATTGCAAAAATGTTTGTGAATAATTTGCAAATGTTGATACTTTAGGACCTAAAATTATCAACATTTGCAATTATAATTTTAAAAATGAATTATATTATGTTCGGAATTAAAATTAGTGCTATCCATCTTATGATAGAAATTACATATTATTATTTTTTTAAATTTCTGAGAAATATGAGAGTGAACCCTATATCAAAATATAAATGAGTCCGTTATTAGCCTAAGCGAAGGTAGCAGGCTGATGACAGCAGTAGCGGAGACGTTGTTAGTGACGCAGCTGACAATGAAAATAGTTTTTAACGAAAAATATTTGGAATGAGATGATGAAAGCAATTATAATGTTTTGGAATACCTACTTTTCATCGGTAAAAACACGTTAAAAATATAACAAATATGTATGTTTTTTTTGTTTTACTCATTTTTTTACGCCAGAGACCATAGATTTGTCGTCCTCTGTGGCGCAGCGGTCAACACGCCTGCCTGCGACGTGGAGGCCCCTGGTTCGATCCCCGGCCAGGTCATGATGGGAAACGATCTTTTCCTGATTGGCCTGGGTCATGGATGTTTATCTATACAATATGTTAAGAAAACCCTGTCCGACCCATAAGGATAATAAAGGTTAGGTAAACACATGACCAAATATAATATAAAATTTTACGTAATCATCATAGTACCAATACAAATGAATTTTGAAATAATCTTTTTTTCCCGCGAATTAATTCCAACTTCCCCGAAATTTGGTAGTTTTTTAAAAAGTGACAACACCGGTATTATTATGCGACCGACCACGTGCCGCGTGCCCTGCAGGCTGCCGCCCGCGGAAGGGTGCTTAACGCACATATATTAAGTTACCTCTTTCTGCGAAATAATATTTATTTTTAGGGGGATTTTTTTTTAAGTTAGCCCGATTTTGTATCCATCAGTAGAATCAGTTATCGATACCTAAAAACACCTTCACGGGTCGGACAGGGTTTTCTTAACATACTGTATATGTATCTATTATAAATGTAGTATCGCTGAGTTAGTATCCCATAACACAAGTCTCGAACTTACTTTGGGGCTAGCTCAATCTGATTTATCAGTATATATATTTATTTATTTATATTTTATTTGTGTTTTCATTAAAACCAGTTCTGCTTCTAGTACAAAATAATGTGCTAGTATCAAAATGATTTCAGACAAGTCAACAGGGTTGCTATATGCGCGACCGCAGCGCCCTTATTTATTTTCACGGCTTTATAGACAGATTATATGTTGGTGCATTCGGATGGTATCTTATCTTATTGTATCACAAGTCTCGAACTTACTTTGGGGCTAGCTCAATCTGTGTGATTTGTCTGTATACAGGGTGTATCTGACATCGACGCACAAACGAGTACCATGGATCCAGTACATGATTCTGAACCCCCTAGTGGTGGAATTTTTCGTCGGCTTTTACATGATTTAAAAAATATATATAATATGTAGTTTTTTTCACTTCAGACCGTTCATAATTGCTATACTTTTATAAACCAAAAAGATTGTAAAGTAAAAATCAATTAATTCGCTAATTACACAAAAAAATGCAATGAAAACAAAACTCGAGAAATATCTTATCAGCTGATTTAATAGCGTTCACATCAGGGATCAATGTCATACCTACAAACCCGCACGGCGGCACGCTTGCAACGTTCAAAGCCCGAGCCGATACTTTTTTTTAAACACTGTGTATTCTGTAACCGTTCATAAACGACATAAATGACTATCAAAATTTTATTAGTGGCATGCGGTCTAGCCTTTTCCCGAAGTTTGCGTTATATACAGTATGTTACGAAAACCCTGTCCGACCCACAAGGATAATAAGGGTTAGGTAAACAAATGACCAAATAAAATATAAAATTTTGCATAATCATCATAGTAACAATACTAATGAATTTTGAAATAATCTTTTTTACCCTGTAACTTCCCCAAAATTCGGGAAATTTAAAAAAGTGTAAACACCATTTTAGACCTTATAATTGTCGGCTTTCTTTTGATTATTTTTAGGTTCTTTAGCGGCGTCAGTGTGTCTAGCCGCCGACGGCGGCAAAGGAATAATTAGAGCTGTACTAATTTTTCCGTAATAACGTTTTTTTTTGTCGCTATTATTCGAAACTGTACCTGGCCGAATGATTTGTTGTAAAAACACAGATTACCTAATGGTAAAAGTACTTTTTTTGATTATCGATTAATTACTCATAACAATATTGTAACACAAATACCTATTATTAGTAAATAGGAACTAGAAAGGTCTTATGAAATACGATTTTAGGAGAATATTATAAACAATGTAAAGCATTTAAGTTCACCTGATTTAAGTTATGTGAAAGTTCTAAAATCTAAAGAATGCCATGCGATGTTGAATCGATGCGTGAAATTCTGAAATACAAAATTGATACCAAAAATCGATACGAGAAATATTTTGAATACTTTCACACCTCTAGTCAAAGGGCACCGCCGTGCAGTTAGAGTACCTATTTTTATGAAATAAAAATCATTTTTATTTTAAATTTATTAGTTTCGCGTAGACATGGCGTCCGTGTAGACGTATCGTTTATTGTGTGATCACATAGTTTTCTAACGTAATGTAACCTGCTGATGGAAGGTACCTAGTGAAACTGCAATTGTGTTGTGTTGTGATCAGGTGTTGAACGATTCGGATGTGACTACTTCTTGGTCAATGTGGTTCCAGCATGACGGTGCCCCACCATATTTTTGCCGACCTGTACGTGAGTACCTCCACTATCAGTTCGGCGAGCAGTGGATTGGTAGGAGTGGACTAACGTTGTGAAACACCGTGCTAATCTCGTGGGACGGAGCCAGGCCGGTATCGTTCTTAGTGAACGAAATATGGAACAACATCTCCGCCACAGCCATTGTGCTCATCGAATGAAATTCGAAGATACATTCGGAGGGTCAGACGACCTTTCTACTTAAAAAAAAGTTCTTTTCACGAGCTGCCTAAGTAGGTATCATTGTTTCTTTCTAGAGTCGATAAACGTGGTTAGACTACCAATACCTACATGCATGAGGTCAACTGAGGTCATGACCTGTGCCTGTGTTGCCATGAAATTACCTATTTATTTTATTTAAGTTATTTATTTTTAAGGGGGTATTTTTTTTTTAGTTTAGTCAGGTTATGTACGCATTAGTAGAATCAGCTAACGATACCTAACAACACCTTCACGGGTCGGACAGGGTTTTTGTAACATACTGTATACAGTATGTTACGAAAACCCTGTCCGACCCGTGAAGGTGTTGTTAGGTATCGATAACTGATTCTACTAATGCATACAAAACCGGGCTTTACTTAAAAAAAAATCCCCCTAAAAAAAAAAAAATATTATTTCGCAAAAGGAGGTAACTTATTAAATGTGCGTTGACCACCCTTCGCCTGCCGACCGCGGGGGGCGGGCGGCAGGACACGCGGCACGTGGCCGCATCGCTATTCGCTCATAATAATACCGGTGTTGTCACTTTTTAAAAATTACCAAATTTCGGGGAAATTGGAATTAATTCGTTGGAAAAAAAGATTATTTCAAAATTCATTTGTATTGGTACTATGATGAATACGTAAAATTTTATATTATATTTGGTCATGTGTTTACCTAACCTCTATTATCCTTATGGGTCGGACAGGGTTTTCGTAACATACTGTATATTATATATTTATTTATTTATTCATCTTTTTTGCGACATATGCTTTTATTTCATATCCTATAGGTACGTAAATTGTGTCAAATATGAAATGACGTTATAATTTATAAGTTAACAATAAAAGTTTTACTGTAAAAGATTTTTTTTTCAGTTCATTTCATAAAAAGCTTGTTTTTATAAAAGTTTTATAGTCTTTACTATTCTATATTACTATTCACGTAATTTCGACTATTACAAACTTTAAAAAAAATGTGTAAAGTACTGAAGTTACGTGCTTTTTATTTAAAAAATGCGATTGTTTAAAATCTACCTTTAAGATTTGTAACAATCGCAATTTTTCTTGCAATCATTACAGCACAGTGTGGTTAAAATGTTGGCAAGTGTTCGATACTCGTCGAATTCAGTTCCAATTTTATTTGAGTCTACGCGACGAGTTTCATTTAACGTTGTAGGCATGCCACCACTATCACGTAACAGCGTGAAAACGTGAGAATCTAGACGGTATTACAATTTGTTAAAGGAAATACGTAACACTCCATAACACCTGCTTGATGCGAATACATGGGGGAGCGAATATTCCAGCTGACTGAGGTCAATGACCGCTGCATCCACGGCTTTTGCAACATTCGGCCGGCATTTCAAGGTCGTTCACGATATTATCTGTTACATGTATTTTGCATTGTGTGCACATAGTAGAGCACAGCATATATGCCACGCGTTGATACTGAAGCCAGAACTAAAATAGCATGGTCTTGTGAAACAATCTTTGTCACAGGGGTTAATACCTGGTTAAAATATGCAGTCAGGTGACTTCTCACTCACTGAGAATATGCAGTGTTTTAAATAAACAGACAAGAGTGCATGCTTGACAAACGTCTTCATTTAACTGCAAATTGCTGGTGTATATTTAAACAAATTCAGCTGCTGCTAATACTTTAAATAGCTACCATAATGATCACTATATTTAGCTCTGGTCCTCAGCTAAGTATTTGCATAAAATTATAAATAAGTTTTTATTACGCCTTTGTATCTAAACATGTAGATAACTAAAGTAATTTATCAACAACAGAGTTAATAAAACCCATGAAAAACTACAGTAAAACCAGTAGATACCTACATATCGTAGATAAGAAATAGGTATGAATGTTATGCGGAAGTAATGAGTACTACAGACAGATCAGTTTAATTCAATATTTAAAAATATATTACATACTTTAAAATATGATATAAAATATTATCAAATACAAAGTACAAAAATATAAAACAAAAATTTTTAAACAACTTAGATAATACGTAGTAGTGCAAGGTCATAAATCTGGGAGTCCTTGGTTCAGGTCGTTACGATGATGTCATAATATTGCCAGATTGTACTCAGCTTTGTGCCACAAACACAATCTTCACAAGCAAGCTATTGATTTACAACACAACTGACGACGCCGACATATATTGATCCATCACGTTTAGCAGTAAGAGTGTATTTAAAACAACGATTAAAAAAATGTTTATGTTAATTTGTTACAAGCTCTGTATCATTTTGTAAACCGAATAATATTTCTATTTGTTATCCTTTATTAAAGCATGACTTACAAACACATAGGGAAATAATTTATGTTATAAAAGTTCAGCTTACCTTAAATAAATTTAAGTCCAAGGATAACTACGACCAAAACATGTAATCTATTTTAGGTGAATATAATTTGCAAGGCGCGTTAAATTCTTCGTATTTATTTTGGTATAAAATTTGAGCGATAATAGCACTTATAGGTTCAGTTTCACATCACTTTTTAATTCAACTTTTTGTTAAAACTATTGCAATATTGCGTTACTTAATTCTAGTATATATTCGCTATACGTGAGTGGTCCACAACGCACCAGCGGTTCCGACCGACCTACTGACTGACAGAATGACCGTAGCGCATTCGATCTTGCTCCATGCCGTCAGACGTGAGTCATTGTTCTCTTGACATTGAAGCCTACAACATACTACACACCAAATGCGGAAAATACGACTAAAATAAGAGTACCCGATGTGAGGACGCTACTGTTAAAACCGCCTGATATAAAACTTTATATCGTTCACGTAAATAGTTCAAGGTAATTCCGCAGTATTAGAAGGTCTACATAATTTTGGCAATGTTTAGCACGCTAGAGCCATCTGCCGTTATATGGCAGAACTCTTTGCAGACCTTCAGTATCGTTTCTTTTTGGAAGAAAGTACTGCTATACTGGTGGATATTCTATGAAACAAATCGAAAACTATCAAAGTATACATTATACGAGCATCTGACCATAGTATTTTAAATTATTTAATCAAATTCAACGCATGCTACGACAAGAGCTTACTACGCTCTATATCATATCAGCGCCATCTAGTATTATCTATAAACACTACAAACAGGTATTCTGCAAAACCACTATGGTATTCTACTGATTGATACAACATACATACCTTAATGTCACTAAGGGGTCATCCTGAAATAACAATTCTATTATCAGGCCCACTCTCAAAATAGTCTGTGATGACACTCAGATCTATTTCCAACATTCAAAACAACCTGGGGAAACCAAACAGATAAAACACCAAACAACTATGTATAGGGCATTAGTTTATTATAAGTAACAGTATTACAATAATGTCAGACCTTATTATATTTGTGCGAGAGAGACAGAATGATTACTTCTCTTTCTTTTCAGAGGAGAGAGAGTTGTACAGTTTAGTGATCTCATTGATGACAAGGGTTTGGACGATGGTTCCGTTGGTGTCGATGAAGTTGGCGAAAGATTTCGTGATGGAGGCTTCACGGGACCGGCCGGAGGCGTCGCGCATCACCAGGACTAGGTGGTACTTGTCATCGTGCCTATTGAAGGAGGAGATAATTTTGAAGATTATTTGATTTAACTTTAAGATACAACGGGAAAAAAGACCCATCTCATCATATCAAATTAAGAGAAAATGTACAGATGACAGCACATCAAGCTACTACAATCTGTCAGATTTTTTTATTAGATTTTCTCCTTTATCTCTAAAGTATTACGGCAAAGCAGGTTGATTGAGAATATTTGACACTGTCGGGTAGCTTGACCTGCTGTTATCAGTCCAAAAATAAGTGCTGGGAAATGACCTTTATTTTTGCTGGAAAAATAACAATTTACGTTAGAGCGCAAAACATTGTCATCAGGTACAGAAGTCATGGAGGTTTTAGGTATTTGTTGTTATAGCGGCAAAATAAATAGTAATCTGTTATAATTTTTACTGATACTTCCGTAAAAATAACATATCTGGGACTCTAGTCTGCTATTTTTATAAAGTCATTCCAACACGATTCCATTGTCATTGTGGTAAAAAAGTTAGTAATCCGGTAAATTCATAATGATCGATCAATGTTTAGTCGTTTCGTTATGAAATAGTGATAGAATAACATTGGCGCCGATCCTGTTGTTCACAAACTAAACTAATTTTAAGTTAAATGCATCTTTTTCCTTCTATTTCAATAAGAAAAGGACAGAAGATAAAATTTCAGTTTAGACCTGTCAAATTAGTGCGCTCCTGACGTAAACTGGAATATTTTTAGTCGCCATGTTTATAATCGCGTTTAAACTGTCTATGGAGTATCTTAATTTGACAGGATTAAATTAAAATGTTATCTTCTATCCTTCTCTTAACGAAATGGAATGAAAAAGATGCACATAACTTAAAATTAGTTTAGTTTGTGAACAACAGAATCGGTCAATGTCACTGTTATTATAAAACCCATTAGTAGAAATGATTTTCTAAAAACTACTACTCAAGTTATGGAGTGGAGTGTCAGTGATTGACCACTGGAAAGACATAATAATGACCCCATATTTTTAGTAGATTACGAAACATGTCAAAATCGATCATTATGAGATCACTGATCGACCATTGTAATAGCAGACTAGGGCCCCTGTCTGTTATTCCAGCGTATGGCTGGAAGGTGGTAAACCTTGTGTTGTCACTTGACATTTTACTGAGCTTAGACTCTTTTGGTATTTACAATTTTTGTTTTATATTTTAAGGTATCCACCAGACAAAGTTTTGCCGCCAAGCGATTCGTCGTGTTCCGGCATGATGTCTGGTGAAGCCGTACGGAGGACGGGGATGTGCAATTGTGTTGCGATGTGTGCCGGGTACGATGCGCCAAATACTGTTGTGTCGGGAGTTTGGTAGTAGAGGGTCTCCAGATCAATGTCCCTCTGGCGCAGCATCGTTGTTTGTGTTGTTGCGTTTAACATTGCATCACCACGCTCAACTGCCGTCCTTCCTATTCACTCAGTTATTTTTAGTGAATCGGTTCTTAATAAAGTAGCACGCTTTACCATCTACGATTGTATGACTGTTTACCATCAGGCGGGATTGTGGTCAAGCATTAGTTTTTAATACATAAAAAAATGTGTATTTATTTTGCTGTAATGCCAATAAAGGTATTTTTCTTCATTTCTTTAACCGTCTAGTTATCACGGTTCAGACAGATAGATAGACAGTCGAGTCTTAGTTATAGGGTCCCGTTTTTGCTCTTTGATTACGGAACCCAAAAGAAGGATCACAATAATGAGAAGAACAGGTGACATGACTTCATGAAGCATTTTACACCCTTCATAATCTTTGACTTGTCATAGAACAGAAGTTGCCGGGGGGGTTATAAGGACTTAAATCGACGGAGTTGTGATTAGTGTATGCGATATTTGACGCCTCTTCACCAGTTTTGTTAATAAGTTAATCTGTTACTATGTAATATATGCATTCTTCTCCCGTCTTCCAATGTGGCTAACCACAACATGAATCAGTTTTTTTTTTACATTATAAATTAATTGCTTGACCGCGATCCCGCTTCATGGTAAGCTAAAGCTTACTAGATTATTAAGAGCCTATTCACTCTAGCCTTGAAGACACTTAAATTGTAATCAATTAGGTAATTGCGTATCAATAGCAATGGATTTCATTTTGACAGTTCAACTACATTCATTGCGTTATTTACGTACCATGGATTAGCAACATCCTTCAAAATGACTCAGACTAAGATGGCACAATTAAGGCGCAGCACCATTTGAAGCTTTGAGAATGAACAATTACCACGAATTTTGACAGGTGATAGTGGACAATGCAACAGTGCTTTTTATTTGAGAACACTTGTGTGGCACTTGGCAACTGCTCGAGGATGAATGGTGCAAATAAGACGTCTTCCAAAGTAAGAAACACGTAGCAAACAAAAATATATTGTAGCGCTTAGGTGGTGTCAGATAATAAATACTGCTGATTCTAGTAATTTTAAGAACGTTCAGTCTGATCTATAGATTTAGGATTTAATTGCTAGTCTGATCCTTCTCATTCTTTCACAAAATATGTCTTATTTCCCAACATTTTGACATTTGTTTTTCGCCGACATGACACTGCGAACGTTTTTAATTACGAAAATTTGGCCCTCAGATCATCATATGTAGGTACTACGAAAGTATATTTTAGAATGAAACGAGCGAGGAAAGTCGTATGCTGTGTGTGTCTTTACTTTTTTTTTTGTTTATGGTATCTCGTCATTGACCTTGAGAGGTCTTTACTATTATATTTTATTTTTTATTTTTATTTCCTTATTACAGCAAAGTCAGCACATAGTAAACAGGTCAATACAGTCGAGTCAAAACAAAACAAATACTATTCTAAACAGTCATGGAACATAAACATTTTAGTTGGTCATACACAAATTAATTGCATTATTGACTCGGGAGCTGATATCAATATTATGTCAAAGAGAACTTTTCAATTTTTGAAATGTCAAAGTCAAATGTCACTTGAGAAATGTCAAATAAACGTTAGTGGGTTTGGTGGTATATCAATACCTATTATGGTGGGATGATACCTGTCGGTAGTGGTGAAAGGCTTAACACGTGCTTTTGTCAGTGCTACGAATATTTTCGATTGTAGTGTTTTGTTTTTTTTTGTTGTGAAACTCGATCGAGAGTGTTCATTGTGTTTGTGTACTTGGTGTAAGGTTTGTTTTATTGTTTGTTGTAACCGTCCTTTTGTATTGTTATTTTATTCTATTTTATTTAGGTTAGCATAATTCAAAATGGCCTCAAAAAGACCTCCTGACCCTGACCCGCCCCCTGACTTATTTGATCTTTCTCCTGGACTTACAATCACCCTCCCACAGGATATCGAAATAACCCCGAACGATAATGTTATGGATACGGACACCCATAATCGCAAGAGGGCCGCTAGTTCGCCCCCGGTCTCTTCAAGTATTAAAAGTAAGATTCCTAAAAATACACTAGGCAGGCTTTCGTACACACCACAAGACAATCCACCCTATGTAGTGAATGTTTCACTTAAAGACGATCAAACTTCAGGCACTGTGCTACAACCTATCAAGTTTGGTATGTTTTTGACGACGAATAACGTGAATAACATACGTCTCGATGGGATCAAACGTGTAGGCAGAAACCGCGTGTCAGTTGAGTTCAAGTCTTATCAGGATGCAAACAGTTTCCTTAACAATAAGATTTTATCCCAGCACAATTACATGGCTGCCATTCCACAATACAACATCACAAGAATGGGTATTGTGAGGGATATTCCAGTCGAATGGTCGGAAGATGAAATCATAAAAAATATCCAGGTTCCTCAGGGGTGTGGCTCTGTCATCAAGGCGAGACGAATGAGCAGGAAGGTGTCTTCTGCCGGTGTGACCGAGTGGAAGCCCACACAGACTGTAGTGATTACCTTTGATGGACAAATACTACCAAAGCGTGTCTATTGCTTCTACTCGGCTCTCCCAGTGGAAAGATACACCTACCCAACAGTCCAGTGCTATAATTGTTGTCGCTTTGGCCATACCCGCACCATCTGTAGATCGAAACCTAGATGTTTTAAGTGCGGTGGAGATCATCCAGGAGATGGATGTGAAGTCACCCGTGAATTGAGTCTCTGTGTTTCGTGTACTGGCAACCATTTCGCAAATGACAGTGCTTGTCCTGAATTGGGCCGACAGAAGAGTATCAAAGCTCTGATGGCGGAAAAATCGATATCGTATGCGGAGGCAAGTCGGGTCTTCCCACCTGTTTCCAGATCATATGCTGATGTCTCTAAACCTCTCTCACGTAACAAAGTTACTATAAATAAACCTCAACCCCTGTCCTCAAGACCCATCCCAGCAACCCAAAATTCATACCGGAAAACGGTCCCTTTAAAACCAAAATCCCATTCCCCACTTTCACCCGGTTATGATAAACGGACCCACCTGAACCTCTCCCAAAATTACTCCTTTTCCCCATCTAAAAATGGCTGTGCTCTCCCATTGGAAGCTCCTCAGCCAATCCTCCACAAACAGCAGGATAAATACACCGATATCCTAAATTTAATCACAGACATGCTCATGTCTGCTCTTGCCAGCCCATCTCATTCCATACCTGACCACGTTGCATCGAAATTGACCTCCATATTAAACTTTATCCATAAAATTCCATCCCCTAACATTTCTCCAGTGGAATGTGAGGAGTATTACTCCCAGGAAGCCTGATCTTTCTTATTTAATTAATAGATTTAAACCATCAGTCTGCGGCATTGCTGAGACATGGCTTTTGCCTGGAAGCAATTTCAGGCTGCCATGTTTCTCCAGTGTCCGTGATGATAGATCTGATGGATATGGAGGATGTGCCTTGCTCATCAATAGCAAGGTATCATTCTCTCAGATTCCTCTAACCTTTGTTGGCGATAACATAAATGTTGTTGCTGTGAAGACTGAGGGTATAAATATTTTTTCTTTTTATATTGCGCACCCACAACTTCAGTATCTTTCACTAATTAGGAATTTGTTATGCAGTCTTAGTGGCCCAATAGTTGTAATGGGCGATTTCAATTGCCATCATTACCGCTGGGGATCAGACACTTGTGATAACTTTGGCATTGGCTTGCTGGATATATTGGATGAACTCAATCTGTGCCTGATCAACGATGGTAATGCTACTCGTAGATCTCTGCCTGGTCAGAATAGTAGCTGTGTTGACTTAACATTTTGCTCATCCAATATAGCTAGTCTACTCATCTGGCGTCGCTTGGATATGACCTATGGAAGTGATCACTACCCCATCATAATTGAATTTCCTTCCAAAAGCATTCCTTTTAAAGTTTCTCCCCCTCTTTTAAAATACCAATTAAACTCAGCAGACTGGGATTTATATTCAAAAATTCTAGACCTTAGAATGTCTTCCCTCCCAGAAGTTAACCATGCTAACGCCCAGGAATGTTTCTTGTCCTTCTCCTCCACAATTGCTTCCACTGCTGATGATTGTTTCCCGTCCAAAAAACCCTTTTCTGGTAAACTCCCCCCCCCCGCCATGGTGGGATAGGGAATGCACTGACATGGTCAGGGCCAGGAATGAGGCTGAAAAGACAGTCAATGGCAATATGAACCTGGATAACCTCATTGCCTTCAAACAGATATTGGCCAAGTCCAGGAAATTCCTAAAAAGGAAAAAACGCGAAGGTTGGTCAAAATATTGTAGTTCGCTGGCTCCGTCCACCCCGGTTTCGGTGGTTTGGCGAAAGGTGAAACGATTTAGGAGCAGTTTAGCACCTGCCTCCTCTTCCAACAACTTCACGGAAGAACTGGGACACCAGTTCTTTTCAAAAATCGCTCCGGCTTATGTTCCAAGTCTTGAGGAAACCAATGTTGACATCTATGATGCAGACAACATTGAGGAACCAATGAACATGCCATTTAGCTTGGACGAGTTGAAAGCCGTGCTATCCCACGTCAAGGACTCCGCTCCGGGAGTGGATGGATTCCCGTACTCCTTTATTTCTAAAGCTGGACCAAAAACTCAGAAATACTACCTGGACCTGGCTAATTTCTGTTTTACTTCTGGCTTCATTCCCACAGAGTGGAAGGTTCAAGTTGTCATCCCGATTTTAAAACCAGGCAAAGATCCGAATGATCATTGCTCATACAGACCCATTGCTCTATCGTCCATACTTATCAAATTATTAGAACACTTAGTAAAAAACCGATTAGTGTGGTTGGTGGAAAACAGAGGACTGCTCCCAACGACTCAATTCGGCTTTAGGAAAGGTCTGGGCACAGCTGATAGTGTGGGTATCCTCACGTCAGAGGTCCGGCTGGCCCTTAGCAGAAATGAGTCTGTGGTTGCTGTCTTTCTGGATATATCAGCTGCCTATGATTCCGTTCTCCTCCCTAATCTCAGGCAAAAGTTGCACGAGCTGAGACTCCCGGCTAGGATTTGTCGCATCATTGGTAGCATTTTTACCAGTCGCACCATTCAACTTAGAATACCAGGGGGTGACTCTGAACAAAGATCGGTCTGGAGAGGTCTACCTCAAGGATCAGTTCTTAGTCCCCCATTATACAACATCTACACAGCTAGCTTGCCCTCTTCCCTTAATTTCGACTGTAAGATCCTTCAGTATGCTGACGATATTGCACTAATGGTGTGTGGCAGTTCCATTCAGGATGCCGCCCTATCAATGAATGTCTCTCTGGCCTCATTAAACCAATGGCTACTTGACAATGGTTTGTCTTTAAGTGCACCAAAGAGTAAAGCTGTCATTTTTACACGCAAGCGTTCTGTTCCTCTCATCGACCTTAACGTGAACGGCCAAAGCATTCCAGTCTCAGATAAGGCTAGGTTTCTGGGAGTAACCTTGGATTCAAAATTGTCTGGGGTTGATCACATCAGCAACACGGTCAAGAAATGTGAACGTTCAGTGTCGGTCCTTAAGGCTTTGGCTGGGGTGTGGTGGGGAGCTCACCCCTACACCCTTAAACTGGTCTATAATGCTCTGACCAGAAGCGCTATGGATTACTGCAGCTACCTACTTGAGCCTTGCAATAAAGAAGCGCTAAAGCAACTTGATAGCATCCAGTCCAAATGCCTAAGGATAGTGATAGGGGCTATGAAATCATCTCCCATAAACGCACTCCAAGTGGAATGTGCTGACCCTCCCTTACATCTTAGGAGACAATACTTGGCAGATCGATTCCTAACTAAAGTGTTTTTCCTCTCATCCCATCCCTTGCTCCCAATTTTAGAACAAATTGACCTCTCTTTTCATAATTCTTCCTATTGGAACCATAAAACAGTTCCCCTATTGATAAATAGGTATAGAGAGCTTAAACGGCTCTCCGTGCCTATTTGCCAATACCCATCTCTTCCGGTCTTCTCCGCTGCATACGAGTCGATTTATTATGTACCAAAAGTCGTTTTAGGTTTAGGTATACCTAGGAATTCCCAAAACGCCAGAGATGACTTCGAGTCCGCGGTCAAGCGTTATTGGGAAGGATGGAATTTCTTTTATACCGATGCTTCAAAACTCTCTGTAACGGAATGTACTGGGGTGGCAGTTTATTATCAAAACTATAGAATAGCCTTACTGTTCCAATGCCCACCAGAAGCATCAGTCTTTACAGGAGAGTGTGTTGCTATTTTAGAAGCCTTACAGTACATTAAATCCCATCAAATAACAAGGTCAGTAATTTTTTCAGATTCCCGTAGTAGTATTCAGGCCCTTAATCAAAATCAATTCCATAGCAAAATTAATAGTAAAATCATTTTAGATATAAAGAACTTGTTATTTGAATGCTACCAAAACGGCTTGGACGTTGAGATAACCTGGATCCCCGGTCATTCGGGTATTGCTGGCAATGAGTGCGCTGATTCGTTAGCAAAGTATGCCACATCGAATCCGGTTGATCAAAAGCACTACGTAGCGCATAACTACGATTTGCGGAATGGTGCCAGACCCAAGTTATTTAACTCGTGGACTGAAACATGGAAGGCGACTTCTAAAACCAAGGGCATCTACTACGCTGCCATACAGCCTGAGGTTCAGCGTAGGCCTTGGTTTTCTAAATGTCCTAAATTGTCGAAGAGAACTGTTTCCTCACTGTGTAGACTTCGACTCGGACATTGTTGTAGCCCAGTGTTCCTGAAAAAGATCCACGTCCGGGATAGTTCCCTGTGCGAGTGCGGTCTTGAGGATGGTACTTTAGACCATATTTTCTTTTCTTGCTCCCTTATTAATAAATCTTTTGACCTCTATTCAAAAATTCCCAAACTCAAAATCCCTCTTCCAACTAATTTTCATACCCTACTTTCCCACTTCTCCCCTAAATTAATAAATCTTTTGGCCCGATTCTTAAATGAGAACGAGTTAAAATTTTAATTGGTGCGTAGTTTATGTGTAAATAGTCTGTATATAGTATAAACTAGTCTAATTGTTGTCTCCTGTGTCCCTGTAAATTAGATTTTTTGTCTTACTAACAAATGTGTTTGTCCATGCAGCTATACTAACACCTACCACGAAGGGAAAAGTTCGACGGCCTGCCGTTACTTGCTGCCGTCACCACGTGACACTGGCAGAATAGTCGAAACCGGCTCAGTTGCCAAAGAAGAAAAAAAAAAAAAAAAAAAATACCTATTATGGGCAAAGTCAATGTAAAATGTAGTTTATCTTTAAATAATAGCACTATTAGTGTAAATATAGTGTTTATAGTCGCAGATTTAGTTTGTCCGAATGTTTTAGGTCTACCAACTTGTGAAAAATTAGGTATAATTCAAAGAGTTTTCTCTGTGTCTCAACAAAATTTTAGTGAACAAATTCTTACACAATACAATGATGTATTTCAGGGTCTTGGATGTCTACCTCAAGTCTGTCGCCTGAAACTCAAACCTGAAGCAGTGCCATGCGTGGATGCTCCGAGAAGAGTACCCTTCGCTTTACTGAACAAACTGCGCGATGAATTGGATCGCATGGAGAAAATGCAGGTCATTGAAAAGGTTATTAAACCTACAGAATGGGTGAACAGTATAGTGATAACAGTCAAAAGCACGGGTCAGTTACGAATTTGTTTAGATCCTAGAAATTTGAATAAGAATATTGTAAGGGAAATTTATCCACTAAAGTCAATAGATGAGATCAGATCTCAACTAGCAGGAGCTGTTTGTTTTTCTCATTTAGATGCATTTTCAGGATTTTGGATGCTTAAACTAGATGAATATAGTTCTGATTTATGTACATTTCAAACACCTTTCGGTAGATATAAATATTTAAGGTTACCTTTTGGTATTAATGCATCGTCTGAAATTTTTCAAAGAGTCATGATGAATTTGTTCGGTGATTTAGAAGGAGTTCTAATATTCATCGATGATATTTTGGTATATGGACCAAACGAGTCAGTACATAATGAGAGAGTACATAAAGTCATGCAACGAGCACGTGAAGTCAATTTAAAGTTCAATAAGTCTAAATGTAAATTTCTAGTTTCAGAAGTCTGTTTTTTAGGGTATGTTTTTAGTAAAGATGGTGCTAGGGTTGATGAAGAGAAAGTAAAAGCAATTGTCAATATGCCCACACCAAAAAATGTCAAAGAATTGCAAAGAATATTAGGTATGATCAATTATTAAGGTCCCTTTATTAGCAATTTGTCTCAAAAAACTCAAATTTTAAGAAATCTTTTGAAGAAAGATTCAGTCTGGACTTGGGATGAAAATCATAGTCAATGTCTTAAGAGTTTAATCGATGAAATTACAAATTCACCAGTTTTAGCTCATTATAATCCCAATGTACCATTAGTCTTGTCAGTCGATTCGTCAAAGTCAGCATTAGGAGCAGTCATTATGCAGAATAATAAACCTATTGCTTATAGTTCAAAAACATTAACTCAAACTCAGTCAAGGTATGCTCAAATTGAGAAAGAATTGTTAGCCATTCAGTTTGGTTGTGAAAAATTTCACCAGTATGTGTACGGTCATAAAGTAACTGTTCATACTGATCATAAACCTTTAGTCTATCTTTTTAAAAAGCCATTACATGATGTACCAGCAAGATTGCAACGTATGATGTTAACTTTACAAAAATATGATTTGGAAGTTATACATGTTCCAGGTAAAGAAATGTTTATATCTGACACTCTGTCTAGAGCAGCATTAAAAGAACATTATATACCTGAGAATGAGTCAGAAATATCTTGTCATGTCAATTTAATGCATTCAAGTCTAGCAGTCACAAAGGAGTACTGTACAAAATTGTTACAGAACACTAAGAAAGATGATACTTTGCAATTGTTAAAAAAGTATTATTATGAAGGTTGGCCAAAAAATAAAAATAATGTCAGTCTGTCAATAAAACCATTTTGGAACATACAAGCTGAAATTCATGTAGTCAAGGATTTGTTGTTCAAAGGGTCAAAATTAATAGTACCACAGTCAATGTATAAGGGGAGAGAGGAAGGTAACAGGCAGGAGTCTAGACCTCAAGAGCTCTCATCTCAATCCTCAGTCAGTCAACATGTAACTCGTTCTGGAAGAGTTGTAAAGCCAACCAGAAGGCTAATTGATGAAATAGATTAAGTAGAACATTGTATCCTAGATTAAGACCTAACCATAGGCTTAAGTCATTGTCTAAATTGTAACTGGGTCAGGTCTCTATAATATTGTTTGTCAAGGGTTAATTTAAGATTAAGACCTAACCATAGGCTTAAGTCATTGTCTAAATTGTAACTGGGTCAGGTCTCTATAATATTGTTTGTCAAGGGTTAATTTAAACTTAAACAGGGGGGATGTTGTATCATACATCACTACTCTGTAGTCGAGTAACTAATACCATCTCTATGTATTAGTGTCTATGAATATAGTCTATAGTCTTGTCATTGTAACTTAGGATCTGACCTGGAAGATGTCGATTATTATGTAATAATTATACAAGTGAAATAAACCAGTCTAATTATCTAAAGTCTTTAATATTTACCAACGCAAGAATCATACAATTTAAACGGACTTTTCTGTGGCTACCTTTAATAAATTTGAAGCCTCCAGCCAGTGGCATTTAAAACTTTTATTAATTCGGTTTGATGACTACGGCATTTCCTAGTACCGACCTATTCTGAGAAGAAACGCCTAAACAAACTCAGAGGTCATAGTCAGGAATTTATATTTACTGGTTCAGCGGCGGCGCGGGCTGGCTTTCATCGGACAAGGTGTCCTTACAAACTATGCACATGTTTTATATTATCGTAACTTAAATAACCGTAGTGAGGTAAGGTATACAAAACACTATATAGAGGTATCAACCAATAAGAATGCAGTTAGGTATTCCTACAGAAACCGGTGTCGTGTTATTTGCCCGGTCGTGGAGACTGTACCGACCGTACCGACGTACACAGTTTACATGCCATAAGTGTTTGCAGCTATAACCCGCTCCAAAAAAGAAACGAATCTTAAATGGCGGCACCCCTAATTCTCTCTCACTCGCAGATATTGCTATCTTTACTCACACACCACCGTACTGCATACAAAAAAATCAGTCAGGATTTTTGCTATCTTGCTGACTTGACGCGCTCGGTTCTTTCAAGTTATCATTTCTTTGTTTTCGTTATTACTTTCGCGTTTTTGTTATTACTTTCTTGTTTTTGTTAACTGTCGTTACTGTTACTATTTTCTTATGAGTGGTAAAATGTCTTCACGTAAACGAAGTGAAGGACTGTCAACGTTAAAATAAAATTCATGTGTATGTGTGTACTGAATAATTTAATAAATGTATTCAAAATAAACCATTTCCAGAAAACTTTATCTTCAATAATTAGTTATCCGACTTCAGTTCCAAAGGGTTTATTACAAAACTTTTGAGAGCTGCTATTCCATCACATTGCTTTTTTTTGACCATACTATCTATCACTGCAAGTGAAGAAACACGGGTGGGTCTTTAGTCAGTAAAAGTCTGACAAGCGCTTCCACTCTGCCCAATCAACAAAAAAAAAAAAAAAAATGGGAAGCTCACAATCGAATATTACTTATATTCCCAAGATTGAATATTTTCAGGAGTTTATCCATTGCTATATGGGCAATAAAAGAGCCATACCGAAAATATACGTTATTTTTTTTACCTGAATATAGTTTGTTCAGAATAAGCAACTGAATCGATTGCAATAATTTTTACACCATGTTATATTTTATCCCAAATACATTTAGAAATTGTTGCAGAGTGGTTACCGAGCGATTACTATAAATCGGTCTTTGCTCGCGCGCCACAGCTGACGCCAGAGGTAAACGCACCCCTCTCGCAAGCCCAAGCGGAACCATATGCATGACAATATTTTTGTTGGAGATAATACTGGAGACATGTTTCGAGTTTTGCATATTTAAACAAAAAATAATGTTGTGAATTACAAATCAAATTTTTTCTTTTGAAGTGAACAAGAACAAACTAATGTATGAAATCCTTCTTTTTTGGTATGCCAATTCTCCTCCCTACTCATTAAATAGTATGCGCGGTAGGGCAGTCATCATTAGTGGTTTAATCATGTTCTAATAAGATATATGTATACAACACACACACCATATTTTAATTAATAATGGATACAGAATGGAACACCTTCTTTTAACTAATTTAGAATTCACAAAACTAAGTGATACTACTACTCCTTTATATGTATACCTTTTAAAAACCAAAAAGAAACTTACTTCTTAACATAAGAGCTAGCTTCCCACACCCTGTTATTGTTTCCATTCTTTTCCTTGGCCACCACGAAAACCCCCTTTTCTTTGAATGTAGTGTAAAGTGTGAGGATACCCATAAGTATGAAGTATGAGGACACGCAGATTATGAGGACCAGTCTGTAATTAACAAAAGCACAGAGGATTATTTGTGTGGAAGGTCTAGAATCTAGTTCAGAGCTGTAGGGAAACTTTATTGATAATACAAAAGGAAATTGGGCCTTCAACCAACATTCACGTGAATCAACACAATGCTAATTTACACTATTATTTTCATCATATGTCAAATAACCACAACAATAAATAAGTTGTTTTGTTTATATAGAGTGGTGCTGATAATATGACAATAACTGAAAACACAGACTAGCTGGTTCATAGGAAAAATCCTAAACCATAGAAAAAAAACCTAGCATCAAAAATAAAAAAATGAAAATTTCAAACAAACTAAATCTCATAAAATTGCAAACGGAATAGAACATCCTTTAAAATATTGGTTCAATGACCTCCGATCAGCGGGCGACAGCACGGTCCTTTATGGACTTGCTTTTTGGCGCCATTATAAGTTTAGTACCACTGGGAGCGGCGGTCATTAACCTGTAAGGGCTTCCTTATCAACATGTACATCATGTAGAAAATGTGAAAAATAATTTCCTGTGACTAAATTAATGAATATATTTATATAATTTTTTTATGGGTAGATTGAGAATGTCTTGAGTACACGATGTTTAATTTATTGTCGTATTGTCAGCACCATTCTGTATATATTTAGAGTTTGACATAAATATAACAGGTGGTACATACCTTGACTGGGGGAATGGGTAAAGGTAATCCCAGAGCAGAGCATAGAGAGCCACACCAACGGCCAAAGCACAGAGGAAGAGCCGTCCATCAATAAGGGCAAAGCTCTCCTTACATTTCAAATCTCCTGTTAGAACCTGTTGAACCAATATGATGGAGAATTTATGGAAATGTCTCGGGAAGTAAAATAACAAAAATGTAAAATATACACAAAGCAAAACAATATTCACCTCTCTGATAGCATCATCTATTGCATTTTTAGCGGCAGCGCCGTCCCACTTATTGATTTTCACGTTCTGAAATAAAACATTATTAGCTATATATATTGTGGAATGTGTTCAATTATTGGGCTATTTCATAAATACTTGTCCGTACTTAAGTTCAAACCTAATAGGAACAAAAATACCAAAAGAAATATTGCACTTTACAAATTGAACAACATAAACGTGACGTGTCTCTATGTTGTAAAGTTTTTAGCGATCAAGAAAGTAGACTTAACCGAATGACTCGAAATTACCTCAGGAGTTTCAGCCATTTTAAAATATTTCTAAATAGAATTATGAAAGTATTAAGAATAGAATACTTAAAAATAAATTATGTCTATTTCTTTCTGCTACTCGAATTCCTCCGGCGAGCTTAGCTTGGTTAAATTTTGACACTTTAAAATTTGACGTGAGACGTGAATCTTGGAAACGTCATTTAGTTGCGTTCAACTTTAAAATTTATGATAAATAAATAAATATATACGGACAAATCACACAGATTGAGCTAGCCCCAAAGTAAGTTCGAGACTTGTGTTATGGGATACTAACTCAACGATACTATATTTTATAATAGATACATATATAGATAAACATCCAAGACCCAGGCCAATCAGGAAAAGATCGTTTCCCATCATGACCTGGCCGGGGATCGAACCCGGGGCCTCCACGTCGCAATCAGGCGTGTTGACCGCTGCGCCACGGAGACCTATGATCAACAGCGTGTAGTTGTATCGACTAAACACTTTTAGCAGTAGGAGATATTTATTGGCCGTATTACCGCATGGAGTAGGATAAACCGTCGATGCTTGCAATTATACATCTATTTTTGTCGTTTAATGGAGTAAATAAAATTGTTGTACCATTCCCCCGAATTCTTCTTTTTCCCCTTTAACCTTGCACCACGTTCACGAAGCAGTTTCTTTACATTATCCACATTTGTGATTTGAATAGCCGCCGTATAATAATACTGTATGTGCTTATGGCGCTCACTTCACTGAATTTTGTGTAATTTTTAAAGGTGGTCGTTTCAAACCATAAATAGTTTCAATAACTATGTATTGGTTCAATACCTAAAATACGGTATTCGATTCTACAATAACTATTTATTTAGAAAAACTATTTATTGGCGAAAACGTTTTACTCGCCGCACCAACACTGCGAGTCGCGTCCGTCAGTACTAAGTATATTCTTACTCGGTTACTTGGTTCTGTAATACCTAATACCACCTAATAACTATTTATCGGGAAAAACTATTTATTTTGCGAATACACGATATACGCTTTACTCGTCGCACCTACTGCGAGTCTCGTCTCCTCGATGTAGATTGTGGGCGTACCCGATACCGAACCGAAATATTCCGACGGCGCACGAAGAATGGCGATTACGATTAACGATGAGCGAGTCCTAGGAAAAAAAGGAAGAAGGGATTTGACTTGTAATCCGTATGCAATAGATGCAATTATCGAAAAAATGTATTTAGGTCACGGTTGAAAGTTGACCTTCAGGTTCACAGAAAGGGGCACTTGTTTGGGTGAAAAGTAAATTGCAAATTGTACCTATCTATTTTTATTTTAGTTGTGTATGTTTGGTGTTCACGTTCTAATGCAAAACTTTCTACGCGCGTGCGATACTTTTTTGTTCTTTGTGTTATTTCTTTTATTATTATTTCTTTTTCTTATTGCTTTTATAGTATAACTTAGGTGTATAAAAATAGACACACGTAAATTATACTTATGAATATGTAGTTATATGTTATAATAACTAAATATTTTCACAAATATTGTTTTATAATTTCTAAAATCCATTCAAAACTAATACCGAAAACCACTGAAAACTTAGTTACTCTAGTTATCCACGAAACGAGTAATGTCAATACCCGCCAAAGGTACCGGTACACCGCCACCGACCTCGGTATCGGCAATAAATAGTTACTGAAATAAATAGTTTCAATACCCGTTATCGGGTATCAAACCAATACATAGTTTCGGTATTGCAAAAACACGTACCGACCCACTTCTAGTAATTTTCCATAACTTCCATATTCTCTAAGTTCTATACACACAGAAACGTAGTTTCAAATAAACAATATTATAGTTTCGTATTATATCCAGTATTATATTTTTAATCTGCATTGATTTTAAAATGTCCCTATCTGTGATATCCATTTTGTCTTAATTGTCTATGGCAGAGTCCTCAACAAAAAAGTTAAAAACCAATGAACTAAAATGAGAGAAAAATGTAATTTTGCTTGTTAATAATGTTTCATTTAAATTGTGAGAGAGTATAGTAGTTTCACATAAATTGAAGTATTTCAGTAAATAAAAGAAACACTATTAGATCCAAAAAGTAATGGTATGTAGTCCGATTGTATCATGAAATGTTATTGCTGCAATGTACCAACCATCAACACCAACCGGTGGCTTCATTGTATAAAATCTTTCAAGTCTCAAAATAGAGCGTCCAGAGTGTCTAAAAAACAATCGTTATTGTAGCGAAGTTAACTGTTAAGAATTGTGCCTTTTATTTTTTGTTATAACCATGTGGCATTGACAGCAACGAGAAACAACAACGAATGAAAGAGGTCACTATGCCCAGCCGTGTTCAGAGTATCTGTAATGTGATTAAAAAATATTTTTTAGGTTGTATGTTGCTGCTTTAAAATAGTACAATGGCGAAAAGAAAGAAGGCAACAACAAAAACCGCGGCAACGCGTCGTACGACTCGAAGTGCCAAGCAGCAGGCCGAAGCTGCTTTGTCTGCCGACGGGGAAGCCTCTGGCTCCGTCGAAGCAACCTCCTCCGAAACCCATCAGCAAGACACAGAGACTGCGCCTAGTGAGGCACCTACTGCACCTGACCAACAAGCGCCACAGGCATCAGAACCACGAGCAAATCCTCTTACTAAGCCATGCCAAGTCCCAATCGTAGCGCTGCATAAGAAATTTGGTAAATATCGCTGTCTATTCAATAGTGATGAGACATTTACTAGAAAGTATGATATTGGTAGTGACAGTGAAACAAATAGTAGTGTAGAAATTAGGGTTGTTGATCCATGTGCAAGCTCAGAGTCAGATTCAAATGCTGCACTTGATACACAGTCTGATACTAATAGTGGGGCTAACTTAAGTCCAATGAACAGTACAACAGTAACACAGAGCAATTCTAGAGACATATCACCTGTACCTGCTCTGAATGAACTAATATCCAATACTAAAATCCCATTACTTAATGCAGAAGTACATGAGAAGTCTATAGAGTTAAATACTATTGACCAAAGGCAAAGTGACTGTAAGCTCAGTGCTACTGCTCAACAAATACCTGAAAATGAGAATAACTGTCAAAGTATTGATGATTCTTCTAAAGAATCAAAACCAGAGGAAATACAGGTGGAAGATATTCCTTTGGAAGAAGAACAATTAGATTTTACTGGAGATGATGATGAGGTCATTACAATTGTGCAGATAGTGGAAGATGACAACCCAGAACTTTATTATAACATTAAGATTGACAGTTCGCAGGAGCATGTGTCTGCACCAAATGAAAATGAAGGGAATAAGGGTGTTTCACAAAACAGTGACTTCCAGGAACATTTCGAAAAGTTGAATCTTACATCTGCAGTGGAGCCTGACCCCCCAATGGATTGTTCAGATGTTACTGAACTTAGAACCCCACCTTGTTTAACTCCTGATGTACCATTCAAAGAAAATCTGACTGAAGCTCTTACAAGGCCAGATCCTAGTCTAACACCAAGCTCTACTCTATCAGATGACAGCAACTCATCCCGATTAACTGAGCAGACACAAAATAACTCAAATGATTCAGCTGAATCATCACCCACGGGTGTGAGAAGGTCTAGTAGGATTAAGACAATAAGTAACCTAAAGCAGAAAACAAAAGGCTATGGATTGGTAAAGACTCCACTGAAGAAGGCTTTGATCACACAGACAAAGCTGAAACTTGAAGAAATTGGATCTGATAGTCAAGAAAAGACAAGTGAGTCTTTGCCAAATACCACACCCAACTCCCCATCATTTCCCGTGCCTTCTGAGATGCCTGTGAAGGTAAAGTCTCGTTGGCGAAGGTCTAGTGAGCTGGAGATGGGTGCTGTGTCTCCTGCCAACTCACCTCTAGCTAGTCCAAGTCTGCCCCAGCGTATGCTTCCAGTGGCAGAAAGTCCCAACCCCCCTGTAGATGATCAACATGTTACTCCTCTCAGCAAAGAGGATTATGACAGGATAATTGAAGAGAGGTTGAGCCAGTATCAACATTTGGATGAAAATGAGTATTTATGTGACAGAATGATTAGTAAGGAAACCAAGAAGATGACTTGTGACTGTTTTATGACCAAAGAAGAGCTGGAACGAGGGGAGCTAGCTTGTGGAGAGGATTGTCTCAACAGGCTGCTTATGATTGAATGGTAAGGCTTTAATTATTTTTAAAATAAAACAGTTAATGTTCACATTCAAAACTACAATATGGAATATTGTTATATAGGCTGTATTTTGTTATATTATATTCGTAGTTTAAATATTTATTTTTTAGCAGATTTGTGGCAATCATGTAATGTTTTGTTTCCAGTAACTCTCGCTGCCCAGTAGGGGATCGGTGTACTAACAGAAGGTTCCAGTCGAAGGAGATGGCTCCTCTCAAAGTGTTTTATGCTGATAAGAAAGGCTGTGGAGTAGAGGCTATTGCTGATTTACCAATGTAAGTAATTCCAATAAAAATTGTATTTTGTAGTTATAATGCTTCAGCGATAATGTCTGATAGGGTGCTTGATAATTGTATAAATAATAAAAAAAAATTGGTTGTCTGTAGAACTCCGTCTACTGCCGATATTTGAACGTGACAACGTCTATTACATGGTAATAGACCTCGCGCACAAGTGTGACACACGCTCTAGGGGTGGGGGTAAAGTAGGCGTGGACTCCGTGTGGCGTCAGATTCGGCCGTTACGGTGTTTTCGAGAATGACTCCACGCCGTACCAATTTAATAGACGTTGTCACGTCAAAAACAATAACCCCTGTATTCAGAAACGTTGATTAAAGTTAACTGGTGATTAGCGTTTTTGGGGCATTATATGCTAGTTAGGTAATAGCTAGGAATTACTCCTGTATCATGGGTGCGTTTACAAACATATAAACTCACAAACACAAACAACCAGACCCAGAACAACTACTTGTAGGTCATGCAAATATTTGTTCCGTGCGGAAATTGAACCCGCGACATGCAGCGCAGCTGTCAAACATTTAACCACTACGCCAACCTTGTCGTCAAGAGTCGTTCGAGATTGCTATTGGCATGGTAATAAGAAGGATATGCTGTGTAGTTAACATGTAGCGGTGTAGATACCGCTCCAGTATTTATTCAACACTAGCTTTCCGCCCGCGGCTTCGCCCGCGTGGAGTTCGGTTATATCGCGTTTCCAAGAGAACTCTTCAAAAGTCCGGAATCCAAACTATCCTATGTTATTTCTCAAGGTCAACTCTATCAAATTTCAATAAAATCAGTTGAGTGGTTTAGACGTGAAAACTTAACAGACAGACAGAGTTATTTTCACATTTTTAATATTAGTAGGGATAACAATGTTGAAGAATAACCTAAAGAAGTTTACGACCTACCTCTTTGAGATGTAAATTTATAAGTACAAATTGTACTGCTCATAGCATAAATACATACTAACAATGATAACAATTATTCTTAGATAAAATTGTCTTCAGTTCAATTTAACATAACTTAGAACAAACACTGTAGACAAAGCATTGTCTCCTTAAAGTTAGGGCCTCGCGAATTGAAGATATAGATATGCTAATTGCCAGATCTACTTCCTAAATAAATTAACAAGTGCTCATAAATAGTTCATAAGACAGTAACAATATTATAGGTACTTATCAAAATAGACATTGACTAAAATGTTTTATTGATGATCAAATCCAATTAAAGTGTTTTTTAGATTAAATAAAGCCATTGTTTGCAGACATCCTCTTCCAAATTTAACATGTCTGACAAAAGTAAGAATGAACACGCATCTTCTTGTTCTATCATAGACCTCATCCACCGTTTTCCAGTAGGAGAGATTGTGATTAAAAGTAGGTCTCAATAGTAATTAAAAGTAATGGAGTACACTATGTACTAATAATGGAATGGCAGCTACAAAGAATGACATTTTAGCAGCACCCTATTTGTGTTTCTTTCTCTCTATTAAGTACTATCAGTTGGAATCATTTTGAAGCTTATTCCTAGTCCATTGGACCATATGTTTGAAGAATGTCTATGCTTCTGTCTAGTCGGCATTGTAAATAACGCAATGAATGTTGTTGACATGTCAAAATGAAACCCATTGCTACTGATAGTGTGTTAAATAATTACCCTACAGGCCGGAGTCTGGCAAAATGCAGGGCCCTGGGCAGTTGCCCAGGGCCCAGCATTTTGCCAGACTCCGGCAGTCTCTGGGCAGTTGCCCAGAGTGCCCTATGGAAGAGCCCTGGCTATATTTTTATTTTATATTACTACGTCTCAACCATGCCCTCAAAAATCCATGCAATTCAACCAACCATTTACATTACAGGGGCGAATTTCTACTAGAATATGTAGGCGAAGTTCTTGACTATGAACAATTCTACAAGCGTGCTCAAGCATACTCCGACGAGAACAACTTGCATCACTACTTCATGTCTCTAAAAGGCGACACGGTCATTGATGCAACACTCAAGGGAAATATTTCCCGTTTCATCAACCACTCCTGTGATCCGAATGCTGAAACTCAGAAATGGACTGTGAATGGTGAGCTGAGGATAGGGTTCTTCAGTAAGCGGGATATTGTAGCAGGCGAGGAGTTGACGTTTGATTACCAGTTCCAGAGATTTGGGTAAGTTGGTTTTTTGTAGCCCCCCTATGCATGATATAAAGCCTAATCACCCAATCACTTTAAATTTACGAATGCGCTAAAACGCAAGACATGCATGATGCATTTGCCGCTTTTATCTATCTAGGTATAGTTCCAGCCATTTCCCATTTAAACAAATTGACAAGTCCCAAGGATGTTAGCAGCGTATTTTGAAGCCTATATGATTTGTCTACAGTTCTTTCGTTAATGCACGGGTCTGTAGGATTAAGAATATATTTGAATATGTTCAGTTCAAGTAAGAACGAATAACAGGCCTGCATTAACCTTCGAATTATGTAAATAATCTGTCTCAAGGAGCTCACCGTGAATGACATTGACTCTGTTTCTGCACTCAATAAGTTGATTCACTACATTTAATAAGAAATGGTTTCACTTGTTACTTTTTAAGTGATTAAAGATAACACTCTGAGTATTAATAGCACAAATGCGAACAATAATTCCTATGCACAGCAGCTTAGTAATAATAAAAATTCTAGACTTCTTAATGATATATATTATGAATCTAACAAAATATACAAAATCTAGATTTTTTATTTATGATTCTCAAATCGTAAGTATAAATGCAAAGTTGCTCCAAGTAGTATAATAAGTTGTTCCAAAAAGCTGTAGCGCTATCATAGCAACTTAACTTGAATCTGCCACAGCCACATCCTTTTCTAGCTTCAATTTAAACCTACCCTAGTGATAACTATGATTGTCAACAACTTATTAAGAATACAACGTTATTTTTTGTTTATACGAAACCTGAATATAGTACAGTAGTAGCAACTGATTCCAATCAGTTTTACATCATGTTATATTTTTTCCCAAATACATTTAGAGTGAGACCGCAGAGTGAACTGAACGGTTACGATAGATCCCAGCTGACGCCAGAGGTCAACACCCGCGCTAGCCCGCCCGTACGGACCCTTGACCATATTTTTGTTGGGTCAACCAAGTAGAATAGCAAGCTCATAACTTCATGGTTTTTCATTATATCTTTTTGAAATTTTGTACATAGATTCTTTACTTAAAAATACTGGACATGTTTCGGGTTTCGCTTAAACCAAAAATAATGTTGCATAAACATTCCTATCTGACAATCCGGACTTATCGGTTCCAGTGGGTGTAAGGCTGTTTTGCTGTAACGGTGATCGGTGATTGGTGGGTAACAGAGATGTGTTATTTCGTGCAGAAAGGTGGCGCAGCGCTGCTACTGTGGCGCCAGCAACTGTCGCGGTTGGATCGGTGGCGAGCCCGACTCCGATGATGAAGATGACGAGGTACAAGCTCTTCGGGTATATATGTTTATTTTATTTATTTTGGAACTGCTTTCTCGCATGCGGAATTGAAGGATTGAATATACAATGCAGTTTCGAGGGTATACTTTGAGTAAGTGTATCTTGAAACGATTTTTGCGTTTAGAACTGTTGTGTGTAACATTCTTTTGAATATTATTGACTAAACAATGAGTCGGCATACTTTTATTTACCTTAAGTTTGATGTTAATTTTCAAATGAATAATTTGTCAATTAGTATTGTAGTAACTTTCATGTAATGCATGTTATTTGTTTGTTTTAAATATAAATGTAATAATAGATAGGTTGTCTGTAAAAGTTTGCTCTTAGCAATAAGATCGCCTATTCTGTCACCCTTTGTAAAATCTTTATATTTATGTTCTGCAATCTATATGATGTACATAATAAATAGTATTCTATTCTAAAATAAAAAAAAAATACTGCCAACAAATTCTAACATGTTATTAGGAGGAAATCGATTAAACAAACATTAATATTACATTTTGCAACCATCCCAGGAAGAGGAAGAAATCTCGACCTCCAAATCTGGGATAACAGAGTCTTCAGAAGAATCCCACGCCACTCCCACGGAACAGCCGCGGCCGCGGGTGCGTCGGCCAAAGAAGGATCGCACTTATAAACCGAAAGCACCAGATTTGGTTCAAGATGCTGATGTGAGTTACACTTTTATTTAATTAGTAGGAGATGAAAGCGCGCACTAGCGCCAGTGACACTGTGTCGCGTATATAGATAGTTCAATCCACGAAGACGCGCCCCACTATTTCTCCTAACCGTTTATAGTATATGTGTGCAAGCTTCCGTCAATGTTTGAGTGTTATCCGTACACAATAATTATCTATGAGTGCACACCCACACTACAATAAATTGACTAATCAGGAGAGTGCGTCATGGTCAAAGTGAAAGATGCTCTACTTTAATTTTATACTCTTTACCCGACTGCAAGGAAAATTGAGGTGTGGATATTTTATGTGATTATTAGTTAATATACGATTATAATACCATTTTTATATAATAATAGGAGGTAATTAGAGACATAAATGAAATACGTGAAAAAGTTTTATGGAACTTTTTTTATTGAAATAAAAATCGTCAATCACTAGTTTCAGAAATGTCTGATTCAGATTCTGAAGTATCACTGACATTTATAATAAAATTGAAATCAAGATCACAGTGTCTCATGTATTCGTCTTCTATTTTTTCCACGTGCTGACAAGTATTGAACCAGACATCTTTATTTACTCGATCAAATGCTTCATTTAAAATGGGCATAATCGAAGTGTAGTTTTGATTGATATTGCGGCTAGCAACGTCGTTTTTTACAATACCCCAAATGTTTTCGATTGGATTTAACTCTGGGTGATAAGGAGGCAGCCGAAGCACTGTGAATCCATATTCCTTTAATAATTCGTCAACTCTGTACTTGCGGAAGTTTTCTTTATTTTTTAATATAAGGTCATAAAGTTCAGGCTTTTTGTAGGTTGGTACAAAATGGATATTTTTTGCATTCAGCCAAGTCTGCATGTCTAATTTGTTGGAGTTGGATGTGGGTATTTTTTCCGAACTAGTATTGTGATAGGCTGCATTATCCAAGACTACCACGGCAACATTTGGGAGATTTGATATTAGTTTCTCCTTAAGCCACTTTAAGTAATTATCCGAGTTCATATTATCGTGGTAGTCTCCGGATTTGATCTCTGCTCTGTACGTTAACAACGCATTTGGTACGAAACCCTCAGCACTTCCGGCATGTACTATAATTATGCGCACACCCTTTGTTAAATTTTGTTTCATTGCTGTTTTAGAGCCTTTGTCGGCCCAAGATTTTTTTTGCACGTGGTTGGTATGAATATATGATTCATCTGTGTACACTATAGGTCTACCTGCATTACGAAAAGATTTTACCTGTTTCAAATATTTCAATCTTAACATTTGAATATCATGTTTTTCGGTTAGGACCTTCCTATTATTCTCAGTTTTTCTCCATTTATAACCAAGCTTAAGTAACAATGTTCTTAGGGTGGTTCTACATCCATTAAATTGTATACGGTCTTTCAAAATAGTATTAAGTCGTGATAATGTTGGAAATTGATGATGTTCTTTATGGCAGTTTTGGATAGTTCTTCGGACTACACCAATATCAAATTTGTCTAAATTAATTTTTCGTGGTCTTACCCTTCTCTTCTTCATAGGTGATGTAAAAATAGAAGCACTTCTGCCTGCTAAATTCGAATGCGACGTACTCGCTTCATTTTTAGAATCAATATCCATTTCCGTAGTCGGCTCTGTTGTACGCTCTTCACTTTGGACTACAGAAACTATCGCATCCGTCTCCATAGTTATATTAGACTCCATAGTAGATACTGTAGTTTGCTTTATTGTCTCAGTATAAGCCTTTCTTTCGCGTAGAATTCTAGTCACTGTGCTTTCAGATATTCCAACAGCCTGTGCGGTTCTCCATCGAGCATCAGTGAGTTTTTCTGCAAAATTTTGACTTGCTTCTTTTTTCATGAAATCGTAAACTTTAGAAATAATTTCTCTTGCCTACAATTAAAAAAAATAAATAAAAAGAAATAACATTAGTCTTACTTTTAAATATAAAATGAAGTCTAGTTAGTAAAATTTAATTTTGAATTAAACTACTTTTCTTTTATTATTTTATGTGTTTCGTAACAATAATTTACATACCTGGCTTTTAAGTACAACACGCTGAGATTTTTTCGACATTTTAAAAAAATATAAAGTAGAGCAACTTTCGTGTCGAGTCTGGATTTTTGAAATACAGGTTGTACTACTTGTGTGCATCGAACCACTGACGGTCCGTGACTGACGCTCGGAGAAAACTCCCCGCGCCCCGCGATCCCCTCAACCTAAAATTGGTGGGGCGCGTCTTCGTGGATTGAACTATCTATACACTTGTATACTGTAATGTCCCACGTCGAAGACTAACTCTGGTGAGATTAGCCGTGGCCAAAATACAGACTGAAGAAAAATTACTTATTAGATAATTAGTTGCTTTAAAGACAAAGAAAAACTCTTAAACTGAATAACTAAACAGCACCTTAGAAATTAGACTCTTTCCTATTTCTCGGTTTATTTTGTACTTGATATATAATAGACTGTAATTTCTAAAGTATCTGAACAATCCTGTAAGTAATTATCAGTATTGTTTATATACTTAATTTATTATCCATCATAGCTTAAACTACTTATTTACAGGTGGTATAACTCTACAGCACGTCATATTGGCATTTGTCCACAATTTTCTTAGTAATATCCTAATTTAATATTAATTCAGATTGAGGAAGATTTGGAAGCCCTGAGCCGTACTGGCGTGAAGAACCAGAGCCACACTCTCCGCCTCTCCCGTACCGTAGTGCGGGCTAAGACACGTCGCGCTCAGACCGCGTTGCTGCGACTACTGCGCGATGCCGACTTGCCCTGTAGGAGACTGTTCCTGGACTACCGGGGCCTCAGGCTGCTAGCGCCCTGGTGTAGCGACGCACCGTTTGAGTTCAAGTTAGTGTTGTATAGATTGAGATCTGACAAAAGCGAAACAAAATAGTAGGGTGGGTTTGGGAAGGTCACTACGTGTAATGGTTATTGGTTTTTTAAAAGGAACCGGGACCACCCCTATGTGCGGATAGTGTCAAATAAAATCCCTCACTCTCTGACCTCGATCCCCAGAGATAGGGGGCCTTCTGAAGGTTTCTCCCCACAAAAAACAAAAATGGTGTAATGGTTGTCTTAAAACCAGCAACACTTTAATTATAGATAAGTGGCCAATTCATATTCAAAATAAGCCTTACTTAATTCTTAAATACTTTTACAGATAGACTATAACAACAAAACGAAATATTAATATTAAAAAACATAATTCCACTTCTACAGGCTAGAAATGCTGCAGACAGTAGACCGCCTGCCAATCCCCAACAAAACGATGATACAAGAGAGTCGCTTCTTCACCATCGTGGAGCGCTGGCTCAGCGCGGCCGACACGCCACAGCCTGCATCTGATGTATACATTGATGAGGCAACAGGTAAGAGCACTGTCTATGTTAATGTGAGCAACTGGTTCAGATAACTTAGTGTAAGCAAGAGAAATTGAACCAGATATGTCGTTTTGCATGTTACTTGTGGCGGTCACTGTATAGCCTTGTGCTTCTGGGGAGGCTGCATCACTTATTCCCAGCACTAAGAAGTTGTAACTTTGAGGTTCGAAAACTGGTGTCGTAGCCGAGTTTGAATAAATGAGTTGATTTTGAACATTATTTATCTATCAGGCTAGGCTATTTAATAAATGATGAAAATCTAGGGCAAGTCCATAATTACAGAGCTAGCTATCTTAGATTCTACTAGAAAGGTTTTAGTTTTTCCAATTTAGGCAAAGTTATAAAAGCTGTAATTAAATAATTGTATTTCTCAGGTCTGCCTGTAGACATACCAAACATTCAGGAGAATCTCACAAGCCCAGAGAAGGCGAAAGAGAGTGCAACCATTCTAGAGAAAACCAAGGATTTGTGCAACCAACTGCTGGAGAGATGGTCCAGTTTGAAGGTAAAGTTTTGCATTCCTTATTGCTTATCTTCTCGATTTGATATTCTTTCACCAATTTTATTAGAATTCCTGACACTATGATGTAGCTATTCAGTATGGTAAAAAGAGCTCTGCCGTGAAGTTCAGATATATGGCCACTCTATGATGGTTTCTGGTTACATCCAGTTTGACTGTAAGCTGACCCCCAATTGAGTTGAGAATACTATTAAGCAGTTGATGTTATTATGATTTAATTTCTTCTTTAGTTCAAATAATTTAATTCATTGTCATTGCAGGAAGTATTTAAAATACCGAAGAAAGAAAGGATACAGCAAATGAAAGAGCACGAAAGACAAGCGAACGTCGAGAGGCGAGCGGCTGACTCCAGTGGATCGCGCGATCGTGACCGTGAACGCAGAGAAGAACGAGACCGCGACCGTCGCGAAGAAAGGGAACGTGAGCGAGAGAAAGAGAGGGACCGGGAAAGGGAACGAGACAGAGATAGAGACCGAAGTGAACGCGACAGAGGGGATAGAGACCGCGATAGGTATAGAGAGCGAGACAGAGATCGTGACAGGGAAAGAGATAGAGATGATCGGGATCGGAGGAAACGAAGAAGCAGTCCAGAGGGAGCCAGAAGAAGTATAAGGTGAGATAATGATTTGCTATATGTTTGGTGAGGCCAAAGAAACAATGGATGGATTGAGTGAATGAATGGTCAGAAAAGTGGTGTCTAGCTAGGGGTGAACAACTTGACAGGATTATTCTAATATCTTTTTTATGTCCGTCCGTATGTCACAGCCAATATTTTCCGGAACTATACGAGCTATACTATTGAAACTTGGTAGGCAGATGTATTCTATGAAGCGCATTAAGATTTTGATGCAAAAATAAAAAAAAAAATAATAAATATTGGGGGCTCCCCATACTTAGAACTGAAACTCAAAAATTTGGTTTTTCATCAAACACATACGTGTGGGGTATCTATGGATAGGTCTTCAAAAATGGTATTGAGGTTTCTAAAATATTTTTTTTCTAAACCGAATAGTTTGCGTGACAGACGCTTCCAAAGTGGAAAAAAGTTGGTCCCTTAACTTCCAAAATATGAAAATGCAAAATCTAAAAAAAAAAAAAACATGATGTACATTACTATAAAAACTACCAACGAAAATTGTTTTGAACGAGATCTAGTACGTAGTAGTTTTTTTTAATACCTCGACAATCGTAAACCGCTTATTACCGCGTAATCATTCATACAAATAACTTAAATCCTTTAATTACATAAATCAATGGTACGGGAACCCTTTGTGCGTGAGTCCGACACGCACTTGGCCGGTTTTTTTTTTATTGAAATAGAAAAAGATGCACTGAGTTTAATTTTAGTTTAGTAACTTAGTTAGTGAACAAGGGAATAGGGATCAAAGTTTTAGTGAATCTTTTCAACAACAAACATCCTTCATTAATTTTATTAATGTTAAGATTGTCAAAAAATATCTGTTCTAACTCCTTGTTTAAATTCGCTATTATAATAATACCATGTGTAGTTAATGGATAGTTTATCTTAATTTCGTGTCATAAAAAAGACATGTCATAAGTTTTTGTATTGCCCCAGGCTCAGCGAACGCGTTCTGGCTGCCGTGCCACCGATGAGCAAGGAGGAGCGGCGTCGCGCTTTCGCAGAGGCGGCGGCCGCGGCCGACGAGTCGCGACGACAGCGAGAGCGTCTGCCGCACAGCTGGCCCACCTACTGGCCGCAGCCCGACGGCTTCCCACAGGTCCCTTAGCCAAATTAAGACATATCATATACAATATGTAAAGAAAACCCTGGTCGATCCGTGTAGGTACTGTTAGGTGTCGATAATTGGTTCTACTAATGCCTACAAAGCCTGGCTGAACTTAAAAAAAGACCGCAAAAATTAGTATAATTTCGCAAAAGAAGGTAACTTACATGGCAATATATGCGCGGGTGACGGGGGGCAGGGCACGCGGCACGCGCGGCCTTCGCTTATCTGTACCGATGTCGAAAGATCCGACTACCTCTAAGACCTTGACACTTGGATATGGTGAGTGCCCAGCTCTCGTGCGAACGAGTACTCAAAGTGGGGTCCTCGTTGAATAACTCGAGCACCTGCTCTTCAATAACTTGATCGTGGGTGCGCGGTTATCAGCTTAATGCGCTTTATTACGTAGACGCGATTGTGCAGAGGTTGGAACGCACGTGCAGACGGCACCGGATTACAAAACGGATCTCATCTCATCTCTACGAGCTTCTGAGACATCAGCATGTTAAAATGCTCTATGTGAGAACACGACTTTATCACACAATACACGGAAAGTCTACACGGAAGCAATGTTTATGCGAAACTGATAATTTAAAGTAAAAATGATTTTGTATTTCGTAAAAATACAGGTGTAGGCACGGTACGCTTTGACTAGAAATGTGTAAGTACTCAAAATATTGATGGATCGTTCAATACAATTTACTCATAACTATTTTTGGTATCGATTTAGTATTACAGGATCTAATGCATCGATTGAACACACTTAAAATTGTTTAGAATTTTCACAAAACTCAAATTAAATCACCCTCATCATTATCAACCTTTTTTTATTGTCCAACTGCTGGGCACAGGTCTCCTCTCATACAGAGAAGGATTGAGCGTAATCACCACGCTTGCTCAATGCGGGTTGGCAATTTCAGACTTAAAGTCCAGGTTTCCTCATGATTTTTATGAATTAAGTAAGTACACAACTGTAAATGAAGATCTTGCTTTGCTGCAAAGCAATGTCGTGTCGAAGTTTTAATTTCAGTTTCTTCTTCTGTTCTTCAGTTCTTTTTTCTAGCTACTAATTTACATTGTTTATAATAATTTACTAAAATAGTATTTCATAAGACTTTCTCTTTTCTGTTTAGTAATACTTGTGTTATAATAATGTTATTAGTAATTAATCTTACCTTTACCATTAGGTAATTTGTTTTTACAACAAATCATTCAACCAGGTACAAGTTTCGATTAACAGCGATAAAAAACGTTATTACGCAAAAAACAGTCTATCTCTAGTTACTACTTTGAGGGCGGCCATTGGCCCGGCGGCTTCACAGACGGGCGCCGCCAAAGAATCAAACGAAAAGTTGACATTAATACCGTCGAAAATGGAGTTTTTACTTTAAAAATGTACCAAATTTTTGCGGAAGTTGGAGTTAATTCGCGTAAAAAAAAAGATAATTTCAAAATTCTTTAGTATTGTTACTATAATGATTATGTAACTATACATATTTTATTTGGTCATGTGATTATCTAACCTTTATTATCCTTATGGGTCGGACGGGGTTTTCTTTACATATTGTGTAGTTAAAACGTAATTAAAAACATGGCGACCAAAATATGTGACTTTACGTCAGACGCCAACTAACTTGACGGGATTAAGTTAAAGATAAATATTATCTTCTGTGTTTTCTTGATGAAATATAAAGAATAATGTACACTGAACATAGTGTAGTTTGTGGAAAGGGAATTGGGATCAATGTTAACGTTATTTTCCCACAGCAAATGTTCCCCGGCGGCATGGTCCCGGGCGGCCCCAATATGATGAGCAACATGCCCAACTTGGGTGGCATGGTGATGGGCGTTCCGGGCATGATGCCCGACATGCCCGCGGACTGGTTGCCGCACGACTTCCCGCCCTCGTCCTTCTGCCCACCTTTCTGTATGCCGCAGCCTAAGTAAGTACCCAAAGTATTGTTGCATGTAAAATCTCTAACTGGCGACATGAAGCCTACTGTACAAGAAAATCTCTTGTAACAACATAACATGATTCAATGCAGCGATAGAAAATGTCGTTTGTGCAACTAGGAGGCTCATCATCTGTTTTACACTCTTAATCATAAAATTAGTTTTCATTGTTAGATAGCTACTAATTGCTACTAAATTTAAAAAAAAAGTCTGTTACTCAATTTATCGAAATTAGTTCAGCCGTTTGAGCGTAAAAAAGTAACAAACACACTCATACACATTTGCTTTTCTTAGTTTCTTGAATTCCAACCATAACTGCACTCGTCGACATGCCTTAGAGATGACAGGCTGACAGATTTATAATTTCTATCTTGAATTAGTTGGTTGCGGTTAAGAAGTTCACCGAAAGTATTTTTATTTTAAATACGTATTTCGTAAGAAACATGCAAATAAAAATTCAAAATTCAAATAAGCCGCCGAAACGCTTTATTCAGCAATATGGCGTCGCGCCTTGTAAGTGACGTCACAAGCATATAAACTATTTTCGGTGCCGCAGTGGTGGTTGTATTTATCTGGTATTTGTTGTTGTTTATCTAATAAAATGGCTTACAAGTGGTGTGCTGTACCGGTTTGTACAAATACATCGATAAAACACCTGAGAACACTGAACAACAACAAGTGCAGATGCGCGTATGACGTCATCGTGACATTAGCCAATCCGGATAGTTTCACAATATGTGGCGCGAAATACAAAAAGTCAAATATATTTTTGTGTTTTTGGATATATTAATTGTTATTAAAACTCATGTAAATGACTTAAAGAACCCTCATTTTATGCATTTAAAGCAAATAATCACAAAAATAATCATACTATCAAATAGCCTATTGCAGCAATCCGAAAGAAAGAGAGGAAACGAAGTTTCGTCTATTTTTATCTCTCTCAAAATCATCAATCATCTATGAGGAAAGAGATAGTGCTAGACCGAAAGCATAGGCCATCTCTCTCATTTTTTACAAACCAAAAAAATTACTGCAGATTATACGCGTGCGGCATGTCCATTAACATCTGACTATATGTCTATGACTGCACTACTCGTAGGTCATAGACTACAAAGAAACTCTGTGCCCTTTGGAATGTACATATGTATACCCTTTCCTTTCTGTTACACCCTGTATTGACAGAATGCCTTTTTATATTTCAACTATGTTAGCACCAACGTTTTTTCTAAACAAAAATCCTAATCAAAATATTTGGTACCCTATTCTACATTCGCTTGAATGTTCGAATAGAACCCACGCCTAATCATATTCAGCCTGCACCACGCGATCTTCAATCTTTACGGTACAAAGTACTGACTGACTTAAGGACTAATAACTATGTCTGCAGCATGATGGGTATGCCCGGGTTCCCGATGGGTGGCTTCATGTTCGGTCAACAAGTGGGCCCACCCGGCCAGCCTCCATTCCCGCAACTACCGCAACCTGACCAGCAACCTGTGAGTACTATACTTTATTATAGTTTGTGAATTTCAAAACAAATCCAAATTCATTTATTAAAAATAGACTGAGAATCAAAATTTTTCGAACGAAACAGTTACAGAAAACAGTCCCACCAAAATTAAATTTGAAAAAAGAAAAATAATTGTCACTGTACTACTGGCTACCGTCAACGTGCTGTGCACTTGGTAACCACACTGCAACGATTTCTAAATGTATTTGGAAAAAATATAACATGGTTTAAAATAGATTGGAATCGATATTCAGTGACTTTTACTTAAGAAACTATATTCAGGTTTTGTATAAAGATAAAATGGCTTTGTATATCGTTATGAAGTTTGGAATGTTTTACGATTTAGGTCTAAGGGCCATTGTAGCCCGAAATAAACGTTTTATTATTATTATTATTACACCCTTACTTACACCCTTCACCTCTTCCTACTGCTTTAGCTTTATATTAGAAACAAAGTAGTACTTTATATCACAAAGCGACTCGCGCGTTACTTGTGTTTACCAAGTGTACAAAGACGCTGTGTGTGTGTTGTAAGCGCAGGAGGTAGCATCCGAGACTGATAAAGTTGCAATCATGTGATTGCGTGTGTGTACAGTGTGGCCTACCATGACTTTTCATTACAATTATCACTGATACTACTCATATTCATGCACACACTCACAGCACGTTTGTAATTAAGATCCAGATTTTTTTATCCGTAGTTAAACTCGACGCCAAGCGATTTGTCGTGTTCCGGCATGATGTCTGGTGAAGCCGTACGGAGGACGGGTCTGAGCAGTTGTGTTGCGATGTGTGCCGGGTACGATGCACCAAATGTTGTTGTGTTGGGAGTTTGGTCGTGGAGGGTCTCCAGATCAATCTCCCTCTGGCGCAGCATCGTTGGTCGTGTTGTTGGGTTTAACATTGCATCACCTCGCTCAACTGCCGTCTTCCTTCCTATTTGCTCCATTTTTCTATAATAAACAAAAAAATAGGCTCTTAATAAACTAGCGCGCTTTACCATCAAAGATCGCATCACTGCTTACCATCAGGCGGGATTGCGGTCAAGCGTTTGTTTATAATTATTAAAAAAAAAAACGAAAAAGGTCTCGTTTTAACCCTGTGGGTATGGGACTCTATATTCGGTGTTATTTCTTGTTTATGTCAAAAATACCTTGTTTGAATACAACATATTATTCTGTAGGATGTATTTTGGAGAGTGTGCGAGGAAATTGCATGATTTAATTCCCCCATCTCCGTTCCATCATCGGACGACCCGTCGTACGTTGTTGACACCACTAGGATCCGGACGAAGCGTTTCGCCTCTTCTTTTATATCGCGTATTTCGAGGGACTGGAATAATTGTGCCACCGGTGGTGTTTTCGTCAGACTATAATGTAAGTGTCTTCTACCTGAAGACACTTTAATTAAAACTAGCGCGCTTACCATCAACGATTGCATCACTGCTTAGCATCAGGCGGGATTGCAGTCAAGCTTATAGTTTATAAAAAAAAAATAACATTATTTTCGCCTACAGGCCCCAGAATCGACAGAAGACCCTAAAGAGGTAGTGCTACCGTCTTTATGGCGCAGTGCTACGGATTCACGTGGCTATACGTACTACTACCATGTCAAGTTGCGGCAACCGCAGTGGACACCGCCACCCATGCCTAGTGAAGCTGGTATGTAACCTTCATACAGAAAAATTGCGACATATTCGCCAAATATGTAAATCCACATTTTTTTTTAATATGGCATCTCGTAGTTGACCTAGAGAGGTCGTGACTACTTAACCGGACTATCCTGTGGCTACCTTGAATTTAAAGCCTACAGCCAGGGCTACTAAAAGCTAAGCGACTACGCGCTAAGGTGTAGCTAGAGAGAACAGCAAGGGACGGCTGGATCGAATTTTTATTTTTATTTCACAATGGAAAAATAACTTTGATTCCGACACAATAAGGTTCAGTTTTTGCTACAGCTTCAATCATTTTTTTTTACGTTTTCTAATAGTGCTAGTCACTTTGAAATCAATTTAATTTTCATTAAAATAAAGTTTTGTTTAAATTGAAGTGGGGTTGGGGTGTGCAGAGCCAGACCTTTACTCGGCCGTACCTTAAATACCTACCTATATACGTGGTCATATAAAGAAAAATGTTGGTGGGATTTGGCGTAAAAGCTGTTCTGCATTGCATCCGAACCAAATATGAATGAACTGAGTTCAGATGTAGGGCCCAACCTTTCATACAAATACTGCTATTGCACTACGTACTTTGGACTGCCATATCGCGGAGTTGGATCGGATGCAATACTGAATTTAAAAAAATCTCAATAACAGGAGCATCACTTTTAATTTTGACAGTTCAACAATATTCCTTGCGTTATTAAATTTACTTTATTGAGTAGTTAAATTTTTCGAACATGAAAAGCAATCTCACGACCTGCCCCTTAATCGGCGAACACATTTTTGTCAAATGATTGCGACTAGTTGGGATCAGTTTGGATCGTTTGGACCATTTGACAAAAATGTGTTCGTCAATTAGGGGGCTGGTTCAAATTGTCATGTAATATTTGCAAGACAAGGTCTCCAATCGTAGACTGTTCCTACCGCATAACATGCTTACGTCTCCAGACAGTGAATTGGCGATAGTCGACGGACAGGGAGTTGGCCTTGAGTCCCTAAAAAGTGCTTTTGTGCAGTATACATGATTAAAAACAGATAGTTGCAAACCTTTTTTTATTAATTTAAAATTATATACACTTCCGTCTTTATACGTTTTTGAAAAGGCAATACCATCATCCATCCATTGCCAAAAGGGCAACACATAGTGACACAACATTTAAAAAAAAATTAATGGCATTATGTAACAACTACAAACTACATTACCCATATGCGTACAAATATATAAATAAGAATTTGAAAATTAATTGTGAAAAGTAATTCTCACTTCTAGTTTCTAATCACTTGATAATAAACATGGCACAAATCCACGGCTATTTACTAGAGAAAACTATACCAACGCCAAACTTTATAAAGAGTAGAGGTAAACAAACCAATTTAGGGTTATCACAACTCACGTTTTGCAAATCTCCTGTTATTTACATGATTATCGACTTTTACATGCTAACTATTTATTAAACATTCCTATTGCATCATATTTCAGTAGAATCACGAAAATAACATGCATAATAACTTGGTATTTAGAAAAACAATTCAAATTCGTCATTAATTTTACGTGATAGCCCTACAAAAAAAGAAAGATGGACGAAATCCAGGTATTAAACACATTTTGTGGAATTCAACCAATGAATAAAGTTGAGGCATTTCTCAATACAATTTTGCGTATTTTAATTACTTTCAAATCAACTGCATAACACATGCATTGTAATACTTTCAAGTATGGACTAAGTATAATATACAATATGTAAAGAAAACCCTGTCCGATCCGTGAAGGTATTGAGGTATCGATGACTGATTCTACTAATGCCCACAAAGCCGGGCTAAACTTAAAAAAAATCCCCCTAAAACAATAAACATTATTTCGTAACTTAATAGATGTGCGGTAGGCAATCAATGCGCGGGCGAGGGGGACAGGGCACGCGGCACGTGGCCGGATCGCTTATAATAATAACCTCAAAATGGTGTGGTCACTTTTTTAAAAATTACCAAATTTCGGGGAAGTTGGAATTAATTCGCGGGAAAAAAAGATTATTTCAAAATTCATTAGTACTGTTACTATGCTGATTACGTAAAATTTCATGCATTTACCTAACCTTTATTATCCTTATTGGTCGGACAGGGATTTCTTTACATATTGTATATTATGTATCAAAAATTTAACCTATTAGGAACAAGCTTACATGCAAATCATAAATATCTAAACACAAATAAAACTGTTTACATTAGTAGGAAGTAGGATTATTACTTTTTTGAAAATCATCTATCTAGAAAAGGTTGTTAACATCTGTCTTTTAGGTTTAAACCACATGCCTAGCAACGGTTTGTTTACCTCTATTATTTATCGAATTTGACTCAAATATAGTTCAGTGTGTAATGTAGACTTTGTTTGGATGATTCAAAACAAAACGCATTTTCCTATGGACAATGACGTGTATCGTTAGGCGATTAACACATGGCACCGCGCACCGCCACGGTGGGCGATGAAGCTTATCTCAAGTCGCAGTCTCACCTCTACTAAATCCGTAGATGCCTAACACACATACACCGTCCGACCGCGCGGTCGAGCGGTACTCTCGCCGCCACCGCCCCTCCGCGCTGACGTCCGCGTGGTGGAGCGGCGCCTCACACACGGGGGCCGCATAACCGCGCGGATAGGGTATTTGAGTAAAAAAAACTAATTAGTCCGTCAGTCAGATTTACAAAAAATACTAGACACGTATTTTTTGTTTTATCAAATCAATAAAAAATGACAAAAAGGCATCAAAGATCAGGAGTGGTGGCTGGTGACGTCACTGGTCGCTAAAAAGTGTAGCGTGCAGTGACGTCACACGAGTTTTCGACGCACTGTGTCGTCTTCATTTTTTGTTTATATGAAAAAAGAAAAAATACGTGTATAGTATTTTTTGGAAATCTGACTGAAGGATTAATTAGTTTTTTTTAGTCAAATACCCTATTGTCGTGGGTGCAGGACGATCAGAAGATTATTGCCAGTGTCTATGAACTAACTGGTGAAAATCGTGTTAAATCAATCCGCGCGGACAGATGCGTAGACCGCCTTACCGCGCTTGGGGGCAAGCTACGAAATCCGCTTGACCGTCGCCGCCTTCCGCGGCGGTACGCAGTGCCCCGTGTGTTAATCGCCTTAGCGGTATAAACCTTGCTTAAAGTTTAGTAGTGATTAGCGACTGCTTAACCATACATCTTGGCGTTTAAATGTCTCTTAGCTCTAAGCAGCATTATATAAATCCATAAATAAGAAATAATATTTATTTAATCTTTCGCACAAGAAATGTACCGGACTTAATGCCTTAGGCATTCTCTATCAGTCAACCAGAGGGGTCCTAGCCAATGTAACATAGCTTCACAACGAAACGAAATCGAATACCAAACCAACCAATAACGAAAACGATTGACCACTTGACGCGATAAATCACGTGGTCAATCGATCCTGCCATTGGTTGGTTTGGTATTCGATTTCGCTTCGCTACGAAGCGATGTTACAGGCCCTGGTGGTGAAGAGATAATAATAAAAGTTTTGTCAAAACGACTAAGCTTTATGTGCGGCTACACTCCTGGAGCTAGTCAATGTGTACTTGTGAAGATGTTCTCCTTTCTTCTTGCGAATCGTATTCTTTTACAAATATAATAATTGTTTTTCAATATTTCCTGTAGAAGAAAGTTCTTCAGAGGAGGAAGAAGAACCTCCGTCCTCTGGACTGGACAGTCCTCTCGTCCGACGACAGACCAAGGGCAAAGTCGTGGAAGGAGTCAATGGCATATACGAAGGTATGTATATGTTTGTATGTATTTGCAGAATTTTTAATATGCTTATGTATACAATTACAATAGCTAGTATAAGCTAAAAGAAAAAACATGGTGTAATAGAATGACATCCTCATTCTATTATACCATGTTTTTTCTTTTCACCTTTTTTTTTTTGTTCATAGTATGTTAAATACTATACATATACTATACCCTATATTTTTATAGCTGTTTTAAGGATTATTATACTCAACTAGCGTCCGTCCGCGACTTTTATCGCGTGGAGTTATTCATTTAAACATTTTATTTTAACCCCAAAAGAGTTATTTTAAAATTCTAGTATCGTGTAAGATGTTAATCTAAATTAAGTGATTTTATTCAAAATTAAATACTATTGATTTATTTGGATTAGGATTAATATTTGTTTTTTTTATATGCTCCACTCCTACTGGTCGCAACGTGATGTTATATATAGCCTAAAGCCTTCTTGGATTAATGGGCCATTCACCGCAAAAATATTTTTTTAAATCGAACCAGTAGTTCGTCAGATTCGCGCGTTCAAACTTGTCTTTAGACAGGAATTAAAACAAAAGCTTGAATTTAATTTCGTGGAAACTATTAATGCGGTTTTAGTTTCCTCATCGATATTATAAGCCCAGGTTCTCACGAGAGCGTTTCTTGCGCACTTTTTTTTCAAAGCTCTTAGCGCCGATAGTTAAACAAGTACAACAGTGATGTTTTCTGGGGTGCTGGATCGTTCGTTCGTCCTTTCTAAAAATGCTGCAATGAATAATAATATCAAATAGATAAGATTTTTTATTCAATCATGCTTTCGTTTTCAATGTGAAGAATATTTTGACCTATCAGGTTTGTGTGTTATTACAGTGATCAAGGAAGACAGTCACAATGGGTTGATCCCTGACCACGCGCTCGTCAGTATAAAGCCAAGGAAACGAAGACCTGGACTTGTCTCCGAAAGGCCGATTAGCGTAAGTGCCACAGTTTTGTTTTTTTTTTAAACGTTATGTCACAGGTCAGAACTCCCCTATACTAATCAAAGTATAAACGGGGACTTATACAGGATCATTTGCCCTAAAATACCTAATGTTTCGTGCAGATATGCTTGTGTAATTTGTAAGACAAAATATCCGGGGATGATACGGCCCCAAAAATCTGACAAGACAATGGTTACAACCTAGCTATTTTTAAAATAGGCCTGTTCTCTCATAATTCAACTCTCTGCCACTCCACAGCCAAGAACAGAAGAAGACAAGCTAGCCGGCAGACTAGAAGTGAAACGGTACAAGCAAACGAAAGAGAAGCTACGTCGTCGCCGCGAGAAATTACTGCAGAAGGTTCGAATGCTCGCAGCCAACAAGTCGCGACGACTCAAAGGCAGCATGCTGGATTTGAAGGTTCGTTTTATAGTATTTTTTTTTTCTTTAAACATTGCCAGATACTAGGAATTTCTACTGTATCATGGATGCGTTTACAAACATTTAAAATTCACATACACAAACAGACATGGGACAACTGCTTGTAGGTCATGCAAATATTATTTTGTTATGTGCGGGAATCGAACCCGCGACACGTAGCGACGCCAACCGTGCCCTCAAGAAAGAACTTAAAACAGTCCTTTTCTGTCCTGTTTCTTATTACTTATGTATTTGTGTAAAGTGCTATCATAGGAGAGGAAACGTTATACATATATGTTTTATTATTTGTGTACACATATGTATATAGGTTAAATATATCTGAATATCAACAATTGCATCACTGCTTACCATCAGGCGGTATCGCGATCAAGCACTAGTTTATAAAATAAAAAAAAAAATGAAAAAAAGAACAGTAGGATAGATACAGATGCGATATACATAAGTATTGAGTACAAAAGTTATTAAAAGGATCGTTTAAAAATTCCAATGTGCATTACGAATGGAGGTTCTATGATTTGATTAAATTTTTCGTAATCAGTTACGAGTTACTATATTCTAGTATCGCTGCTTATAAAACATTGCAGCGGCGTTTTTATGAGCTAAATTGTAGGGGTTCTTAGTGGGGTTAAGATCTTCGCAATGAATTGACACTATGTTCTCATACAGAACCCAAAAATCACCCTAGTAGAACTTCTCACTGGGCAGACTAGTTTTTTTTTTTTTAGCACATGAAGCAATGTATCGGAAATATCATTCAAAAATGATTCGAATTTATATAAAGGTTACGCAATAAGACTACTTTTTGCTCTGTAAAATATGCCAGGTAGAAGCTAATGAATGAATTAGCCATTCACATTTGGCTAGTTACATTTTATACTTGATGAATCAAAAATAGTGTGTTTTTATCCAAATTTTGAGCTTGATTTACCTACCACCATATTTTATTGTTAATGCTAACCAAAAAGGACACAGAAAAGGAGAAAGAGAAAGAGTTAGAAAAGGAAAAAGAGAAAGTGTTAGAAAGGGAGAAAGAATTTACAAGGAAAATAGAATTAGAGAAGAAAATTGAGTTGGAGAAGAAATTAGAAATGGAAAAGCAAATGGAGATTGAAAAATTAGAGATGGCGAAGGCATTACTGATGCAGAAGAATAAAGAATTAGAGAGTAAACAAGAAGCTGAAAGGAAAAAGGTATACCTGTCGCAAGCGTTTAGAATAAAAGAGTCATATACACTTTCCGCCTGCCAAATATGGCCGTCATTGCCAGATTTGCCAATACACTTTACTATACAATAATAAATATTCGCCTTAACGTATGAAAATTGACCTAGAGATCAATGGTACTTCATAAATGACTTGTCTTTTAATTCAAACACTTAGTTATAAACGCCTTCGACAGATCTAGCATAAACATTTTATGGAAAACGTTTTACATGATCTATTCTATCTAATTAAGTTTATTGAAGTCGCATTACAATTGTTGTTTATATTTTACGCAGAAGGTAGGTGAAAACGCTAGTAGATTCATGAAAATGTAGACACAGCTTCCCAAACGTCTACCCTTTATAGCTTTGTTGTCTTGGATTCAATCCAGCCATTTAAAAAGTAGTGTAGAGTAATTTATAATCAAAAAAATGTTTTCAATAGCAAATGGTGGAGCTGGTCGACTCAGAAACTGACTCCGAAGACTCTTCAACTGAGGAACCAGCCGCTCCAGCACCCGTGCCAGTTCCAGTCGAAAAACCAGTTGAAAATCTCATCGACGTGGAAGAGTCACCATCTCCTGTGACGGTGATACCACCGTCTCCTCCTCTTGTAGATAATGCAAATAATATGAGTACTGAAGAGACGGCAAGAAAGATTAAAGAACAATTCCGGTGCAGCATGGCGAGGGTTATGGTCCAGCATCTGAATCCTTATAGACACCCTGATGCACCAGCGGCAAGAATTACGTGCACGGCTGATTTTAAGCATTTGGCTAGGAAGGTGAGCATACTTATCCAATTAAATTACAATTTTTCAATCTTTAGTGTGGCTACCATGAGATTTCATTATGATGACTCGATCTTCGATATTAACCGCGTTAGACTTATCGATTGGCCCGCTTCAAGTTTGTAAGAACTCTCAACCAATGAGAGCGCCAAACGCGGTCGATGAGTTTGATCGAGTCTCGTAATGAACACTCATGGTAACCATATAGATACATTTTAGGTGAGGTATGATAATGACTGTGCGACAGCTTTTGAAATACATGTCAGGCGATTCAGATCACAATTATCTGACTATAGTGGCGAAGGTGGATGCAGCTCCACGCTAAGTTGTAATTTAATTTTATGTATATTTGTGTCTGTAACCTACTAACACTAGAACTTAAGTAAAATTGTTATTAACCTTATGGAATCCGGTCTGAAATAAAAGTATTCTATTCTATTCATAGTCAAAACGGCCTTAAAAGTAGTTTGGCTGTATATTTTTATAGAATTCTCATATTTTAATGGTTTTAGGAACCATGTAGTTAGACGTGATATGAAACTATACATATGACACACTGGTGTATTTCTAGCACTAACCGTTTGGAAGGTAAACCGAGGAAGGACGTACGGACTTTACGAAACTATAAGGTTTCTGCTGAGATTTTAACTACGGAACCTTAACAAAATACATACAATACTCACATACGTATTTGACAAAACCTTATATAATAAAGTATATTTTTGTCTCCACAGCTAACACACTTTGTGATGCTAAAAGAGCTGAAACACTGTCGCTCTGTAGACGAGCTGGTAGTAACCGACTCAGTGCGTTCAAAAGCCAAGATGTTCGTCAAGAAATACATGGCCAAGTTCGGCCCTGTGTACAATCGACCAGCTGAAGAAGTTGACTAGCGCAGACAGGCCGTTCGACGGCCTAAAACTTAGCACTGGGCACGACTTTGGTAAAAACTCAAACACTCACTCCGGCTGTAGCACTTGCTTATGGCGATAGTTTTGCTATCAGATTATGTAAGGCGACAGACGTGGTACTTTAGACTATGTGACGACGTCAGATGTGATGTTCAGGTATCGACCCGATGATACATTGATAACTTCAACTTGCAAGTGCATCCAATTGATAGTAAATGCACTGTATTTCATAATCGCCCAATGGACTCATGACACAATAGTTAAATGAAAACCATTATTTTAATTGATAATGACACTTTCATATGATTGCTTTATTTTTTATGATGTTCGTTAGTTTTTTGATGATGGAACAAAGGATATGAATGTATAAGAAAATATACTGTTTGATGAACTAAGCATCAGTTGTCAAAAGTATATGGAAAATAGGAAAATTATAACTGAACTAAATTGTATATATAGCGTTTTTAAGTCCATAGTTCATCTATATTTTAAGAAACTCCTCTTTAGCGTTTAAACTATATTATAATTAGATATTTATATGTTCTTAGACATGGTTTTTATTATATGTTCACTGAATGAATGCAAAGAGAAAGTATTTATGATAACATTAATACTAAATACTATGATCTCTGAGTTTCGCTAATACACAATCGCAACTCGAATATGAACTGCAACAGTTAAGTACACAGTATTATAAATAGATTAAATTAAATTTTATGAACAGTTGTATTCCACTGCGTTTTATCTGTCTGATTGTTGAGACGAAACTTGAGTTAATAAAGATGTCGAAAGTAGTTGATCTGTGCGTGATTGTTTCTCCCGTGTTTAATCATTTTGGTAGACTGAATTCTGTAGAACATTTTTTCGTTTGTTAGATAAATATATCTAGTAGGTAATTATTATAGATCAATTCAAAATTATTTTCCTTGTCAAAGTTACTGATCTTTTTAAATATACTTTTTAATTTAATTTAAGGCGATATATGAATGTAAGAAAGCAATATGTATTCAGATAAGTAAAACACACTCAGTATATTTAAATCTGAGTAAGTACTGGCTCTAATACAAAAATTATATATATTTTTATTACTGACGCCCTAAATAGAGTCCGTTTACAGTAGTTATCTCGAACAGCAGCCTGCCTATACGCTACCAATTGTAACGAAAATGAAGATCACAGTGATGCAACCCAATAGCGACTTTATTAATATGAAGTTAAGGATCATTGAGATTTAGAAAGGGATGAAAATCTGAGGTAAAATATTGAAATGTAATATTTGCCGATGCTGGTCAAGCTAACCGAAACTGTAAAATTTTCTTTGTACCTTAATGATTTGGCATTAATTTGGCAGATGTTAGTAGATCGATTTGGCGTCTGTACCTCAGTCCCAATCTGCCTTTGATGGCTCCTTCTGATTCGCCATCTCATAGATTCAAGCTTGACAAACTCGCCTGCTGGTAACAGACACAGATTGTGATTAAGATACATGATGAAATCAGGGCATACTAGCTAATGACAATACGGTGTATTTTAGATAAACCGATATATGAAGACAAGATTATCCTATTATTTGATTTTTGCTACTTATGGCGAAAAGAGAATGTAAACCTTTTGCTGCACTGCTTCCGCTTGCTGTAAGCGCTTTCGCGGCCCAGGAGTATATTTTCAAAAATACTGAATATTAGATTATGTAATTACCTAATTAGTGATAGTTGCTCACAACCACAGTTGCGGAACAAAACCAAACATGAGTTTGTCGTGAAATTATATAGTAAGTTGATATGATGAAATTATGTAAGCAAATGTCTCCGATATTGAGATAGTTTATACGTGATTCACAGTGTTTTGTAAATAGTTGTAAATATGAGTGACATAGAACTATTGTCTGTTCGGGTTATAGAGTGAGCGATTTTATTTTTATGTGGCAAATGTGTGGTCACGGTTGTCGCGACAAGCTGAAGAACGAGTTCATAGTTTAGGTTGGCGATCAGATCGAAGCCGTCAGAACAAATAAAATGTTATTTCTTTTAATATGATCTTGTTTTATTTATTTTTTAAACTAGAGCTTTGTCCGGATACTCGCCTTACGACTGGTCGCCCGATGATGCAACGGAGATGGGGGAATCAAGTCATGCAAATCCCTCGTACAGTCTCCAAAATGCCCCCGACACCGCTGGCTACTCTTCGCCTGTGCTCCAGGCTTTGGAGACCGTTTTGAACTAAATCTGAGTCGCCAATTAGCCTCTTTGCACGACTCACCACCGAATCCAAAGTAGCAGGTGGAATTTTGCAGCATTAGCCCAAATGTGGCTACAGTACTCCACACACGAGCAGACCTGTATTTTGTATAACATTAGAAGCTGTCCTGCTGTGAAGTAGTCTCCTGTAATATAACAGTTCAATTTCGAGCATTGCACCCGTGATGGAGAAAAAACGAGGTAGTGGTAATCTTAGACCCAATAAAAAGAACATCTATTTTATTTGACATGGGTGCTCTTTTTTCAAACTAGTGTTTGACCTCAATCCCGTAAAGCGCTCTAGTTTATTAAAGAGCCTATGCACTCTAGCCTTGAAGACGCTTATCTACACTGTAGCCAGACTGAAAGACCGTTAACAGAGTAATGCTCAAAATCATCATCTGCCTACATCGATCACACTAGATTCACAATCAGCGTAAAAAAATTGGTTGAACTGAACAAGCGCACAACGCAACACTTGGGTGCTTCTTTCGTTTATTAGTAGGTACTTTATAATTCTGTCTAATGCATGCGTGTAAAGTTGATTTTGGTTTGGTGTTTGATAACCCACAGACGCGGTTGTAAAAAATAATGGCTTTTTGTACTGCTTTGTGATTAGAACTTTATACACTGCACTTAAGGCTGATTTTAACCCTTTAACCGCCAACGCCATAATATTACGTGTTGTAAGAACATTACATCAGACGCCACGTCAGAATATTGTGTAGAAAGTCCTGTCATTTAAAAAATGTACAATAAATGTTGAATTTGCTTACTGAATCTTAATATATTTCGTGTAATTACTTTATTTTTAACAGTATTAAATACATATTTTAGCTAATTGATTGAAATAATTACATGTTCTCAGTTCGTGATACGTCTAAATATCAACCTACTTCGCCGAACCCATAATTTCATGTAGACTAGTGTTGTACCGCATATGAAACTCCTGATAGTAAAATAATAAAAAACATCCTATTTTTTACAAAACTATCATGTAAACATTAATCAAAATTTCATAGTTTATTAAACATTTATTTATTTATGCAAAATTCAATAAGCTTTAGTGAAGTAATATGTAGAAATCAACAAATAAGTATAGGTAAATATTAAGTACAAACTAATTCCAGAACGTCACTAGTACAGGCTATCCGCGAACGCCGTCGCCGTAATTTTATGTGCGGCTCAAGGTCAACTAGTCATATTTTGAATAAACGTCAGCGCCATCGCCATGATAACATGTGCTCACATTATTATTACATCTAAGCTAGTGTCGAGAAGTTATCGATGATGTTATACGACGACGAAGAACTATTAAATATATTGCAGCAAGCAAACAATGATATTTATAGTAGTAGCAGTTCAACGGATAGTGATAATAATTCGGTAAATAACTCTTGTTTTCAAGTCTGTTTATTTATCCTCAGTCAAAAGGACAGCTAAATAATAATATGTGTACTTATTTACCCATTTATTTTGTTTTAAAGAAAATACAGTTTATTTAGTTATTTTATTTGTTGTTATTTATTATTATTTGTATCCTAATATTTTAAACGCGTATCATTTTTTTTACATAAATGTCATACCGTCTTTTTGTCCGCGGGATAGTAAACGGACTAAATAAGTTTACTGTTTTTTAAATTTGTTATCTATGTTTCATATAATACTAATCTCATTTTAAATTGCTACAGGAGAAGCTTTATCGCTCAGTGCAACTAGTGTTGTAGGCCTTTTTCGTGTTTCGTGAAGATGAAGAGTTATTAAATATTTTGTAATCATGAATTGCGAAGCGACGACAGTTCTCAACATAGAAGTGATGTTGATTTGATAAGTTTAATTTATTTTTTAAATCGATATTTTAATTTGACAAGTAATTGTGTTTGTTTGTAACATACCTACTAAGGTTCATCATGGATACTAACCAAAATTTAAATGATACATTCATAGGCTGGAATTATTTAATATTAAGAAGGTACATCGGTAGGTAGGGTAAGAACAGATTTTGTAGTGTTATTAAGTTTAGGTATATGCTTATCTATATTTTTATAATAATGCCTCTATATACAGTATGTTAAGAAAACCCTGTCCGACCCGTGAAGGTGTTGTTAGGTATCGATAACTGATTCTACTAATGCATACAAAACCGGGCTAAACTAAAAAAAAAAATCCCTCTAAAAAAAATAAATATTATTTCGCAAAAGGAGGTAACTTAATAAATGTGCGTTGACCACCCTTCGCCTGCCGCTCGCGGGGGGCGGGCGGCAGGGCACGCGGCACGTGGTCGCATCGCTATTCGCTCATAACAATACCGGTGTTGTCACTTTTTAAAAATTACCAAATTTCGGGGAAATTGGAATTAATTCGCGGAAAAAAAAGATTATTTCAAAATTCATTTGTATTGGTACTATGATGAATACGTAAAATTTTATATTATATGTGTTTACCTAACCTTTATTATCCTTATGGGTCGGACAGGGTTTTCTTAACATACTGTATGTATGAGCAGTATAAAAGTAAATATTCTCGAAAGGTTAATATTGTGAATAAATAAATGCATCGATATTGAGTATTCGCAACACTGTTCCAACTTATACCTAAAGTGTCGTGGCGCTGGAGGTTCGTCAAAGGGATCAGTGCCGTGGCGGTTAAAGGGTTAAACTAATGTATATTTATTTTGACTTCATTAGACTGCTTAATACTTGTCGCCATTTTTGATAAGAGTTTTGTTCGAGACTGTGTATCTAGTGTATAAGTAATCGATGTCTGCCTATCATTTCCCCAACCATGTTGAGGTCAGCTTCCAGTCTAACCAAATTCAGCTGAACACCAGTATTTTCCAAGGGGCGACTGCCTATCCGACGTCCACAACCGCGTTACTGGATAGTGCGATAAGACCTTGGTAAGACTAGTCAGACTTTCTGACTTCTGACCACTCGTAACGACTGTCAAAAATCTATAAATGACATGCATGACCAGCAGCGTGAAAGCGTGTTAAGCAGCCTGATGATGGTCACGCATCCAATTGTTATGTTACTGGCGCAGGTTCCCTGTATGAGTCGCTATAACATAACATGTTATTTGTTTACCTGACGTTAACATTTTTCCATGGTCCTGGGTTGTAGTTAGTGGCGCTACGTGAAGTACGAAGCATTAAAGGTGGCGACGATAGCTATCTTATGTACCTTGATATAAGTACCAGCTTTAAATGTGTAGGTAGATGACGAGGGACGAGCAACTTTAGCTAATATTAGACGGACTTTACTTAAAAAAAGCAGAAATTTTTATTTCATCGATTACATTTATTGACTATGCTTTCTGAAACCTCATTGTTTATTCATGTTTATCTTGTTCCTAACTTAAACTACAATTAATTATATTTAAAATAAAAACAACACTAATACAACGTTATTTTTTCATTAGGTATACGAAACCTGAATATAGTTGGTCAGAATAAGCAACTGAATCGATTTCAATAATTTTTACACCAGGTTATATTTTTTTCCCAAATACAGGTGAGTTTTTATGAACCGTCCAAATTTCGATATATTTATATTTGGCGCAAATTATTGAATACGTGTTTTTTCTTTTAGCATCACTCAATACAAAAATTAGTGAAATATCACATCACTATCATCAAACTTTTTATCAAATTTTGATAAAAAGTTTATGTTTGTTGATATCGCGCCGTGCCATCGGTCAGCCCGCCCCACGCTCCGCCAAAGTTCATTGAACACAATCGTTTTAAATCAGTGACCACGCAGAGCGGATAATTCTTTCTAGAAAATGATTTAATATGAAAATTTTACGTGTAGATTTTTTTTTTCAAAAATGGAATTAGTGAATGATACCTAATGCCTAGAAAAAATTTGGACGGTGAATAAAAAATCTTACTGTATATTTAAAAATGTTGCAGTTTGTTTACCGAGCGCATATTACAGCGGATCATAGTGTCCTAGGGCCGCCGGCGCGCCGCAGCACTGCAGGCGCGAGCCTGCGAGCGGCGCGTTGACCATATTTTTCTAGGTACAACCAGGTAACATAACAAGCTCATAACTTTGTGATTTTTCATGATATCTTTTTGGAATTTTGCACACAAATTCTTTACATAAAAATACTGGGCACGTCACATGTGTTTCGGGTTTCGCATATACAAAAATAACGTTGTATAGCTAGTCTATAAAGTCGTGAAAATGGATATTTCTTGAACTAACAATTTTAAAAGTAGGGCAACACTAAATCTTAGTAAGTACAAGTACATCGAATGTCATTGGCAGTTATCGATTTGTTTAGTGATTTGTTATTTAGTAAAATTTGTATTAATTTTCAATTCTATTTAGACAAAACTAGAGATGGTCGTTTCAAACCATAAATAGTTTCAATAACTATGTATTGGTTCAATACCTAAAATACGGTATTCGATTCTACAATAACTATTTATTTAGAAAAACTATTTATTGGCGAAAACGTTTTACTCGTCGTACCTACACTGCGAGTCGCGTCCGTCAGTACTATGTATATTCTTACTCGGTTACTCGGTTCTGTAATAACTATATACCACCTAATAACTATTTATCGGGAAAAACTATTTATTTTGCGAATACACGATATACGCTGTAGTCGTCGCACCTTTGCGAGTTTCGTCACCTCGATGTAGATTGTGGACGTACCCGATACCGAACCGAAATATTCCGACGACGCACGACGATTACGATTTACGATGAGCTAGTCCTAGGAAAAAAAGGAAGAAGGGATTTGACTTGTAACCCGTATGCAATAGATGCAATATCGAAAAAATGTATTTAGTTCACGGTTTAAAGTTGACCTTCAGGTTCACAGAAAGGGGCACTTGTTTGGGTGAAAAGTAAATTGCAAATTTTACCTATCTATAGTATTTTTATTTTAGTCGTGTATGTTTTGTGTTCACGTTCTAATGCAAAACTTTCTACGCACGTGCGATACTTTTTTGTTTTTTGTGTTATTTCTTTTATTATTATTTCTTTTTCTTATTGCTTTTAAAGTATAACTTAGGTGTGTAAATATAGACACACGTAAATTATACTTATGAATATGTAGTTATATGTTAGATAACTAAATATTTTCACAAATATTGTTTTATAATTTCTAAAATTTATTTAAAACTAATAACGAAAAACACTGAAAACTTAGTTCCTCCAGTTATCCACGAAACGTGTAATTTCAATACCCGCCAAAGGTAAACACACCGCCACCGACCTCGGTATCGCCAATAAATAGTTTCAAACCAATACATAGTTTCGGTATTGCAAAAACACGTACCGACTAGAGATGGGACAAAACATCGAAGAAATGTGTGAAATATGAGAAAAACAAACCGAAGTGGAGCTCGGGAAATTATTTTTAAAGTTTATCATCAATGTTTGTTAGTACACCAAGCTGGACAAATTTTATCAAATATGGAGGATGGATGATATTTATGCTTGAACAGTTGCTAAAACAGGTATGTAATCATGTTACTGTTTCTTTTTATCTACTAGAAGTTTCAAATTTACTAAGTAATCGATTTTAAGGCTAAAATGAGGTTTGTTTACATTGCGCATTTATAGGTTGCATTGCAAATATGTTTGTGTATAGTTTGCAAATGTTGATACTTTAGGACCTAAAGTATCAACATTTGCAATTATAATCAGTGGTTAATTAAATCACCCAACTTTAGGTGATTTTAAATTATGTTCGGAATTAAAATTAGTGCTATCCATCTTTTTATAGAAATTACATATTATTATTTTTAAAATTTCAGGAAAATGTGAGAGTGAACCCTATATTGATGATATAGATATATATCAAGATATGGATGAGTCATGAGCCTAAGCGAAGGTAGCAGGCTGATGACGCAGCTGAAAATGAAAATACTTTTTAACGAAGAATATTTGGAATCAGATGATGAAAGCAATTATTTTGTGTTGGAACACTTTTCATTGGTAAAAACATGTTAAAAATATAATAATAAATATGTATGATTTTTTTTTTTGTTTTACTCATTTTATTTAAACGCCAGAGACGCGTTGCGTTTTCATTAAAACCAATTTTGCTTCTAGTACAAAATAATGTGCTAGTATCAAAATGATTTCAGACAAGTCAACAGGGTTGCTATATGCACGACCGCAGTGCCCTTATTTATTTTCACGACTTTACAGACGGACTATACCTATAGATCTATCTCTTGATGACCAGATTACGTAGTAGTTTGCTGCTGTCTCCAAAATTCTTCGCGGTTTTCCAAAAACCGTATTGCCTCCTCAGCTTGTCTAAGGACAACATCGTTCTTTTTATCTGCTATGGCCAAGTCCGGATTCTTCAGCAAGTTTTCAAGGTATATTTTATCGGAATTCAACTGTCCTAGGACTGGTCTAGCAGATTTTGATCTCTTTTTGGATGTTTTCTTTACTACCTTAACGGACCCGATCGTGTTTTCAATGGCTTCCTGAAAGTAAATTTTTTAACAGTTAGTGGGTACCTATTTATTGCTTAATCTACATACAGTACATCTACTTAGGGGAAAGGAGGCAGATTCCGTACAGCGGACGATACCGTACACTGTATTTAACAAGGAAGGAACTATGACAGAATAGATCAATCCTTGTCTAGAGGACGGTGCCCGACATTACCAGTGTCCCCTCTTCCACCCGCGCCAGTGATTAGTCTGGACTCGTGCGTAGAGGATGTGTCACGTTTTCGAAACATTTGTTATTAAAAGTGTGGCGAACAATTTACAATGTAAGTACTTTGTTTTTTCTTAAATTGAGTTATTTATTCAATTTAGTTGAAGGATAATGACCTAAGATTCAATTTACATTAATTTCATGCTCTAATCACAAATTATTTTCTTAAAAAATTTGTTTGTTTTTTCTAATGGATGATACGGGTCAGTTCGTACATTTTTGTACGGTATCACCCGCATGTTTAGATTTAATTCAATTTCAATTTATCGTCTCTATTTTTAGATGCTGCGAGGAAAGAAGCTTACCTGGTCACCTCGAAAAATGAGGCTCGCTATAGAAGAAGTACAGGTGGGCTCCAAATTACGTAAAACAGCAGGCAAATATGGAGTACCAGTAATGACACTGCACGACTATTTAAAGAAAGGTTCGGAATATACACCTAGACTAGGAGGGAAGCCTGTATTTACTGCTATACAAGAAGCAGTACGCAACGCCCATAGGGATGCTTCAATCTGACCATGGTATATCAGAGAAAGCAAGCGAAGAGATCATGGAGCCCATACCATCAACAAGTGGGATAGAAAAAAAAATCTAAATAGTTCCAGTAGTGAAGATACAAATGAGTCTCTAATGCTCAAAGTGATAATAATGATGAAGAATACTATGTAGAAGGGGAAACAAATATTATAGACAAACTTTGCCTTATTTGTGGGGAATTTGGCAAAGGGAGAGCTTTGGAATCGCTGTATAGTATGTGGACAATGGGTACATGCTTTGTGCAGCGATAAAGACATGCCAGAAGAGTACATATGTGGATTTTGTAACGATAAATAGGCACATAGTTAAATGTCTTTGTTTTTGAAACCATATTTTGATTGTTAAGTTACTCGACCTTATTGTACGAAATTAACCGAAGGCTTCAGATTGCACCGTACATTTAATTTTTTATAAAATTTAATGAAACTTAAAAATGAATTGTTTCTTTTATATTTTGAATCAGTACACAGTAGCTTAGTATTTTCTCTATTAATAAGACTCGATAAGTAATGCGTAAAGCTAATAATTGTTTACTTATAGCAGTTATTCCTTAAGTGTACGGTAACCACCTTCTCTCCCCTACATACCAAAGCGTACAGCAAGCCAACAACATAACATTTAACTAAAAAACTTCATACAAACATTTAACATAGATGCTGTTTATATAAAATATGTCAACTTCAGACTCTTGATCAATTAGAGTAGTTAGTTACTCCCCGACCCCTCCACCCCCTTTCTTTCCTCTTCATCTTACCTCCGCCCTGACTCGTCGTTTTCATTGATTTACCTACCTACTGTATCCACGTACTTTGCTTTCAGTTGTACTAAACTAATGCCGTTTAGATCGTTTTTGGTCCTAAATTAATTCAGTTCATTCTTAAATGAAAATAATAAGAAATATTCACCTGCGCTTTCTGCACTCCAAGTCTGAAATCATTCAGATCTGGCCTGGCCCGACGTCCACGGTGGTAGTGTACAAGGCTCATCTCAAATTCTCCACAGTAGTACAGGGCTTCGGCCTTCCGCAGCAGCGCTTTGGCGTCCTTAGGATCTAATTTTAGGGCTACCTCGGCATCGGTCAGTGCTGACCGAGGCTCTCCTAGCAGGAGGAAGCATTTGCTGCGAGAGATGTATGCTGCTTTCTCATCAGGGGCTAGTTCGATGGCCTGGAAATAAAGGAAGGCGTTAGAACTTTTCGAAGGTAATGGTTTCGGTAAAATTGTTACCAATGCGTTAATAGACTGGATGAAGCTAGTACAGATCCATCAGAAATGACATTCAAAAGTTGGTAAATTCGGGCTATAGGCTATTTAATGGTTTACAATTTTCTGCATCTTTTGCTCTCTTGCCTCTCTTGGAAATGTTTTATGAATTAGCGTTTACCATCAGCGTTACACCCGTGGACATTATGTTAAAACCGCGTACAAGAATTGTGCAAATTACTGAAAAAATATTTTATTTATAACTTTAAAATATGAAGTTATTCCTAAGATTCTTTATACCTCTTATAGGTTCAAACTTCCACACGGCCCATCTCATTAAATCAACCTGTATACCAAACACATAAGATCAAATGAAATAATGCTACACCCCATTTAGATTAACGAAACGAACACATACGCAAAGCAAAATCCCGAAGTATACCTTACTGACAAACAAAACAGCAGTACGATATCGCTCCCTCATCATCTCAGCTCGAGCCAGCGCTAGTAATGTCCCTGCATCTGCTTCATCAGGTAGCTGCAAGGCACTGCTCCTTTCCGCTTTATCCTTCATACTCAACGAGTGCTTGATATCCCTGGAACCCATCACCACAGCTGCTGCACGGTCTTTATCAGTATACACCTCCTCTTCCCTTCTCCTTCTCTCTCGTTTCGGCTTCCTCTTCCAATTTTTCTTCGACTTAACCGAATCCTTCATCTCTTTAACAGTAAGCCTCTCATCTTCGACCTGCTCGTGTGCTTTTTCAGAGGATTGAGGCGCTCTTTTGCTGATTGATGCCTTTTGTACTGGCGTTTCGTCCTCCTCATCGCCTATACCAACTCGGACGAAGCTTTGAAGGAATTCTGCGTCCTTTGTCGTTCCGAAGATAGAGCGAGCTTGGGCTTTGGCGTTGTCGAAATCCATCGGGAATCCGGGATGTTACGGTACGTCCTCCAGTGAGTGTTACGTAATGTGTGTGTGGACGGGCGTGAGTATCGACGCCTCTGCTGTCGTCGTCATGGCTACTGAATATGTTTTCGCACCCACTTCTAACACACATAGTGATGTATAGGCCGTTCTGAGGGGCGGCTGTGTCGCAGAACGCACAGAGCTACATATGTCGTGGCTTATAGTTTATGTAAACATTGTGATGTTTCATGACTTAGAAGATATTATTTATAAGCAAGTACGTGCCGACAATTATTTATCATATTTCCGAAGTATCTACGAAACCAATTTGAAAATAGCCTGCTCTAAAATATTGATTTAATTTATGAAAAAATCAAATTAGGTCGCTTGTTTTCGTTCTGGTTGGAAAATCATCAAATGACCTCTCTCACTCTGGTCGAAGCGGAAGGGCATGTCAAACTCTTACTGACTAAAACCCACCCGTGTTTCTTCACTCGTCTGTGCGCCAGGGCCATGGTTTCTTTTATAACCGCAACGCTGGCACAGGAGGCATAGGTCCTCGTGGACCCCCCAAGACTCGTGGGTCACGAGGACCGATGTGTCACATGTGCTGACATCTCTTTGAGGCGCGCGTTAAGCACAACACGCCGTCGTCCCGGGCCTGGTCCTTATCGCGGGCAGCGAGCAGTCAGCTCACCCCCTGCAGCCCCGCGCCTGTGGTGACCGGGAGTTCGATGTTGTCTTCCGACCAGGGCGTCTCCTGCAGCGGCTAGTGGCAGAGGCGTGAGGGCGCTGGGATTCCCGCTCCTCCTTTGCCAGCATCACTGCTTCGCAGATGGAGATGAAGGCCTGCCACGCACTCTCGCTCCTGACCATGGACTAGACCAGGGCCGGATGCGAGAGATCGCCGCCGATCGCTGCCAAAATTAGGTCTAACTTATCATACCGTATAACGAGGGAGTCGGTATAAGTAAGAGTTTTAATAGTAGTAGCTACACAATACTTTGAAATAATATCTTTATTAATAATTTGTTGTCGTTTTAAGTTTCTAGTATTTCTTAGTATGAAGATACTAAGGCTCTACCTACTTTTCCAACCGTTAACAACAAAATATGAACGTGCAACCAATTTAAATATTCAAGACTAATTTACATAAACTTAAATGCTTCCGTGACAGACTTAATAAAACAACGCTTTAAAAATCAAATTATAGCTATTTTAATTGAACCACTAACATAATAAACATGTAGGTACAATTAACAAAGTTCGATTATTATGCAACAATGACTATAGTTCCAATGCAATAATGACCTTTAAAAGACGTACCTCATTCTTAATTGTAGTCACAAGCGCCGATACAAAGATTGATGCAGTGTTATTAAGGTTAATTCAAAACATGTATTTAATATGAGCTATTAAAACCATTATTTTTGGGCATTTAATAGCCAATATAGACAGTAAAAAAATATAGAAAAACAAAAAGATAATCGTCTGCTATAAATGCTACGGTACACATTGCAATGCTGCTACGACGTAGCGAGTGTAGTTGTAGGCATTGGGTAGGACATAGAAACAAGATATAAGAGAACGAGAAAGAGAGAAAGAGATAGAGGAGACGGTAATTCACGAACATTCGGAAAATGCAGAGCCTCTATCACGTTTAGTACTCCGCGTAGCCGCGTACTTTTGTAAAATTCTGTTATTATGCTCCTCAATAATCTCTTGAATCCTTCAAAGTAATTGTACCTTGATTAGTGAATTGAGGCCTCGATCGTAGTAGCCGTTTTTGATGTGCCCTGTAGCCTCATCGCGATGTTTCTTCGCTTCCACAGGGTTCGTGATGGGTAGCTCAGGTTCCTTGCCACGGCCCATTGTGTATCTCTATGAAATTCTCATCAGGGCGTACTGTAAAAAATAGAATAGCATTATTTAGCCATTTGTGAAACTGCCTGCGATTGGAGATGTATCTATATCACAATGTTCCAATGGTTTAATTACGTAAAACCCGGACGTCAGCAGCTCAAGCTACCGCAAACTGTCAAATATTTCCAATCAATCTTGAGCCTTTACGCTTTAGAGATAAAGTTGAAAATCTAATAAATAAACCTGACAGATTGTAGAAGCTTGATGTGCCGTCGTCTATACAACAGCAATAGCTTTTATATTGACAATTCATCTCGATCGCTTCATTCCCTTATTTACGTTGTTATGACAATTTGTTTGAAGCAATAGCTTTTCTCAGCAATATTACGTACGTTCTGTAATCTGTGGCAATATCTTATTATAATTGATAGAATTTTACAGAATTAGGGTGCTTTTAAGTCCCTGAACAAAGCAACCTAAACATTCTTGGATTAACGTTAATAATGCCACGAGTGTGTTACACAAGCAGGTGCTGCGTGTCACGGAGATGAATATGCTGGGGTCTATGTGTGGAGTTACGCGGAAAGACCGCATCAGGAACTCCCGCATCTGTGGCGGTCTTCGTGTCCGTGACATAGCAGACAAACTGCAGGAGGGTTGCCGACGCTGGTACGGCCCCATCTTACGAAAGCCGTTACGTGTTACGTGGGTAGCAACACCAGATTGAGCAAGAAACTTACAATCTACCTATCTGCCTCTTTAATCTATATTTATACGAATATATAAAGCTGAAGAGTTTGTTTGTTTGAACGCGCTAATCTCAGGAACTACTGGTCTGATTTTCTTTTTGTGTTGGATAGCCCATTAATCCAGGAAAGCTTTAGGTTTAAGTATAACATCATGCTGCGACCAATAGGAAAGGAGCATAACTAACTCCACGTGAACGAAGTCGCTGGCGGGCGCTAGTCAGTAATAAAATCTCCTCAGAGAGTTTTTACGCCACCCACATAGGCGAGGAGCTAACAAAATGCCAAAGCAAGCCGATCCAGTTACCAAAAAATGATTAAACTGTTACCTAAAGTACTCTGTAAATATTTTGCGTAAAGCAACCTTCCTGTAATGTATTAGGCAAATATTTGCTCAGCTATTGACCCCGGACTATGACGGATGATTCCATAACAGACGATGTTATCGTAAATCATGCTATTTCTGCCCTTTATTCATTCCTTTTCGAATCTGATTATATTCAGCATTGAGCGCTTGAGCAAGCGGCAACAAAGCGGTTGGCTGCTTTATAGTTAGTTGTATCATTCAATCGACATTCGACCTAATGTCTGTGGTAGAATTTGGTCTGCTCATTGCGTAAAATACTCCCAGTAGCGATGGGTTTCAATTTGACAGTATAACAACATTCATTACCTTATTTCACACCTAAAAATATATCGAATTTTAAGTAAATAATCGATATTCATAATATAAATACCAGGAACAAACACAATCTTGCTGTACATCACACTCGTCACAGAGTAGGCAACTCGTTCATGGGTCAATGTATACACTTTTACAACAAGCTTCCCATGGACATTCGAAACTTACCCATTAAACGACATAAAAAACTATATAAAGGCCAAACTTTGCAAAAAGGGATATTATAAAATCTCAGATTATTTAGAAGACAAAAAGCTTGGGACTGAGCTGCTCGCTATGTTAAGCATTGTTATTAAGCAATATGCGTAATTATAACGTAAATTATTGTAAACATTTTCATTTTTAATGTCTGGACTTGAAAAAAGACGATGATCCCTGAGTTTGTTTCGGCTATTTCTTCTCAGTGGTAGTCAGTTAGGAAATGCCGGCTTCATCTAGTTAAAAAAAAAAAAAAAACATATGACGTGTAAAAGTGATCAGTGATCCTACTTGCTTAATAAACGATTTCATTTCATTTAAATTGTTGGGCAGACCCATTTTTAGAACATACCTATGAAAATTAGCCATATGCTTGAGAAATATTTCAATAATTGATAGTAATATTGTGTGCTGGTCTACCGTTTAAAGGAGTTTTAATAGATTACGAGGCCAGTTTTTACTGGTTTTGTTTGCACTTACTTACGTGCCACCTACAGTCCTTACCGGTTAGTGCGCCCCATTGATATTAAAGCATTGCATGTATTAGTAAAAGATATTATAATTCTTTATGCTTTGTTAGGCGTTTTTTTCACTGATGAGCTTCGGCATGGTAGCAGACCGAAAATTTTACAAAAACATCAAGATCTTGCATTCTTCCCATTACTCCTGCATCGTGGGTGCGATTACAAACATTTAAACTCACATATACAAACAACCCGGCCCGGAAACTACCTGTAGGTCATACAAATATTTGTTCCGGAATCGAAACCGCAACACGCGACGCAGCAGTCGATCGCTCAGATATTGCCCCAACCGTGTCGTCTACATAGTTTAAAAATAATGAATGATAGAAGATCAAAAGATTTGTTTTTTAGAACCCTGCATTTTGCTGAGCAATGACCCTTTTCGTGGATAATATATGACGCACGTTATCCAGGGGCGTAGCTACCGTAAGCAGTGATGCAATCGTTGATGGTAAAGCGCACTAGTTTATTAACCCTATTCACTTAAAAAAACTTTGACGGCAGTTGAGCGAGGTGATGCAATGTTAAACCCAAGACCAACACGGCCAACGATGCGGCGCTCTCCACGCCCAAACTCCCGACACAACTACATTTGGCGCATCGTACCCGGCACACATCGCAACACAACTGTTCAGACCCGTCCTCCGTACGGTTTCATCAGACATCATGCCGGAACACGACGAATCGCTTGGCGGCAAGACCTTGTCTGGTGGGTAGTAAGTTCTGCCGACAGACGCAGACGTTATAAAACCGCTTGTTCAATAATTGTTTTCGCCGTTTTCATGGCCCAAATCCAACCTGCCATTGAATCGGAATCGCTTCCGTGATGGTCGCCTATTACTCTCTCGGGTTATCGAAATATGTATCTCTTGTTCAATGTCATTACCGACCTCGTTGGTAGAAGGGTGCATTCATTTTACATTTTAAATGGTGGAAATTAATCGTTCAATATTGTTTTTTATTTAATAATATTTTTAACTATTTGAGAGCTTTGTAGAAGAGAGTTCTGCAAAGCTTCAATTATTTTCTTCCCAAAATTTCACATTCGTTTCGTTATTTTGAAAACAATTTTTTTAAGGTTTCACTTGCCAGTCGTGGCAGAGCGAGGTTTCACTTCTACCACGTGTCTTCCTAATATTCCCAATCAATCATGTGCCTTAATATTTTAGCGATAAAGTTGAAAATCTAATAATCATAACAGATTGTAGTAGCTTGATGTACCTACTGTCGTCTGTACCTAAGTAACATATCGTCAATAAGTTTCATATGAAATTCAATATTGCCAAGGAATTATTATTTAGAATTGTAGTTTTCTTTTTTCTTGTAATCGCACTTCGCACGTTTTCCCATATCACATCTGGCATTGGCAGAATTTTTGATATCGGCACCATTGCATAGAGGAAAAAAAAGATACACGTGTATAGTTATTGTCAGAGGCTTGAAGCTAAGTAACAACAGCAGCACGGTTCGATCGATCAGGTTAACCTACGCTTGCCGCGGTCGTTTCGTGGATGGGTGAATATTTTTACATACGAAGACCCTGTGCCTCGGAAAGCACGTTAAGCCGTTGGTGCCGGCTTTCATTAGTAGATCTTTGACAGTCGTTATGGGTCGTCAGAAGCCAGAATGTCTGACAACCAGTCCACCTTGGGGGTATTGATTACCCAGTAACTGGGTTATGGAGGTCAGATAGGCAGTCGCTATAGGCAGATACCGGTCATCATCATCGTCATAATTTCAGCCGAAAGACGTCCACTGCTGGACATAGACCTCCCCCAAGGATCTCCACGACGATCGGTTCTGCGCCTCCCGCATCCGCATCCCGCATTATCAACAGTTTCCCGCTACCGGGTCGTCGGTCCACCTAGTCGGGGTACCGGTATTTAGCTGCATTGTGTTGGAAGAAATGAGTTCAAAAATTTGCTAGAAACGGTTTGATTTTGAAAGCATAGGCCCAACGCTTAAAATAAATGACTGTTCAATGTAGAAGTCAAAGGCTTTTTTATCAATGAACAAAATATCACAAAACATTTAAAATGTGAAGCTAGAGTTTCTTGCATATTTATTGTAATTAAGTATATAGGATAATTTTTTATCCAGTGCGCAAACTTTGTCAACTTATAGGTAAATAAGATTTATAGATAAAAATACTATTATTACTTTGATATATTTTAGTACAAAAAAAAAGTTTTTGGTAACGAAAGATGTTTATTTTGAAATCGATGTTATGGTCACCGCGGGTGCTGCCATTCATGTTCGGCGGAGTGCGGACGGCGGGAACATCACAGGCAGCCCCCGCATGTTCAGTACGCGGCCTATTACCTTAGGTCAACGACCTTTATTTTTCATTCAAGAGATTGCTATTTTATCAGTTTCGAATTAGCTGTTATTTGCAGAGTAATTCCAATTTTTCCTTCATACTTTTATGGGCTAAGGGTAAGGACCATCGAAAAACAGCTTCGATTAACAATAAACAAAACAGACAAAAAACGGCCGAGCAACTCAGAACTCAATTTATGCAATTCAATCCTAATTTTTTTTCCTTAAAATGTAGCTCATAAGGCACAATTTTATGAATACAAAATTAGAGACTACAATGTACCTACTTATTTTAAAAACTATGTCTTATGAACAACACGTTAAAGATTGGAGTTTATCGAAAAAAATTGTTAGTGCACTTTTAATAAAAACGTAATGAATTCAAATTATTGGCATCACGTCAACGCATAGGTAGGTATAGTCGCCGCACACCAAGCTACTACAATCTGTATATCTTTAATAGATTTTCAACTTTATCGCAAAAGCATTATGGTTAAAGTTTGATTAGGAAAGTCTGATAGTTTCGGGTAGGTTGACCTGCTGGCGTCCATACTTCTGCATTAAGGCGTATTTAAAAAATTGCAATCAATTACTTATGTACAATAATCAAAGAGATTTAAGATAAATAGGCAATGTGTCAAAATCGCATAGAAAAACTGTGATCCCATGGCCCAGTTCCGCCATCTAGTACAATATAGCAAAATTAGATCGACCATTGGAGACATCAAATAGTAAAACTGAAATAAGTTTACATAAAATATATTCAGCTATTGCGCGGTAGGTGGCCAGTGTGGTCTATGTTGCCAGATCCGATTTAATACCCTAGTATAGTTCAAATCGGGTAAATAAATATGGAAAAGTAAACAAATTAAGTGAAACTTGTCTTGTACAGAGATCAAAAACTGTTTTAGAATTTTATTAGCTACTATTCATTTTCCGTGACACCGTCTATTGGCATTTTAGATGTGTTATGCTTACGAATTATTTTAATACTCAGTTTATTGCGATTTTTTACTATAATAGACTTTTTAGGCCATAAAGCGCATTTTGTTTTGAAATTTTTGTTTGCATTTCGTTTTTACCAAAATGATTCTTTTCTACACGTTTGTTTGCAAATATTTTTAAATGGCAATGCAAGAAACTGTGGTAGGGCTTGTATCATTTCGATATAAAATTATCGATAATATTCAAAGAAGTTACTACGACGATGTTTATTCGTATTATGATAGCTTGAAACAAAAAATTACGTAGCAGAAAAATTATAGATATGTTCAATGTTTACAAGTTTCTATTTATATAAATCTTTTAATATAACGGGCGTTAAAGTTTAAATTTACCGATTAATACTGAAAATCTAAATAATTGTTTATTTTTTCATTTTTAATTAACACATTTAATCAATATAGTTACCAGTATTATGTATACATTGCTGCCTTCTAATAGGAAAGTCGTTTATACCTTTGCGATAGAATTCTGAGGATCTAGATTGCACAAACTGTGTGAAAGCAGAACTGTCTAATGTGTGAATTAATTGTCCAAATCACGACGAAAATGGTAGTCTGCTGGAGCAAGATCTGGCGAACTAGTTCCGTACCATTCATAATTATCTTTTAAAATGGGAGCCTTCAATATTTATTTTATTTTTAATTTGAATATATAACCAAATATTCTGTGAACCTTTTAAGCGTCTATCTGTTTCTGTTATTAATATGGAGCAAAAAATCATGTTTGTTGTATGGGAAAATATTTTATTTAAAATAAATAATATTTTATTTTTTTTATTTTTAGCGCTTGTCATAGCGGCAACAGAAAAACTAACATAATTTCTAGAAATTTCAACTGTCTAGCTATTACGGTTCATGAGATACAGCCTGGTGACAGAGGGACAGACGAATAGTGAAGTCCCATGAATAGGGTTCGTTTTACCTTTTAGGTACGGAATCTTAAAAATCACAAAGTAGCTTGCAATCATTGTAAGAATGTATCAGTGTAAAATCAGTGTAAAATATGTACGTACCTACATATTTTATAAATATATTTCATTATAAATAAGTTATCTAATTTATGTACTTATCCACTTAACCATAAATATTATCCCAATTTTTACGACTAAGTGGAAAAGTTCTGAAATTAAAAACTTACTAATTCATTACTAGTACAGGGTACCGATCCTTTTTTTTTTAATTTGATCGACAAATCTTCTTTCTTTAAAAAGTAGATATCTTCACTTTTAAAATGCTTTGAGCATAATTTCGACGAAGTAGACGGAAGCCAATTTTCTTCTCTACGGTCTATCTGGACAAATCGTATACACTTTTCCCGTACAACATAATTTTTATTCGAAAACCTAAAATAACATAAAACCTATTCAATTTTGTTCATTAATATTAAGATCATGTTCAAATAGAGTTACTAATAAATAAACTTGAAATATAGTAATATTTTAAGTTTATTTAGCTATATTTTAAATGTCAATAAAATATAGCTATATGTTTTCAACTTAATAAGTATTATCGATAACTAAATCGATAAACAACATTACTACATCTCTACATGAAAATAGTAAAACTATTCAACAATAGAGGGCGCTTATTACAATAATAAAAAAGTTTCTAGAACTATTTAAGAATTTTTTAAAATTTTAATTACAGACTAAATATAAATAATTCATACAAAAACATTCCGTAGTTAGGTCCAGTCATTTTACCATAACGAGATGTACAGTAACGCAAAGCGCAACAGGGCATATTTCCTTAGAAAATGTTTATTCTTGGTGGACACATGTTACGTCTTGACGCGGACACTAGACTGAGCGACTTTTAACCAAGTCGACAAAAGTATTGGCTTACAATTTTGTTCGTGATGTCCTGTCTATTGTAAATATAATTTTAATGTCTTTGACAATAATGATCAATCAAAAACTGTAAAAAAAATCCTTATCCCTAAATATGTCAATCAATCTTAAATCAATCACTGTATTTTAATAATTGTTCAAAATGTAGTCCACCCCTTTGTAGGCATAAACGTGCTCGTTTAAATAAATTGTTATTTAATTTATTTAAAACATTAGTGTCATTTTTCACTTCGTCAAAAGCGTTTATTATCCTAGATTTTAGGTCAATTAGGTTTTGAGCCACATACACCAGACGTTTGATTTCACCCCACAAATAAAAATCACGTTTTTAAGAGATTCACAATTCGTAAATGAAGCCCGTTAACTGTGGCAGCGAAGTTTGCGCGCGAAATATTGAAACACACCGTCATCTCAGCGGGCGCGTTAGTCACTGTCGTGCGGTGTCGCAACGAGCTATGGCCTACGGGCCCTACGAGGACGCGCCGGATACGGGAGGCGGCGCACACGGCACGCATATACAGTACACACACTACAGTGAATAGTAACAATCAAACCGCGCCCGCGCACGCGGAGCTAATACTACGATATTGATAAGAATAATTGGTGTCTATCATTTGCTGATTTTAGGGCGGATATAAAAACATGTTTTTTTTTTTTACATGCTTTTTATTAGCTTCACTTGTATGTTAGCTTGTTTGTTTGTCCGTCTCTAACTCAATTTTTTTTTCAACCTTACCTTTCATTAATTTGTGCAGGCAAAGTATTTTTAGTTTAGATTTAGTTACTTGTGGTTACCCAAGTAACTAAATCTAAATCTGAAACTGAGACTGAATGATGCGTTAGCATCATTACGAATTTTAGCACTTGCTATTTACACTGTTTGTTGGAGATCAAAGAAAAGTATGGTAAAAACAATTGAGCACCACTTAAGCGTTCGTGTTATCCGTATATTATTTAAAAAAAGAATATCGAACTAAAATTTTTAAAATAAATATAGTTTATTTTTAAACTTTTTAAAACCAAGCCACTTTTTTGCGCACTAGAAAAAAAAAAAAAAAAATCCCTGCTTAAGCGCCTTTTATAATATCGTATGATTTGGAGATATTGAAAGACTTTGATTATCTATATATATAAAAGAAAGTCGTGTTAGTTACATCATTTATAACTGAAGAACGGCTATACCAATTTGGCTGAAAATTGGTAAGGAGGTAGCTAAGAACTGGGAGAAGGACATAGGATACTTTCTATGCCGCTCCCCGTCGTTCCTGTGGGAATAAATGAGCTTCTTTGTTTCGACTTCTCCCACACTTTTATGCTACCCTGGTCCCTTGAACGTCAAAAAATATGTACAATAAACCTTCTTTCATGTATTATGATTATTTGATAATGATGAATGAATGAGGTTTATTGTTTCGACTTCTCCTACACTTTTGTGCTACCCTGGTACCTTCCACGTCAAAAAAATATGCACAATAAACCTTCTTTCATGTATTATGATTATTTGATAATGATGAATGAATGAGGTTTATTGTTTCGACTTCTCCTACAGTTTTGTGATACCCTGGTACTTTGCAAGTCCACAAACTATGCACAATAAAACCTCTTTCATGTATTATTTTGATTTGATAATGATGAATGAGCTTTTTTATTGTTTCGATTTCTCCTACACTTTTATGCTACCCTGGTACCTTGCACGTCAAAAAATATGCACAATAAACCTTCTTTCATGTATTACGATTATTTGATAATGAAGAATGAATGAGGTTTATTGTTTCGACTTCTCCTAAACTTTTGTGCTACCCTGGTACCCTGCACCTCCACAAAGTAGGAAACACGTGTCCAGTATTTTTAAGTTAATAAATATTATGTACAAAATTTCAAAAAGATATAATGAAAAACCACAAAGTTATAATAAGCTTGCTACGAGTATTCTACTAGGTTGTCCCAACATAAATATGGTCAAAGATCCGCGCGCGAGCGAGCGCGGTGCGTTGACCTCTAGCGTCAGCTGTTGCGCGCGCACAATACTATGATGATGTATCGTAAGCTGCGTGACGCACTCGGTAACTACACTGTAACAATTTCTAAATGTATTTGGGACAAAATATAACATGGTGTAAAAATTATTGAAATCTATTCAGTTGCTTATTCACTATTTATATATAACTCAAGAACGGCTGAACCGATTTAGCTGAATATTGGTGGGAGGTAGTTAAGAACCCGTTCCCGTCGTTCCCGTGTGACGTGACATAAGATATGGTCCAACTCATTCAAAATGTAAGTCAGCAATTCATATACCAAAAATGGTATAACAAAAAGCAAATGACAGCTGAGCATATTTAAAAAAAAGTCTAACCGGTTGAAGCAATCGTTTAAAGCAAAGAATATAAATACTCTCTGCTGGTTTAAAGTTTCTAATAAAAAACCACAAAGCCAACTTCAACTTCAAAATTTCTAATATTGTATTGCTGTGCCATTTATCATCAATAAAAATATCATGCCGTGACCAAGACCATCAAATCTTTCTCGACAAAGCGGTAATGCAAGAGTAAATCGAAACATTCTGAATGAAAGCACTGAAGAAGAGCAAGAAATTGCACGTGCAGAGCGCCGTTTTAGTATGACTCGACTTCGTGCTTCTCACTCGCAAGAGCAAAGGGAGGCGGCAGTCCGTGAAACTGGTCCGTTGACAATGCGAAATCGGCGAACAAACCTCAGAGATCATCATCATCATCATCAATCTTTTTATCGTCCCACTGCTGGAGACAGGTCTCCTCTCATGCGGAGAAGGGTTGAGTGTAATCGCCACGCTTGCTCAATGCGGGGTGGCGATTTCAGACTTATAAAGTCCAGGTTTCCTCAAGATTTTTTCCTTCACGTTCAGTCATTGGTGTCCTAGATATTATACTTAGAGAGTACATCACTTTAGAAAAGTTACATCGATACTTGCCTGACCTGGAATCGAACCCGCGCAATCATACAAGAGAGGCTGGTGTTTTAACCACTAGGCCACCACGACATCTCAGAGATCAATAGCTAGATAATTTACGAAGCACTAAATAAATGACAAATAAAAAAATCATGGAATACTTTTTTTTTATTTACAGTGTTCCTAATTTAAAAAGTAAAAAATGTGATCATGTGATATTTATTGCCTTTAAGGCGGAACAAAGTTCGCCGGGTCAGCTAGTGACAAATAAAAAAATCATGGAATACTTTTTTTTTTATTTACAGTGTTCCTAATTTAAAAAGTAAAAAATGTGATCATGTGATATTTATTGCCTTTAAGGCGGAACAAAGTTCGCCGGGTCAGCTAGTTAGGTATAAAAACAAAATAACATCGAAACTTAAAGCGTATTATAACCACCACTCCCCTACGGCATGGCGTAGTTTTTCGGGATTCCGTTAAACCGATTAGCTTTTTTAAAGCAAATTAGCGTGACATCTCCCATTTTACCCGTCGAGGGAAAATTGCTCTGCTTCGGAAGGTAGCATTATGAACGTTTTTTGCAAAACATAATATCTGATCTATTGCTTTATTCAACTTGCATTCCGTTTTCTACCCGGTATTTTAAACTTTGCTGTTAGCTTCGTTTGCGTGGCTTAACTGACATTTATTATACTTAGCTATCAGATTATGTTCCGGATTTTTTTTTTTTGTTTACAAACTAAATAATACATTTTTTTTTTAAATCGTTGCCCTTCACTGGGAATTTCTCCCGAATCGTGGGTGCGTCTACAAACCGCGGCACACCGCGACACGTAGCGCAGCAGTCAATAGCTTTACCACAACGCCAGCCGTGCGGTCAACATTATATGCCCTTTATTTTCTGCTTCAATTTTCCCAATAACCTGATTAACTAATGACTTCACGATTATGCAACGGAGTCATAAATTATTGTCTGTACTAGCAGGGAGGCCATACCTCATAACTTTGGCATCGGTTTTTGTTCATTATCATGGATATTATTCATGCAAACTTGGCAGCTACTTGGTACACGACATGCCATATCATAATGCAGGGAAGCCTATGCAATCGTAAGTTGTATGATTGCAGATAGTAGTGATTAATTAATTAGAATTAGATTGAGTAGGTACTTAGGTGTTATTTATAAGCTGATGAAGAAAGAAAATAATATGTTCATTTGCAACAAATAATTATGACGATGAAAAAATACGGCATTATGACCTTATTATCCAAGTCGGTCTCAACACAATTTTGATAATAATAATAAACTTTATTGCTAAAAAGATTACAGAGATTTCCCTCCATATTGGTACGCAAGATACAGACCTTGGGTACCAATATGTAGGGTTTATCATTTAAACAGTTTAACATATTTAGTAAAAGAGTAAATTAACTTTGAAGAAAAAAAAACTGAATATAATATTAGAATCAATATTAAAGAGAACATAACAAAAGTTTAAAAATTATAAAAATATAATAAGATCGAGAATTAAAAGCAACTGACAAAAATAAAACTATAAAAAGAAAACCGCTACTATTATGAAAATGAGTATAAGTGAATGAGTGTGAGTGTGTGATCGTGGGTTAAGTGAGGGTGAGTTTGACGGAGTTTAAGCGTGATTATGAGTGTGTGAGACAAACTAAAGAATTTTACTTAATCACTGTCAGCAACTATGTGTGATATGTGTCTTTGTTGTTGCGTTCATTATATACAGTTTTCTTACGCTCAGGAGGGAAACTTCTGTGAATAGAATTTCTGTAGGAAAATGGTAAGGTTTATGTTAGTGTTTAGTTATGTGTAAAGTTTTGAGTATTGCGCGTTGTGCTCTTTCGAGGATTAATAGGTGGAATTTTGACGTTCCTCCCCAGATTACAATGCAATATTGTATTAACGACTGACATAAAGCTATACAGACGAGTTTTTTACATTCACCCACAGTTCCTTATAATTTTCATTATGCAAATTTGTTTCCGAACGCGTTTAACAGGTTCCCTAATTTGTGATTTGAATGAATGGTGTTGGTCTATATAGTATCTTATTTTATTTACTCTGTCCATATTATTGCAAGAACATTGATGGTTACTGTTACTATCATATTTGCTTTTGGAGGTTTTGTAGTGTTGTTTTTATTGGCAAACACTTACACCCGAATACTGAAAAGCCACTCAAATCTCATTCTCACCTAAAGGCTACTTAAATTTAAGCATCCCTCAAATTTTAAGTGGTATACACAAACGTCACTCAAGCAATTGGATGCCGTGATCAAGCAAGCAGCGCTCAAATGTTTACGTCATGGCAACATTCTGCGAAAAAAATGATACTCAGCACGTTCTCAGTTACAATTTATTTTGGCTTACGTCTTGTATTCTTTTTACGCAGTGTTCTTTGAATAAATATTTTCTAAACTTATTAATTAGTTGAAATTTAACAGCTATTAGAAGTATAATTTGCATTATGATCTAAATTATTTATATTGAAATGAGATAAATATCAAAAGAAGACATCAGAAAATAATATTTACTTGCTAATATTGTTGTCGTTGATTGGAACGTTACAATTATCTTACGCGCGAATGTTGATGTTGAATCAAGTTCTAATTACTATAATTTAGTAAAAATCTTCAACCTTTTGGTGATTCCTTATTTAATAAGTTAATTGACGATGGAGGAAAAGAAGAAACACGGAAGTAATTATACGCCTGCCGAAAAAGATATGCTGTTAGAACTCGTAAAGAAGTAAGTACCTAAATAAAGAATGAAAATAGAATCATTTAACCGCAACGTCCTGGTGCATGTCTTCCTCCCGAAATATCTACGTCCGATCCGCTGAGGACTTGCGTCAGGCGGAAACTAAGGAAGCCGTAGCGCAGAGGCGCAATTGGGACGAAGCAAAGTAGAGACTGCTTCGTCCCAATTGCGACGTGCCATCGAAGTTTTGTGTGATTCTCAGATCTTCAGTTTAAGTAATTTCAAACTGTGTCATGTTGTAAATAATATACAAAAACATTTAAATCAAATCATTTATTTGTTTGCAAACTTGGTTAAATTAGTATATAGATAGTTTTTTTTTTTCATAAAAGTGCTCCATGTTTTACAGTCATTTTTTATAAATAACAATTTAGAAATAATAAAGATACAATATAAAAATTAAATATCCCATCATCTAAACTATAGTAAAAAAAAAAGTTATCTTAATACATCAAATGATTAAATTATAGTTCACTAAAAATAGTTTGAAATACACAAAGAATATTTAAATGAAAGAATATAATATTTATTATTTTGAATTCCTTCCAGAAATCAAAATATTATTGAAAATAAGGAAACAAACGCTCACATGCTTTTAAAGAAGCGAGAAGTATGGAACACTATATGCCGGCAATATAATGCTGTCTCTGTGAGTGGCTGTAGAACCTGGCAACAGCTCCGTCACTTATATGAAAATATAAAACAGAGATCTAAAAAAAACATTGCCACAGCAAATGTAAGTTTGTTTTTGTGATATCTTGAAATTATCATTTACACAAGTGATTCTTTATTCATTTTATTTTTTTAGCGGTTGCAGTACTATGAGATCACCAAAGATATTAAAAAGAAGGCATCAATTGATAAGGTTTGTTTTGTTTAAATTAAATATTTCTAAAATTCAGGATATCTTCTAATTATAACTTTTATTTTTTATAGAAAGAAATTAATCGCACTGGTGGTGGAACCTACAAGAGTACACTCTCTGAGCAAGATGCTCAAATATTAGCCATGGCTGCTCCTCAGATTCAACCATTAGCTAACTACTATGATGATGCTGCATTATATTTTGGTTTGTGTAATAATTTATATCCTAATACATTTGACATCAACAAGCCATTACATTCTTGTTTATTTGATAGGTGATACAGAACCAGAACTCCTTACACAATCCGATGTTTACACAGCAGAGCCAGATATTCACACCATTGGTACATTTTGTTTTTATTTTTGTGTTAATTTATTTATTGTTATAAATTCTACATACAGATTTTTTTTCCAGAAGACCAGGATGCAACCATGGCTTACATAACAAATAATACCAAACCTTGCACAGTCACATCAAATAGTATTACTGGTAAGTTTTTAATTATTGAATTAATTATTAAACTAATGTTACTATTAAAAAGCATCTCAATTGCTTGCCATTTCACAACATTGTTACATTTCTTTATTTTATACTTATTGTTGTGTATTCTATACTTACATACAGATTTTTTTCCAGAAGACCAGGATGCAACCGTGGCTTACATAACAAATAATACCAAACCTTGCACAGTCACATCAAATAGTATTGCTGGTAAGTTTTTAATTATTGTATTAATTATTAAACTAATGTTACTATTAAAATGCATCTCAATTGCTTGCCATTTCACAACATTGGTACATTTTTTTATTTTATACTTATTGTTGTGTATTCTTTACTCACATACAGATTTTTTTCCAGACAACCAAGATGCAACAATGGCTTCCATAATGGACAATAGCAAACCAATTGAATCAAAAAGTATTGCTGGTAATAACTTTTTATTGTACTAATTATTAAATCAATTAATTTTACTATGAACAGCATCTTAATTGCTTGACAATTACCTTGATAGATGACCAGAGAGCTGCAACAGCCATACCCCGAGAAAAAAACAAACCTTCAACATCATACTCTGCTGGTAATTATGTAACATTATTGTCCTTTTTGCTAGTGATGTGAGATTTTCAATAATATTGTACTAAAACCATTTTTCAGGACGAATAAAACCATCACAAAATGGAATAAAACAACAATATTTTCGGACAAAACTCAAAAATGCAAAATTAGAAACAAAATACTGGATAAATAAAAACAAAATGGAAAATAATATATATAAAGCAAAAATGCAATTTTGGAAACGAAGACTGCAAAACTTGAAATAGTGAAATCTATATAATAATTTACACTAATATAACTATATTTAAGAGGTAAAATGTGTATTTATTAAATTAGTCCTTACTAAAAAGTTCTGATTGGTCTCAAGACCTACAATTTGTTGACCCAAGGATTCCTCCTCATAATAAGGTAAAGGGTCATCATCCTCCATAAATATATCCGACTGCAAGAGGGCAATATTATGTAGCACTGCACACGCTACTATGATTGGTGGAATGTTTTTTATTTTTAGCCCCATTCCAGTTTGTAGGCAAGGAAATCTCCTTTTAAGGACACCAAAGAGTCTTTCTATAGGATTCCTGGTGCTTATTTGAGCCCGATTGTAAGCTTCTTCAGCAGCTGTTCTTGTGTGCAATAATGGGGTAAGTAGATAAGGTCGACATGGGTATCCACTGTCCCCAAGAATTACACCTGTGCCAAAATCCCCACGCTCTAATTGAGCACACAATGGTGAGTCATTTAATATTGTACTATCATGAACAGAACCTGGCCATCTTGCGATTACATTCCTTATCTTCAATCTTGCATCGCATACCATTTGAACATTTAATGAGAAATATCCTTTTCTGTTCCGATATATTTCAGATTGGGCACCTCCTGAAAAATAATAATAATTTATTTTACTGTGAGACAGTAATTACCTACTTTACTAGAGCCCTATATTTCAGTAGAACATATAAATAAACTTCGTAAATACACACCTGGAGAATTTATTTTAATATGTGTACAGTCCACAGCTCCCACAACTCTTGGGAATCCTGCTATAGCAAAAAACTCATTTGCCACAACTGGATATTCTTCCTGTGTTGGCATATTTATATAATGAGACTTTAGGCTCGCTATTTTGGCGGTTACTTTATGCACTATTCGATGCACCGTGGGTTGTTCGACCTCAAAAATATCTCCTATTACGCGTTGGTAGCTACCAGTCGCATAATACCGTAGAGTAATTAGTATTTGGTCCACTGGTTGTATGGCTCGGTTTCTTTTTGTTAATGGTTTGATTGTGTTACCGAAAACTGAATCCAAATACAATACGGTATCTTTTGAGATGCGGAACCGTGAACGAAATTCCACGTCGTTGTACTTTAGAAAAGCATCCAGCTTCTTTTCATTTCTGCGCCTCACGGTTGGGCTTTCGTGATCCGAAAGTGAAGACAATGACGATAGAGACATTTTTACCACTGTTTACAAACTTTTTAACAACTTTTATTTGATTTGAGGGACCTCGCGACCACTCTCAGATCTAAGGGCTGCTCAAATCAGTTTGACATTTGATTTGACAGCTAAATAACGTTGAGTAGCGTTTCTGTATACGACTTTTTCACTGAGTGGTCTCTGAGCACAACTTAATTCAAGTTGCATTTATTTTTAACAGACGCTTAAAATTGACGTTTGTGTATACGAAATTGAAGGTTAGGAGCTGCTCAAAAGTTTAAGCGGGTCTCAAATATTTGAGTGGCTTTTCAGTATTCGGCCGTAACACCCGAATACTGAAAAGCCACTCAAATCTCATTCTCACCTAAAGGCTACTTAAATTTAAGCATCCCTCAAATTTTAAGTGGTATACACAAACGTCACTCAAGCAATTGGATGCCGTGATCAAGCAAGCAGCGCTCAAATGTTTACGTCATGGCAACATTCTGCGAAAAAAATGATACTCAGCACGTTCTCAGTTACAATTTATTTTGGCTTACGTCTTGTATTCTTTTTACGCAGTGTTCTTTGAATAAATATTTTCTAAACTTATTAATTAGTTGAAATTTAACAGCTATTAGAAGTATAATTTGCATTATGATCTAAATTATTTATATTGAAATGAGATAAATATCAAAAGAAGACATCAGAAAATAATATTTACTTGCTAATATTGTTGTCGTTGATTGGAACGTTACAATTATCTTACGCGCGAATGTTGATGTTGAATCAAGTTCTAATTACTATAATTTAGTAAAAATCTTCAACCTTTTGGTGATTCCTTATTTAATAAGTTAATTGACGATGGAGGAAAAGAAGAAACGCGGAAGTAATTATACGCCTGCCGAAAAAGATACGCTGTTAGAACTCGTAAAGAAGTAAGTACCTAAATAAAGAATGAAAATAGAATCATTTAACCGCAACGTCCTGGTGCATGTCTTCCTCCCGAAATATCTACGTCCGATCCGCTGAGGACTTGCGTCAGGCGGAAACTAAGGAAGCCGTAGCGCAGAGGCGCAATTGGGACGAAGCAAAGTAGAGACTGCTTCGTCCCAATTGCGACGTGCCATCGAAGTTTTGTGTGATTCTCAGATCTTCAGTTTAAGTAATTTCAAACTGTGTCATGTTGTAAATAATATACAAAAACATTTAAATCAAATCATTTATTTGTTTGCAAACTTGGTTAAATTAGTATATAGATAGTTTTTTTTTTCATAAAAGTGCTCCATGTTTTACAGTCATTTTTTATAAATAACAATTTAGAAATAATAAAGATACAATATAAAAATTAAATATCCCATCATCTAAACTATAGTAAAAAAAAAAGTTATCTTAATACATCAAATGATTAAATTATAGTTCACTAAAAATAGTTTGAAATACACAAAGAATATTTAAATGAAAGAATATAATATTTATTATTTTGAATTCCTTCCAGAAATCAAAATATTATTGAAAATAAGGAAACAAACGCTCACATGCTTTTAAAGAAGCGAGAAGTATGGAACACTATATGCCGGCAATATAATGCTGTCTCTGTGAGTGGCTGTAGAACCTGGCAACAGCTCCGTCACTTATATGAAAATATAAAACAGAGATCTAAAAAAAACATTGCCACAGCAAATGTAAGTTTGTTTTTGTGATATCTTGAAATTATCATTTACACAAGTGATTCTTTATTCACTTTATTTTTTTAGCGGTTGCAGTACTATGAGATCACCAAAGATATTAAAAAGAAGGCATCAATTGATAAGGTTTGTTTTGTTTAAATTAAATATTTCTAAAATTCAGGATATCTTCTAATTATAACTTTTATTTTTTATAGAAAGAAATTAATCGCACTGGTGGTGGAATCTACAAGAGTACACTCTCTGAGCAAGATGCTCAAATATTAGCCATGGCTGCTCCTCAGATTCAACCATTAGCTAACTACTATGATGATGCTGCATTATATTTTGGTTTGTGTAATAATTTATATCCTAATACATTTGACATCAACAAGCCATTACATTCTTGTTTATTTTATAGGTGATACAGAACCAGAACTCCTTACACAATCCGATGTTTACACAGCAGAGCCAGATATTCACACCATTGGTACATTTTGTTTTTATTTTTGTGTTAATTTATTTATTGTTATAAATTCTACATACAGATTTTTTTTCCAGAAGACCAGGATGCAACCATGGCTTACATAACAAATAATACCAAACCTTGCACAGTCACATCAAATAGTATTACTGGTAAGTTTTTAATTATTGAATTAATTATTAAACTAATGTTACTATTAAAAAGCATCTCAATTGCTTGCCATTTCACAACATTGTTACATTTCTTTATTTTATACTTATTGTTGTGTATTCTATACTTACATACAGATTTTTTTCCAGAAGACCAGGATGCAACCGTGGCTTACATAACAAATAATACCAAACCTTGCACAGTCACATCAAATAGTATTGCTGGTAAGTTTTTAATTATTGTATTAATTATTAAACTAATGTTACTATTAAAATGCATCTCAATTGCTTGCCATTTCACAACATTGGTACATTTTTTTATTTTATACTTATTGTTGTGTATTCTTTACTCACATACAGATTTTTTTCCAGACAACCAAGATGCAACAATGGCTTCCATAATGGACAATAGCAAACCAATTGAATCAAAAAGTATTGCTGGTAATAATTTTTTATTGTACTAATTATTAAATCAATTAATTTTACTATGAACAGCATCTTAATTGCTTGACAATTACCTTGATAGATGACCAGAGAGCTGCAACAGCCATACCCCGAGAAAAAAACAAACCTTCCACATCATACTCTGCTGGTAATTATGTAACATTATTGTCCTTTTTGCTAGTGATGTGAGATTTTCAATAATATTGTACTAAAACCATTTTTCAGGACGAATAAAACCATCACAAAATGGAATAAAACAACAATATTTTCGGACAAAACTCAAAAATGCAAAATTAGAAACAAAATACTGGATAAATAAAAACAAAATGGAAAATAATATATATAAAGCAAAAATGCAATTTTGGAAACGAAGACTGCAAAACTTGAAATAGTGAAATCTATATAATAATTTACACTAATATAACTATATTTAAGAGGTAAAATGTGTATTTATTAAATTAGTCCTTACTAAAAAGTTCTGATTGGTCTCAAGACCTACAATTTGTTGACCCAAGGATTCCTCCTCATAATAAGGTAAAGGGTCATCATCCTCCATAAATATATCCGACTGCAAGAGGGCAATATTATGTAGCACTGCACACGCTACTATGATTGGTGGAATGTTTTTTTATTTTTAGCCCCATTCCAGTTTGTAGGCAAGGAAATCTCCTTTTAAGGACACCAAAGAGTCTTTCTATAGGATTCCTGGTGCTTATTTGAGCCCGATTGTAAGCTTCTTCAGCAGCTGTTCTTGTGTGCAATAATGGGGTAAGTAGATAAGGTCGACATGGGTATCCACTGTCCCCAAGAATTACACCTGTGCCAAAATCCCCACGCTCTAATTGAGCACCCAATGGTGAGTCATTAAATATTGTACTATCATGAACAGAACCTGGCCATCTTGCGATTACATTCCTTATCTTCAATCTTGCATCGCATACCATTTGAACATTTAATGAGAAATATCCTTTTCTGTTCCGATATATTTCAGATTGGGCACCTCCTGAAAAATAATAATAATTTATTTTACTGTGAGACAGTAATTACCTACTTTACTAGAGCCCTATATTTCAGTAGAAACATTTACACAACTTTAGGTTATATTATAAATGGTAATATTACAAAACTATTAATCAAGCATACAATTTGGGAACATAATAAATAAACTTCGTAAATACACACCTGGAGAATTTATTTTAATATGTGTACAGTCCACAGCTCCCACAACTCTTGGGAATCCTGCTATAGCAAAAAACTCATTTGCCACAACTGGATATTCTTCCTGTGTTGGCATATTTATATAATGAGACTTTAGGCTCGCTATTTTGGCGGTTACTTTATGCACTATTCGATGCACCGTGGGTTGTTCGACCTCAAAAATATCTCCTATTACGCGTTGGTAGCTACCAGTCGCATAATACCGTAGAGTAATTAGTATTTGGTCCACTGGTTGTATGGCTCGGTTTCTTTTTGTTAATGGTTTGATTGTGTTACCGAAAACTGAATCCAAATACAATACGGTATCTTTTGAGATGCGGAACCGTGAACGAAATTCCACGTCGTTGTACTTTAGAAAAGCATCCAGCTTCTTTTCATTTCTGCGCCTCACGGTTGGGCTTTCGTGATCCGAAAGTGAAGACAATGACGATAGAGACATTTTTACCACTGTTTACAAACTTTTTAACAACTTTTATTTGATTTGAGGGACCTCGCGACCACTCTCAGATCTAAGGGCTGCTCAAATCAGTTTGACATTTGATTTGACAGCTAAATAACGTTGAGTAGCGTTTCTGTATACGACTTTTTCACTGAGTGGTCTCTGAGCACAACTTAATTCAAGTTGCATTTATTTTTAACAGACGCTTAAAATTGACGTTTGTGTATACGAAATTGAAGGTTAGGAGCTGCTCAAAAGTTTAAGCGGGTCTCAAATATTTGAGTGGCTTTTCAGTATTCGGCCGTTTGTATGATGAAATTTTTAAAACTACGCAACGGATTTTGATGCGGTTTAATAGATAGAGTGATTAAAGATGAAGGTTTATATGTACAGTATGTTAAGAAAACCCTGACCGACCCGTGAAGGTGTTGTTAGGTATCGATAACTGATTCTACTAATGCATACAAAACCGGGCTAAACTTAAAAAAAAAAATCCCCCTAAAAAAATAAATATTATTTCGCAAATAGAGGTAACTTAATAAATGTACGTTAACCACCCTTCGCCTGCCGCTATTCGCTCATAATAATACCGGTGTTGTCACTTTTTAAAAAATACCAAATTTCGGGGAAATTGGAATTAATTCGTGGGAAAAAAAGATTATTTCAAAATTCATATGTATTGGTACTATGATGAATACGTAAAATTTTATATTATATTTGGTCATGTGTTTACCTAACCTTTATTATCCTTATGGGTCGGACAGGGTTTTCTTAACATACTGTATAATAACATCCATTAAATAGTGGAGAAATACTATTATTTTTGAGGTGTGACATCGTAAATAATATTTTTTTTTCCGCGTTTGCAGTGAAACGCAGCCTGAACCCTAAGAGATTTATCAAAATAATGTACCTACTAAATATTATACACATTGAAAAGGTCTACGAAAAAGTCCACGACGGTATCTGTCTATCTCTTATGGATATCCCACAATTAACATTTTGAAGTGAAACTTCTTTAGGCACGCTTGACTTGGGGAGTAAACTGGCGAAAGCGTTACGAAAAATGATAGGAAAAAAAATGATGAAGGCGAACGGAAGCAGAGTATAGTCCTATTTCGTCTGTACTACAAACAAGGAGCTGGCTCATGTAAATATTGCATGACATGTCGAGTGTGAAGTTGTGAGTTCGCATCTCGCCGAAGGCAATATATATTTTTTGGATCTTTTTAAGATTTGTTAACAATTGAGTCGAGTATGAAGTTGTGAGTTCGCATCTCGCCGAAGGCAATATATATTTTTTGGATCTTTTTAAGATTTGTTAACAATTGATTACCTAAGAGCACAAATAATTTATAAATTTCGTTCTGTTCTGGCTTTTATATTGTTTTATATATTTTTGCTGAACATTTCTGATATAATTGAAAGTATAGAAGCTTGAAGATATCGTCACAATACGATAATTGGACACAAAGTACAAATTGCTTTCGAGCCTCATAAGCTCAATTATTAAGCTAAGTACCTTGATTGATTAAGAACTATGAATTTCTTCGAGAACATGACGCTGCGAACACCCCCCGACCCCCCTCATTGATTACCTCACCCCCCCGTGGATTATCTCGGGAACCACAGGTCGTGGACTACCCGAGTTTGAGGTCCCCTGATTCACGAGGAAGAGCCCGACCTTTTGGCCCCGTGGAATCCACTACCCCCCTCCCAGTCCCCCCCCGACACCCTTTAGTTACCTCACCACCCCGTGGATTATCTCGGGAACCAAAGGTCGTGGACTACCCGAGTTTGGGGTCCCATGAATCAGGAGGAGGAGCCCGACCTTTTGGCCCCGAGGGAATCCACTCCACCCTCTCCCCTACCCCCGCAACCCCACGAAATCTACCCCCCCCCCCCACCCCGCCTCTTTTAGTTACCTCACCCCCCCGTGGATTATCACGGGAACCAGAGGTCGTGGACTACCCGAGTTTGGGGTCCCCTGAATCAGGAGGAGAAGCCCGACCTTTTGGCCCTGTGGGAATCCACTGCCCCCTCTCCCCCTCCCTTCCCCGCAACCCCACGAAACCTATCCCCCCCGACCCCCTTTAGTTACCTCACCCCCCCGTGGATTATCTCGGGAACCAGAGGTCGTGGACTACCCTGATTCAGGAGGAAGAGCCCGACCTTTTGGCCCCGAGGGAATCCACTTTTTTTTTTTTTTAAATTGGAGGTCTATGCAAAAATATTAATTTATAAATGAAAGCATGAAATAAATTTAAATATTTATAGAAAATTAATATATGTATATGTGTATACATGTATATATTGTACACACACATATATATATATATATATATATACATACAGATGGTGCGAAAGAAGAAGTTTCACTTCAGTCGTGTGGTCATAAGCACACTCGTTTTTATATACAACGTTCACAGTTTTTCTGTAGTATAAGTAGTAACAGCATTCCATCCGTAGGAAACCGGGGCAGGACGCTAGTATTTTATAACCCTACAGATTTTGATGTCTAATATAGAGTTGCTTATGAAACGCTAATTCATTTATGGAACTAACTTCATGTTTATACCCTTCGAAAGTATCTCATCAGCTCAAATATTAACATTAGCAGCTTTTACGAGATATTCCATCATGCGTTTTCATAGCTATATGGTATCTAGGATCGTGAAACACGCGAGCCTATGATACGGTTCTTTTACGACCACAAAAATAATGAAATTAACCATTATTTGCCCTGTAAACTGGTTCACGAAATCCGTGGGCAAACACAACCGGATCGAACTAGATATCTCTGGAAGATAGGGCATTATTTACTACTGAAATACCGGCGGAATGTCAGTTTGATTTGAATTGATGGTGCTGTTATGAGCACTGTCATTTGTTTTGGTCTTTATTGTATCGTACAAGGTTTTGGAAGGTTACTCGACAATCAATCAGGCTGTTTTGGTTTGGCTTACACAAAAAGGGACGACTGATTTTGATTTGATTTTGTGACAAGAAATGATATTAGGAATATAAATGATATTGTGATTTATGCCTTAGCGCTTATAAATTAATTTAAGACATATTAATTATTTAGTGGAAAAAAATTATCGTACCTACCTATTATTTGAGTCAAAGTTTAGTACCTAATACACTCGTTTCATCTTATCCGAAAATCAAATCACGTTTGCTACAGAATCCATTCACTGTGGCGATTTAGTCACCTGCATCTGCCAAGGTGATGATTCTATCAGACATTTGAAACATGGGCGTAGCCAGCCTTGGGCTCAGGGTGGGGCAGCAGTCAACCTATCACCCCCCCTTTTCTGGTTTTTTATTTAGGTTCCTTATAGACCAGGGGCAAGTGCCCCAGCTTGCCCCAGTGTGGTTACGCCCATGATTTTAAACAAATTTCCGAACAAAACTTTTATCAGATTATTTTAAAAGAAACCAAATTCCTATACTTACAAAGGTAGAAAATTTCCATGCATGTATGAACTATTGTTTTTATTTTTTACCATTCGGATCTGAGTTTCATACCGAATATATTACAGTGATGTGTAGAATCATATCTTTGATGGATGCAGATGCAGGTGACTAAGACCACCCTGAGTAATATATTCTTAGGTGCCTTCAAATGAGAAATTTATCTTCATTCAAGTTGAAGAACAAATTTGCTTTTTTTTCCCAACGGGCCACCTTCGAGATGGTATCAGCTCCAGCAGTGGACGTTCAACACCATTTAATGCTTATTTGGTTTTTCAATTAGGCTGAGAACCAGGACTTTTGGAGTCAAAATTACAAAAGAGATTTCCGCAAAATGTACGCCCTTGGAAACTTCCTAGGGATAGCCCTAAAATCTCAGGAAATTTTATACATATGTACCTACATCATTATTTGTCTTTTTGTTGATGCGTTTAAGGACAATACACACATTACACCAGACGTGTTTAAGGCCTAAATACCTAATAGGACGCGTGCGACTCAGCTTATACGTTAGTGGAAGACAGGCTCCGAGGGTCCTTAAGGATGTGTTTAATTATTAATTATTCTATATCTGTAAGTAGGTTTGTAATAACAAAAACTAGATGAGGTTGGAGTATCCTATTATCCGACTACACACAACTACAGACGTTTCAGTCTCATGAAAAACCAGACATACCTAATGTTGGTAAGAAGTCAGATCATATGTGTTTTTTTAGGATTAATGATTGTAGTTTACCTTAAATTCTTCCTATAGTCACTCGCAAAAAACACACACACTTCAATTAAGTAATAATTAGATATTAATTATCTTTTAATTCCACAATTAACTTTTTAACGAGTTTAACAGCCAGGTTTATTAGTAGATACCGAGTAGGATGAACCACAGTGAGTCGCAGCAGGGTGCAGACTGAGCCACTAGTTGATCGGCTTCGACTTACGCCTAATGAAAGGGTTGTTTACACTGCACGATACTGCAAGGCTCACGATATTACGATTTGGTGTTTTTATTTAATTTTTTCTCTAATGACTGATGGCTATGTGGCTTATGGCTTGTAGAGAGACAGTTAGGTACATGTATGGTATTATAAAAAATATTTATTTAAGTCTTAAACTACCTATGTCGTTGAGTTATTTGCATGTAAAATAGATTACCTACCACAACTAAATCTAAATAAAGTTAAAGAAAGGAAACTGGGAACTATAAAGGGACTGTTCGTGTTGTTCTTATCTTTAACGGAAATCTAGATTAGCTATCCTATCCAGTCATTCTGTTTATGTTAGGTACTTCGGAACGGTAAGGCATGTTTTCATTTCTCATACTCGGAAAGTAGTGTTGTTTTGATCTGTAGGGTAGGTAATTACGTAACATACGTTTACCAGTAGCAATGGGTTTCATTTTGGCAGTTTAACAATATTCATTACGTGATTTACCTTTTTGAGCAGACACATTTTTCGAACATACAGAGCATTGGATTAGCAATAAGCTTCGAAGTTATTCCAACTGATAGTAATAGTGTGTTACGCAATTAAGGTGATGATTATTCTGTGGAAAATGCTGCTTTCTTCCCTAGAGAGGAAAACATCATACAAATTACCGCCCACCAAAGGGCCGGAAAGAACTTTAAAAATAGAACCGCTGCCAGCTGTGAAGAGTTTTATGTAAAAAAAAAACTAATTAAAAAATGCTGCGGCCATGTGACTTTCTAAACAGCCAGTGTGAAACTCCTTTGTGCGGAATAAGCCGCAACAATTACGCCGTGAGTTCCATATTTAAAATTTAAAGAGTCGACATAAATTAGCGGGATACTAATCTGTTAGGTATTTGTAACGAAATTTAAAAAAAAAAGTTTAAATAAACAACTATGTAGTTTTGTTTTCCTCATATTTGAAAAGTAGAGTACTCGGGTGAAAGAATAAAGTCCTACTCGGACTATATTAGGTATAGTCGCTGCGCTCGGGCGTCTAATACCTCGGAAATTTGATTCTTACGACCCTAAGTTAACAATCTACTATTCCCTTCCATAAAAGGTTAAGTAAAGTAGTCGGTACTGCCAAATTAAGTTTAGGTCGATCGGCGGATTAAAAGATTTGGAAAAGGTTATCACAAGTGTTAGTAGTGACTATGTAGCAATTTCTAAAAAGCCTCGCACTATTAAATACTAGCTGTGCCCAGCGGTTTCACCCGCGAAAGTTTCGATACCGCGGGAATATAAGGATAAAAAGGATCGTATGTGTTACATGCGTAATATGTTATCAGTAGCAATGGGTTTCATTTACGACAGTTCAAAACATAGATCACTTATACAGTGATAGATGGTTCAACAGCATTAATTGCGTTATTTACGTTGTTAAGCAGACACATTTTCGAACATAGGGAGCAATGGAATAGCAATAAGCTTTAAAATGATTCCAACTATCTCTGTGCCAAATTTCAGGTTTATTCGTGCAGTAATTTTTTACGTTAAAGAGTAACAAACATCCAACCAATACTCACAAACTTTCACATTTATAATATTATTAGGATAATCCGATAACTTTTTCCAAACCTTTAATCTCTAAATCCGAAACGTAATTTGTAAAGTTTACCCAAAATGATAGACTTTGTTTATTTTTTGCTACAACACCGGTTACCTGTCCGTGTTTATTTCAATAAAGAAATGAGCGAGGGCACGCAACGTCAATAATGAAGCCTGTAATTTGTTCACTACGGAATTTATTTATGAAAAGTTACGATTTGAGCAAATAAAATCATGCGGTGAACAGAAAATATCTACATTAGCAATGTCTGGAACCTCTATCGATTGAACAATAGTATTCAGTGGTACTAAGATTTAAATCACTTTATCACTGCAAGAACAGGTGTTTTAACAGAATTGACCGTTTTCAATAGTCCATCGTCGTGGTGTCCAAGTCGTGGTGGCCTCACTAGGCTGGTTGGTGGGTGGTGCTGGTTCGGTTCCAGGTCAGGCAAGTACCAATGTAACTTTTCTAAAGTTACATTGGTACTTGCCTGTTAGTCATATCTTGGACATATGACTAATTACAAGGTGAAGGAAACATCTTAAGGAAACCTGGACTATTTTTTTTTAATAATTATAAACTTAAGCGCTTGACCGCAATCCCGCCTGATGGTAAGCAGTGATGCGATCGTTGATGGTAAAGCGCGCTAGTTTACTCAGAAAAACTGAGCGAATAGGAAGGAAGACGGCAGGTGAGCGAGGTGATGCAATGTTAAACCCAACAACACGACCAACGATGCTGCGCCAGAGGGAGATTGATCTGAAGAGCCTCCACGACCAAACTCCCAACACAACAACATTAGGCGCATCGTACCCGGCACACATCGCAGCACAACTGCTCAGACCCGTCCTCCGTACGGCTTCACCCGACATCATGCCGGAACATGACAAATCGCTTGGCGGCAAGGCATTGTCTGGTGGGTGGTAACTTCACCAACCCGCATTGAGCAAGCGTGGTGATCACGCTCAATCCTTCTCTGTATGAGAGGAGACCTGTGCCCAGCAGTGGGACGATAAAAAGGTTGATGATGAACAGTTCATCATCAGAATTATCATGAGCCTACAGCAGTCTACTGCTGAACTTAGGACTCTCCAATTGCACGTAATTCAGCTTGATTCTCGGCAACTCACGTCCAGTTGCTACCTTAGGTTTGATTTTGGGCACGCCACAATAGCGGCGGTAAGTCCCCTCTTTGAGGAGTGGCTAGAGAGGCGCCACGGCGCCCTCACCTTCCGCCTGACGCAGGTCGTCACCGGACACGGTTGTTTCGGGAGGTTCCTGTTCCGTATTAGGCGGGAGGAAACGCCAGGGTGTCACCATTGTGTGGATCGCCCTGAGGACACGGTGGAGGTCTGCCCGGCTTGGATAGAGTACCGCCGTGTCCTCGTAGTGGCGATCGGCGGCAATCTCTCGCGTCCGACCCTGGTCGAAGCCATGGTCCGGAGCGAGAGTTCATGGCAGGCCGTCAAAAAAAAAGGTTTGCCGATTCGCGGTCTCCACTAAAGAACTCTTATCAGGATACTAAAAAAATCTTATAAAATGGTAGACAGACTATTTTGAGATCTTTTACCATTCAGATATGAGTTTGATTTCAATGACGTCTAATAAAATCCCCCTTTTGACGGTTGCAAATGCATGTGACTAAAACCTTCCTGAGTAAGTTTATCTTCATTCAAGGGCACCTATGAACAATATCTATTTTTTTTTTCCCAACGGGCCACCTTCGTGGTGTTTCAGTTTCAGTAGTCGACGCTTAAACACGCCTTTAATGTTTATTTGATTTAAAATATGGGTAACAACTTTTGAAATAAGTATCTACTAATAAAACATCCGTAACAACCAAACGGCTGTAAACTCCACTAAAGTCGAAGCGAGAGTGCAAGGCAAGCCGTCACTTGCTTCTGCAGGAGATGGTCTGGAGATAATATCGGACTCCCGACCACCACACCGGCACCGGCTTGCAGTCGAGCAGTGGGTAGCTCGCCGCCCGGTAAGGATTTCCCATCCACAACAAAAAAAGGTTTAAATGATGTTCAAAATGTCGATGCTAAATTTTTTTTTTTTTTTTTGATAGGTTCACCCTAGGCAAACATGACAACGTCCAATCACTGCTCTGACAGTAGGTACTTAATTGTAGTTCTACCCACCCTTTGGTAGTCACAAACATCACTAAAACTTGGTGAAGTGAGCGTGGAATTAGGTGTACTAAGGAATTGACATAATATTGACACTTCATACATTACAGATTAGCCGTACCTAACTAGATAACTTTTTTGGGTTCCGTATTCCAAAGGTGCCAACGGAACCTTCCGTTGTTCGTCCGTCCGCCTGACTGCTACTAGGCTGTATTTCAGGAAACGTTAAAGGTAGACAGTTAAAAAAATGTCTGTAGCGCTATATATAAAAAAAAGTTAATAAATATTAAAAAAAACGCCGAAACACTTTTCTTGTGTTGAGACCCCCCACAAGAAAAGTTTTCGGCGTTTTTCGCCTTATAGCGAACGACAGCTATCCGTTACTGTCAAATATTCTCAAACTGTCAAACATGAACCTTAACGCTTTAGCGATAAAGTTGAAAATGTAATAATGAAATCTGACAGATTGTAGTAGTTTCATATGCTGTCGTCTGTACCACCTACGTACTTTATCCTTCTTTTTGATGAGAGTTCGAATTGCAATTTTATTTAAAAAGCAAGGCTGAGGCCAAGTTTAATTCGTTATTTATGATGCCCACCTAATCGTAAAAGGGGTAAGCATCGATCCGACCTAGTACGGGAATCTTTATGTCGATTAAAACCCTGCTAACCAAGGTAAAGTAAAAAACGTCCAGCAATACTAAAAATCTACACCGACTATCGTAAATTTCCAATCTGGTGCTTTTGAACTGATCTTATTGCCACAGAATTGAGTTCAATGTGCCTTGCACCGGGTGAATTTATAAGTTGGTGAAGAGTCTTCTTGTCGGCGCGTTTAATGCACGCAAGGTCCACGTAATGAAGTTAGTCACTGTCGTGAAGATTGGCCTTTTAACTTAATGATTGGTTCAGAAACTAGTGTAAAGTATAGGGTAAGACGATTTCGGGGTATATACGATTAGGTTGACTGCTTACATGGTGAAGGAAAACATCTTGAGGAAACCTGGACTTGTAAGTCTGAAATCGTCAACCCGCATTGAGCAAGCGTGGTGATTTCTCTCAATCCTTCTCTGTATGACAGGAGACCTGCGCCCAGCAGTGGGACGATAAAAAGGTTGATGATGGTGATGATACGGTAAGGTGGTGGTTATTACCTACTACTTCATTTTGTCATAAAAAATTTGAACCAACTTTACTAAGTAGATGGATTCTGTAAAAATCACACCGTGGAAACTGAAGTGAAGTGAGTTTGGAGAGTTGTCAATAGTGGTAATGCCTAACAAAAATTGGCACAGCTCACTTCGCCTAAGGCCGGGTTTCCACTGACGCGGAGCGGGGCGGAGTGGAGCTTAGGTAGCGGTGCACGAATTGACCAATCACTATGCTCTAAATCTCCGCACCGCTTCAATGGAAACAGCATGAGCGGAGCGGTGCTGTGCGGAGGACAGCGGAGCGCTGCGTGACTCGCGCGCAGTGCCTCTGTTATCATCGCTACGTCATTAGGTGCATACGTATCAAAACGGATGAGAAGTTCAAAAGTATGCTCCGCCCCGAACCATTCCACTTCACTCCGTTCCGCTTCAGTGAAAACACTGACCACTTTTCACCGCTCCTATCCGTCTAGCTCCGCTTCAGTGGAAACACTGACCACTTGTCAGTAGAACCGCGGCCTAAGATTTCTCGGCGAGATGGTTACAGAACGCACACCAATTTAACAAATATACTTTGGAACGAGCAATTAACTTCATATTTTCTGACAATAAAAGTTGCGCACTTTTGTCAAACTCAAACTCAATGAGTTTGACAAAAGTGTCTTATTTTTTTTGCGAGTACCTAAAAAGTAGCAGTGATGGCTGAAGGCAAATTTAAGGCAGATAAGCAAAGATTTGATCGTTTAATTCATACCATCCTTGACGCTCTTCTAATCAGTAGGGAGGTGGGGTGGGTAGGTCATTAACTATGTAACAAAAAACCTGATAGTAACTGAGTGTCTCAAGACTAAAGTCTTTGACCAGTGTGTGTTGCCAGTGATGACTTACGGAACTGAAACGTGGTCGCTCCCAATGGGCCTCATACGAAGGCTCAGAGTCACACAAAGGGCAATGCAGGGAGCAAAGAGCTATGCTCGGAGTTTCAGAAATGAAGAGATCTGCAGAAGAACCAAAGTCACCGACATAGCTCTGCGAGTCGTTAAACTTAAGTGGCAGTGGGCAGGGCACATTGCTCGTAGGACCGATGGCCGATAGGGCAGTAAGGTTCTGGAGTGGTGGCCACGTACTGGAAGATGCAGCGTAGGGAGGCCTCCAACAAGATGGGCCGATGACCTGGTGAAGGTCGCGGGAGCCGATGGATGCGGGCAGCACAAGAACGGTCAGCGTGGAAAGCCTTGGGGGAGGCCTTTGTCTAGCAGTGGACATCCATAGGAAGAAGAACTGATGAATTAAAAATGGACCATTTCTATTATATACGATCTTTATTTTGTCACATCAATACATTAAAGTAGTGACTTGTAGTAAGAATGATGCACATCAAATCCGTGTTTTATCTGTAATAAATAAATTATTAAAATAATACCTATAAGTTCTACGAAGGTACAGATTGAGCTTAAATAGTATAAACATCAATACTTTGGTACAAAAATATTCAAAGGTATTAAAGAACTATATACCTACATGGTATATTAAATAGTTTTTTATGACTTAAGATATTGTGAATAAACTTATATAAAAAACTTAAATAAAATTATATAAAATAAATATTCTTTTATTGGGAAATATTGAATAATAATGATAAATAATGTAGGTAGTCCGGCCGTCCCTGACACTAGTCAGTGCGCTAATTATAATAAACATCAAATTCGCTGAAGCCGTATTCGTTGACACGTTTTGGCGAGTGTCAAAAACGTATTCTCTCGTCGGCTGTACTGTAGGTAGGCGGGAAATCGATTTCCATAATTATGAACACACCTATAAAAAGTTCACGATGTATATGCCAAGAATAGGTACGTACGGAGGACGGGTCTGAGCAGTTGTGTTGCGATGTGTGCCGGGTAGGTACGATGCGCAAAATGTTGTTGAGTCGGGAGTTTGGTCGTGGAGAGTCTCTAGATCAATCTCCCTCTGGCGCAGCATCGTCGGTCGTGTTGGTCTTGGGTTTAACATTGCATCACCTCGCTCAACTGCCGTCATCCTTCCTATTTCTAAGTTTTTTAAGTGAATAGGCTTAATAAACTAGTGCTCTTTAGTATCAACGATTGCATCACTGCTTATCATCAGGCGGGATTGCAGTCAAGCACTAATTTATAATTATTAAAAAAAAATAGGTACATAATATAACGTTTACTTATATATAATTAATACAGCTTATGTCGTATACAATATTATAAAATAATCGAGCTTGTTGACAACTCGCATTCCGCCCTTCCAAGCAATCTTACAAAAAAATATTCCTTCTAAAAGTTTCTTTCATAATGCACACTTCTTAGTCTTTTCTGGTTACCATCTATAATTTGGAGATTCCAAAAAAAATCGTTCAGTTGTCTTTGTTCAAAGGTTTTTAGTTCAATCCCCGGACAGAACAATTGTTGGTATAGGCGTTCGGGCCCTATCGCTGGACGGTGCCATTGTCACTGCCTGTAAATCAAGTCAAAGTCATCAAGTTTAAAAAACTTTTATCAAAATTGTTCATCACTAAAGCTTTATATAAAAATCCACTGTAAAAATTTTAGTTACAACGAGTGTAACTAAAATTTTTGAATGAACTATTGAAAGGAGATATTTAATTTTAGGCCACCACTATGTACCTACACTATATGGATAAAGAGGAAAAAAATAATAGATTTTCATAAAAATACTACTAGGTACATTAATTTGAATAAAAATACAAGAATTAATTATTTTAAGCGTTTCTTAGTGAGAGAACCCTTTTTTAAGATAACCATGACAGTGGTTCTGACGTTTGATTGACGACTTTGACAGTTCTATTTTCCCGTTGTGTTCGTGGCAAGTGTTGATTGTGTTTCGAAGCTTTTAGTGATTGTTTTTGTTTTCTGTGCATTTATGTTCGGAATTGATGTTTTGTTTTTTTTTTTCGCAGTCATATGGTAGTAATACAGATACGATAGTCTTATATACATGACACGTCAATCAAATGTCACTGTCAAACTCTTATTTCGCTTTTTGCTGACCACCATATTTATTAGTATTGTGTTACACTCCTTTGCCTAGTTAAATTGAATTTATATAAAAACTAAGCCAAAATATATAAAAAAAGTTAGCTATAATGTATACTAATATTTACATTAAGTGTACATAGTGCTGGCCCAGGCTCCATACATTTCTGAAACATCTCCTTTTGGTAAATTAAAAGAGAACACTTTGTCAAAGTGTTATTTGTCTATGGCCGTAATCTGGATTTTTTTCTCCCATTTACATGGGACTGAAATAAAACTAGCGAGAATATAGGTGTACTATAGGTACACCCACCGACATAAATAATAATGGACATGCCGTACGCGTATAATCTGCAGTATTTTTTTGGTTTGAAAAGAGTGAGAGAGATGGCCTATGCTTTCGGTCTAGCACTATCTCTTTCCTCATAGATGATTGATGATTTTGAGAATAAAGATAGACCGAAACTTCGTTTCCTCTCTTTGTTTCGGAGTGCAACAATTCTCATCTTTAAGGCATGCCCATTAATAGAGTATACGTTTATATGAGCCTTGATGCCTGAAATAAATGGATAAATAAATATATTCTCGCTAGTTTAGTAGCTCAAGCGCTTAGGTCAAAAAATATTACAAAGATAAGTGACTGTTTTTTTTTACTTGCTTAACTACCCACTAGTCGCTGTTAAACTAATTTTTGCACTATTTGTAGCTTTTATGTGTTGTAATTTTGTTTTTGTATGTTGTGTCTAACGCATCAGATTGTAGTATGCTTGTATCTTGCTCGCATTTTTTAGTTAAACAGTGTAACAATTGTGGGTATGCCATTAAATAAATATGTTTTGAGAACTCGTTATAAAGAAGTATTTGTACAAACCTGCTCTCTTTTCTTTGTGCCTTCCTGATCGCCAGTCTCGGAGACAGCAGAGAGTCTCCTCCTAGACATCGCACTAGCCGACCTCTGTCGGCGGCCTTCAAGTGTCAAATTCGAAGCGCTGGAAGTATTAGACATCCTCCTCTTCACAATAGTTTCGTCTTCATGAATACTGACACTTTTCTTCGCTTCAAGTCTTATCAAGCGCTGTTTTGCTTGACGAGCAGCGTTCTCTCGGATGATTTGATCGGCTCTTATGCGTAGTACCTGAGCGGCTTGCTTGTGATGCTTCAGTGCAGCTTCGAGATCATTTCTAGATAGTGCGAAAAGACTGGCGTAGCCGCGAGATCTAAAGGATATTAAAACAAACTCAATTAATTAATTGATACTATAATTAGGAGTGATAACTTAGTGAAGCAAAAGTTAGTCTTACCTTAATTAAAACAGTAATCTTTATTGGTGTATTTTGCCGCCCAGCATGGGACTTCCGAAAAGACACGGACTTTAAAAATTTAAATTGATTGCACTAATTAACTAAAATTTCATTAAATTGTATTAAAAATAGTGAAGGTATTCTGACAAATTATAAAAGTCGGCTCATGCTGGACGCCAATGATTCAAGAATTATGTAAAAATCTTACAATTTTTATTGCATATTACTTTACCTAACGGTAGCAGTTCGCCGTCGTAGTCCGTCAATGCCCAGCAGGCTGATCTCACCGAAGACGGACCCTACTTGTAGCGTCGCTAAAACTTCTTTCTCATCCTGTGACATTACCTGTAAACACAATCGATATTTTGAATAAATATGTTATATTTATAATTTCTTGTAATAAAATGAACCCCAATAAAGTCTAGTTAATTCTCAGAATTGATCCATAATAATGATCTTAACTGTCGAAAGAAAAGACTAGTTATAATTAGATACATACGCAACACTCGCCGGAAGCAATAATATACATCTGATGGCCGACATCACCGCGTCGTACAACCACGTCCCCGGGTAGGAAGCAGACCGGACGCAATTGCAGAACCAAATCGCGTAACAGAGAGTCTGAACAGTCGCGGAATAATTGAACCTGCGACCATTAATTTATATTTTATGTGAGTACACTGACTAATTATAGCATTTTGTTTTGCGACAGTCGTATAAGTTTAAATACAATAGAATTCATTGGGCTGAATGAATATGATTGGAGGCTCAGGATTTATTAGGTTTAATCAGATTTAAAAAAGGATAATAAAAACTGGTGACTCACTCACTTTGCTAAGTGTTGACATATGAACTTCAAGAGCTACATCCCGCTTCATGTTGAAAGGCAATGAGTCCAAAATTCTAGACTCATCTGAAAATAATAGAAGACTCTTTAATGTTTTAATGTCAATTCTGTGTCAGATTAGAAATAAGTTGGCGCCCAACGTGGGACAGTGAATATCGATTGGCGCCCAACTTGGTATTTAATATTATAAAATGATGATGAGCTTCTTGGACAAAAGTTCTAATTTACCAAAACATCGTTGTGTATTCCAAGTATAGTCGAACCATGACGCAACTCGTCTTTGCAATGGCACCGGCATGTTCAGACGACGGAGGTAGCGACTACTGCCATCCAGCGTTTTACGATATTCCGTCTGTAAGATAAGATAAGTATTCAAACGGATTTTAAACAAGTGTTTTATATAACTTAGTTTATACTAGAGTGCCGTGGATTACACTGATCTTTCCCAAGGAAAGCGCTAATTAGTTTTTATTTCTATTGATAATTCCCGGGAGCCTGGGGTCATTTGGAACGAGTACGAGGGGCCGAAGCCAACTTGAAAAGAGTTGTGAAACGTTTTTAATTACATTATTTATTAAAATAAATAAAAAGAAAAACAGCGTAGTTTAACTTACGATATAAAAGAAGAAGCCTACTTATAAGCCTGCTTACCTTGGCCCTAGTAGCAGTCGCAATGATATCCCTTATTTGTCCAATCAGCAAAGCAAATACGAACACTCCCATCAGCCACGAAGCTGTCATAAACAGGTACTCAATGGTATTCTCAGGTTTCGGGTTCTTGCCGATAGATGTCGCAGTCTTGGTTGCGAAATAGAAACAGCGGATGTAGGCAGAGCCTTGGTTGTCGTAGACCCATCCATTGGTGCCAAGACCTATGTAGTCACTCATCCCGTAGTAGGCGCAAGCATTAAGGTGGATTAAGTAGAAGATGTAGAAAAGGGTTTTGCCGATTCGCACCTGTTGGGGAATAGTTATTTATGCCACTGTCAAGCAATGCAGCTATTGCAACATGGCACAATAGATCAGCACGAGTATTACAATAGCTGTTTGTGACAGTGGGACACATAACTTGTTCTACGACCTTGAAATAAATAAATGCAAAACACCGTCAATGTTGAACTTTATTAGGAATTATAGTAATTTACATTGTTGTTATAATCTCACAAATGAAAGACAATTCATCCTTACAGCCTAATAACTTGCTATGTTTAGTCGTGATGCACATACGCGCCCTTTTTGGTATAATCATATGTTGATTTTTTGATGCCATAGCCATAAAAAAAATTGAAAGGTTTCATTGTAGTACGGTTTACCCGTGTGGAAATGGTCATTGTAACACGACTTGGCAGGAATGAGTACTATTGAGATATGACTTATGGTTATGTATTCAGCAAATGACCAAATGGTCGTAGAAAAAGTTTATTGTAAAAAGCTATTGTAGCGATATCTACAAACGCCACTTGCAAACAACGCGTCATATTGATGTGACACAGATCCTGCGTCTCGTAAATAAAGTTCACCATGCGACAAATACAACTTTTCTAGATCAACAGTGGAGTAAGTCCCCAGAGACACAACACACGTCTGGTCGGAGGATCATTCCTTTTCTATGAAGGATAAGTGAACTTTACACTCTGTTTCTTTTTCCTCTAAACTATAATACTTATTATAGACGATCAAAGTCGTTATCATCATACAACATAAACTATACTTACAACATACGGTGAAGCAAGCACTCTATCCATAGCCTGGTGAAACTCCCAGAAGGTCTGCAGTTTCAACAGTCTTGGGATACGGAGGATCACTTTTTGGGTGCCGAAGTAGATGTACAGTAAATCTAGAGGAAGCAGGGATATGATGTCAAACTGAAAAACAAAACACATCGCATAAGTACTTTCAACTACTGAGGGCATTAGTAAGCCCCGAAGTGATTTTTTACTAATATTAGTGACTAGCTTCTGCCAGAAACTTCTTCCGCATGAATCTTTCCTTCCCCTGTACCCAGCGCTTTTACTTCGTTTACGGTTAGTGTCCTTTCTAACTTTTTTCTTTGTTTTGCTCTCCTAAGGGTCGTAGTGTGATGTTATAATTACAATACCCAAAACCTTCCTCAAGAATTAGATTATCAAACACAATAAGATTTGTTTAAATCTGTCCGGTAGTTCCAGTCACGTCCGTGGTTCCAATAGGTATACCCACTACCACTATATACATATAAATAAATAAATCCTCTTACCTCGTTATAATATTGTTTGTATTAATATAGATTATAGACTAATGTCCATTTTTATGATTGACAAAGCCAAGCGGTGCTGTACAGACGACAGAACATCAAGCTACTACAAACTGTTAGATTTCTTTATTATAAGAAGAGATATAATATTTGACAGTTTCAAGTAGCTTGACCTGCTGTCATCCGTACTAAGCTTTATTGTGTAATAAAATAACGATTATTTATTGGTAAGTTTAAGTCTTCGCTGCATGGTGGACCAATATAGAGGGAGATTAAACTTAAGTGCAAATTCAACCCAGGACATTGTCCTGGCACCGTTATCCAAGACCTGACCCCTGACAACAATGGATAGAAGTAAGTTACAATCACGAACTACAGTAGGTACATTATTTTTTCTTACCTTATACTGCGACTTCCTTCTATAATTTTTCCTTGTTTCGTTACTATCATTGACCCAGAACCCTTCATCTAAGAACATAAGCCTAGGCTTTACAAACGCCGCGTCTAGGACATATACGATATCGCAGAAGTAGTCAGCAACCATCCAATATGGCGTATTCTCAGGAGTCTGGTAGGGAAAAGTAGCGCGAAGAGCGACGCACCAGGCGTTGTAACTGTAGCAGCAGGTTACAAGGAGAAGCCAGCTGATATAGCGACGACCTGAAAGTAAAATTGTAGTGACTGTAACACGAAAGATCACTTACAGATTACAGCCAGATATCTAAAACAAAAAGTATCCCCAGTTGTTTGCGTTGTTCAGTATTTATTTAACTTAATTACTCAGATACGCCCCTCAGTAATTCCCTTTGGTCGGCTGCGGTTCAAGTATAAACTTATCTAATAGTTCTTTAACAATTGTCGTGGCACTTAATTGGCGCCCGACAGGGACTAGCTATTACAGCAATTTATAAAGACTACTACAAATATATAAATCACTTACCTTGGGGATCTATGGGCATGAAAGGATCGCAAAACGACGCCAATCCTGATAAACCTTTGCATTTTAGTTTACGCGAAGGAGAAATTGGTACAGGACTTTGAGGTGTTTCGATTATTGCGTCAAGTTTCTCTTCCGAAGCTGGTGGCCTAGAGAAAGCAAAACAAAAACCACATATGTACGACTGACTCATTGGTATATTTCCAGCTGACTGCGACATCAACTTACTCTTCTGGTGAGTCATCTTCCGGTTTTGACTGTTTGAACTCTTTCAGTTCTGTGTCTACTTCAGTTATCTCATTGTCAGATTTATATGCAGGGGGAGGACTAGATGAGAAGAGTTCAACTTTATGCAGCTGACTTATAATGCTGAAAGATCCACAAAATTATTTTGTATAACTTCGAACATTATCATTAAACATATTCCCTCTTTTAAACAATGTTTAAATTTAACTAGTGATTAGCGATTAGCTTTGACCATACATTTTAGACGTTTGTACGTCACTTAACTTTACCCATCGTTTATAAATAAACACACTAGTGTTTAAGGGGTTTATTCATAAACGATAATTTAAGTTAAGTGAAGTGCAAACGTCTAAAATGTATTGTCAAAAAATCGCTAATCACTAGTTAAATGAATAAGGGAGTTTCTTTCTAAGTGATTGCCCAGCGGAAAATTGTTTATTTACAGGTAGTATGAAATTATCGAATAATGATTAGTGAGGATGGGCCTATAATCATTTGGTCAATTTATATATGGACTTTTAACATACGCTCCCATGGAATTATTAACGTTTAATAACCAAAAAGTATTGGTGAGTCTCTCGTACAGAATTCATAAATAGTGTTAAATGTTTTAGTTATAGCAACACATACCTTTCTTGATTATGCACATCTTCATGTAGCTCAGTTTTGGTTTCGATATTCGACTTGGTTTGAGTCAATCTGAAATAATAGTTATTCATATTTAACTCTGCTTCCTTTCACCCAACGTCGAAGGTGTGTCATACTTGGTACTTTTGCATTTGTACTTACGTATTATGGGCCGGTGTCGAGTCGGGTGTGCACCAAGAGCCACACGTTCCTTTTAGTATTGGGGGTTTTTCCACCTGTTTGACTGACGACGGGTGAATCGTGTGCTGTAAGGAAGAAATTCAATCTATTAGTAGGTAATATATTCCCGTAAAAAGAGGGCTGTAGTAGAAAAATCTAGCAGTCCGTAGAGGACTTGAGGGTAACAAATTCTGTCAAAAGGATAGTCGAAATACATAGTAAAGATATGATAGCAGAGTCAAACTCCTGTTCATTTCTATAGAGGAACTGATTGGAGATTTCTCATCAGTAAGTCACACTTGCACATACGCGTTATACAGATAAAGAGCATTAAGAAAGTACTTAGTTTTTTTTTTCAGCTATGGGCTATTTATTTCAACACGTCTATTTTCTGAAGTTCAGCCATGAATATGAGATAGAGTAAACAACACTCACGTAGGTACCTACGTAATAGGTTGCAACTGCACTGTCGTAAAAAAAACACACAAGTTACCCTCTTATGTCAACAATTGATGTGTGTATGATATTACCTTCCGGTTGACACCATTTATTCTTCCATAGTAATGCTTTGTGTATACCTACTTTGTGATGTCATAGAAAATTTGCCGCCACTGGATGAGATCCAGGTCAAGCACTGTTATGTTTGATTGTAAAATAATACTTTAGCAGAACGCCAGTAGTGTGTGATTGGTGAGCTATTTCTCAAACCATCTTCACCTCCTATCCTGCCCTCTTTGCCCCAACATGCAGTGCAGTGGTAACCTCTGCGGTGCCACCCTCAACGCCGTGGAAGGGAATACAGTCGGGCCCACGAAGAAGTAGAACAATTAATTTATCCTAATTTTCTGACTGATATACAACGGACTATGGCAGCGTTTAACGCCCATTTTACTGCAGTCGTAAAAGTCATAACTCATAAAAGACGTCCACTCCTTATGTAATTTTCTTGGCAATGACTGTTATCTATAAGTTTGGTGAGTTTTAATGCCGTTACCCATTGTGTGATGAGGCGATCATCTTGATATTAGATTAATAAAATCTACAGCGGTTTTACTAGTACTTTTGTTTTCGTAATAAACGGAATTCCGAGACAGAAATATAAAATTCGACAGGTAATTTCTTAGTACTGATACATTGGTAGGTAGCTGATAAACCAGCCCGAATGATCTGTAAAAATCGTGATAACTTAAGTACTTCTACCAGTTCTCACCTCATCTCAGTTTTCACGAGAAGATTTTTACGTAATACATCGGCTGGTCCTTTTTGCAGCTGTATTAATCGTTTACTTCGAAATTTGCATAGTCTGTCATGTGATTATTATAAATAGGAACGTCTCTACTAATAAATTATATATTTTTTTAGCTACTAAGGCCAGGCTATAACAAGATAAATTCGCGCCATTACGACGTCTGGTTCCAGTTCCTATACAATAAAGCTATCAATATGTTCATCAATTCATTATTTCATTGTTTACTGGCGCAGTAAGAAAGCACTTAACGGCTTTTTTGTATTCAAATCACAGTGAGGTGTTCAGAGGATAATGGTTGCGGCTAGATGGCCTCGCTTCATTGACACCCATATCGGGCCCAGATCTCCATATTACGAGTCTTTAATTTTGTTATTTTATCGATTTTTGGAGCGGTAAGATAGTTTCCAATGAATGCGAGTGATTTTTGGATGATTTCGATTAAACATTTTAGTTTAGGCAATATCCGTAATTACTATGTATCGAATGGATGTTTCCTTCTTTTCTAATAGGTGTACCTCTGTTACAACGCTAAAATATTAATTTCTGAATTTCATTCGCTATTTAATTGATTGTATTGCAAACTACTATAAATATATAACTTCAAATTGAAAAGGGTGAAGTGCCAAGGGAGTCTGGCACTACACCCTTTTCAATTTGAATTGCTAACTGCATATTTTTAGTTGCTACCTACCTTTAATATTTTCTGGTCATGTACATATCTCTATATACATATGTTGACCCATAGGTCGCATCGTGATAATAGTCCTCAAAACGGAATTGTGGTCATGTATATGTAGCCAATCCCAACGGAGATTTACCATAATTTGTGGGAGATATAGATTCGATCCGATCATCAGACGCAGGACCAACGGCAAAAAGATCAAAGCAAAAAGTTTTCCTAGTACGTCTAATATAAGATCCAAATAAATACCAATTAATTAAATTAAAATGATCTATAAAGCGACAATCACGATAGAAAGCCCAAGATAGCAAAGTGTTTGTAAATGCACCCACGATACACGAATAATTGTTAGTGTTGAGCAGTTTTTTTTATTCGAAAATAGAAAAAAAAAACATCCCTAGCTATAGTCTCAAAGCAAAAACTTCCACAGCGTTCCTCAAAGCAATTACTTATTGTTATTTCATCACATTCAATGTTACTTCCGGATAAAATGACCTAATAGGTACACCAGTGTAATATTAAAATTAATGACATACAGGCATATTCCTTACCTAGTAAGGGTAAACGCGGAGCTACTTCCAATTGATCTAAAACACAGCAAGCAGCTATTTAAAGTAATTGAAGACTGGGTGCGGTGAATTAGCAAAGTCATCTGTAATACCGGAATGAGTAGATTCACATGTAGATAGGTCATGTTACTTGGAATACGTGTTTATATGTTGCTAGTAGATTGCAAAACAAATGCTACGTTAATTGGAATTGTAAGTGCAGAAGGCTGTTAGAAATAGTAAAGCTAAGCAACGTAGAAACGTTCAGCTTTTTTTTAAATTTTTATGCAATGCTTGTCCGCGACATTGACGGAGTGCGCGTGGATGTTGGAAATTATCGTCACCCTTAGCCGCGCGCAGCCCCACGGTTTTAGTCAGTAAAAGTCTGACAGACCCCGTCGCCCACCCCAGGGCGGCGGACATCCATTGGGGACCCCAGAACAAAAAAAAAGGTGGAGCGACGATCTTCGCAGGATGAGAGTTGCCGAAATCGATATGGTTTTTGAAACAAAGTTACAAGTTCAAGTAAACGAAATTACATCGTTTGCTTTTCACAACTCATGAACTGCCTAGCTTTTCCCCACCTAAATAGTGTAATATTTTTTTTTTTTCATAAAAAAAAAACAATTCACTTCCACAAGAGAACACTAAAGTGAAAAATAATTAATTTTGGAAGTTGATGACAAAGAACTAAAATACAAAAACCAAAGACCTATGTCCGAAATTAATTACTACACTTCTCTCAGATAGGAAGAAACTGTTTGAAAAATTGAGATTTGATTATGTAAAAATATTTTCGTGGAGCTGTGGTCGCTAATTAAAGATCGCAGTGACGGCAGCAGGGTTTAAGTTTACAACGGCTTAACTTGCTTTCAGAGGGAATTTAGCTGCTTGTATTTAACAATCCCTTTGTGTGCGGAGACTTATACTATGTAAACCTACAGGCCAAACTATGTAAGTACAAATATTTAAATGGATATTCCATTTAAATATTTGTAAGATTATTTGGTAGAAAAATAGACTACCCAACCAAATTTATTTAAATTAGATTATATTTATAACATTTTCTTGAATACAACACGTATGGATTACCAATATGCTGATAATTTCCTAGGCTTAGCTACATAATGAACTGAAAAAACAAAGACATTTAACAAAAAAACAAAAACTCACCACATCAACTTTAACTTCCATATTTGAAATTCACAAATAAGGTCACATTTTAAAAACAGTTCGTTCTTAAATTTAATTTATGGCGGCAATGCAAATAAGAAAATTATCGGAAGGAATTTTCCGGTCAACGACACACGCGGCCACAGTGGACGCGTTTAAGCGACTGTTCAAATAAACTTGGCCTGCTTGTAGTTTGGAACAATAACGATGGCTGTATTGGAGCCAATGTTTGGGCCAAGGGGGATCGGAATGGACTGACTTGGAATATTCACCTCGTATTGGATTGAACCTAACGTACTCAGGTCTATGTACGCTTAGCGCGACCCAGGGTGATTACGGATGATTGGGGTTTGCTTCATTAGCCAGGGCTTTCATTTTAACAGTTCAACAACATTTATTGCGTTATTTCGCGGTTGAGCAAACAAATTTTTCGAACATATGAAGCAATTAGGGTGAGTGGGGGTAAGATGAAAAACGGGGTAAGATAAAAAAAAGTTAATAACGCCCAATACCGGGGACTTGTTTTAATGCTGGCAATATCATTGTGGACATCATTTTATCTTGCCCCACCCCGCAGCCTGTGTCAGTCGCTGAGTGAAGGTGTAAGTGTATTATTTGACATTTTCCCGAACAGTACATTTCCCGCGAAAAATTGAGTTTTTCGATCTTACCCCGCTCGCTGTATCTCCTTACTCAGGTAAGGAACAAACATGTTGTTTTGATATTCGTAATTAGATTTAAACTGTAATATGCTCTATAATGTGGTGATTACTATATTTCACGTATTTTAAGATTTATGGTGCCTTTCAAACTTTCCCCTGCATAATTTAAAGGGGTAAGATGATAATATAAAACTTTCCATCTTACCCCGTTTACGAAACTCCTACAAAAAGTCAGGGGCTCTCAATCTAAAATACCCGGTAATATCTCTTCCACAATAACGTATTAAAAACTTGTATCAAGAGTCATTCATTAGTGCATAATTCTAGACTTTCTAGTGTTAAACCGTCGGATTAAAAAAGTCAGACGCTCTGTACATAAGTACAATACTTACACGATTAAAATGTACCAATTTCAACTGATTTTTGAGTGGATAATTAAATTCTACGATAAGAGGTCTAGAATTATGTAGATAATTCTAATTACATAATTTGCGATATGTAAATCATCCATGGTAGGGAAATTCAACTTGTATAATAATATAGATAACTTTTTAGTTTTGTTTTAGGAACAAAATGCCTCGTAACTACATAAGAAAATCGTTACGGGCTACTTGTTATATTGCTGAGGACTTAGCGATTGCAATACAGAGAGTAGAGAATTAACTGCGCAGCAGCTAAGTTATATAACATACCTGTCGTCTTGTAATGTCAATTTGGCAGTGATTATAATAATACTGTTTAATAATGTTTATAAAGGAAAGAGTGCCTAGTTTTGTTTTTTATCTTTTCTGTTAATTATTAGGAGACGCATAAATGCGAGTAGGTGATTTTTTAAATATTTTAGTTAAGTACTTACTTCTACTTTGCGGGATTACCAACTGATCTAATAAAGCCAAACTTTATATTTTTGATAAGAGGTTAGTTATTTTTAGTTTTATTAGGAGTACTTATAACGGACTGATTTTATTTAACTGTGATATTACCTCCTTTGAAATAATATTTTTAATAATATTTAATTGTATTCTGCTGTCGTGTCGTTTATTTAATAAAAATAATTATAATATAGGCTACTTGGTACTAAATTAAAACGAGTGGTTTATTTATAGACTTGACAGTCATCTATGAGCATGATTATTTAATTTATTTAATATCTATAATATGTTGAGCACCCCTGACTGCCAGCCGTTTCAACGGGGTAAGAACGATATATTTTATTTGTAAAATGTATTTTTCTTGCTTTTAGAATGCGAATTTTTAGTGTAACTCATTTTCAAGTTATTTAGGTTATTGAAGCAGAAGGTTTATTGATCACCACACAAGCATAATGACAATGAATACGATTTTAGTTACTATATCAATCTTACCCCTTCAGCATTTCATCTTTCCCCTACATATTTTTTTTCTTAAGACCAATTTTACTAACGTTTTTTTCATAAAATATTGTTTCAAAAAGACTGCTGTCAACTTTATAGAAACAAGTTGACTGTACTTTTTTACCCAAAACATCATTTGATGCAATTGACTTAAATTCTTTTGTTTTACAACAGTTTAACCATCAACACTGTTTATCTCATCAAAAATGCATTCCATCTTACCCCCACTCACCCTACATATTAGCAATATTCTTCAAAATTATTCAGATTAAGATTATGTATGATATGCATGGGCAGTTAGACACATTACAACCTTATACGGTTAACGATATAGTCTCCTACACGGAATAGACAAGTAAGATATTTTTCATCTGTTCTGTGGTCTCCTAGAAAAGCGGTGGTTGATACAATCATAGTGCCTGCCGGCGACTGAAAAGTTAGCGAGTGATTTGACAACATAAACTTAAACCCTGTTGCCGTAACAGCGTCTTTATTTAGTGAGCACAGCTCCACTAAAATGCCTAATATTTTTACATAATAAAATCTCAATTTTTCAAACACGTTTTGCATATCTGAGAGAAGTGTAATAATTAGTTTCGGACATCGGTGTCTTTGGTTTTTGTATTTTAGTTTTTTGTCATCAACTTCCAAAATTAATTATTTTATTGTTTAGTGTATTACTTTAGTGTTTTTTGTAGAGGTTCGTTGTTTTTTTACCTAGGTAAAAAAGTTTTATATTATTCTATTTAGTTGGGCAAAGGTGCAGGTCAGGTCATGAGTTGTGAAAAGCAAACATCGCAATTTCGTTTACTTTAACTTTTACTCGTAATTTTATTTTAAAACCATATTGCTAGACAGACTCTGATTAAATTTCTTTTGATGGGAACAAACTTTTATAAAAAAAGAATCATCTAAATCAATTAGCGTGTTATTAGTTACTTTTATTGCATCATCACCGGTTTATGTTGGGAGCTTTAGAGCTGTGATCTACAGCTTCAAGGATAGCCTTGAAGCTGTAGATCAGTCTGTATATCTGGGACAGCTGATCCAGATCGATACTTCCGGCTTCAATGAAGAGGTGTTTCGACGAATGCGACTCGGCTGGGCAGCGTTCGGGAAGCTCCGTAGTGCCTTCTCGTCTAGAATACCTCACTGCCTAAAGACATAAGTCTTTAACCAATGTGTGTTACCGGTGGTGACATACGGATCAGAAACGTGGTTCCTCACTTTGAGCCTCATAAGAAAGGACTTCGTGATCGAATAAGGAATGAGGAGATGCGTAGAAGACCAAAAGTCGCCGACATAGGCCAGCGGATTAGCTCTTTGAAGTGGCAGTGGGCGGAGTACTTAGCACATAGAGCCGTTGGCCGATTTGGCAGAAAAAGTCTTGAATGGCGACCAGGTACTGGCAAGCGACTAGGTAGTCGGATGACCTGATCAAAATAGCAGGGAAGCGCTGGAGTCAAGCGTCCAACCGGTTTTATTGGAAATCCTTGGGGGAGGCCTATGTCTAGCAGTGGACTTCCTGTGGCTGGCATGATGATGATGATGATATTGAGTTATTCGTCGATTTGTCGCGCACATACTTAATCCAAATTTAAGACTTATACGGTTTTCCAGTATGCCAGTGTCAGCTGGACCAAAGTGAAGAACACACGGGAAACACGCTATTTGAATAGATGTTCTTTTAGACATTTCAGACGCATCAGAGCTCCTGAACATACTAATATCTTACTTTAATAACGTCACTGATAAAAGATGCTGTTATTACGACGCAACCATATTGCGGCACTTCCTGGGTCATTTCTTCTTAAAAAAAATGTTAACAGCAGTGCTATTTTGTAAAGAATCTCAGCGTCAAAACTTAGATCAAGTGAATTGGAAGTCAGTGGTGGATTAACAAATCAAGGATTTTGCCGTCCTTTTGACTTTACAATTGTCATGTCCTAGATTATATTTACAATTCAACAATTTAACTTAAAATTGCACTTAAAATAATTTTTTGAAAATTTTTTTTCATTGGTCATTACATAGCTAGTTCCATAATAATGTAGGAGCGAAACAGAAAAATAAGCGGTCCCCAAATTTGCCGTCACAGATATCTGCCCCGCCCTAAGTTCAAGTCTACTCAGCCTGGTGGCAAATCTCCCACTGCTTGAAGTAAGCTGTCAATATCATCTTATAAATTAATTTCACATAAGTTTAAAGGAAAATGAAGTCATCGTGGAAAGCCTTGGGGGAGGCATTTGTCCCGCAGTGGACATCTATAGGCTGAAGTTTTAATGAAGAGATTTTTATGGAATAGACAACAAGCAAGAATGTAGTCGACACGAATAAAAAAAATGCTTTGTTTTTCCAAAGTTTATAAGCCCTTTACAAAACAAACCATTTATTCGATAGTAGGACAAAGACCTCGTGCTAATGTCAATAGGGATATTTCCTGGGTAAAAAAAAATATATTCTATTTAGTCCGTCATTCAGATTATAGAAAAATATTGGATACGTGTATTTTGTTTTATCAAATCAATCAAAATTGACAAATATAAAAGGAATCAAAGATCAGGAGTGGTGGCTGGTGAGGTCACACGAGTTTTCAACTCACTGTATCGTCTTCATTTTTTGTTTATATGAAAAAAGAAAAAATACGTGTCTAGTATTTTTTGGAAATCTGACTGATGGACTAATTCGTTTTTTTTAGTCAACTACACTATTCTAACCGTTAGAAAAGACTATTGGAAAATTAAGTTAAATCCTCAGATTGGCGGGAAGCTGGAGTTTCTCAATAGGAATAAAATATACATGGTGTTTGGTGCGTGTGTTAAATGGTCGACTTAAGGGGCCGTCTGCTAACCTTTCAGACCCCTTAACACCCCTCATGCCCTGAGGAATTTTTTGATCGACTTTTTATTGTTTTACTAATAAAAAAAATCAAATTTTACGTTCAAATACATTTTTTTTAAATATATAAGGGGTAGACTCTGAATTTTGATTTTATTTCAGTGTGTATCATCTAAGAATAATTTCAAAAACAAAATTATTGACATTAGTCACCTAGTATTTTTTTAATTCACTCGCAAAGGCAAAATTTTAAGGTACCTTATCGGAATGGAGAAGTCAATCAAAACCTACCACATGTGACTAAAGTCGTTCTGCCTAGTCGTTTTCCAAATACTATATTGAGTTCGGCTGCCAGTTTAACAGAACGCAGCTGATTACCAGTATTTCATATAAAGCGACTGCTTATCTGATTAATATATCATAACCCAACTACTGGATAAAACGATACCCCTTGTTAAGACCGGCTATTGAACTTTCCGGCTTCTGACGACTGAAATCGTGAATCAACGAATGACAGCCTTAAAGTCTTGGTATGTAACGACGCGACATACGACCACTGACCAACCGCTACAAGCGTAGATCGAATAATTAGCTAGTCCAATCACTTAAGCCAGAACATTTGGGTCAACCTAGGAATGAAAAAAAAAAATGAGCTGAACTTATATAGGTACATCCCCATTTTGGTGTTTTAAAAGTTGTACCACTTTCATAAAATATCTGTCTAGTGTCTACATCGAAGTTATTCAAGGTTATAAAATTTACGTTATTGAGCAGACGACATTTTTTCGAACAATGAAGCAATGGATTGGCAATATCCCTCAAAATGAAACCCATTGCTATTGATAGTGTTACGCAATTAGTGTGCTGCGGGGTAATTGCGTAACAGACTATCAGTGCAATGGGTTACATTTTCACAGTTCAACAACATTCATTGCGTTGTTTACGTTGTGGAGCAGACACGTTTTTAGAACATATGGGGCAATGGATTAGCAATACGCTTCAGAATGATTGAAATTTATCAATTTAATTCAGGTAGGTACTATCGTACCTACTTAATTGTGTTACGCAATTAGGGTGCTGGTTATACTTAGTATCCCTCCTCATCAATATGAATCGGTAGGTACCTACCTATTTTGTTTGAACCACCTCAATGTCTGTGCAATATACGGATGCGGCTGGAGATAAGTTTAAACGCTCCTCAGAATTAAGATAATTATAGAAAATCCGTTCAAATCAATTTTCAACAGTGATAAATAAGTTTTATTAATTTAATGTAGGTACGTACCTATTTAATTACGTTAATTGGATATGAGGCGGGTATGTAAGTAGCGAGCGTAGTAGAAATAATCTGCCTTTAAGTATAACTATAACTACTGTACTTCCGAGCCCGGCCGGTGTATATAATTTTAATCATTTAAGTACATAGCTGTACCTATACTAGACCTTTGTTACCATAAAATCATAAAATCCCTCTAACGAGAGCACTAATAGCAATAAAGGGCGCCAGATTCACAACATATGTTCAATGAAAATACGTTTTGCAGGACATTAGCTACCAAAATAAACAAAGCAAATAACCACCTAATGTATACATTGCTACACACAAGACATAATAAGTAAATTACAGCTAAAACTTACCCTCCGCAGGAATTTAAAACTCGTAAATACCATTTTAACTAATATTCTATTAAAACAATCAGTTTTACCACCATTTTATTACTTATTGAGCTTTCTAGAGATTGATAAAAGCGGAAAGCTGCGTCGATATGTATCGCTTGTCAATTTTACGACCTGAAAGATTTTTATGCGACCTAGTGAAAAATACCTGACGATCTGCGAACATTCCTTTTACAAAAGACATCTTTTATTTGTTCGGATAACCATGAATTTGGGCGGGAAGTAAATATTTGCTTTGATGGCATGCAGTAAAGCGCCTGAAAGCACAGCAATACAGCGCTTTTTAGAATATTGTAGTTTGTTTTAATTTGAAGCAAATTATACTTTCACACCTAGTCATAATAACCAGTTCTCTACAAACCGAAATAAACACTTACTGTGCATTATTCCGCTCTATTAAAATTCTGAAAATAAAAATAAAATGCAACATTTTGATTTCTTGCCATTGTTTTTTATTATGGCAATACAACAAATATATGACTGTCATTTTTTTTGCATTGTTTTGTTTACAAAAAGAAGAAATTAGAAGCACCCATTATATATCAATTATCAAACAACATTCTAATGATTTCTTCAGTATATAGCGATTGAAGCGCTGAAGGATGGAAAATATATCAAACACTGCGCGCGCATTCCTCCGTTCTATAATTTGTCGGTAAAACAGTGTAAACTGTATGAGAAAAGTGTCGATACTGTCGATTATCTTGCAGCCCGATAAGTTGAACGAGATGATCTTAAACCGATAGTTTGCTTCATACAAATATGACAAAAATCTACTCAAGAGCTTGTTACTTATAATGGGTTTGTGAAAGTTTACTAGTTGAAGAGAAATTTGAATAAGAATAGCAACAGTAAAGACGAAATAAGTGCATTCCAAAATGGAAGAAAGCAAGTGTTTTTATTTTTATTTTGATCGTTTGTTTGGATAGGTACCTAATAAAATCACGAAAATGGCTTTGGTCTATAGAAAAACTCTTCACAAATTTATGTACCTACCTCTTCAATTATTAAATTAAGTACCTAAATGTAATGTACATTTAAAAAACTTTATAAGTAATACAAAAATTTCAGAAAAAGCTGATTCTCAAAATATTTCAATATATTTATTTTGTAGATAATAATACAAGTTAGCTAATTAATTAAATAATCAGCTAGCATAGTATTAATGTGTGTTAATCAAGTGTTTAAAAAAAAAATACCTAAATAATGCTTTTTTTTTAATTTTAGAAGCCAGGAAAAAACAAGTAAACTATGAACAATTGGTAGCTCTGCTAGAATTTCTCAAAGAACATGAAGACTTGGCAAAAGGTCTCACCAGGGGTAGGCATAGACGTGGCAAGTTTCATCTCGTAAAAGCCTGGAACTTGTGCTCTAAGAAGTTGAATGGCCTTAAAGATGGTGCCGTAAAAGATGGAAAGGGTTGGTCAAAGGTGAGTAAATAATTGTATGTGAAGACTAACTTATCCTTAGAAATAGCAGAGCTCTTTTGTGATAGAGCAGGTCAGGGTATGACATGACCAAAATACCTGTTTCTACCACCAACTCACGTTGCTATGGTCTGGTTAGAAGGGGTATTACTAGGGTTGCTAAACCAACCATTGAATACTAGCTGTTACTCACAACCTTGTCTGCAATCCAGTATGAAATTTAGCCTAAGTCCTTACCAGAGTCAAGTTCAATCTGTGTGCCAAGTTTCATCCAAATTCATTGAGCTGTTTTAGTTTGACAGGGAGAAGGACAGTTATTTTTGACCGACTTCAAAAAGGAGGGCTTTACTGAATTCGACCATATATTATGTATATGCTTTATTTTTTATGTTTGTTCGCTGAAACTTCGTTTATGAACCGATATTGATAATTCTTTTTTTATTAGAAAGAAAATATTTCCAAGGTGGTCATTTCATGATATGGAAGTCAGGCTTTTATGGTGGAATACCAGAGAAATCAAGGAAATTTTCAAAAATTATAGGGGCAACTAGAGCATTTGTAAGATTTTTCATTACGTATTTTATAGCACTACAATTTAATAAAGGTCTGGAGTAGATTTGATGATGGAGCCGGGAGACAGGCGAGGGGATTCATTAACGATCCATAGCAGCTACCTTATGTCTATGTTTGATTAATTTGTATTGATAAGAACCCTACACCTATACCAACACCAAGCTCAATAAAGAATAGGGGTAAACAAACCAATTTAGGGTTATCACAACTCACGTTTTACAAATCTCCTATTATTTACATGTTTATTGCCTTTTACATGTTAACTATTTATTAACAATGCCTATTGCAGCATATTTCAATAGAATCACAAAAATAACATGCATATTTACTTGGTATTTCGTAAAACCATTAAAAAGTCTACATTAATTTTATGTGACAGCCCTACAAAAAAAGAAACATGGAGGAAATCCAGGTATTAAACACTTTTGTGGAATTCAGCCAATGAATATACACACATCAAAAGTGTCTAGGGATCAACCATTTTTATGCGGATTTCTTGAGATTGAGATGTGGCTTTGTAATAAATTTATGATTTTATAAATTTATATGGATCCTTTTTGGTGCATTTCATAATTTGAATCAGGAACTGTGAATCAAATTCGAGTAAAAGATGAAAATCAGCTGTCAATATTTTCCCTATAAAAACATACAACGCATTGAAGACATTATTAGTGCTACTGTTTCCCTACTACTGATTAAAGCCAACGTTATTATGGAGCGGCGACGTCATTTAAGCAGGGAAGAAATGCTCAGAGCCGTGGGAATGATAGAAGCTGGTTCCCGGCAACGTACTGTGGCTTTAGCTTTGAATACAAGTCAGAGTGTTATCAGTCGACTTTGGACACGTTACCGAAGCACTGGTACCGTGGCTGAGCGCCATGGAGGACGGTATCGCTGCACCACACGGAGACAAGACCGATACATTCAAATCTTAACTCGAAGAGCTCCAACAATAACCGCCATGATGTTAGTCGTGAGGCTTCATCACTCTTCAGGGAACTTAATTAGCGACCAAACAGTCAGAAACCGCTTGCATGAAGTGAACCTTCATTCCCGAAGACCGCTACGGGTACCACCTATAGCAATGCACAATCGTAGGATTCGATATCAATGGGCTCTTGAACACAGAAATTGGGCAGAAGAACAATGGCGTTTCGTGTGCTTTTCTGATGAGTCTCGTTTTGGTATGAGACCGGATACAAGACGTATACGACACTGGAGAACCCCTGGACGCCAACAGCGATTAAAATCCTGCCAGGAAGTCCATCCTTATAGTGGTGGAACCATCATGGTATGGGCGGGTATTTGGATCGGCGGAAGAACTGAGTTGATTTGGATCAGAGGCAACCTCAACGCTCAAATTTATGCTGAGACGATTGTATCAGACGTCATCGTTCCTCTACAAGTGCAAATCGGTCCCTTATTTCAGATAATGCATGATAATGCACGACCGCACACCGCAAGAGTTGTAAGACAGTCTCTCGCCGCAGCTAACATCAATGTCCTGCCCTGGCCTGCTCAGTCGCCAGACTTGAACCCGATTGAGCATGCATGGGATATGCTACAGAGAAGAGCTCTGCCGAATATGGAGGGTATCCAGTCGCAAGAAGACCTTTTTTTGTTGTTGCAGCGAACATGGGCGGCCATTCCACAGCGTGATTTGGATGAACTCATTTTGAGTATGCCAAACCGATGTTCTTGTGTTGTTAGTGTTCGCGGTAGAAACACGGATTATTAATTGTTTAAGTTACCCAATAAAATTTTAGAGAAAACTGTTATTTCAGTCTTTTTTTCGAACTTTTGTGTTAGTGGTTCAAATGTCAAATATCCCTTTATTAGGAAAATGGCAAATTTCTTTATTAATGCAAAGGTGACTTGGTTTATCGTTACTGTGACAAACGAAAACACTTTATTTGATGAATCCTTAAAGAAAATTTTAATTAATATCAATCAGGAGAAAAGTTATTGCAAAAATATATGTTGATCCCTAGACACTTTTGATGTGTGTAGTTGAGGCATTTGACAATACAATTTTGTGTATTGACAAACTTTCAAATCTACTGCATAACACATGTATTGTAATATTTTCAAGTATGGTCTAAGTACAATATATATGTATCAAAAATTTAACCTATTAGGAAATTAGCTTAATGTGTATCGAATCGTATAGAATGCTTAACCGATTTGAAGAAATATGTTTTCATTCAAATCGGTTAAGCATTCTATCCAAATTTATACTAACAAATAAAGCTGAAGAGTTTGTTTGTTTGTTTGAACGCGCTAATCTCAGGAACTACTGGTCCGATTTGAAAAATTATTTTTTCGTTGGATAGCCCATTAATCCAGGAAGGCTTTAGGCTGTATAACATCACACTGCGACCAATAGGAGCGGAGCATAACTAACTCTACGCGAACGAAGTCGCTGGCGGCCGCTAGTCATAAATAAACTGTTTACATTAGTAGGAAGTAGGATTATTACTTTATGAAAATCATCAGTCTAGATAAGGTTGTTAACATCTGTCTTTTAGGCCTTTAGCTCGTTGCCTAGCAACGGTTTGTTTACCTCTATTCTTTATGCAGTTTGGCTTTTATATAGATGGGTTGTGACTGTCATTAAGGGGCTGACAATGAAGACAAAGCTCAATTCAGAGAACTCCTCAACGGTTTACAGTCGCTACCTAGTCATCATCATCATCTCTGCGTTAATCCCAGTCGCATCCGGAGCTTTTCAGCTTTAGAGCCTGGGGTCCGCTTTACCAGTCTAACTGCTGATTTTGGCTAAACTTCGATATTATCCGTGAAGCGACTGCCGTCTGACCTCCACAACCCGAAGGCGATGTCGAAGCATTGTAGTTAGACCAATTGTTGGACTTTTGAGGGCTCTAACAACCCGTAACAACCGCCATTAGATGTTCGTATGGCAACCGGGACCAATGGTTTAACGTGCTTTCCGAGGCACGACCAGACCAGTGCAAATATTCATGCCTATTCATGCATACAAATATTTGCACACTCAAAACGAGGGACTTCCTGGACAGTACACCTGTCAAACTCCGGGGCCATCCGCCGTGCAACCCTGCCCTGGCACCGTGTGACATCTTCTTATTCCCAAAAATAAAAGATCACCTCAAGGGGATACAATTTTCGTCGCCGGATGTTGCGCTGTCAGCCTTCAAGCAGGCTGTAAAATAGGTGTCTGCGGCGGAATGGAAAAAGCGTTTCGAAAACTGAAACTTTGTATAGGGGCTGAGGTGGAGCTGAGGTGGAGAGTACTTTGAAAAGATTTATTAAAATATATGTACCTATAGATTTTTCTTTTAATATCGTAAAACTTTCTGAGTGTCCCACGTATGTCTTAAAATATGACATAAAAATTGGTTTGAAGAGGGAAACTTGACTCTTCCTCTTCAGCCAATAAGCCACCAATGGTGATGGTAGGCTAAGACCCATTAGGACGGCGGCGTTCCGCAAAATAAAAAAAAAAAATCTTGGAGAGAATGGCGGAAGTGTATGTAAAAAGTTTTATATAAGAGCTTTGCACGCATGCCTTCAGATTAATAACAAAAAACTATATTTTTCTTCCATCACACGGGGCTAACTCGAAGATTGAACGACCCATCAATATTTATTTTAGACAATTTTGGAGCATATTTAGGGCCAGTAATAAAACTTGTAAAATGAATTTAAATGTTACGCAATATATCCCTGTCGCTAAGTCTCGATGGAGCGGAATATTCTAAATAGGTACCTAATTGGCAATGTCATTAGCGCAATGTCCCATTACGCGTAATGTCACAATCACGAAATGACCCATTCGGGAGGACTACTCTAATAAATGGGAAGTCAGATCTCAGGTCGGATCGACTTTAGACCCGACGGACGCCAGGCCCGATCGACGTCAGGCCCGATCGACGTTAGATACTATGTTTTAACTTCAATGTGAATTAGGGCAACAAGCCAATTTATCTCATAAAATATGAATTAATGGTATTTAATAACCCTGACTGGTTAAAATAATAGTACAGTAGGCAGTAGCTCTGGTACAAATGGAATAAAGTACAAAAAAAACGTATCTACCGTTTTTTCTCCTCAAATTTTTAACAGTATTGGAAATTACGTTTGCAATAACAAATATAGGGTTGCTATTTATTGTCGATGTTAATTGGCAGGGATGACCACTTACTGACAGTAAAAAGATAAGAGAGATTTATATTATAGTAAAGTGAGACGAATAAAACTGTTTTCAGTATTGGTGTGACTGGAAATACCGAACCAAGAGGCGTGCACTAGAGTTGAAAGCTGCTAAAGATGGTGACAAGCCCCTACCTGAAGGCATGTTGCCGTTGTCAGCAATGGAAGAAGATATTTTGATTCTCATAGGACAGAGCGCTGTTGATGATGTGGTCATTATGAATGATCCGCTGTCTGAAGAAGTAAGTTAGGATAGTGTTGACTCATTATTATTGTAGATTCTATTATATTTCAGTTGTCTAAGTGACTATGATATATCCAGATATATCCAGAGATTGGCTGGTGTACAACTCAACTGACAAAATTACTCCATGTGGTTCTGCAACATGTTTTTCCAAGAAGTACCTGGCTATGTTGCTTTAGAAATTTATTTGTTGGTAAATCCTCAGGTTAATTATTAGTGCTAGACTAAAATACCAGCTGCAATCAGGCATGCGTTGCTATAATTATTTCAAGTGCTATTACTATATTTTAGGGTTTGGATGAAGCTATACAAAATTACACAGACAACAATGACGATAGCCCATTAAATCAGTATTTTGGTGAGTTTTCAATCTGGCTAAGAATTTTATTCATCAAATTAGTTTTGAAAAAGGTTTAAATATGTATGAATTCTTTATTTTATAGAATCAGAAGATGGGGAGGCACTTACTAAAAGTCGTAAAAGACGCCAGCCATGTCCTGATGATGATGAGGCAGGGCCAAGCAGCCCACTTGAAAGAAAACCGACAGTAGACACCTCCACAAGTAGAAGTAAGAAAAGCTCAAGTAAGCCGCATTATTTATTATTTAAAAAACTGATTCTCGTACCTACGCCCGCTACATGCAAAGTATGCACCATACTGACGTCACGGAAGATCTTGCATCGCGCAAGCAGAGTTCACCGCGTAACAAGTACTCAATTATACATTCTGAACATGAAACTAAGTAATAAATAATTCATCATCATCATCAACCTTTTATCGTCCCACTGTTGGGCACAGGTCTCCTCTCATACTGAGAAGGATTGAGCGTAATCACCACGCTTGCTCAATGCGGGTTGGCGATTTCAGACTTAAAGTCCAGGTTTCCTCAAGATGTTTCCTTTACCTTGTAATTAGTCATTGATGTGTTGATGATAAATAATTACTGGGATATAAATTACTTTTTCATACCAGAAATAAATGAATGTTATTATTTTGTACACTACCATGCGTAACATACGTAAAACAGTGTTTATGGGTAGATGGCAACAGTACATATGTAGTTGTGGTATTCAAAGTTGTTACAGTTGTATGTATAGTTAAAAAATCGTTTAAAACAAAAACCAGTGAATGTTGTAATTTTTACCTTCAATATCTCCGTAACAGGTATAGTACCTGGCACATATGTTGGCAAGATTTTGACGTAGTGTGGGTAAATGCTCGCATGGTGCACTTGACTGACGCACCAATGGCGCGCTCAGGTCGGCGCTACCTCATACCCCGCGTCCCGCGCGCACCACCAACGAGATCCAAAAAACGATTTCTGCGCATCTAACGACTCTTGCCAAGTTACGTGCCGGGAATTGTACGATCGTGTACAAAAAAACGCTTCTTCAAGTATCTCTATTCTTTTTACACACCTTATACATATGTATACAACGTTTCGAAATCATTCAACAGGCATTAGTGTACCAGACACAGCACCCGTTTTATTACACTATCCTTCTTTTTATACATATGGAGGATGATTGAACTTTGAACAGTGTTCGTTATCACTCGATACTGGCAATACCGACGAGAACAGTGTGGCTGTAGGACCAAGGATCGGCATTAAGTTCTTACTCTTCCTATGGGTTATGGACGCCCAAATGTTGAACATACAAGAACAGGCAAGCCCGTGGTGCATCTTTTGTAACGCTTGCGATGTTAAATTCCAAGCCCCTGTGATATGGGACTCTCATTTTCGAGTATTGTTTTCAGGAACTGAGACAAGATCGTCCAAACGGCGTAGGAAGCAGCGGTCACCAATCAACTCTGATATGGAACTGGACGGATCATGCAGTCCATTGGAAAGGAAACCCGAAGTCACAAACAATGAAAATTATATTGATTCAGGTAATTTTAAAGTTTAGGTACTACAAGATACAAAGGTTCTGTCTAGGAAACTGCCAAATAAAAAATATTTATGAAAACAAAAAATGTCAGAAAAAAGTAAATGAAAAATACGAATTAACTTACGCGACTGTTACCCACAATGCGGCAAACCGCCGATCTTTATACATGGCCCTTAGGGGGCGTAACAGGTAGCGCCGTGGGGATGGGGTGTGTCTGACTTTCGTCTCTTTCTATTCCACTTCCCTTTCCACGACGCCTTACATTCTTATCTTACTGGCTAGGTACATCCTATAATAAATCCTATGTCCTATTTAATACATATCTATAACTAAGCACTCATGTCCTACTTAAATCTAACACTTGAGTCTTGTCATAGTACACTTAATCAGTTATTCGTCTATCATAGTCACTAGTTCACTTTCACTATCACTATTTGTCTTAACACAGCGATGTCGTCCGTAACATCCTCCCCCCGGCGCAGGGCTACCGTAGCCTAATCTTCCACGCAGAGGACGGCGAGCTTTGTGACTGGACGCCGTAGGATGCCCGCTGTTGTTCTGACGTCGGCCGACCGCACCTTGCCATCTGGACCGCTGTAGACTGCTTCCACGACGCCTCGAGGCCACGTGCCTCTCGGGAGCGATGGGTCGACAACTACGACCAGGCTCCCAGCTTGAAGCGGTCGTCGCTGGTCATCTGATGTCCCTCGGGGCACCAACGTCGGCAGATACTCGTCCACCCAGCGCCGCCAGAAATGATCGGCGAGCGCCTGGGCGGTTCTCCACTGCTTGCGGCCAGCCTCCTCACAGGGCCCGGTACTGGGAAGCCCAGAAGAGGCCCCAATGAGAAAGTGGTTAGGCGTGAGGGCCTCCGGATCCTTAGGATCGACAGAGACGTGGGTCAGAGGCCGAGAGTTCACAGAGTGTTCGGCCTCTGTCAGCAGCGTCAGCAGCACTTCTTCTTTCAGCGCTCTCTGATGCAGGACCGCACCCAGCGCGGTCTTAATAGAGCGAACTAACCGCTCCCATGCTCCCCCCATATGCGGCGCTCCCGGTGTGATGAATTTCCATCTCAATCGGTTCTTTAAGCCGAAGTCGACGAAGCTTTTCTCCCACTTCTTGTAAGCTGCACGTAGGTCGGCGTCTGCGCCTCGAAAGTTGGTGCCATTATCTGAGTAGATGACTGTCGGCCAACCTCTTCGCGCCGCCATTCTTCGGATCGCCATCAGAGCCGAGTCGGTAGACAGACTCGACACAAGTTCCAGATGCGCCGCCCTCGTTGTCAGGCAGGTAAATAATGCTCCCCATCGCTTCTCGTGTCGTCGTCCTATGACCACTGTCATCGGACCAAAGTAGTCGACCCCGCAGTGCGTGAAGGGCCGCGATACCTCCCTTACCCGTTCTACAGGTAAATCCCCCGTAGTGGGTGTCACCGGCGTAGCCTTCCTAATACGGCACAGCTGGCATTGTCGTGCGATAGCTCGCACCGTAGGGCGTAGGTTAACCACCCAGTACCGCTGTCTCAGGTCGTTGACTACTCGTTCATTGTTCGCGTGACCGGCTCTCTGGTGTGCATCTCCTACCAGTAGTCGCGTGAACGGGTGTTTGCCGTGCAGAATTACTGGCGTCTTCCTCGCGGCTATAGCTGTCGCGTGTCCAATTCTGCCCCTTACTTTTAGTAAGTTGTCATCCAAGTACGGGTCTAATTTATATAGACTGCTGGACTTCGGTACCGGAGATCCTTTCTGAAGCAGTCTTATTTCACTGGCGTAGTCATCGGTCTGCGCCTGCTTCAGCCATAGTTTCTCGGCCTTCTCTATAAGGTCGACGGTCATCTGGCTGGCCCGGTCCTGGCATTTTTCCTTAAATAAAAGGAGCATAGCTGTTGTACGAACTAACCTCTCATAAGAAGAGAATCTGCTTATGTCGGGCAGATGGGAAGCTCGTACTTCCTTTTCTTCGGTCATAGTGTACGTCGCGTCGTCGGTGTCGTTTTTATTTCTCTCCTTCGGCCAAGACTCTTCCTGGCCATACAGGAACGCAGGGCCAGTGAACCATCTGTCCTCTGGCCTCATGTGCATGGTATAGTCGGGGCGCGTAGCGTCGTCAGCCACGTTGTGGTCGGTAGGCACCCATCTCCATATACTGGCGTCAGTCAGCTCCGCGATCTCACCCAGGCGGTGTGCGACGAACGGCGTCGAATCCATCTTTCTTTCGACGGTCCTTAGTCTCTGTAAGGCGCGGCTGTAGTTGTTGGGCATTGACGCATCTTCATCGCGCCATGGCAGCCCAACTTCATAGTGATCACCGAGCTTCTTCATCGTGTTCTGAACCACGTCGATCGCCTTCTGGTCCTCCGGTCTGACTTTCTTCGCTAGAGAGACTCCTAGAGCATCGATACTGTAGTGCGACTTAATCAACTCTTCCACACGACGTACATCATCTGTCTGCTTTCCTGCAGACACGTCGTACATATGAAGCACTATTTCTTCTCCTCGTTGCTCTAGCGTGGCGCGTGGTGCAGTGCCGTGGATCACCCATCCCAGCTGGGTGGAGGAAGCCGCGGGTTCGTTCTTTCGGCCCATGCGTAGCTCGCGTGTAACTATTAGGTGCCAGTTGTCGGCGCCTATCAGAACTTTCGGCACAGCTTCTCCGTAACAGGCGTCCTTACTTATGTCGCGGAGATGTGGATAATTACTTAGAGTCGATCTATCCACCGCCTGTCTATGAAGCTGCAAGTTCCTCATCGTACGTGCGCGCAGCTGCTGAAATTCACCATTGCGGCCGCGTATCTGTAGTGTAACCGCTTCGCTTAGTTCTTCGCGTCGCTCTGAGGCCACACCTTGTATACGTAGAGTAGATACCGGTCCAGCCACGTGTAGACGGCGTGTTATTTCATCGTCGACGAGCGACACGGTCGAACCCTCATCTAATAGGGCGAACGTAGATATTTGTCCGCCGGGTCCTTTTAGTACCACGGGACAAACTTTCAACAATACACGCTGCGGCTGGCTTTCCGCTGAGACGGCCATCACGGCTTCACGTGGTCGTTCATTCTCGTCGTCGGGCGTGAGTGGCTCTTCACTCTGCGATGCTTCTGTCACGTTTCGGTCCACGTGGAGCAACACGTGGTGTGGGCGACTGCAGGTCCCCTGACCGCACCGTTTCGCCTTGCAGTGCTCGCGACGATGGCGCCTCGAGATACAATTGAAGCACACTTTGTTGGCGCGGGCCCAGTCCCATCGTTTGTCAGAATTCAACTTCAGGAACTTCGCACACTTAGGCACTTCATGTTCGCCGCCACAACACAAACACTCTTTCTTTATTTCTTCCCGCTGTCCCGACGTCGCGTACACTATTTCGCGACCCGACTTTCGTTTCGCGTCGCTCATGGTCATGCTTCGCGTTTCTCTCTTCGGGGCATGTGCGGGCGTCGTGTTTGTGTAGGCGTACCTCATTGCTCGGTCGGCCTCTCGCATCAGGAACCGGGACAACACTATCACTTCCGGTTCACGTGTTGATTCTACGGCTTCAGAGGCGTAGTCGCACCATCTTGATTTTAAGTGCGGGCTTAACTTTTCTATAACTTCCCGCACTAACATCGGGTTCCAAATATACCCGCGGGTATCCATTTTGGTCAACACGCACACTATGTTTTGTAACTTCACTGCGAACGAATTCAAATCCTTGGCCGCGCTCGTGGGTCGAGGTAATTTCTTAAGATCGTCCCACGCTCGATCCATGAGTATCTCCGGCCTCCCGTAGTATTGTTCCAGCGTGTCCATTATTACCTGCGGGTCGGACGCGGTGTACAGGAGTGCCGACACTGCATCTCTCGCTTCTCCCTTTATGCAGTTGCGCAGCCTCGCTAGATTCTCAATCGCAGTGAATCTACACAGTTGTGCAGAGTCGACGTACGCCGCCTTGAATGGCAACCACTCAGTAGCCGCCCCCGTAAATGTGGGCAGCTCAATCGCTTGACGTGGCGGCGTCCGCACGTGGCATATTCTCTCCAACGTGTCGGCCAATTGTTCCATTACTCTTTGTTCTCGTCTTAGAGGCGACCGAGAGGTCGATCTTTGTCTCTTTCGGTCCCTTTTCGACGGGACGGCGTCGACACGTGCGGCAGGTTCAACGTCGTTTTCGGATTCCGGGGCGGCGGCGGCACGGATGGTGATCGGACGCGGTGACAGTTCCTCATTTAGCCGATCCGCGTCTGTGGGGTGACTTCGGTCCATACTTTGAAGCCACTCATCCATCCTGTCTTCGCTCATGTGTACTGAGCCCGCCTCTCGGGCCTCGGCTTCCGCTTCGATCGTCGAAATTTCCAATTCTAATTATTTAGTAACGAGCGCCTTTTCGATTTCAAGCTGCTCGTTCCTAATCGCGGCGATCCTTTTCTGCGCCTCGTACTCTGCCTTCTTCACTCGTGCCACGTCACTATTGTTTGATCTACGGGAACGTGTCATACTTCCTGTATCCCGTACATCACGTGTAGCTATCATCGTTCTAGCCGAGTCCTGTAGCTTCGATGTGTTCGTCAGACGGCTTGTCGTCGATGGCGTGGCAATCGATTCACTGTAGCTGGACCCCGTCGCGGTGACTCTTCTCTCAGGTAGCTGAAGGGGCAGCGCGTAGGACGCGCTATGCCTCCTATTCGGCGCAACACTCCCCGCTGCAGGGGTGGCGGGGGCTACGGACGTAGGCGCGGGTGCGGCCCCAACCACGTGCGCGCCTCTGACCACGTGCGCGCCTCCAACCACGTGCTCGCCTCTGAACACGTGTTCGCCTCCAACCACGTGCTCGCCTCCAACCACGTGTTCGGCCCCAGCCACGTGCTCGCCTCTGACCACGTGTTCGGCCCCAGCCACGTGCGCGCCACGTGGGTTGCGCGGAAACGCGGACGCGACGGTCGACGGCGACCTAGGCGAATCTTCAGACACGTGGTGTTGCCGGCTATCGTAGCCTGCTCCTGACCATTCCTCCCGGGTGGTGACGCGGCTTGACTCCGACTTTTCTTCCCGAGCGGTAACACTCCTAGTTTTCATTTTCGATTTTCGATGGCTTCTTGCTGGATACTTCCTTGTAATCTTGATCCGGCTTCCGAAGGACCAAACTGTTGAGGTGGACTGTATAATTATTTATGTTTAATGAAAGTATAGAAGTGTCTCACATGGTTTAATTCGCGGTACAACTAGTACCGCAGTCCCAGGCGGCTTGCTGCGGTGGTGAACGAGTGACGAAAAAGCCCAGAAGCTTTTTTTTTTTTTTTTTTTTTTTTTGATATGGCATCTCGTAGTTGACCTTGAGAGGCCGTGACTACTTAACCGGACTTTCCTGTGGATGCCTTAAGTGAATTTAAAGCCTCCAGCCAGGGCTACTAAAAACTAAGCGACTACGCACTAAGGGCACCCCCTGCGGGGTACGGACCTCGGCTTAGGGCGTCGCTGGAGTGAACAGCAAGGGACGGCTGGATCGAATTTTTATTTTTATTTCGGTTTGATGACCGCGGCGTTTCCTAGACTAGCTCTGAGAAGAAACGGCCGAAACAAACTCAGAGGTCGTAGTCGGGAGTTTATATTTACTGGCTCAGCTGCGGCGCGGGCTGGCCTTCATCGGACGAGGGACGGGGGAGGGGGCTGTTACGTTGAACGCGTCGCGATGGACCTCGGCGGCGAGGTCGGTGGGTCGGTCTAGCTCTGTGTGTTGTGCTGGTGGCCCTATTTGCCTCTTGGAGGAGCGTTATTGGGTCATCTGGGTCTGTGAGAGCATGCCTTGGGCGGCGAAGCTTGGAGATGGTGGAGGGGGTGTAATTAGCAGCCGCTACTATTAGGGGATTGCGGTGCTTGGAGGCAGTGTCAAAGAAGCGTTTGGAGAGACGCTTCATGAACTGCTGAATGGTGGGGATTTTGAGATCTAGGTGGAGGATCTCATTACGGACGAACCAAGGGGCGTTTGTGGCTTTACGCAAGAAACGGTTTTGGACTACTTGCATCCTATGGATATGACGCGGCTTGGCGTGTGCGAAGACAGGACAAGCGTATGTCATAATCGGGCGTATGCACGCTGTGTACAAGCGCATTTTGCACTTGAGCGACAGTTTGCTACGCGGGTTGAGGACGGGGTGGAGTCGACCCAGAGCGTAGGCGGCACGTGAGCGGACCGCCTTAATGTGCTCTGAGAAGTTGAGGTTGCGGTCGAGGATCACACCGAGGTATTTGGCTTGCTTCCCCCAGGGGATCAGCTCGCCAGACATGGTGATGGGTCGTGGGGTGGGGACGTTTAGTCGCGGCTTTGTGTGGAGTACCGCTTGACTTTTTTGGGGGTTAACTTCGATCCTCCATTTCTTGAACCAGTCAGCCAGTTTGTTGACTGCGGTTTGGAGATGGTGTCGAATTCGGTCAGGGCTGAGTCCCGAGCAGTAGATGGCGGTGTCGTCTGCGAACAGAGCGACTTGGGCCTTACCACCTTTCGGGATATCGCTTGTGTACAGCGTGAAAATAAGGGGGGCTAGCACGGAGCCCTGGGGAACACCTGCACGGATGGGGCGGGGGGAGGAGTGTGCTCCTTCGATTTTGTAGCGGAAGGTGCGGTTTGACAGGAAGTCCCGTAAGATGAGAACGAGACGGTCGGGCACTCCGAGTTTGTACAGCTTATAGATTAAGCCGTTGTGCCAGACTTTGTCAAACGCTTTCGCTATATCGAAGTAGACTACGCCTGTGTACATCCCACGCATGAACCCTGCGTGGATATGTTCAGTGATGCGTAGAATTTGTTGTGGACAAGAGTGTTGGGATCGGAACCCGAACTGCTCGTTTGGTATGAGGCCCTTGTTCTCGGCATAAGCTCTGAGACGCTTATAAATAAGCCTCTCGTAGATCTTGCCGAGAACTTTCAGCAAGCTGATGGGACGGTAACTGTTGGGATTGGCTTTAGGCTTGCCGGGCTTGGGAATGCCAATCACTGTGGCTTCTTTCCACGTTTGTGGGAAAATGTTGTTCCCCATTGCACCATTGAAGATGGTGGTCAAGAGGAGGACTAGGTGGGCTGGGAAGAGACGGACCACTCTATTGGTGATGCCGTCTGATCCGGGCGCTTTTTTGGGTTGAAGGCCTTTGATGATGTCCTGTACTTCATCTGGAGTGATGGGGGGCAGGGGGTCATCCGGGTCGTCAACGGGCGGGAGGGAGGTCCTACGTTCAACTTCAGCGTCGACCTCTAGGAGGTGGGCTTGGTCTACTGGTAGGAGGCTGGGGGAGCACTGGGCTTCGAGGCTGGAGGCAAGGCATTCAGCCTTTTCATCGTCATCGAAGGCGATGGTATTGTCGGGGCGAACCAGAGGAGGCATGGTGACAACTTCTTTGGATTTTAACTTCCTCTGAAGTTCCCAGAAGGCTAGGTGGGTGGGCTCTAACTCGTCCAGCATCTTATCCCAGCCGGCTTCACGCCACTCCGATATGCGTCTTTTTACAGTTCTCTGTAAATAGCGCATATGGGCTTTGTTGGCCGCGCAGGGGAAGCTGCTGTAGGCACGGACAGCCGCGTTCTTCTCGGTCAGGAGTTCACGCAAGTCAGTGGGAAGTTTCCAGCGACAGTCTTCTGTCGCTGTTACCTCCCTTGAACATTCGTTCAGGACTGACTGTACGTGATCCGTGAACGAGTCGATCGCGGTCGTCGTGTCCGCGATAGAGTCCAGGCGTGCAGGTATGGAGTCCAGGTGGGGGGATGTGGAGGATTTCAGCCGATCGCTTACTTTCCTCCAGTCCGTTACCACCTTCGTAAGGGGTTCTTGACCTGGGTCAGAGAGGCCAGTGCGGGGAGCCAGTCTGATAACGACTGGTCGATGATCGGACGATAGCTCTGGTAGCGCTTCTATAGAGTCTAACCGTAGGTTGACGTTCTTTAGGAGCGCCACGTCGAGGACGTCCGGGGTGTGATCGGGGTCGTAGGGGAAATGGGTGGGGGTCATAGGTCCCACGACGTCGAAGTTCATTCGGGTAGAGAGGTCAAACAAGAGTCTGCCTCTGGAGTTGATCCTGGTGCTATTCCAGGCGGTGTGTTTGGCGTTGAGGTCGCCCGCTATTATCACGGAGTCGCTCAACCCCAGAAGTAGGGCGATGTCGTCTGCTAAGAGTTGATGATTCTCTGCAGAGGAACTGGGAGGGAGGTAGGCCGACACTAATGTGATAGGTTGGTGGCCTGTCATGCCGAGGCGGCACATTGACACTTCGAGTCGTGAGAGGGGTGGGGGGTCCATTGGGATGCAATGTAGAGCCCTTTTGAAATAAATAAGGGTACCGCCTTTGTGACAACGCAACCTGTCGTTGCGAACTACGCGGTAGTTCGCGATCAGAGGTGTGCGGTGGCTAGGCTTGAGGAAGGTCTCTTGGGCGAGGAAGATATCTATCTGGTGCTCACGAAGGAATGTTGAGATCTCTAATTTCTGATCTCTAATGCCGTCGGCATTGAAGTGCACCAGTTTCAGGGATCAGCCCAGAAGCGGCAAACCGCCGATCTTTATACATGGCCCTTAGGGGGCGTAACAGGTAGCGCCGTGGGGATGGGGTGTGTCTGACTTTCGTCTCTTTCTATTCCACTTCCCTTTCCACGACGCCTTACATTCTTATCTTACTGGCTAGGTACATCCTATAATAAATCCTATGTCCTATTTAATACATATCTATAACTAAGCACTCATGTCCTACTTAAATCTAACACTTGAGTCTTGTCATAGTACACTTAATCAGTTATTCGTCTATCATAGTCACTAGTTCACTTTCACTATCACTATTTGTCTTAACACAGCGATGTCGTCCGTAACAATATTGTTATACTCTTTGTTTGGCGCCCAGTCGGTGACTCGGCAATGAGCCAGTGTTGCAAGCGCACGAAATTATAGATTATACAAAAAAAAAAAAAAAACATAAACATAGTAATTTTTACTTATAATAAGTTTTTAGAAGATCAATTAAATAGTAACAATAACATCATATGGTCTCAAACGATTTTTACGTTCCCATCAATGTTGTTAGTCCTTTGGTCTTTGAGAAGATATTATTATTAGCCTGTGATGTCACAGCGCTTCTCCTGTGGAATATCAAATTACTGCGATCCCCAACCCGCCTGCCAAGCGTAGGGATTGTGGCAAACCCCCCCTAAAGCAATGAAAGCCTTGGGGGAGGCCATTGTCCAGCAGTAGACCTCTGTAGGCTGAAAAAAAAAGATGTCACACTGTACGAAAAGTTCTCTCCTCTTTTCTTCTCCGTTCAAAACTGCTGTTGACCATTTTTTGTTGAAGAAGTCATTCAAGAGCATTTGAGACAACAACAGTAGATTAGTAGCCAAGGGCTGTAAGGCATCAATTGGCTAATAGTTCGAGGGTGCAATTGATACTTACACCTGAGCTAACTACTCTGCTTTACATCTCGATTATGAGGTAAGTAGAAAAAAAAACCGGCATTACAAGAATAAAACATTTTAGAACTTTCAGGCAAAATATTCTTAATTGCTGCATCAGTTCCCATTTTCATTGAATCGGGAGTGCAGCTTATACCTTCATCACCTGCAAAACTCATGCTTTTTCCCTAATTAGCACGTAATTATAAAAAAACCCCAAAAACAAACAATATTTAAAGTAAAAGTTTTCTATCCCACCTTTTTTCATCTTTTTTTTTATTATTTTTTCAAGAACTTAATTGAGCTTCGCCGTTCGATATTTAAAATTGATGACTATTATACTCATACGAAGAAAAGGCTGAATTGCGAAGCGACCTCTTTTGTCATTGGGCTGAATGCATGATGTCTGTTGCCAGTATGATGATTAAGACATTAGATGTACGCGAACTTTCAGAAAGAGTGAAGTTCTTTTTTTTTTTAATTACTTATCGTCCTAGGGCTTTTCTTGCTACATTATTACCCTAGGGCGCTAATTGGACACTTAAAAGCCCCATTTAGGGGTAATACCGACCTACTTACCGAATATGAGAGATGTAAAAGTATTTAATAGGGTAATAAAATAATTCCAGTTTACACGAATATAATTTTGCTTATATTTTTCACAGATGGCGAGGACAAAGCATCAGCTTTTCTATCCATAGAGCGAGAGAAAGTATTCTGTACTGGTAAAATTATAAACACGTTAGAGATGATACATTCAGAGATAGCACGGCTCACAACTGTCATGGCCGACATTAAAGATTATTTAGTAGCAAATTATAGACAAATAAGTGTAACTTAAATAAGGTTACTAAACATTTTTATTTACATTTAAACTTTATAATTGCTTGATAAAATATGTGATATTTTTTATTTTTTTATATATATATAAATAACGATTCGATTTTTTGTTGTTCTATTGTAATTACTCGTTTTAAACGTAGCTTCTATTCTACTGCACTCTGCGGTAAGTATAATTAGAAATTGATAGCGACTGTATGTGGTAGCAGTAAGGGTGAGTTTTGTATCTCAAGTCTCACTAAAGGCTCATTTACACGCTGTAAGTAACAAGTGATTAGTATTAAGTGCGAAGTGCAGATGCTAAGTGAAATGATTAGAATGCCGCTCTATTTTTGCTCTTAAGTAGCTTCCCCCGCCCACCCGCGGGCGGCGGAAACCCCGCACTCGCAACGTCGCCCGTCCTAAACACCGTGTAAACAGTTTTGCTTTGACAAGTGCATAGCATACATACTTTGGACTTAATAAGAATCGCTAAACACAGTCTGAACTATTACTTAACACTTGACACTTAACATTATCAACTAATCGCTTCACAATTGCACTTGCTACTTATCAGCGTGTAAATGAGCCTTTAGACACAGTTGATCGTAAAATATAATCTACTCAAATAAGCTGCAAAATTTTCAGATTCACACCATTGTTCGTTTGTGAAACCGAATTATCATTTTGTTAACTTGACCTATGAACAATTAAACAGTATTAGGCAAACCACTATTTATTTGAATGAACAATTTAAAATAATTTTCAAGTTCAATAACAAACAGAATGTTGTAGTTAATAAAGCTCAAATTCCATTGCAGTCAAAAACTGTTATAACCTTTTTGTTCCAAATTGTCTTTAAAATCGACAACATTTCAATAAAGCGATGGAATGTAAATAATTTGAGATTATGGCCACTGCTGCTTTTTTCTTTGCCCTTTGGGCAGAACAAGGAGCGTATTACAGGACCTTAGTCAAGATTTAAGCATTACTTTAAACTAGTTTCAACCAATCAAATAGCTTCAAACGAGATTTAAGTAAAGCTTGAGTTTTGAGTGAGGTTCTCTAATAAGGACCTAAGATCTTAGACCATACCGCCTCGTCATCAGTATTATGTGATAGATAGAGTCTACTATTGCATAGTGGTTATAAACTTTCCTTTTATATATAAAGTGTAAAGTGCTATGTATTTTTGTGAAATAAATACTTATTATTATTATATTATTCCCAAAACCAAGGTCAACCGATTGTCAAATTGTGACTGATTGTCAATTCGTTAACGACGACAATTCGTTAGCGAATTGACAATAGGGATGTAACCAAGATATGAAAATCAAAAAAATAATTAGTCCGTCTTATAGATAGTAAAAAAAATTAAGAACCTATTTTTTATTTTGTTTTGCGACATCTGCAAATCAATATATCTTACTAAGACGACGGTATTATTATGAGCGAATAGTAACGCGACCGCGTGCCGTGTGCCTTGTCCCTTTCGCCCGCACATGTATTGCCTACCGCACTTGTATTATTTTACCTCCTTTTGCGAAATAATATATATTTTTAGGGGGATTTTTTTAAGTTTAGCCCGGCTTTGTAGGCATTAGTAGAATCAGTTATCGATACCTAACAATACCTTCACGGATCGGACAGGATTTTCTTTACATATTGTATTTTACATAAATATAAAAATAAATTATTGAAAACAAAATCCAAAATATAAAGTAGATAACATTACTATCTAATGTATCCTATGCCAACATAATCTCATGTGCATACGTAACAAGTAAGTACTAATGTGTCATCTCATTATCATAATGTATTGTATTCTTAGACTGAATAATATTAGCTAAGTGTACCTAATTGTATAGTATGTATGCTGTAGGAACTCTAAATATAAATAACAAATTTGATTCAGTTCCGATACTAAAAGTTGTTTTGAATTATAAATGCATGTATTGTATTCCGTACCTACCTACAACACGAGTTAAATGCTCCATCAGTATGTTTCCACATTAACATCGTCAGTATGTAATACATAAATAAAGTATCGAAAATTCGTGAAAACATACCATTTTAAATTTAACCCATTATATTTCGATATCTATGGCAAATAAACAAATCTTGTATTACTATCAAACTTGCATAATTATGGTGATCACACCTTGTTTAATCAAATGATCTTTCCCGCTCGGGGCAGAGCCGAAGGGCGCATCAGACTTACTAACTGAAACTCATCCGTGGTCCTTCACTTGCCTGTGCCTTCCAGGGGAACTCCTTCGACCTACTCGCGGCCCTGGCAGATGATGATCACAACTTACGTCAATACTTCTCTCGGTGGTAGGCCATAACATCGGCCGCCGGCAGAAGTTACCACCCACCAGACAAAGCCTTGCCGCTGTAATGTTTTGTATGTAGTTTGTATTACGAAAAAATAAAGCTGTCATGTTGTGTCACTCATGCTTTCCACATATTTTTCATTGGCGACGAGGATTTTAATTATTTTAGGGAGATATCCACGTGAAAATGTCTATTGGAAAGGTCTCGGAGTTCAAAGTGAGTGATGGTAACTGGGCCACGTACATAGAAAGGCTGGAAAGTTATTTTGTGGTAAATAATGTGTCGGTAGAAATGAGACTGCCGACATTGATAGCGGCTATGGGGGACGAGGCTTATGAGTTACTGAGCAACTTGACCAGCCCGGTGAAGCCTAATCGGAAAACATACGCGGAAGTGGTACAAATCTTAAGAGATCACTTGCAACCAGAACCGTCTGAAGTTGCGGAACGGTACAGGTTCCGTCAACGTAGACAGTGTGGCGGTGAAGCCATTCATAATTATGTCTCTAAGCTTAAAAAGTTGTCGAAAAATTGCGGCTTTGGCATTTCGTTAGAAGAAAATTTACGCGATCAGTTTGTTTGCGGTCTGCGGTCGGAGATAATAAGGCAGCGGCTTTTCGCTGAAGAAAATTTGAGTTTTGCGAGGGCAGTTAAAATAGCACACATGTTGGAAGCTGCGGAACGGGATGCGGCGATCGTGGAACATCCAGGGCCCGGAGAGTATGATAATGGCGGAAGTACGAGCGCATCTACGCCAGTACACGCGGTCAACTCGGGGCGGGGGCGAAGCAACCGCGGCGGGGGCGGACTGCCCCTCGAAACATGCCCGCAGCGGAACTATACCTTACAGTGTGAAGCATGTGGTGGTGATCACATCAAGGATGATTGTCGCTACAAAAAGTTTATTTGCGGTCGCTGTAGACGACGTGGTCACCTGCGACGTGTTTGTCCTCTACGAGCTGGGAGTTACAGGTCCGGCAATAATACGGTTGCTCACGTCCAGATGGAGGGCCGTGGGCCGAACTTGTCGGAAAACAGCGCTCTATCAGAGCTTTTAGGGGAGGACGAACCTCCGTCTTCGGACGAGGACACTTGGACAGCGGAGGAACCGGTACACAAACTGTCATTAAATGGGTATAAACCGGTGAGTTTACACGTTTTGGTCGATGGAAAGGATTTGTGGCATTTGTACAATGCAAATGCCACACGTGTTCGCTATTGTGGCGTTTGTACAATGCTACAGATTTGTCGATGGAAATCGATACTGGATCGTTAGTTTCGTGTATTAGTAAACAAACGTATCAAAGGTTATTTTCGCATCTTCCGATTGAAAGTCATCAATGATTTTTAAATTCTATGACGGTTCACAAGTATTACCTTTAGGAACAATAAAACCTGTAGTTAAGTATAGGAATATAGAAAAGAATTTAGATTTATTTATTTTGACAGGTGGAACCACCTCGTTATTAGGCCGACAATGGTTGTCTGAACTAAAAATTATAATTCCTGTTTTTCATAATTTTGTTTCTCCCAATAGAGTTCACGGTCAAGATAAATTAAAGGAATTATTTGACAGATATAAAGACTTGTTTACGGAGGGACTGGGTCGATTCAAAGGAGGCAAGGCACGGCTGCGTGTGCGGGAGGGAGCGACACCTGTGTTCTGGCGCGCTCGACCCTTGCCGTACGCGCTACGGGACCGCGTCGAAGCTGAACAGGACGGAATGTTGCGTGACGGCGTCATCGAGCCCATCGACAGTGCTGACTGGGCTACTCCGCTCGTACCGGTGCGTAAGGCTGATGGTGGACTCCGTATTTGCGCAGACTATAAAGTTACTTTGAACCCAGTTCTGATTGTAGATAAGTATCCGTTACCACGTATCGAGGACTTATTAGTCAAGTTAAACGGTGCGTCCATTTTCTCAAAAATCGATTTATCACAGGCTTATAACCAAATTGAGTTAGATGATCCCGATAATCTGAGAGTAATTAACACTCACAAGGGGTTATTTAAATATAAAAGGTTAGTTTTTGGTCTAGCTTCGAGCCCTGGAATTTTTCAAAGAATTATGTCCAATCTTTTAAATGATATTCCTAATGTGGAAGTTTTTCTTGACGATGTCATTATAGGAACGAAAGGAGGGAATATTGCTGACCATCTTAATATTTTAGAACGGGTTTTTCATCGTTTGCATTCTAATGGAATGAAACTCAAACCAAATAAATGTTTTTTTTTAACTAACGAAGTAAAGTATTTGGGTTATGTTATATCTTCCGACGGAATTAAGGTCGACCCAGAAAAAGTGGAGGGCATAGTTAAAATACCACAACCCACCAATATTTCAGAGCTGAGGGCTTTCTTAGGAACGATTAATTTCTATGCGAAATTTGTTAACCGTTTAAGCACTATTCTCGCGCCTTTATATCGATTACTTAAGAAAGGAGTCGTTTGGGAATGGGATACCAACTGTGAAACTGCTTTTAAAAAAGTAAAATCATTACTCGTTAGTGCTGAAGTGCTCGCTCATTATGATCCAGATAAGACCTTAATCTTAACATGTGACGCAAGTTCTAAGGGTATAGGTGGAGTACTTAGTCAGCTGGAACCAGTGGCGGCATCGCCCGGTTGCGTACTCGAGCGTCCCGTTGTTTATGTCTCGAGAGCGCTTTCGAGCGCCGAACAACACTATTCGCAGATCGAACGGGAAGCACTAGCTATTGTTTTCAGCTTAGAAAAATTACACCAGTATGTGTACGGTAGGCGATTTCTTCTACGTACAGATCATAAACCTCTGGTAACGATTTTTGGACCGAAACAAGGTATACCTTCTATGGTAGCGAGCCGTCTCCAAAGATGGGCCATTAAGTTATCCGCTTATACTTATGATATTCAGTTTGTTAGGTCAGAGGCGAATGGAGCAGATGGGTTATCACGATTACCAGCACAGACAGCACTAGTCTCTCCTACTAATAATTATTGTTGTAAAATACCAGATCAAACATTTTTACATTTCGCACAAAATGCATTATTGTTAGATTACAATGAATTAAAAAAGCAAACTCAGCGAGACCCTTTGTTAAGTAGAATTTTGAGTTATTTGCGAAACGAGTGGCCAGTGACGTCAGAGATCCCTGCACTTCAACCGTATCATAACCGAAAACGCGAATTGTATGAAGAGCTCGGTTGTGTTCTTTGGGGCTATAGGTTAGTAATACCGGACGCATGTAGGTCAAAGGTACTATCAGAATTACACGAAGCGCACATGGGAATCGTTAAAACGAAGTCGTTTGCTCGTAGCTATGTTTGGTGGCCGGGTATTGATGAAGCGATCGAATCGATGTGCAGGGCATGTACCGTTTGCGCGGCTGAAAGCGATGACCCGCCACGGCACATACCGTGCCCTTGGCCTTGGCCGGAAAAACCGTGGGCTCGAGTAGGTACATGTTGATTTTTTGGGTCCGATAGCCGGTAAAATATACCTTGTAGTAGTTGATGCTAGGACTAAGTGGATTGAAGTTAGTCAGGTGCCCAGCACAGCTGCTACCCACACAATTATCAGACTAAGTGATATTTTCGCTCGTTTCGGACTACCGAAACAGTTAGTATCTGATAATGGACCACCTTTTACCAGTGTCGAATTTTCAAAGTTCATGGAAAGTAATGGCATTAGTCATTTGTTCTCCCCTTCTTACCACCCCGCCTCCAATGGCGCTGCAGAAAATGCAGTACGTTTAGTTAAGCGAACAATTAAGAAGGCAATTAGAGGCAACTTAGACATTTTATTGTTTTTAAATAATTTTCTTCTACACTACAGAAACACAGAGCATTGCACAACAGGGGAAACGCCTGCTTCGCTTATGTTTGGCCGTAAACTCCGTACGAAACTTGATTGTTTGAGACCCAATAGAGAAACAAAGGTTAAAAACGCTCAAACACGACAGCAGGAATCGAGGGGTAGCGTTACTCGGAGCTTAGATGAAGGGGGAGAAGTCTGGGTTCGACAATATAGAGGTAGCAATAAGTGGGAACCTGGCAGGATTGTTGAGAGAATGGGTGTTACAGATTACAGAGTTCTCGATGCGTCAGGTAGGGAAATACACAAACATGTAGATCAGCTTAAGCGCAGGCGGAGTTCTTTGATCTGTCCTTCCACTAGTGCGAATCTGGCAGAAGAATCAGAAAGAGTTTCAACTCATGGTTCCTACGGAAGCATTCCGAGCCGTCCGCCACTCCTCAGCCCGGCACGTCTGAGCCCCGTTAAAGCGAGTGATGTACTAGCCGACGATCAGTTCCAAGATTGCGTTGAATCTCCTCTTGCTTTGCCCACCGAATCGTCTCAGTCTCAGTCTCGCCCGGTGCGTAGTTGTCGCCTTAATAATCCACCTAATTATAAAATATGAGCTTTTATATTGTAAACCTACCTATCTTTTAAGCAACGTCTCTGGCGTTGTTAATAAGTAATAATGCCGAAATTCTGTTTTGTTTAAATTAAATACATGTGTAATGATTAAGGGTGGAGGTATTGTAATGTTTTGTATGTAGTTTGTATTACGAAAAAATAAAGCTGTCATGTTGTGTCACTCATGCTTTCCACATATTTTTCAGCCGCCAAGCGATTTGTCGTGTTCCGGCATGATGTCTGGTGAAGCCGTACGGAGGACGGGTCTGAGCAGTTGTGTTGCGATGTGTGTCGGGTGCGATGCGCCTAATATTGTTGTGTTGGGAGTTTGGTCGTGGAGGGTCTTCAGATCAATCTCCCTTTGGCGCAGCATCGTTGGTCGTGTTGTTGGGTTGGTTGCACCACCTCACTCAACTTCCGTCTTCCTTCCTATTCGCTCAGTTTTTCTGAGTGAATAGGCTCTTAATAAACTTGCGCGCTTTACCATCAACGATCGCATCACTGCTTACCATCTGGCGGGATTGCGGTCAAGCGCTAGTTTATAATTATTAAAAAAAAATACTAAATAGCTAAATTATTGCGACCAACCCGGAAGTGATGCTCGGTCCGCTCTCTCGGCTCGCGTGCTTCAGTTCTAACTCAGTACATAATGTATGTCCACTCATTTGTGGCGGTACCCTAGCTTTGTTACTGCTACCAATTAGGCTACCGCAAATACCGACAAACTGGGGCAGTGGTGAATCGTGGGTGATGGACGGCGCCTGGGCCGGAAGGCAATTTTGACTGCCTCTAAATTTGGTATTTCAATTTAATGTATATTTTATATTACCTACTTATTAGCAAGAACAGTCATAATTATTTTACATTCTACAAGTCAGATTTTAAATAAAAAGTTTCTAAGTTTCACAAATTTTATAGGCTGCCACCCGCCCCCACTACGCTACTCCACAGTATTAGCATTATTTCCGGCGATAAAACCCGGCAGATTGTGAAGCCTGTCGGTAAGTGCAGAATCGTTCATAGTTCGACGGTTTGACATGAATAGAATATAAGTTAATTTTTAATCCTTCTCACACGAAACGATCATTGTACGGACGACAGCAGGTCAAGCTACCCGAGACTGACAAATTAACCCAACCTTGAGAGCCTTAACGCTTTAGAGATATAGCTGAAAATCGAATAAAGAAATCTGACAAGATTGTAGTAGCTTGAGGTGCTGTCGTCTGTACTGAATGGTACGAAGTTACTCTTGTGACGTCAGATTGCAAAACTGCGTTGCTATCTGTGTCTAGCATACACTTTAAAACGCTTATTACAATAGTTTTGTTTATCACAAAGCGACGCACGTTTTACTTGTGGTAATCAAGGGTACGACCGATTCAATAGACGTTTTCATTGATAAGTTTAAGGGTGCGCACTCACCGGGAGCAGTTGACTGTTGATAACTGTACAACTGATGTAAGTATTTTGTATAAATGTCACGTAAAAAAATGTTGGTGCAGTGATCTGTCAATACCATTGTAACCATTTCACCTTGAACACAGCAAAGCAAGCTGCAACAGCAGCAGTAAAGCTATCATTCCAAATAATCCAAGAGATCGACACTATCTAAACAATACACCTAACTTAATTGACATACCGTGATTTTTTCACCAATCGACCGGCAGATGAAATAATGACGCCGATTCTGTTGTTCACAAACTAAACTAATTTTAAGTTCATCTTTTTCTTTCCATTTCGTTAAGAAAAGGATGGAATATTACATTTTATTTTAAAATCCTGTCAAATTAAGATACTCCATAGACAATGGCGCCGATTCTGTTGTTCACAAACTAAACTAATTAAATAAATTAAGTTAAGTGCATCTTTTTCTTTCCATTTCTATAAGAAAAGGACAGAAGATAAAATTTTAGTTCAGACCTGTCAAATTAGTGCACTCTTGACGTAAACTGGCGTATTTTTAGTCGTCATGTTTATAATCGCGTCTAAACTGTCTATGGAATATCGTATTTTGACAGGATTAAATTAAAATGTTATCATCTATCCTTTTCTTAGCGAAATGGAAAGAAAAGGATGCACATAGCTTAAAATTAGTTTAGTTAGTGAATAACAGAATCGGCGCCAATTTAGACGCGATTATAAACATGGCGACTGAAAATACTAATTTGACAGTTCTAAACTGACATTTTATCTTTTGTCCTTTTCTTACTGAAATAGAAAGGAAAAGATGTACTTAACTTAAATTTAAATTAGTTTGTGAAGAAGGGAATCGGGCCAAACCACACTTCACGCTCATCTCAACAACGTTTCGCGATAAGATTTTTACGTAATAGCACTAGTTTTTGTATAATCAGACAACACTAATACCCGATGAATAGAATAGAATACTCTTTATATATAATGTACATATTATACAATATTTGAATGATAATAAATGTTAGGTATACCTACACATGACCAAATAAAATATTAAATTTTACATAATCATCATAGTGGCAATACTAATGAATTTTGAAATATGTAATCTTTTTTTCCGCGAATTAATTTCAACTTCCCCAAAATTTGGTAATTTTTCAAAAAGTGTCAACACCATTTGCAGCGGAGCGAATAGCGATGCGACCACGTGCCGTCTGCCCTGCTCCCCGTCACCCGCGCAAGTATGTCTACGTGTTGCCTACCGCGCATGCATTAAGTTACCTCGCTTTTTCGAAATAATATTTATTTTTAGGGGGATTTTTTTTTTAAGTTTAGCCCGGCTTTGAAGGCATTATTAGAATCAGTTAACGACACCTAACAATACCTTCACGGATCGGACAGGGTTTTCTTTACATATTGTATAAATAAGAGAACATAAATATGAACCCTTTACAAAAAGTGACAATGGGCGGTCTTATCGCTAAGAGCGATCTTTCACAGACAATCTTTGGATGGAATACTAAGGGTAAGGGGAGATAAATAATGTAGGTAGTTTACAGTGTGCTATTTATATAGATTATACAATAAATCCTTACTAATAATATTATAAATGGGAAAGTGAGTTTGTTTGTTTGTTCCGCTTTCACGCCGTAACTACTGGACCGATTGTTTTGAAATTTTGCTGACGTAAAGTTAGAAGTCTGGATTAAATAATAGGGTACTTTTTATCCCGGAAAAATTTTATATTCGCGAGGGAAATCTAAAAAGCGCAATATAACCGAACTCCACGCGGGCTAATCTGCGTGCGGAAAGCTAAAAGCATAAAGCGTATTATACCGTATTAAATAAAGATATACACCTGCATAGTTGTTCTTCAAGCAGCTGCGTTCAAATTCTCAATTTTGAACCTAACCTTACTATAACTTTAGTTCCTAGATGCTATGGGAGTAGATAACTGCTAGTGACGAATACATTGCACACAGTTAGATTAGATATGGTTGGATTGTTAACAGGTTACATCCGGAGTTATATACAATGCCTACGTTCAGAAACAAGGAAAAAACTAGCATTTAAACTTGTGTTCGTATGTACCTACTTTTTTTTCTTTTTTGTTTAGTAATTGTAAACTAGTGCTTGACTGTAATCCCGCCTGATGGTAAGCAGTGATGCAATCCTTGATGGTAAAGCGCGCTAGTTTATTAAGCCTATTCACTTCAAAAACTTAGTGAATAGGAAGGAAAACGGCAGTTGTGCGAGGTGATGCAATGTTAAACCCAACAACACGATTAATGATGCTGCGCTAAAGGGAGATCCGGGAGATCCTCCACGACCAAACTCCCGACACAACACCATTTGGCGCATCGTACCCGGCACACATCGCAACACAACTATTCAGACCCGTCCTCCGTACCGCTTCACCGTAACTTCTGCCGGCAGCCGATATTATGGCCTACCAATGAGAATATTTTATAGGTAGGTACCTATGCCAATTGTAACCGTGAAGTTTTTCGCCGACTCTTCTCCATAATATACGACCAATTTAACCCGTGCACCTAGCATATGTCGTTTTAAAAGTGCCCATGTTGGTTTAATGTATCGTAATCGTCTTTGCGGTATGGAATAATAAAATGGGGAAATAGTACTGACTTCAATAGAGCATTTATTGCGCAAAAGAAATGTATACGAGCCATATACGGGATTTCATCCGAGGAATCCTGTAAACCAATATTTAAAAAGCTTGGTTGTATGTATGTATGTTTGTACAGAAATATAAAGATCTGTTCAAAACAGCGGAAGAAGTATGTTCACGAAGTCGGCGTGACCTACATAGACTAGGTCTAGATGATCTGCCTAGAAGTGCTAAATACAATAAAAACTGTGTGGCTATGTGTGTACGTATATTTAACAAATTACCAATTGCACTAAAAGAACTAAATGGCAGACTATTTAAAATTAAATTGTATAACTGGCTAAATGAAAACGTTTTTTATACTGTTAAGGAATTTTTGGACCACAAACTGTAACATTTTATCATAATTTTGCATGCTTAATTTTAAAGCAAAGCATGAGCTCATTTTATATTTAAACAGCTCTGTATACCATGTTTTTCGCAAAAAAAAAAAAAAATATTATTATTATTATATTAATTAATAAATAATTTGTTAGCAGTAACTGATGGAAGTCTCAAGTCGTGGTGGCCTAGTCGTTAAAACGCCTCTCAAGTATCAGTATGTTCGATTCCAGGTCAGGCAAGTACCAATGTAACTTCAATAAGTTATATGTACTTTCTAAGTATATTTTGGACACCAATGCCCGATTACAAGGTGAAGGAAAACATCTTGAGGAAACCTGGACTAAAAGTCTGAAATCGCCTACCCGCAATGAGCAAGCGTGGTGATTACGCTCAATCCTTCTCTGTGTGAGTGGAGACCTGTGCCCAGCAGTGGGACGACAAAAAAGGTGATAATGATGATGATGATGATGAACTGATGGACCAGTGGTTACGGTTGCGACTTACGAGCAGTAGATTCGAACACAGGCACTTTATTTTGTTTAATTGTGTAAATTATTTCATCCCCACTGCTTTTAAAATGCTGAAAGAAAACATTATGACGAAATTTCTTATGTTCTTGGACCTAGAACCATGAATTCGAAAACATGTGTCATGCACCAACCCGCACTGTGGCCGCATGTTGAAACACGGCCCGAACACCGACAGTAGGCCTAGTATGAGTTTTCATTACGAAACTCGATCGTCGATATCGAGCGCGTCTGACTCATCGATTGGCCCGCTTCAAGGGTGTAAGAACTCTCAACCAATGAGAGCGCCAAACGCGCTCGATATCGACGATCGAGTCTCGATATGAAAACTCATCAGGACGTGTCTGTGTCCCATCAGTAGTAAAAAGGCTATAGGCTCATTATGTTATGATTCTAGGAGTATCATCCGTCGATAGTGGAGTCCGAAGAGGCAGTTACCGACGGGCCGAGTCATGTCACCGCCGCGTCGCTCCATAGCGTGCCGATGCTCACTCGTCACAATATAATATACGTATCATCTTAGCTGCTGTGTCACGTCTATTTCAGCCTTTGGCCTAGTGCTTTTCTGTACTCAAGAAAGAAAAAAAAAAAACGTTTACTTGCGTTAAACAGGAGGCAAAAAAATGACAAAAAATTCAAAAGTTACATCATCGTCGAGAAAATTATATCGTAATTTTCTACGCCTCATGTTCTGGAACTAAGATAGTTATTTGTCATCAATAAGTATTGTTCTGATTAGTACTTAGACGTGAGTGTAGAATCTGGGTCGCAATGGTTGGAATTACGAGTAGAACCTCGTGCTCCCAGTCAGCGTCCACCTTAAGACGTATATCGTACACAAATACAAGCGAATTTCAGCCGTATCAGTGTTCAACGCGGGATCAAATAGTTCAAGTCATGATAATGTATGCCCAGGGATGTCGCAATGGTACCTACATTTAGTAGTAGTTCGCAAGCCATGTATCAATACAACGTGCCACGTTTTTAGTTATTAGGGCTAATCGAATAATTTATAATGAAGCATGTGATTTTTATTCTAGTTTTGTGCTTATTAAGGTGAGTTTTTGTTTAAGGTTTTATTTTTAAACTAGATAATTTTGTCCAAATATAAGGAGCCAAATAAAAAGTTATGTAGATACCTATGTCTTCTGTGTGACACATGGGTACAATATTGCCTGCTAGAATTTCATAAAAGTATCTAAAATAAATTGAGCGATAACAATACAAACTTAGATGCTCTGCTATGTCTATGCCTAACTTTTATTTTATTACGTATAACTTATTATATTTTGCGTATAAATAAATGCGTGTATATCATAATGCGCCATTACTGTCTGATTCAGCACAAATTAATTATGTTTACTTTATGATAACTTTTCTGGTCCGACCTATTGACTCTACTATCATAACATGTACCTATTCAAACCAACCGCCTGCCGGCCTACCTTGTAGGTTCTCAACCTTATTTTGCCCACTTTGATAACATATTTTTGTCCATTTTGTTTTTATTCACAATCTGTCCCGAATACCTATAAGACAGCTATGATATTTAAACGTATTTATATAATCGCAGGATAGGTTATATAAGATATGAACCAGGAAGCGATAGATATACCTACCTACAAGCCTTGAACAGTTCTCGCTTAGACATAATAACGTTATCCTTTTAGACCGTATGCGTTATTTCATTTTTCCAACAAAAATACTCAGGTTCTTGTTGTCTTTATCTAACTAATATTTTCATTTTATTATCAGCGTCACGTTAATCAGCTCATTAGTAATACATTGCCACCATTGTTTTGCAGTGTATTTGGCAGAGTCGCTGAAGTTGAGCATGTTCAAGATGATATTAATAATTTAATAGCAGATGTTAAACAAGTTAAGACAGAACAAAGTATTATAAATAGTACGAATGTAGTAAAAAATGATACTGATAACACAGTTCACGAGAACTTGATTCATGAAAACAACAATAATATTACTAATAGTACGTGCGGCACACATAAAGATATATCGGATAACTTGTTAGATGCAAATCACACAGAAACAAACAAAAATGAAACTTGTGAACCAGAATTTAAAGTTGACAATGGAACTGCGTTGATTTTGACTCCATACCTAAAAGAAGGACGGATAAAAGATGCAAAAAAGGCTGCTAGAGTGGATTCAAAGCATTTCTTGGGTTTTAAGAGCTATTCTGGTTTCTTGACTGTGAACGAGACGTACAATTCCAACCTTTTCTTTTGGTACTTCCCGGTGATGAATAAACCCGTGAACGCGAGTCCATGGATCATTTGGCTACAGGGAGGCCCAGGAGCTTCCAGTATGACTGGACTCTTTGACGAAATTGGACCTTTCACTGTTGTAAACGAAACTTTGAAACGTAAGTATTGTGTTTATCATTATCATAAATTTTATTGCATTAACTACACCATGGATATTTATAATTCGCGATAGTGTGTCTTGCTCCTTTGAGAAGAGATTCAAACACAAAAACGTCTCAAGACGACAATCTTTAACCAGTGAGTGTTGCCAGTGGCATCTATGGCACTAAAACGTTGTCGCTTACAATTGAAAAGGCTTTAAATAAGCCTAAAATACACTCAAAGGCCTATGCAGGCATGGGCACGCCATAGTAGCGGCGGTAAGTCCCCTCTTTGAGGAGTGGCTAGACAGGCGCTACTGCGCCCTCACCTTCCACCTGACGGAGGTCCTCACCGGACATGGCTGTTTCGGGAGGTTCCTGTTCCGTATAAAGCGGGACGAAACGCCAGGGTGTTACCATTTTGTGGATCGCCCTGAGGACACGGTGGAGGTCTTGGGTAGAGCACCGCCCTGTCCTCGTGGCGGCGATCGGCGGTAATCTCTCGGGTTCGACCCTGGTCCAGGTTATGGTTCGGAGCGAGAGTGCATGGCTGGGCGTGTCCTCCTTCTGCGAAGCAGTGATTCTAGCAAAGGAGGAGGCGGAGCGTGTGAGGGAGCGGGAATTCCAGCGCCCTGCGCCAGCGAGTGCAGCAGTGGGCAGCTCGCCGCCCGGTAAGAACCAGGCCCGAGTCGACGGCGCCTTGTTTCACGCGCGCCTCAAGGAGATGTCAGCACACCGTGACGGGGTCCACGAAGACCGATGCCTCCTGGGTCAGGGTTGCGGGTTGGTTAAAAAAGATGGTTAAAAAAGAAACCATGGCCCTGGCCTACAGGCAAGTGCCGGGACTCGGGTGGTTTTTAATCAGTAAAAGTCTGACACGCCTTTTCGCTCCGCCCAGAGCGGGAGAAGTCATTTGATGATTTCCCATCTCAAACAAAAAAGCAAAACAGAGGCCTATGCAGGCAAGTTTTTTTTAGATGATTCAATCAGACATTAAAATGCGTAGGAGAGCCAAGGTATAACTCGAATAATTGCCAAACTCATATGGTAGTAGGCGGGGCACATTGCTCGTAGAACAGGTGGCCTTTAGGATCATCATTTTTCAGTAATATTATCCTCTTTATTAATCATTATACCTTATTCTACTTCCCAATAATTTAATTATGCAATTAATATAATTAAACGTGATGGTTTGTGATGGATATTTTTTTATTATTCTCTTACGCAAAACCACAGAACGAATTTTGGTGAAGCTTAAACTTACACTGCCGCCAATAGCATACATATTTACAGTAAGTCGGGTTTATTTTGTCTTTCTATCACTCAATAATGTTTTCCAATCAAGTAGTAAGTAGGTAGATATAGATACATAGATGTTGAAGTCCTCTTTATCCTCCTCGTTCATTTAACTTATCAACCATCATTACCAGATTACAAAGGATTAATAATACGAGTGTAATAATAAAATTTATTTCGGAATTGCTTCCATAATTTGTTAGTAACAATGTTCTTAGCCTATGTTAGTAATAGCATAATAACAAAACAATGAAAATATTTTAGGCACTAGGTTTTGCGTGTAGGCCTATGTACAATGCGCTATTAGTTATAATTAGTTGTGACTCCCATCGGCCTGCGTACGCGGCTACGACGTTGGGGCTGCCGCGCACCCGCACCATTAAAGACGCACTTCTTGCGTATGACGGCGACGGCTGGCGCTACAGTACCGCGGCAGCACCATCAGCACCCTAAACGCATAGTTGTATTGCATACGTAGAGCGTTGTATGTCCTCTGCGTGTAATTGGTCCACAAACTGCATGTGTAAAAGGTCTGACAGAAAGCTCTAAGCAGTGTGACCTACACTTGCTCAGTACACCGTCCGAATTTGCGAGCCAACATGTTACAGCAAACAGACAACGCCCTCCACATCCATATCATCTTTAAGGTCCTCGGTGACCCAGTAGCCCAGATACTTGAAGTGAGTGACTTGGTTCAATGGTGTACCATAGAATGAGACGATGCTCTAAATACCATAATCTCACTTTTTTACATTGTATAGCCCATGGGCTTCCGCATACTCTTCATATATACTGAGGAGCTTACGCAACGCACCGATTGAGGGGCTGAGCAAGACCATGTCATGTAGCTTCTATTATTTACGCAGATTCCATCTATGTGATACCCGATGCCGGTGCCGCTCAGCTCACCAATCAGGCGGTCCATGTATAAATTGAATAACTTCGGTGTGGTCAACCCTCCCTGCCGCACCCCACACTCTAACCTATATTCCTCAGACTTAGTAGCCGCCCATCTAACAGCATTATTCTGATTATTGTACCAGTACTTAAATATATCTATAACTTCAGGGGGCAGACTAGTGTCTTGATTCATTTTTGTCCACAGCAGGACGTACGAAAACAAGTCGAATGCCCTGGACAGGTACAAAAACTTTAACAGCGTTTTTCTCAAAACCATCTAGCGCGTAGGTACTTACTGCAAGTATGCTCTAGACGGTAACAGTAATAGATATAGCTTAAATATTTGAACACTTTTTTCTTTTTGGGATTTACACTTATGCGGGTGAAATCGCGGGGAGCAGTTGATCATTTATAGTTGACAAGCTATCCCAAACTGTCAGATTTTCCCAATCAACCTTGAGCCTTAATGCTTTAGAGATAAAGTTGAAATCTAAGAAGGAAATCTGACAAACTGTAGTAGTTTGATGTGCTGTCGTCTGTACAGACGACACCAGATCAAGGTCAAGCCACCCGAAACTGTCAAATGTTCCTGTTCAAGGAACCTGGAGCCTTAATAATCAATTTGATTTAGGAAAAAAGAATAAATAAATTTAACAGATTCTATTAGCTTGATGTGCTGTCGTCTGTACACACCTACTCACAGTGTTTACATCATTGTCTCAGTCTTCCTGGTATGCTCTATCTACTCCATTACTGAATAAACAATTAAGATTTACTCAAAGTTACGTCCCTTATCTGTAGTAATTTGGCTTGCAATCACAGTTCGTGGAGGTCAAGTTATAATGATTGCGAATTGGACTAGCGGTTACATTAAACCTCTTTAGAACTCATTAACTGAATAGTCAATTAGATCTAATGAGGTTTCATTTTGACAGTTCAACAACATTCATTGCGTTTGTTTACGCTAGTTTATCGATCGGGTCCGATTGTTAGTTAGTCGAGTGATAGATGCCCGATCGGTACGGGCTAGCGTACCAGCGTAGCGTAGCGTTTACCAGAGTGTGGTCGGAGATTAATTTACTTGTGGTGTAGGCCGACCTTGTTTGTTGAATAAGCCGTGACAAATGCGCGGTAGATGTACGTGCTTTACTGGGGCGCGTCTACAGCGTTATTTATGTTGTCGAGCAGGTACACTTCCGAACATATGGAGCAATGGATTAGAGATTGATTTCAAAATGATTCCAATTGATAGTAATAGTTACGCAAGTAGGGTGCGGATCTTGGTTACCCATCTCGCTAGTTATCATAGTCCCATATTAAACAATCGAACCTGTAAAAAAATCAACATGAAACGTTTAGTGATATGAGCTTATAGTGAGTGCGTTCTGTGACCATATTCACATAAAGGAAGCTAACCTCTGAAATGGCGAATGGGACGCATCCAGAAGTTTTACCCTGGATCTGATGGAGTTATAGTAGCAGATGTCTTCACTTCCAAGGGTGTCGTCCGCAGATCTATGCACAATCTTTACCTTTTAGAAGATGTAGCAAGTACCACTCGAAAGTCCAAGTATTTCGAGGGGGAAGGAGGAGGAAGATGTTACAGCTAACAAGCAAGTTTAAGCGCCTAATCCCTTTGACATATTGACAGTGCCGTGTATAAACCGCGACATCGGGGCGTAATGAATGACAGATTAGTTAACATCACATTTATTATATTTTGTATTTTCTCGAATATAAACCCAAAGTTTAAGAATCTAGAGCCTCATTTTCTAAGTCCTCGATAGAAGACCTGCGCATTCATGTGACGAAATTTGAATTATTTGCGGAATAGTTGGTACTCTGCGCAATACCAACTATTGCGCAGAGCTCGACCGATCACTCCATGTTCCTTCAGCTAAGTCTTTACATTACCATACATAATCACAGTTACAAAATCGCACTACGGGCGTCCTTTTCCTATAATAATTAATAGGAAATTAAATCTGCTTGCAATCGAGTTATGGAGGTCAGACGGCAGCCGCTTCACGGAAAATATCGAAGTTTAGCCAAATTAGCAGTGACACTGGTAAAGCGGACCCCAAACTCCATAGCTGAAAAAGCATCGCATGTTACTGGGATTAGGGCTGAGATGATGATGATGATGATCAGCTTGCAATAAAGTATTTCCGCCTACTATGTGCTATTTAAGCTCTTAAAACCTACCCATCTTAATAAGATAAAATTAACTTCTGGAATTTCAATTCGATTGCAGGCATATATACCTACTAACTTATCATGAATCATTCAAAATATTTATTTGCCAGAAAATACATTGTTCGACAAGGGAATATCTTAAAGCCCAATAGTTACAGTAGGACCCCGATTATCCGGACCTCAGTTATCCGGATTCGCGATTATCCGGACTGCCAATCGTGCCGAGTTTAATCTAACATGAAAGTGTCGGAACTGTCATAACGCCACTCCACTCGTGCCGTCCACGCCCTCCGCTCATACATTTTTTTATTCATTTATTTCAGGCATCAAGGCTCATATAAACATATACAATACTATATTAAAATAAAAACTTAAAATACTATATAATCATAACATAATTAACTATACCTAATGTACCCGAAGTGTCGGCGTCGGGTTTTGCTAACTGGTGTCACGTAGCTGACCCCGAAACCGGAGGTACACAATACCTTTCGGTCAGAACTCTTTTTTGAGGAACTTCTCGAGATGATATGTGGAAACGCGCACCACGAACGACTTGAAATTCGTGTTGTGACGCGGCTCCAACCTCTCGACCCTCAAAGTTCAGTTGGTCTTGACGCGCAGATACTTCACGACTTCCTCAATCTTCGTGGAGTGGTGCAGTCTGGACACATACAGCAGCGTCGTCGGTACTGCTGGATGCAGCAGCATGTTGGGTCCTGCCAGAGCAGTACCGCACTGATTCTGACAAGGAGGCTTCTTCTTCCTCTTTTCTACCTTTATGAGTCCATCCTTGTCGCACGTATCCTTTACAGGACCCTGCCTTTTCAGAATAAACGTTGATTTTCGCTGATATATATTTGTTGTTTTTAATAAGTATCTGACATTAAAAATGTATGTACGTACATATTGTATATGTATGGAAAAAGCCCGCCTTTCTTCATACATTGGATTATCCGGACTATAAAAATAGATAAAAAAAAATCAAAAATAGCACAATAACATAAAGTTAAATGTCAAAACAAAAAACCTAAAATGTCATTGAAATAAATTTAAGTATATGTCAATAACTGTTATTATTTTATAGATTATCTTCCGTACCACTCACTCACTCATAATTATGATCCTGTTTAATTCCTTTCCTTTCTCCTTTTGTGAATAACTCAGGAACTAACTAACTTTCCCTATCTTTAAAACAAAAATTGTAAAAACTTAATATGTCTCTAGCCGATGTACAAACCGTGTGGTGCCAAATTAAAAAAAAAAAAAACTATTATTAAAAAAGTCGATATCTTAGAAAGAATGGTAGTCGGACAAATTTGAAATGGATACAAATACTTTGCATTTGGCTCTACTAATAAAACGTGCAATACACACACTAGACACAAAAAGATGCAAAAAATAATCGCTCCTTTTTTTACTCAGTGACCATAAAACCATAATCTAAAGGATTATATTGGCTTTGTAGTAGTATTTACGATGTAGGTAATTACAAAACAGGAAAATATATAGCAATTTATTGTATGAATTCCTTGGTTATAACGTCTGCGTTTAATCAAGTAAAAAAACCATAGCATTAGTATTCTGCGTTAGCAACGATAGAATACTGAACTGTTTGTATTGTTACCTACTAAAGGTCATGTGGTTGTTGGTACAAATAAAAAAATCTCAAGCTTGTTGTGGGTTTTTTCAACGTGTGTTCATGGTACCTACACTACCTACCTATTATTATACCGGATCTTCCCTTGCATTGAAAGCAATTGCCTCTTGATTTATGAGACATGTGAATGATGATTTCTAGCTTCCGTCCCCCTTATTCATAAACGCTGCTTAAAGTTAAGTAGTGATTAGCGATTCTTTAACCATACATATTTGACCTTTTAACCTAACTTAACTTTAATCATCCTTTATGAATAAACGCCACAGAGTTTAAAGGGTTTATTCATCAATAATGATTAAAGTTAAGTTACGTGCAATCGTCTAAAATGTATGTTTAAATAATCACGAATCACTAGTTAACTTTAAACAGCGTTTATGAATAAGGGGGCGTATGTTTGCGTTCACTGACCATTGCGTACGTTCTCTCTATTTCAATATATTTAATTAATTTCATTTCTTCAAAAAACGGCCCACACTTGTAATTTCAACTGCAATGTGGGTGAGTTTACAAATACATATGTATATTAACTCACATACACAAACTGCCTTATGGCATATATATGGAGCTCAAACCTGGTCTTTAGGACTTCAGCAGAGGTCCAAACTCGAGGTTTACCAGCGAGCCATGTAGCGCAGTATCCTTATAAGGAACACTTCACTAGGCGCCAAAATCATATTACCCAGAAAGTTGATAAGCTTTGAATGCAAAATAAAATTTCTTATTCTTAATCTTATTTTTAATGCATCACCTACTACACAATGTAATTTTTACTTTATACGAATCCTGAATATAATTGTGCAGTTTGTTCAAAAGAAGCAACTGAATCGATACCAATCATTTTTACACCATGTTATATTTTCTCCCAAATACATTTAGAAAGTGTTGCAACACAGCTGACTGTAGATAGTATAGTGAGACAGATGCGGGCGGGTGAGCAGTGCATTGACCATATTTTTGTTGAGACAACCAAGTAACATATCAAGCTCATAACTTTGTGGTTTTTCATGATATCTTTTTGAAATTTTGTACATAGATTCTTTACTTAAAAATACGGGACACGTGTTTCGGGTTTCGAATAAACAAAAAATAACATTGTTTAAGTATCTATCTAATACATCTGTGGTGTCATTCATTCAATATAATACCGATGATAATGATACAGTAAATTCCAGGTAATCCGTACACTTGGCTGCACAACCACTCCTTGCTGTTTATCGACAACCCTGTAGGAACAGGATTCAGCTTCACGGAACATGTCGACGGATTCACCACCAATATGGCTACGGTAAGATGTGATGTTTTTATTTACAGTTAAATTGCTTTAATACATTTTCAGTTTAAGGTTGATTGGAAAAAAAATCCAGTTTCGGGTAAATTGACTGGTAGATGTCTGTCCATCTTCTTTTTTTTTTCTTTAGCTCAGCTTAAAATTCTACAACTTATGTAGGTACACAGTTGTCCTGCTTTCAATATCTGTGTTTGTGAGATTTGGTGTTTGTCAACCACGCTACAGGAGTAATCCCAAAAGGCACCCCTGATATGAGATTCCCTACTTTTGGAATAAAGCTAAATATAAGAGAGGTGAGAATGAGCACTTCTGAGTTTCTTTCTTTTATGGCTTCGCACGATTTGTGCATTTAGCCAATGTCACGTAATGAATTGTTCATGTCGAAAAAGACGGCCGCGTGACCCGTCTTACTATGGAGGCTTCAGACAAAGTCATGATGTGGCCACTATGCTGCGATATTTCACTGTTATTTATGTATTATTTACTGAATGCACCTTTTACTACATAAATCACGCACTTTTATTAAGTAAACAATACTATAAATAATTTTAAAAGTCCAATGAAAAATGAGCTTACGCTCATTTTTCATTGGACTTTCCTGCCAGACTCAGCTTGACTTTCTTGCCAAAACCCCAATGAGCACTTTTTAAGCATCAAAATTTCAAAAGACAGTCTTTCCAAAAACACCCAAGTACCCTTCCTCCTTTCCTAGCGCTTGAGAGTTGAGCGTTTTTGATTAGTGTGATGACACCAAGTCAAACGAAGCTCAATGGAAAAAAAACGCACACCACAGTCTCACCAAACACAGATTACACACACCACATTACACATACGTACCGTACTCTCTATGGTCGCTATCGATTTGAAAGTCTGAATTTAAAAGTTTTATATTATATGGAATTCGTACACCGAGCCCCAAGATACAGACTAACTGTCTAGTTTGGGACAGCCTCCGTGGCGTAGCGGTAGTGAACGCGGCCGCTGCGTAAGGCGGCGCGGGTTCGATTCCCGCAGAGTGCAAATATTTGTATGCATGAATATGAATATTTACATTGGCCTGGTCGTGCCTCGGAAAGCACGTTAAACCGTTGGTCCCGGTTACCATACGAACATCTAGTGGCAGTCGTTACGGGTTGTAGGAGCCCTCAAAAGTCCAACAATTGGTCTAGCTGCAATGCTTCGATATCGCCGTCGGGTTGTGGAGGTCAGACGGCAGTCGCTTCACGGAAAATGTCGAAGTTTCGCCAAAATCAGCAGTTAGACTGGTAAAGCGGACCCCAGACTCTAGAGCTGGAAAAAGGCTTTGGATGCGACTGGGATTTACGCTGAGATGATGATGATGATCTCTAATTTGGGTCTCACTAGCAAATACCATATATTATATGTCTTCTTAACCTGCTGCCTGGACAATAAATACATTTACCCGGAGCTGGAGGAGTCAGTGCATATTTGACACTTAGAACGGGGGGCCGCGTGTGATTTGGACTGGGAGGATGGAGATGCGGCGATAAAGGAACACTACGCTCATGTGAAGCAATGGATCAGTGAGTTGCCACCGCCAGAAGCTTCCTCGGGATACTCCCGTATCTGTATGATATGATGGTATTTCTATTGCAATACTTCCAGATCGAACACCAGTCTTTGATTCGCCAATTTAGGCCTTAGCAGTTGGGCTTTTGATGCTTCTTAAACTCGTTATAACTTTTGTTGCCCTGAAAGGCTAATAAAGATTTTCGACATATAAGTTACGTATTTAATTTTAAAAACATTTTGCTTCCAGTACGCCGACCACCTCTACGTAGCTCTGAAGCAGTTCCTGCAAATGTTCCCTGAGATGAGAACAGTTCCGCTATACTTGGCAGGTGAGTCGTACGCTGGCAAGTACGTGCCGGCAATGGCGATGGAGATACACAAGAGGAAGGGCACACCTGGTTTTGATATTAACCTAGAGGTAAGAGTCTTGGTATAAATCTTTTGAAGTTGTTCCAGGAAGTCCGAATAGGTTAAGGATGATTCACAATTTTTGTGGACAATAGAAGTATGTGACTTTTTGATAGTGAACTATGTAATTTCCATTCTAAGTAAATTCAAATCACTTAAAGAGTTTTTTGAGGGTAGTTCATCTACTCGAAATTCCTTCTCAATCATATACAATATGTAAACGATCTGTCCGATCCGTGAAGGTATTGTTTTTTATGTTTAACCCGGGCTAAGCCGGGTTAAACATAAAAAATCCCCCAAACAAAATATTATTTCGCAAAAAGAGGTAACTTAATACATGTGCGGTAGGCAATCCATGTGCGGACGACCGGGGGCAGGGCATGCGGCATGTGGTCACATCGCTTATAACAATACCGTCAAAATGATGTTCTCACTTTTTTAAAAATACCAAATTTCGGGGAAGTTGGAATTAATTCGCGGAAAAAAGATTAATAAATAAATCGTTTATTAACCAAATAATGTTTTTACATTTCCTTATAAATAAGTACAAGCTATTTCTAAAATTAATGTTTCGGTGGAAACGTAATTCTATTAACATTTTAACTTAGATTATTTCAAAATTCATTAGTATTGTTACTATGATGATGACGTTTTTATATTATATTTGGACATGTGTTTACCTAACTTTTATTATCCTTATGGGTCGGACAAGGTTTTCTTTACATATTGTTTAGGACAATGTATGTCTTTACCTTCGATCGAGATCTTTACTCTGCCGGGCAAAGACTCCCCTTGAATCTCAAACTTGATTTTCGCAAAACTGCGGCTTGGAAAGCGATCCCCTGCAGGACACCCCTCAAAACACTCACCCACTCATCAATTTATTATAATTTATTCAGGGTCTGATGATCGGCAACGCATACGTGGACCCAGCAATGATATCGAACATCGCCTGGCCGTTCTATTACTTCGGCCTATTGGAGAAGGAGCAGATTCAGACCGTAAAGCCGTTGATCGACTCTTTCCAACAGGAAATCAAGGCTAACAGGAGCATTGAAGCAAAGAACGTAAGTTATTTGATTTTAATGATAGACTAGTCAGTACCTAGATGGTATGCAGTAAGTACAAAAGGTACCTACGAAGGATAGGTAAGTATCTAGTAGAATTTTAATTATTGGACTACATGTGATGGATGCCTGTTTAACGCTGATCCACTGAAAGGTTCCCCTCTTTTGGTACTTACGGAGAAAGATCTAGCATCGTTGCATTGATGGTGGATAAGATAATGGCGAATACAGATTATATATTTCTGGTGATTTTCAAAATACTTTTTATTGTTCCAATATGTAAATCAAATGAGTGGTCAGTCTTTACTCTACCTAATCAGGTAACAATATTGATATATTATTGATTAGCAGTATTGGACAAAACCTCTCACCACAACCATGTATAATATCTTGACGGTTCCATAATAATTATGTCAGAATCAATGGGGATTGAAGATCTTCATATTGAACCTGTCTGCCATTTCTTTTTTCGTTTAGCCGATAATTGTCATCAATGCAAACGTTTAGACGTTTTTGTGTGTTTTGTGGCTTATACAATATGTAAAGAAAACCCTGTCCGATCCGAGGTATTGTTAGGTATCGATAACTGATTCTACTAATGAATACAAAGCCGGGCTAAACTTAAAAAAAAATATCCCCCTAAAAAAATAAATATTATTTGCAAAAGAGATAACTTAATACATGTGCGGTAAGCAACCCTTCCGCGGGTAGCGGGGGGCAGGGCACGCGGCACGTGGTCGCATCGCTATTCGCTATAATAATACCGGTGTTGTCACTTTTAATAAAATTACCATATTTACCATATTTTTGGGAAGTTGGAATTAATTCGCGGGAAAAAAAGATTATTTCAAAATGCATTAGTATTGTTTCTATGACGATTACGTAAAATTTTATATTATATTTGGTCAAGTGTTTACCAAACCTTTATTATCCTTATGGGTCGGACTGGGTTTTCTTTACATATTGTATATTTATCTAGTTTTTATTTTGAAAAAAAAAAATTGTCAGGTTGGTAAAGCCGAAGCTCCGAACTCCTTTCCATCTTCCCATCTATATTCACAGAAATGGAACAGCCTCATCACAGTCCTTCTCTTCATCTCCCATCAAAAGCATGCCTACAACTTCCTCAGAGACGACCTTCCCGTGGGCAAGTACGTCAACTTCCTGAAGACTTCGGAAATCAAGAGAGCTATCCACGTCGGGGACATAAATTTCGGATGGGTCAATATGACTGTTAATGTGCAGCTGGCTCCTGACTTCTTGAGTTCTACGAAGTCAATGTTTGAAATGCTGTTGGAGCATTATAAAGTGTTGGCGTATTGGTAAGTGTTTTATTCTTCTTCATATGTTACAGTCGCTTCCTATTTTATACCGCGTACATCGAGGGAGGGACTGAAACAATTTGCCAGCGGCGGTGTTTCCGTCGGGCTACAATTTGAGTGTCTTCAAGGCTAGAGCGAATAGGCTCTTAATAAACTAGTGCGCTTTACCATCAACGATTGCGTCAATGCTTACCATCAGGCGGGAATGCGGTCAAGTGCTAGTTTATAATTTATAAAAAAAGTCGTGGTGGGCTAGTGGTTAAAACACGAGCCTCTCAAGTTTTAATGTGCGGGTTCGATTCCAGGTCAGGCAAGTACCAATGTAAGTTTTCTAAGTTATGTGTTGGTACTTTCTTTCTATACATATCATAAACACATGATGACTTATTTTATTATAAGAAACCTGGACTTTAAGTCTGAAATCGCCAACCCGCATTGAGCAAGCGTGGTGATTACGCTCAATCTTTCTCTGTATAAGTGGAGACCTGTGCCCAGCAGTGGGAGGACAAAAAGGTTGAAGATGATATAATCACAGTAATATTTCATGTAATTAGTTAGGCTGGACGGATTTGGAAAAAATAACCCTTGATATTATTACTTTTTTTTTTTTTGGATGAATGTACCTTCTTTGGATGACCTTCAATGCCAATGTTGATAGCGGGATACTGTGTACTGATACAATAAACCTCGTTGTAAATTATCAAAACACGAGATATATACATATTACATAATTTTATTTCTTAATTTAAAGATATCTGTTACTTTGTGAAGTTCACAAAATTTTGTAAATATTCCTAGTATTCGTTGAAAGCTTTAATTGTACTCTTATGAATAACATAAAAACAACTTGCAACTGTATCAAATTCAACATGCTTCTTGTTACAATAGGTAGGCGATTACGTGCATACATTCTTACTTTATTATAAAGGGTGTATCTGACATCGACGCACAAACGAGTACCATGGATCCAGTACATGATTCTGAACCCCCCAGTGGTGGAATTTTCGTCGGAATTTTCATGATTTAAAAAAAATATATGTAGTTTTTTTTCACTTTAGGCCGTTCATAATTGCTATACTTTAATAACCTAATAAGATTTTAAAGCAAAAATTAATTAATTATTAAAAAAAATAATTTCAAAAGCGCAATGAAAACAAAATTCGAAAAACTATCTTATCAGCTGATTAAATAGAGTTCACATCAGGGATCAACGTCATACCTACAAACCCGCACCGCGGCACGCTTGCAACGTTCAAAGGCCGAGCCGACACTTTTTTTAAACGCTGTGAATTCTGTAACCGCTCATTAACGACATAAATGACTATCATAATTTTATTAATGGCATGCGGTCTTGCCTTTTCGCGAAGTTTGCGTTACGATGTCAGATACAACCTGTATACCCGAAATTGTCAAATATTTCCAATCAACCTTGTGCCTAAATGCTTTAGCGACAAAGTTGAAAATTTAATAAAGAAATATGACAGATTCTAGTAGTTTGATGTGCTGTCATTTGTATGAATCAAGATATTGATATAGAAACATAAAAGGAGTGGCAGATTTATCAGCAGGCTGGGTAGGCTTGAGCCTAAGGCGGTAAATTTGGGGACCTGTTTTTTTGCTACGCACCTCGTAGAAATTAAAAAGATTTCTGTAGAACTGTTTTCTCATGTTTTACAGATAGAAGTCAGCGACATTTTTTTTATTTTGTAAAAATAATCTAGGACATGACAATTACACAGAACATTGTTTTTTGTTAACTCATTTGACCTAGGGACCGTGACGTGATTTAAGATATATATCACATTTCACAAATTACGTAGTGTTCCTGTGTTTTTGTTCGGCACACTGCACTGCAAGGCTAACAGTAGCCTTTCAGGTATTTTTTTTCCTACAATTGATATAATACTCTTTGTAATAATTTCGTAGCGTAGCGACTGTTTAGCCATCAACTTTGACGCTAAATGTCTGTTAACTTTAGGCAACGTTTATAAATAAATAATCTCTTGGTTGTTAAGCCTACATTCAGAGAAAGGCAACAGGCTGGCATCGAATGCAAACTGTGAATCTACACTTCGATTATAAAAAAAAACTTTCACAGAAAACTGTCATACCTACGCGGTGGTAGAGTTACCACCCACCCGACAAAGTCGTGCCGCGAAGCAATTCGTCGTGTTCCGGCATGATGTCTGTTGAAGCCATACGGAGGATGGGTCTGAGCAGATGTGTTGCGATGTGTGCCGGGTACGATGCGCTAAATATTGTCGTGTCGGGAGTTTGGTCGTGGAGGATCTCCAGATCAATCTTCCTCTGGCGCAACATCGTTGGTCGTGTTGTTGGATTTAACATTGCATCAGCTCGCTCAACTGCCGTACCTTGCTTCCTATTCACTCAGTTTTTTTAAGTGAATAGACTCTTAATACACTAGCGCTCTTTTTTGTCTTTTTTTCGCTACCGTCAACGATTGCGGTAGTAAGCAGTGATTACTATGAGGAGGGAATGCAATCGAGCACTAGTTTATAATTACATATATATATATATATATATATATAAGTATATAAAGAAAAAAACATTTATGGAACAGTATTTTATATAATATACGTAAAATGTAGTAACATATCTTTCATAATGATGTGCTGGATCCATAGTCACAGTTTGCATATCGGTATCTCTACCACCTTGGGGCAGGACCAGAGGCTAGAGAAAAAGACCGATTCCTCAGTGTCGGTTTTAACACGTTGGGTCTTTTTATTTCTTCTTTTCATCCGATCTGCACGCTCTTGCCTGCCTTAAGTACACATATCGTCAAAAGAGAAGGAACACTTATTCGTTTTCAGCCGAATTAATCTCGTACGTTCCACTCACTTTAGTCCCCCTATTTACATCCACTTGAAGCAAAGAACCGATAGTACGGACGACAGCAGTTCAAAACTAACCGAAATTGTCATATTTTCCCAATCAACTTTGAGACTTAATTTGTATAAAGTTGAAAATCAAATAGTAACTTGATATGCTGCGTCTGCGTCACATACCACATACAAATCATCATACGAACAACTTGATCGCGGAAAATTCATAAATCATCTTATAGAAAACATCACTACCTACTCGATCTAAACGTAGCTGGTTATTTATATGCGATTACGATGTTGTTCCTATGGAGAAAATTATTCAGTCTGATGTGTCGTAAAACAACGTTCATCACATTTTTCTGATCTTTTTTTTTATTATTAAAATTATAAACTAGCGCTTGACCGCAATCCCACCTGATGGTAAGCAGTGACGCAGTCGTTGATGGTAAAGCGCACTAGTTTATTAAGAGCCTATTCACTCTAGCCTTGGAGGACTCAAATTGTAGTCCGACGGAAACACAGCCGCTGGCAAACTGTTCCAGTCCAGTCAGAGGCGAAACGCTTCGTCCGGATCGTAATGGTGTTAACAACGTAAGAGGGAAAGGTGGAAATCTGCCGTACGACGGGTCGTCCTATGGTGGAACGGAGATGGGGGAATTAAATCAAGCAATTCCGTCACACACTCAACAAAATGCATCCTATAGAAGACTTAAAGGCTGGCTACTCTACGCCTGTGCTCTAGGCTTTGGAGACCGTCTCGAGTTAAGTCAGGGTCACCAATCAGCCTCTTCGCCCGCCTGTCCACCGAATCCAAAGTGGCCAGGTGACACTTAGCAGCACCAGCCCAAATGTGGCTGCAGTACTCCACACACGAACGGACCTGTGCTTTGTACAACATTAGAAGCTGCCCTGGTGTGATCTTTGAAAACAATCTCTGTATACGTCACATAATGTTGCACATCAAGCTACTACAATCTGTCAGATCTCGTTATTCGATTTTCAACTTTATCTCTAAAGAATTAAGGCTCAAGGTTGATTGGGAATATTTGACAGTTTCGAGTAGCGTGACGTGCTGTCATTCGTGCCTTTTATATGTCTATATAAACTTTTGTTAACTGTCTTTATAGCGGTCAACTCGACCAGATGCTGCCGTGCGTGTTTACATCAGAGAACTATCGTACTTGGAACTGGAATGGCTCACAGGAGTTCCTCAACTCAACTCGATTTCCTTACATCTTCAACAACAGGCTCGCTGGGTAAGTAAGCTTTGTTATTGGCATTATAATATACCTTCTCTCTCACTCTTACATAGGTAAGTACGGGTGTAGGGGTACGTTTAAAAACCACTGGCTGCCCCGTTGGTAGCTTTTTGTCCGATGAAGGCCAGCCCGTGCCGCGGCTAAGGAAGCAAATATAAATTCCCGGCCTCTGAGTTTATTTCGGTGTTTCTTCTAAGAGTTTGTACTAGGAAATGTCGCAGTCATCAAACCACACTAATAATAAAAATTTCGATCCAGCCGTCCCTTGCTGTTTTCTCCAGAGACGTCCTAAGCCGAGGTTCGTACCCCAAAGGGGGTGGCTTAGCGTGTTATCGCTTAGTTTTTAGATGCCTCTGGCTGGAGGCTTTAAATTCATTTAATACAGCCACCGAATAGTGGTCACTACTTCTCAAGGTCAACTATGAGATGCCAAGGTCAAAAAAAACGTTGGCAGCTTGAGGTCATGCGCTTGACTCCCGGGTCGCGTAACGGTGTTAGGTATCAGTTCGGTCGTGTCTGATTGTTATTCCGTCGGACTATGAAAGGGAGGAAAGAGTATTCGACCTTAAACCTGTATCTACGTTCACACTTAGGCACTTATTTAATATCTCTGAACGCAAAGGGTACTATTTTAACCGTACGGAGCGTCCTCCGTACGGTTAAAATAGTACCCTTTGCGTTTTGCGTCAGACCCGTCGGTCTTAACAGTTGTGTTGCAGTGTGTGCCGGGTACGATGCATCAAATGTTGTCGTGTCAGGAGTTTGGTCGTGGAGGGTTTCCAGATCAGTCTCCCTCTGATACTGCCGCGGCCCCACACTCTCGTGCCGGCCCGGTCTGTCCGGGCCTCGCCTCCTGCACGGGGTAGTGAGGTGTTAAACTACCCCGTGCATTGCCTCTGAGGCGTGCGCCGAATCTCGCGCGCGCCTCCGCCTCGGAGTCCAACTAATAGGGGGCGGGGACTTCCCCATGTCCCTCGCCCCTGGACCCATTCATGGGGGCCGGAAGAGGGCGTTATCCGCCCTTCTTCGGCGCCCGGTGCGTCTTTTGCCGCCCGGCAAGGGAGTTGAGATCTCTCTCTCCCGTTCCGCAGCTTCCTTCTGCGACATCACGTCCTCGCAGAAGGACACCACCGCGTCCCACGACTCTGCGCTACCGACCATCCTCCGCACTACTGCCGGCAGCGTCAGGTCGCCTCCTACTTCGTTTGTGAGGACACGGTGCTGCTCCTCCCAAGCCACACACTCGGAGAGCGTGTGCTGCGCCGTGTCCTCCCCGCATTGGACGCAGTGGTGGCACCGAGCGTCCGGCTCCCTGTCTATACGTCGCAGGTACTTGCCGAAGCAGCCGTGCCCCGACAGCACCTGCGTCACCCTGAACGACAGGGAGCCGTGCTTCCTCCCGAGCCAATCGTCGAGTACTGGCTGGATCGCCTCGACGGTAGCGAGGCCGGCAGTAGGGCGCACAAGCCTCTGCCGCCAGTCCGCCACCAGGACCTGACGGAGCTCCTCTCGGCGCAGCTCGATCTGCTGCTGCGCCGGACTGGAGCCCCGTGTCCGCTCTTCCTCGCGCCATCGGTATAATGACGCGAGTACTTTCGCCTCTAGGTCCCAGGGCGGGGATCCGGCCAGGACGCAAGCCGCCTCGTAGGATATCGTGCGATACCCGCGGACGACCCTGACGGCCATCGCCCTCTGCGGTTTACGCAGAATGGCGAGAGTTCTGGCCGCCAGGTCCATCGCCCACACAGGGGCCCATACAGGGCCATGGACCGCACGATTCCCACGTATAACCGCCTACAGGCGGCGCTCGGGCCCCCCATGACCTGGCCGGGGATCGAACCCGGGGCCTCCACGTCGCAGGCAGGCGTGTTGACCGCTGCGCCACGGATGACGACATAGAATTAAAGAAATTGAGACTATAATAGCTTGATGTGTATAAAAAAATGACACACCAACTTCTTGACAACCGATTCGCATGACCTATTGGCGCTCGAGTCAACCAGATTCATGACCTTGATTGTTATTGAGACTATGTTTATTATATTCACTCAGAGAAAATTTTCCACAGAAACCTTTACTCAATACAAATGTGGACAAGATTAGCCAACAATATTGTGGTATTACGATATGTAAAGAAAATCCCGTCCGACCCAAAAGTATAATAAATGTTAGTTATACGCATGACCAAATAAAATATGAAATTTTACATAATCTTCATAGTGACAATACTAATGAATTTTGAAAAAATGTTTTTCTTCCGCGAATTAATTTCAATTTCCCCAAAATTTGGTAATTTTTAAAAAAGTGCCAATATCATTTGTGACGGAGCGAATAGCGATGCGATCGTGTGCCGCCTGTCCTGCCTCCCTTCACCCGCGCATGTATGCCTAATATATTGCCTACCGCACTTGTATTATTTTACGTCCTTTTGCGAAATAATATTTAGTTTTAGAGGGATTTTTTTAAGTTTAGCCCGGCTTTGTAGGCATTAGTAGAATCAGTTATCGATACCTAACAATACCTTCACGGATCGGACAGGGTTTTCTTTTCAGTTTGTATAGACTGTAAAATAGAAGTACGCTAGGTACCTGTATTGAAATTGAAATAGGCAAAACAACTGCGTGCAAGCACAGCCAAATAATGAAGAGGTTGGACTTACAGGGGGCTTCCAGCGATATACTCCTGGTGTCCTGGAGTGAATGGAGGCCTTCACCAGATGTTCACTTAGCGCTATAGACTTACCCATAAGCTCACCGGCCGGTGGTGGCTGGATTGCGGTTACTAGATGTTTTTCAAAAACCAGGGCTTCGGCGGTCTTTTTAGAGTATTCAAATAGTAAACGAACTCATTTAGTTGAAAAAAAAATATGATTGTCACGTAAAAGTGTTTCTATTTACATGTAGAAACTTAATCCAACTTGTAACATTTCACTTAGGTATCACAAGACAGGTGGTCATCTAACAGAAGTGGTGATCCGTGGAGCAGGTCACATGGTGCCTTTGGACAAGCCAGCCCCCACACAGAACCTGGTCGCTCGCTGGACCCATGACCAGCCACTCAGTAGAAGATTCGGGCTGCTCGAAGGTTCATTCATAGAAATGTTTATTCGTAATAACACTATGATCTACCTCTGATTATGTTTAATAAATACTTTTGCCTGTAATTTTATTATTTTTTGTGATATCCCAATGAAAAATCTAAACTGAAAAGTGCATCTAAAATTAAACACTTAAAACAAGGAAAAAACACAATTTATTTATAAACCTTACTTATGTCTATTCCATGATTTATTGTGACTCTTAGAACCGTATTACAGTAGGCCTAGTATGAGTTTTCAATACGAAACTTAATCGTCGATATCGAGCGCGTTTGGCGCTCTCATTGGTTGAGAGTTCTTACGACCTTGAAGCGGACCAATCGCTGAGTCAAACGCGCTCGATACGATCGAACGAGTTTCGTATTGAAAACTCATACTAGGCCTACAGAACGTTACTCAAGACTCAAGCATTACTTAAAGCTAGTTTCAACCAATCAAAAGGCTTGCAAGCTTGAGTTTTAAGTGAAGTTCTGTACGGACCTTAGAGGAAGATCACAAAACTACATGCTTTTTGACCATAACTGTAGTATAAGTAGTACTACAGTTATGGTCAAAAAGCATGTGAGCATTACACGTGGCACAAGTGGCGCCATGACGTAAAAAAAACGAGAGATTAACTCTAGCTCTCCGTTTGTCGTTTCATCAACTATCAAATCACAGCGACTAAATTCAAATTTAAGAAGTAACAAAAAAAAATCAATCAGTAAGCTAGATCTGTCAGTATTTTTTGAATTATTATTGAATTATTCCGTAAAATAAAAATTGATTGCACGAATTTAATTGTGTGACTGTTACAATGTCTCTAGTTTTTATTAAAATTGTTTTCTATTAAAGTTCTCACGGTTACCTACTACTTACATACGCTATAGTTATAACAGAATTAGATTAGTCAGCATGCGATTCAGTGGGTAATCGGAAACGTCGCTTGAAGGTAAATCGTCAGATATTCTAGACAGGTAGGTACTTACTTATTATGGCTTAAACAGTAATGCTACCTAGGTAGTAGGTACTACATTTTCGGGCCACTATCACCAATGAAAATCTTTTTCGATATCAATTCAACAATCGAATCCTACGCTCCGTTGTACACTATATTGCGGGAAAGACGGGCCTTTTGGGTGACTGTCCCATGTTTTGATGTTTGTTAATTTTGACATTCAAAAATTACTGATTTTCAGTCTAGTTTGAGCACGTAATTGGATTTTGATACCACAGTCAAATGCAACAGGGTCGATGAATTATGACCGGTCCGAATTAATGCGCCGTTCCATTCATTCCAGACTGAAGCTGTGGCGAGCAAGTGCTTCATTACACAAACCATTCACTCCATCCATCACATATACACATTAATCACTTATACACTATGTAGATACAAAGTCTCGAACAAAACTCTTATCGAAAATGGCGACAAGTATTAAGCAGTCTAATGAAGTCAAAATAAATATACATTTATTTAAAATCAGCTTTAAGTGCAGTGTATAAAGCTCTTATCACAAAGCAGTACAAAAAGCCATTATTTTTTACGACTGAGTCTGACATCAAACCAAATTCATCCTTACATGCATGCATTAAAGTCGGGATTATAAAGTAAGTACTTAGATACTAAATGAAAGAAGCGCCCAAGTGCTGCGTTGTGCGCTTGTTCAGTTCACCCATTTTAACCAATAAATGTTGTTAAACTGTCAAAGTGAAACCCACTGCAACTGATGATGCGTTACGCAATTATCCTGCTGGATATGAATTGCCATGGGTACTTAACTGGTTTTTAAACAGATTACGGATCCAGGTGGACGAAGCAAGGAAAACCTGAGAGATTCATAGATGAATTCGCGTTGAAGTGTAAATGTGGTCTAATTCCACAAATGTAAGAGATAAGTCCTCGTTTTTAAAAAAAGGTTGTTGATGATGATGATGATGAATAACTCGTGTATACTTTGTTTAGTAATTAGGATAGTTCATACATGTGCTGTCGTGGTGGCCTAGTGGTTAAAACACCAGCCTCTCAAGTACGAGTGCACAGGTTCGATTCCAGGTCAGGCAAGTACCAATATAACTTTTCTAAAGTTATATATACTTTCTAAGTATATCTTGGACACCAATGACTGAAGGTGAAGGAAAACATCTTGAGGAAATCTGGACTTTAAATCTGAAATCGCCAACCCGCATTGAGCAAGCGTGGTGATTACGCTCAAACCTTCTTTGTATGAGAGGAGACCTGTGCCCAGCAGTGGGACGATAAAAAGGTTGATGATGATACATGTTCTGCGAGATTTCATCATCGTTTATGAGTAAACACTGCAGTGTTTAATGGGTTTATTCATAAAGGATGATCAAAGTTAAGTTACGTGCAAACGTCTAAACTGTATGGTTAAACAATCGCTAATCACTAGTTAACTTTAAGCAACGTTTATGAATAAGGGAGCTTGTGTTAAGGTACAGGGTATCGTATACATATTGAACTCGCGCCTCTTGGCATACCTGGAAGGTAACGATCTCCTCAGTGACCGACAGTACGGGTTTCGCCGTAATCGGTCAACTGGGGACCTACTAGTGTATGCCACTCACTTGTGGGGCAAGGCCCTCGAGAGAAATGGGGAAGCGATTGCTGGCTCGCTTGATGTCTCGAAGGCCTTCGACCGGGTATGGCACGCTGGCCTTTTGAGTAAGCTTCCAGCGTACGGCATTTCCCCTAGCCTGACTGGCTGGGTAAAAGACTTCCTGACTGAACGGTCCCACCGAGTTGTTGTAGACGGATGCTCATCTGAGCCCATGTCGACTAATGCCGGTGTTCCTCAGGGGTCTGTCCTCTCTGCAACTCTGTTTCTGCTGCATATTAACGATCTGCTGATGCCCGGTATCTATGGGTATGCAGATGACAGCACAGTTGCGGGATGCTCGGGCTAGTAGGGAATCAATCCGGTCCGAAAGGGAGGCCATGGTAGAGCGAACGAGTGTTGCACTTCAGGCAGTCTCCGAATGTTGCAATGCCAATCTTGTAGCATTCAATGCAGCCAAAACGCAGGCGTGTCTTTTCACCGCCAAAAGGAGCCCGTTCACCTTGGCTCCTACTTTTCGAAATGTATCCTTGGAGTGTACCGACCGCCTTCAGCTTTTGGGTGTTGAGATTTCCTCGAACCTAAACTTTGGGCGGTTCATTGAGTCCAAGGCCAAGGTGGCTGCCAGAAAACTTGGCGTTATCGCAAAGGTCCGGCAGTACTTCACACCAGGACAGCCTCTAATGTTGTACAAAGCACAGGTCCGTTCGTGTGTGTTCGTGTGTGCCACATTTGGGCTGGTGCTGCTTAGTGTCACCTGGCCACTTTGGATTCAGTGGAGAGGCGTGCGAAGAGGCTGATTGGTGACCCTGATTTAACTCGAGTTGGTCTCCAAAGCCTAGAGCACAGGCGTAGAGTAGCCAGCCTTTCGGTGTTCTATAGGATACATTTTGGGGAGTGTACGAGGGAATTGCAGGATTTAATTCCCCCATCTCCGTTCCACCATCGGACACCCGTCGTACGGCGAGTTTCCACCCTTTTGTTGTTAACACCTCTACGATCCAGACGAAGCGTTTCGCCTCCTCCTTTATACCGCGTACATCGAGGAACTGGAACAATCTACCGGCGGCGGTGTTACCGTCGGACTACAATTTGAGTGTCTTCAAGGCTAGAGTGAATAGGCTCTTAATAAACTAGTGCGCTTTACCATCAAAGACTGCGTCACTGCTTACCATCAGGCGGGATTGCGGTCAAGCGCTGGTTTATAAATTAATAAAAAAAAAAAAAGTTCGAGTTTTACTTTTCGCAGTAATTGGCAAGCAGAAGCGAACGGGATTTATCTACCTATTTAGTATCCTAATTCCTAAATGTTCTCCAGTTCTGTACACTTGATAATATTATCTGGGTACTGTAAAACTGGAGAACTTTTATTTCAGTCAAAATTAAAAATTAAAAATATTCGTTAAAAATTAAAATTCGTTTATGATGATTCGTTAAAAAAGAGGCGCTTCATAGGTTCCGCACACAGGCGCTGCTGGGGTTCAGCGCGGCCCTGCTTCAATGGGTACGCATTGAAGCAGGGCCGCGTTTTTATGGACGTGGAGAAGTGCCAGTCCGGTTAAACGTTCAGCAACCATTGAAGCTCTTAACCATGATTTGATTTTTCGTAACGTAGAGAAAGGTCGTTCCGCTGTCGCTACACTAACAGGTAGTGTAGCCATGATACATAAAACAAAAATCTTATATTAGTAGGATACATCTGAATATCGCAATTTGAAATAAGGTCAGAAATCAACTGCGGTATATCCTGACTCCGTTGCCACTTCACCATCCACAGGCGATATTCGTTTACAAAAACAGGAACTGGGGCATTATCTAGTGACAATTTATAACATCTCATGGCATTAATCACAAAAAGGTGGCAGCAATATTGCGCAGAACTTTACTCGGATCCTCAAAATGATACGTCCCCAGATCCACCAATTACTTGGAACGAAATATATCGCGAACCCTGTAATGCCCAATAAGAGCGGGCAATGTGATTATAACCGATCAATTTATCACATTGCCCGGGTGTTATGAATGTAGTGCCTATTGGGCACAGTGATTTTTTTTTAGCAAAAAAAAAAAAAAAAAAAAAACAAAAAATGCATGTTTAATAGTTTCAAATGAACACTGAGTTAGATAAACCAAGCATTGCAAAAAATGAAATCAATTATCGGGTAGTATAATAATAAAAACATGTTTAATAGATTACTATTTATTTTCAAAATTTAAATAATCAGACTTCAGTTTTACTTAGATCAATTTACGAAGGGCTACATTTAGAAACTATAGTCTTGAGTAGTTAGTTTCAATGCAGTTTAGAAGTATTTTGCACGCGCTTTTACTCACATGTAGGTAGATATATTGCGAGTAAGCGCGCTTCCAAGCTGCAGAAAAGAATGAGAATATAATACTTCTCCGCGTGAGTAAGCTAAATTATAAAACTAACAATCTAAATGGAACTAAATGGAAATCACATCTCCGATTATTCAACTTAAAATTGACTCTATAGTTAAAAAGAGTCTTAGTAATCAGTCTCATAGGTAATATTTATTGTTAAGAATAGATTATTTATCCAATAAAAGTTCCCAATCTTTGGACTTAATAAACAAAAAATAACGTTGAAAAAAAAAATAGAACTACTTATGTGTAATTTAGTACCTAACATATTTAAGACAGTTCGTACCTAGTGCACGGTGAGCGGAGACAGACAGTGTAATTGTAGCTCCTCTATTTCTAATCCATAAATTTGTTTTTGCTCCCATTGCACTTTTTGGGTTTACTATCATATCTCTGCTTTGACTTTTTACAAAAGTGAATAAAATGTTCAAATTATTGATCCTCAATACATCCAAAATTTTATTTCTGGGAGTGGACACGCCTGCCAAATTTTTACTAGCCAAATTTATCGTTCTCAAAATTGCTAACTGATTAGTAATCGACAATGTTACCTGAATGGGGATGCTGCTACAGGGGCGAAGAGGAGGGCCGTGACGTTATAAGCTGCTCGTTATGCAAGAAGACGTTCAATTTCTTTTGTTAAAGTATTTCACCGATTACTGCAGGCGCATCTGTTTGGAAGTGTGAGCAGTGTAGTCCTTTTTGTTTTTTTTTTTTAAATTTTTTTACATTTAAGAATTTTGCATTTTGTAAAGAAAAGTAATAATTTATTTTTATCTTTGGAATGGATTAATACTTGTTATGTATAATTTTATTAACCACTGTCCATAACGCTTCTTTAATTGTACGCTGTAGCTACCTTAATATGTTGTACAACTACCTAAAAACTTATACTTATTGACTGTACAATAACTGGTGACTCCAATAAATATAAATAAATAAATAAAAGACTCAGTAGTTTTCACGCTTTTTTAAGTGCTTGAAACTTCATGAAATCAAATAACAATTAAAAAATTAACTAAACAATTTCAAGTAAAAAGCCAACGAAGTCGAATTTAAGTCGTATACAATTTTAATGCAAATCTAAATCAAAACAATGAGCCGAAGTGGCATCTCACGCGCTGCTCCGTTTCGGTCTCTGATTGGTTAGGGTATGTCACGTATTTGTTTCCGGCCCCGTAAAAATGTACCTATTAATCACATTGCCCGATCATCATGTAGCCATATTCATAATGCCCGGGTAATGTGATAAATAGGTGAGTTTAGATTGTAATTAATCGCTTGGCCCGATATGGCTGGGCATTAATCATACTGCCCGGGCATTATAAATACTGCCCGCATTAATCACTTGGCCCATAAAATATACACCATAAATTAGAGAACATAAATATGAAGGTCATGGTCTTTTACAGACAACCTTTACACATTATTTTTGACATATTTTACCTCTATTTTATTATTGTGCGCTAAAAACTTGGAAAAAACTATTGAAAAATACTTCACTTTTTTCCAGGTTCATGTATTCACTGAGAGAAGCAGCAATACAATATCATCCTCTTTTTTTTTTTTTTTTTTTGATATGGCATCTCGTAGTTGACCTTGAGAGGTCGTGACTACTTAACCGGACTATCCTGTGGCTGCCTTAAGTGAATTTAAAGCCTCCAGCCAGGGCTACTAAAAGCTAAGCGACTACACGCTAAGGGCACCCCCTGTGGGGTACGAACCTCGGCTTAGGGTGTCGCTGGAGAGAACAGCAAGGGACGGCTGGATCGAATTATAATATCATCATCATCATCAACCTTTTTATCGTCTCACTGCTGGGCGCACGTCTCCTCTTATACAGAGAAGGATTGAGCTTAATCACCACGCTTGCTCAAGGCGGGTTGGCGATTACAGACTTAAAGTCCTGGTTTCTTCTAGATGTTTTACGTCACCTTGTAATCAGTCATTGTTGTCCAAGATATACTTAGAAAGTACATAACTTTAGAAAAGTTACATTGGTACTTGCCTGACCTGGAATCGAACCCGCACACTCATATTTGAGAGGCTGGTGTTTTAACCACTAGGACACCACGACTTCAATACACTATGTAGTCATATATTTATGTTTTTGTTATGTATATTAGTTAGTGACGTCACTCACACCGGGTCATGTGTAATTTCCCTGGTTGCCGCTTGTCGGTCGAGACTCGAGTCTCGAGGAGAGCAACGCCACAGGCCACAGGCCACACTCACTCACTCACAGCCAGTCCGGTGAGGGAACTCGAGACAGATAGACGCGCGCGAGCGCTGTTTGTTCCCTTCAAATAAACTTCAATAACATTGGTGTAAAATTCAGTTTGTGACGTAAACTTTAAGTTTTCTGTGCAAAATGAAAGTGTATGTTGGATTATTATTTTTATTAGCGAGGTAAAACCACATATACCTACCGTATACGAGTATGTTCATTTAGTTTTAATTTTTAATAATAAGTTTGTTTTTATGAAGCTGTTTATTATGAATACATGCTGTGTAATGGATTTCAATATTATGTGAGCTTGTAGAATTTGATTCGGATACAATAGGGTCCACATATCACAAGGCACAATAGTTTGATGTCGTTGCACTTGCAAATAATTTAAATTGATTCATTCATTGTTGTTCATACGTCCTCACACTTAGCGAATCTGACTCTATGCTCTAATGACACCTATTTAGTTACGTTTAGGATTCTGGTTTTGTGTAATTTGCAACTTGAGCTGATTTTTTTGCCGCGGGAGAATTTATAGCTGAAGTTTTTTTTTTATTTTTTTGAATATGTTCCATTCTAAGTAAATCTATCAGAAATTTAAATTTAAATTCCGAATAGAAATTATCTGTGGATGTCGATTGTTATATTAAGCCTATGTAAAAGATATTAAAATATATTTATTGTTTATGGCTAACCTAGACCAGCGGTTAGTTTCTGATCCTGTAACCATTTGGCCGTCTAAACATAAACTCGCGCGAGTTAACTGTGCACCCCGCTCTGTGACGTCATTCGGACGGTACCGTTTGTAAAAAATGAGAATTGTGTTAAAAAATATAGTAAACTACATTTTTTTTAATGTTGATAAAATGCCGTTTTGAGGATAAAGCTTCATAATACTAGGTCATTTTACTAATGACGTTTCGCAATTTAATTTTTACATTGAAATCATAATATTAGTGCCACCAACAGGCTTCACTCGCGCGTCGAAAATGTAAAAAACAAAAACAAATTAAAAAAAAAAACAAAGCAAAGACTCCACAGGAAGTGCAATAACAACAGGGAATTTAAACTGTATTTTGAATTGCTTTAGATACGTATTTAGAGCCACAGTCAACAAGGAATACATTTTATTCACGAAAGACACACAGGAACAGATAATTATTTTATTTTCAAAACGAAGCATGATTAATACATAACCTCAAAGAGTTGTGGACGGCTGAATGAGGTACCAACGATTGTCGCGCCATCTGTAATTGACTTTGCCTTCGCCTCCCCATTGTAATTGTAATAGCTTACGGCGAATGAGGGGCGTCGCGCGGGGAAGCGGGAAAGGAGTCGCATTCCAGCGAGGTGCACAGTTAACCCGCGCGAGTCGTAGGTAAACTAAGCATGGAGTTTATTGTCATTCCAAGTAATGCTATGGATTATCACTATTTACAGCTAACTCTAAGTTCAGTTTACCTAGCTTTCACATTGAGTTTTTGCAGAATCGATAGGCTTATCAGTTATTTGCTACACATTAGGTACCTTAGTTTTTTTTACTAAGTAATCCATAGCTGCACGTGAAATTATAGATATTGTTAATTGGCGCGAAACCATAATTACGTACCTACCTATTTGGATTTTTATGAAATGCAAATGAATGATTTGGAAAATGTTTTTCCCCGCTAAAAATTAAAAAAAAAAATCCATATGTATCATAAATATTATAATTTACGTGGTTTTATTGTGGAATAATGCGTGAGTTAATTCAATGAATATAAATTAAAGTATTTATTTACAAACCATGATAACAGTTAAGTGACCTTCAAACGTCAAATATCTAATAATATTTATGGATGGTTAAAAGTCGTTAATCATTACTAAATTTTAAGCAAATCTTACGAATAAAAAGACAAACCAGGCGCTAATTAGGTATTTACTACTTAACTGCAAAAAAAAACGTTTATGAATAAAGCCTTGTAAGGATTTATTACAGTAATATTTTCTCGTTTCTGAGGAGATTACGTGAACACTTTGTGTCTTTCACTTTCCTACTTGTGATATCAACTGTAGGTACTTCACCATGTACGGACACCAGCAGGTCAAGCTACCCGAAACTGTCAAATATTCTCACTCAACCTTAAGCCGTAATGCTTTAGCCATAAAGTTGAAAATATAATAAAGAAATTTTACAGATTTTAGTAGCTTGATGTGCTGTCGTTTGTACTTAGTAAGTAAATACATTTTAAACACTCATTAGTAATCAGCGCACGCTTTATTTACATAATTATATTTCGAGCATGCGTTCTATGAAAGTAGGTCCTTAAACGATAAGTTCTATCAAACAATGATGTAGACTCGGGGCCGAAAAACAGGTTTAATGTCACGACTAAAGTAAATAAAATATGCAGATTACGTTGTTTATAATAAATAAATACCAATAAAAATGTGAATGGACTTAGGGTAAGGTACACACGATTACAAATCAAACTATGCATTTACTGTTACAAATAGTTGACCTCGCATTGTAGAGGTTTTTCGTGTAATCGGAAGTTATCTTATATTGGTTTGATATGTAGCTCTACTTTCATGTTCATCATCATGGACATTTTTATCGTCCCACCCTGGGCACAGGTCTCCTCTCATACAAAGAAAGACTGAGCGTAATCACTACCTACGCTTGCTTAGTGCGGGTTGGCGATTTCAGACTTACAAGTCCAGGTTTCCTCAAGATGTTTTCCTTCACCTTGTAATCAGTCATGACTTAGAAAAGGTACATTGGTACTTGCTTGACCTGGAATCGAATCCGCGCACTACGCACACACCCGTACACGTCCATGATAATTATTGTTAATTTAAACGTCTTTCAATTAATTCCGGCTGCCATAAAAGCTTGCGTGAAATCGATAATTTATCATGAGATCATTGGTGTTTTTTTTTTTCAGTTTATCATCAACTTTGGCAAGGACACCAGCTTTAATTCTAACACGGTTAATAAAGAAGAATTATGTAGAACAAGCGAGGAATCTTTCGCTAGTCGATCCAAAACTGTTCTTGAACAGAACTAGTTACTCCGGTTTCTTCACAGTCGATGAGAAACTGAATTCAAACCTTTTTTTCTGGTACTTTCCCGCGGAAAACTATAAACCTGGTTCTCCATGGATACTCTGGCTGCAAGGAGGTCCGGGAGCTACGAGCCTCGCTGGCCTGTTTGACGAGATAGGACCTTTTGAATACACAAATGACAAGCTAAAATGTAAGTATGTATTTATAACAAGTGTCTTTAACTAATTCATATTGTGATGATATTTATTCGTATATAGGTACCGACGACAGCAGGTCAAGCTTCCCGAAACTGTCAAATATTCGCACTCAACCTTGAATCTTAATACTTTAGCCATAAAGTTGGAAAAAAAAAAACCTAATAAAGTTCGACAGATTGTAGTAGCTTGATGTATTGTTGTCTGTACTCGTATTTATTCATCCACCATACAATATACCAGAGAATCTCTGTTATAGTACCATGGATCCAGTACATGATTCTGAACCCCTCAATGGTGGAATTTTTCGTCGGCTTTTTCCTGATTAAAAAAAAATAATATGCAGTTTTTTTTTCCTATAAACCGTTCATAATTGCTATACTTTTACAATCCAATAAGATTTTAAAGTAAAAATTAATGAATTCGCTAATTACACAAAAAGCGCAATGTGAACAAAACTCGAAAAACTATCCTATCAGCTGATTTAATAGAGTTAACATCAAGGGCTAACGTCTTACCCACAAACACGCGCGGCGGCACGCTTGCAACGTTCAAAGGCCGAGCCGACACATTTTTTTAAACACTGTTATTTCTGTAACCGCTCATTAACGATATAAATGACTATCATAATTTTATTAGTGGCATGCGGTGTAATCTTCTCGCGAAGTTTGCGTTACGATGTCAGATACACCCTGTATATCAAACAATAACATTTATGATTGCACCCGTGCGAAGTCGGGGCGGGTTGCTAGTATCACTGCATATTCTAAAACAAAGTCTCTTTCTTTGTATGATTAAATCTTTAAAACTACGCAACGGATTTTGATGCGGCTTCTTTTAATAGATAAAGTGATTAAAGAGGAAGGTTTATATGTATAATAACATTTAATTTTGGAGAAATACTATTATTTTTGAAGTTTCTAATGGGATGACATAAATAATTTCATTTTTTCCGCGTTTGCAGCGAAACGCAGGCAGAACCCTACGAGATTTATCAAAATAATGTAGAGCGTAAAATGTTTAGCGGTAGCGGCGGGCCGCTGTTTTTTTATACAACGTTAACAGTTTTCTGTAGTGTATTTAGTATTAGCATTGAACCCGTGCGAACCCGAGGCGGGTCGCTAGTACAGTGGATCCCCGGTAGTCCGACAAACATTTTGCAGGGCAGTGTCGAACTATCGAATTTGTCGGATTATAGCCACCAGACAAAGTCTTGCCGCCAAGCGATTTGTCGTGTTCCGGCATGATGTCTGGTGAAGCCGTACGGAGGACGGGTCTGAACAGTTGTGTTGCGATGTGTGCCGGGTACGATGAGCCAAGTGTTGTTTGTGTCGGGAGTTTGGTCATGGAGGGTCTTCAGATCAATCTCCCTTTGGCGCAGCATCGTTGGTCGTGTTGTTGGGTTTAACATTGCATCACCTCGCTCAACTGCTGTCTTCCTTGCTATTCGTTCAGTTTTTCTGAGTGATTGGATCTTAATAACCTAGCGTGCTTTAAAAAATATAGAGGCCCCCTATAGTCCGATTTTTTTTTTTACAAAAGAGTATCTTGTTGTCCGACAAATTCGAGCACAATACTGATGGTGCATACAAGGTTTAACTTGCTAAGTCGTGAATTAGCGAAGACATGTATGTTTTTTTTTCTAGATGTAAAAAAAACTTCGAAGACATGTGACATGTAACAACCAGCGCTAGGCTCGCATAGTATTTTTTTTTTAGTAATTGTAAACTAGCGCTTGACCGCATTCCCGCCTGATGTTAAGCAGTGATGCGATCGTTGATGGTAAAGCGCGCTAGTTTATTAAGAGCCTATTCACTCAAAAAAAACTGAGCGCATAGGAAGGAAGACGGCAGTTGAGCGAGGTGATGCAATGTTAAACCCAACTACACGACCAACGATGCTGCGCCACGACCAAAGAAATAGACTATGTCGGATTATAAGAGATGCCGTATTAGCCAGGGGCCGGATTACCAAGGTTCCACTGTATAATATAAAGCGGGAAGGATACTATGGGTACCTACTGAATTATATCAAATCTCATTATAAGATATTACACAGTCCATTATCATATAATCATGTTTATAAGAGATGCCGTATTAGCCAGGGACCGGATTACCAAGGTTCCACGGTATAATTTAAAGCGGGAAGGATACTATGGGTACCTACTGAATTATATCAAATCTCATTATAAGATATTACACAGTCCATTATCATATAACCATGTTTGTTTATACACTGTTCTATTATGTAGCAACAAACATGTAACGGAAGGAAATACTGCATTATTGATTTGTTGCTTCTAGGTTGAGTCACGCATTATTTATAGGGTAACTTAGCTATAAAAATCGTTGAAAAGTAGTTCCTTTTTTATCAACCAAAGCACCATTCATCTAATTATCTCTCTCGGTGGTAGGCCACATCGGCTGCCGGCAGAAGTTACCACCCACCAGACAAAGTCGTGCCGCCAAGCGATTCGTCGTGTCGTGTCGTGTGTGGAGGGTCTCCACATCAATCTCCCTCTGGCGCAGCATCGTTGGTCGTGTTGTTGGGTTTAACATTGCACCACTTCGCTCAACTGCCGTCTTCCTTCCTATTCACTAAGTTTTTTAAGTGAATGGGTTTAATAAACTAGTGCACCTTTACCATCAACGATTGCATCACTGCTTAACATCAGGCGGGATTGCAGTCAAGCGCTAGTTTATAATTATGAAAAAAAAAAATATATCTTGATCACCTTTGGTTGGCTGGTAGCGAATGGCGAAGGCACTTATTCCGCACTTATTCCCCTTTAATCACTTTATCTATTTAAAAAAAAATGGAATCAAAATCCGTTGCGTAGTTTTCAAGATTTAAGCATAGACATAGTGAAAGCAACAAAACAATGGAAACAATCTCGCAGAAAGCGAGCTTGTTATGTATTATGTAGTGAATATATTCTTCCTACTTCAAATATATTCTTCTTTTTTTCTCGGTGGTAGGCCATAACATCGGCCGCCGGCAGAAGTTACCACCCACCAGACAAAGCCTTGCCGCCAAGTGATTTGTCGTGTTCCGGCATGATGTCTGGTGAAGCCGTACGGAGGACGGGTCTGAGCAGTTGTGTTGCGATGTGTATCGGGTACAATGCGCCAAATGTTGTGTTATGTTGGGAGTTTGGTCGTGGAGGGTCTTCAGATCAATCTCCCTTTGGCGCTGCATCGTTGATCGTGTTGTTGGGTTTAACATTGCATCACCTCGCTCAACTGCCGTCTTCCTTCCTATTTGCTCAATCTGAGTGAATAGGTTTTTAATAAACTAGCGCGCTTTACCATCAACGATCGCATCACTGCTTACCATCAGGCGGGATTGCGGTCAAGCGCTAGTTTATAATTATTAAAAATAAAAAATAAAAAAATATTGTAAGTATAAACCTATTAATATGAAAGTTTGTGTGCATGGGTGGATTTTTTACTATTGCACGCAAATAGCCATTGTTTCGGTTAACAACGCCCAAAAGCTTAAATAAACGCTTAAAAATATTGTATAATGTAATTTACCAAGTATAATTTTGGTGTTTACTTAAGCTTTTTTTTTAATTTTCATTTTATTTTAATTTGACTCGTGTGTGTAGTGTAATCTATGGATGTGTGTCTCAAATAAATGATATAGTATTATAATAATATTCAAAAAATTAAAGAATTTTTAAAAAGTTCAGTAGATTCTTTCTTAAAGTTCATAGATTCTATTTACCAAATGTTCACAATCTCTTTACAGCACGATAAGCCGTGAGAAACAAAACTAGGAAAACTCGATAACGTCATAACCGTGTCATCTCGCAGTTAGTATAACCAGTATGCCTAGTATGAGTTTTCATTACGAGATTCGATCGTCGACATCGAGCGCGTTTGGCGTTCTCATTGGTTGAGAGTTCTTACAACCTAAACCCGGGCCAATCGATGAATCAAACGCTCTCGATAGCGACGATCAAGTCTCGTAATAAAAACTCATACTAGGCCAGTAGGCCTAGTATGTGTCGCTAACAGTATGAGAAGAACGTTAGAACCAGTAGGTTCTTTCTCCAGTAGGTTCCTTCAGAGTTCGCATATCAAAGTTATTATTTGTATATACAAAACCCGAAACACGTATCCTATATTTTTAAGTAAGTAAAAAATCTATGAACAAAATTTCAAAATTATATAATGAAAAACCACAAAGTTATATATCTTACCTGGTTGTCGTTAAAATATGGTCGACGCACCGCTCGCCCGCCCGCGTCTGTAGTGGCGCTGTGCGGTGTGTGGTGCGTTGACCTGTCTTGCGCGCCTAGTTCTATGATCTCAGCTGTGTTTGTGATCCGTCAGGTGTGTTGCGCGCTCGCTAACCACACTAAAAAGAAATAGAACATGGTGTAAAAATGATTGGAATCGATTCAGTTGCTTATTCTGAACAAACTATATTCAGGTTTCGTATTAGAAAAAATAATATTGTATAACTTGACTGTGCCCACAAACTGCCAACAACAACAGCTTGCCACAGTGGATAGGGTGCGAATCTTAAATCGGGATGGCAACTTCCTAAACCAATCACCGGCTGTTATAACTGGCCTGGGAAGTTGACCCCTCGAGCGGCAGATGCGCTTGCGTCGGTTCGAACAAACGGGTCTAGAATGTATTTTTAAAACTTGTTGGGACGGTTGTGTTATTGTATTTCTTTTGTTTGACAACTTCGCTATGCACGCTCATTACCTCTGGAGTCAAGGTCTTTGTTTCAGTTAACATCTATTATAATGGAATTAGGGAAACCCCATTGGGGATCTCCGGTGAAACTCCCTTGTCCATTTGTAAAGTTACAATGACTGATTAACATTACATTTATCCTAGATTTAGGTAAGGGAAATTAGTCTGTAATATTTTTAATAAAGAAGCATGTTGTCTGGAAGAAGCTTTGTGTATGGTTCTCTTGATCTCCCTATGGTACAGACGGAGACGACAGCAGGTCAAGCTATCCGTTACTGTATAATATTCCCAATCAACCTTTAGCCTTAATGCTTTAGAGATTAAGTTGAAAATGTAATAAAGAAGTAGCTTGATGAGTTGGCGTCTGTACGTCCGAAACTCGTAACATTCAGAAGGTGTATCTGACATCGACGCACAAACGAGTACCTTGAATCCAGTACGAGTATGTAGACATAAATAAAACACAGCAAAAGTGATCTCGAAAGAATGGATTAATATTTTAGTTAGAATAATACCAGCAATACATTTATTATTCATTTTTAAAACTAAAGGAGCTAGTGTAATTTTTAAAGCAGCAGTGGCCTAGTGGTTTCGACCGCGAGTTACAACATTAGGTCGTAGGTTTAAACCCCATCAGGCACTTTGTGTAAATTATTTCATCACCACTGCTCCCAAAACGGTGAAGAGAAACGTCATGAGGAAACCGGAATGTCCTGGACGTAAAACTTTAAAGGCATGTGACATCTACCAAACTCACACTGGGCCCGCGTGGTAGATTTCGGCCAACTCCCTCTGACTGAGAGGAAGCCTGTGTTCCAGGAGTGCCCGAACATTGTAGGCTGATTATTTTACGTATATAGTAATTTTGCAAGTTTCATTTTGTTCTCTATACCATATGTTAAGAAAACCCTATCCGACCCATCAGGAGAGGTATGGCAGCTTTCCATACATCATTTTAGTTAATAAATAAAGTAAGCGTCTATGTATGAAATATACCTTGTTTGAAAGAGCATGTATTACTGTTTCAAAAGAAAAAAAAAATCGCTGTTTTAGGAGGCCGAGTTTTTGAGTTATTATGCTTAGAAGTTTTGTAGGTTATGTTATTATTGGTCAATGTTTTGTCCGTTGTATCATTAAACAATCTTTTATTAGTATTCTTAAATTGAAATAGCTACGTGGCAGAATGATAATTACGCCAAGTAGTTAAGATTATTAATGATTTAACAGATTAAGCAACCTGGGATATGTGTCCAACGAGGACGATAGATAGAGAAGGCTGTTGAGTGGAGATTATGAGATATCAGTGATCAAATATCATTTAAACTAATATATGTAGGTATATTACGGGATTCTTTGTGATGGTAGACGTTTTCGCATGTGATATTGCGTCACAGAGAGGCAATATCACAGTCCATAAACAGTCCGAGTCGTATAATTACAAGTGAAAACAAAAGTCCTTAGGCAATCCGGGTCAAAAACAATAAAGAAAACAGGAAAGCAGCGAAAACGGCGAAAACACACAGAACACACACTAGCGCGGGCGCAAGTGAACTATGTTTTTTTTTGGTTGAAAACCGTTCAAAACAAAACGAAACGTCACATATTTTTTTTTACAGCTCTGGATGGAAGTGTTTTTAGCCAGCACCCATCCAATTTATCTGTTAAAAAGAGTTTTTGACTCAGTACTTGATTCATTAATCAGCATGAAATGTACTAGGCATAATTGTAAACAATTGAAATCTTAAATCTACAGAAAATATTAGAGATTTTACATTGCAAACAATAATTATTTAGTCTGGCAACCTTTTATAATAGAAAAAGGCCACTCCGGAAAAGCAATTTACATAATATCTATTTTTAATTAATTACTTTATAACCCGGCTTTAACTAAATATGAAAAAGTTATCGAAAATCATATTAAAATATTTTATATTTTTTGGTTGTTACGAGTTTTTAAGACGCTCTTAAAACCTTGAACTAAAAATCTGCCATATCTCTTTACGTAATCGTCATAGTAACAACACTAATGAATTTTGAAATAATCTTTTTTTCCCGCGAATTAATTCCAACTTCCCCGAAATTAGTAATTTTTGAAAAAGTGACAACCCCATTTTGACGGTATTATTATAAGAGATGCGACCACGTGCCGCGTGCCCTGCCCCCCCGTCGCCCACGGAAGGGTTGCCTACCACACTTGTAACCTCTTTTTGCCAAATAATATTTATTTTTGTACGGGGACTTTTTTTAAGTTTAGTCCGGCTTTGTAGACATTAGTAGAATCAGTTATCGATAACTAACAATACCTTCACGGATCGGACAGGGTTTTCTTTACATATTGTATGTGCGTCTAATAAAATCACATTTGACTAAGGCTCGACCGAGATTTAAGTCTCGGAATTCTCGGCTAAAAATCCAATCGAGAAATTGGCTCGGTTCTCGGCTATAGCCGTCATTCATGACTCATGACCGAGACTCTAAGTAGCTTTCATAGAGAGCTAAAACTGTAAAGAAATTCTAATATTTTTGAGTATTGATTGTCTTCACCTAATAAGGTGCTTAGTCCTTGCATACAGCAAATAAATTTTATTTGCGCTGCCTACTAGACTAGCGTAGCAAGTTAACAACTGTTTAGCAAAGCTGGACAAATGTATGACGAAATGCGACGCTCTTTGAAGAGCGAAAATGGCGAAAAAGTCAGTTAATTTTGTTCAACAGATAGGTAGTATTGTATTAAAAATTAAAAGCATTTTTTTCAGCCTGTCTATTCGGTCTCGACCGAGATATTATTTTATTCACCGGGTCTGGCTGAGACCGAGAAACAGCCAGACCCGGAACAACTACTTGTAGATCGTACAAATATTTGTTCCATGCAGGAATCGAACCCGTGACACGCAGCGCAGTCAATATCTTAACCACTGCGCTAACCGTGCTGTCGAACTTGACTAAATTCAGCTTTACACGGGTTTCCTCAAATAGCAATGCGACGAATTGACCTCATTCTGCCAGACGTTAAACTCTAAAGTAATGACGTCAGTTCCGGATTGGTCGCATTTGTTATTATTTTAGGCCCCTCGCAGTCTCGTGTCATGTCAATGGAACTGCTTGCCTTTGTTAAATGTTTCTTAACTGGCTACGTCACGCGGTTATATTCGTATAAGTTTAGACCTTTTCAGAGGTATCGGTGTAAAAAGTTATAAAGCGTCTTGTGTGACAATTGAATCAAATGCGTGAAACTGTATTAAAAAGTTATTCATCCATCCATACAAAGTTTCACGTTAGGAGGTTGTTGTTCATATTACATGCATAAATTCACGCCTATCCTCATGGGGTTGGGCAGAAGCTACAAAACGCGACCTACTCTACGATACGTACACGTCTACATAGTACATTATACTCTTCACTTCATAGGATTATTTCTACACTATGTAACAAAAACCCTGTTGTTCCTATCAGGGACATATAATTTTACCTACAAGCACATCATTAATGAAGTCATAATTAGAAAACAGTAATCATTGTCTAGTCGAGGGGTCACAATCAAATACTTATTAAAACCGACAAATTCGATTTTTTTTTTAGAATATCTGATTTTATAAGTTAAATAAATTGGCGGGAACGTTCTACTTATGTCTAGTTTCTTCATGCAGAATTGCAGAGCTAAGAAATCAGTTACAGATTATAAATATTAATAATTAAACATTTATTTTAATTATTTTTGTTGAACAATTTTTATAAATTACTTGCTTTATTACGTCCGTATGCCGATTTTTAAAACGTAGGTTGAAGGAACAACAGGGTAGAAGAAGGCAGAAGTTACCACCCACCAGACAAAGCCTTGCCGCATAGAGATTTGTCGTGTTCCGGCATGATGTCTGGTGAAGCCAGATATATGGGCCTTGATGTCTGAAATTAATGGATAAATAAATAAAATAGACTAGTAATTCATAACAAGTCGTACAACAAATACCTAGCTACAGATAATGAGGCTTATTATCGAGTTATTGTTTATGCAAAACTGATTTCTATTGCGATGAGTTTTCCTGCTTCCTGAATCTGGGTAGTTGATAGATTCATCTTTGTTTTTCATTCACTAGTCTATTGCATAATTTGACCGCTTTTTTAAATTCATTGGATTGGAATAGAACCAAGTTTTGTATATTCTATTTCATTAATCATGGTACTGAGCCTTCGTTACGTGTAACGTGTGATGTCTTCCGTCTACAAAAATGGACCTTAAGAAGGTACCAATTTATATGTAAAACTAAAACTAGGACTATTTGGGATAACAGTTAATTTCATCATTTCAACAGACAGACGTCCATTGCAAAAACGTAGGTCAATAAGCATCTAGCTGCTGCCACAGCCTCTAGGCCTTTGATGCTTTGATCCAACTTGATGGAGGTCTCGCAATGCTATGTCTTCTGGTAAACGGTCGCCACTCTTGAACCTTTCAGCCTCATTCTACGAACACTCCACCCTTCCACTGCACTGCCACTTAAGTTTTGTAGTCTTTGCTCTTTGTCGAATAACTTCCCTCCTACAGACCTCTTTACTTTTGATTTGATCATTTAGGGAATCTCCAAGTATGGCAATGATTAGAAGGCTGTCATCCAAACGGCAATGGAGAAATCCATTGCCGTTTGGATGACAGCCTTCTAATCATTTAATGGAACCCAATTCAAGCAACCATGCAAAATAAGACTGAATAATTTTCATAAAAATTCTGTCCACTTTTCAATTTCTCTACTACAAATTGAACCAGATACTAACCAGATGTTATTCTTAAAAGCGTTGATATCTAACTAGACAAGCACGATCAACCTTGGAAATCCCAAATGAAGTAAGTACCTACATCAATCAGTCAGTTTTCCGTGTATTCTGAAAACGAAGCAACAGGGGAATACCTGAATTCGTGATAACGTTAACCTGTTAAGTGTGGATTGTTATTATTATATCTTATTATTGTCGTCTGCTACTGACATGACTAATACCACGATCACTGGTGGGATTAGTAAGTTCACGTAGCAGCTTAATAGCTTCTAGTGATTGGAAAGTATATAGACTATAAACGTTTAGTTAAAATGATAACCTCATTATATTTTAGAACAAGAAGGTCACTACTACAGTATATACCATAATAGTGGGGATAGCGTATAAAAACACACAGATCCGCCGAACTTTAACATTGAATATGGAATATATGGACGTGATTTAATCGAGATAAAAAGAAAGTTTTGCGGTAAATATGACGCAAAATATTACAGAAAGACAAAAAATAAGAAATGGTTGAGAGAACTTGCGTCACATCCACGCAAAACGGCTTTCGCTCAGCGTTATGCTGCGACTCTATACAAAACAGAGCCCAACGCCAAAATGTAATAGAAATATGTATGCATCATCAGGCGATGTATCCGACCATAATACATAAACACAGAGGCCTTTCAAACATTTACTTAATTCTATATTTATTTAAATACAGCTGTGACCCACCACATAGTGAGTTCAAATTCTAAATTCAAATATTTGAACATGTGCTATAACGTTTTTTGACTGCGGCTTGATTTTTCAAACGATAGAAAAATTTTATTTGTGAATTACTTTTGGTAGGTTCGCTGCCCATACGTTTCCTACTTCTCTTCTCGGTGGATAAACGTGTACATCGCAACAATTTAAGGTAAATTTCGGACTTTTTACCGGTTTCCGAGGGTCATACAAACTAAAATATACAATTAAATTTTCGGTACTGAACCGGTTTTGATTTAATATCCCGGAGTGGGTAATGTTATGGAGGATACACGAGTACTGCGATATGCTGTAGACAGCGGCCTGCCAGTTTGAGACGGGGTCAGCTGATTGATCGATGAATGAAGAAGTAAATTTAACCAGTGGCTAATATTACTGGCCAGAGAACAAAGATATACCAACAAAAACGAGTCTGTAAATAATAAAACCCGATCTTGTGAGAAACATCGGTGCCGATTTTAATGTTCAGAAACTAAACTAATTTTAAATTAAGTGCATCTGTTTCTTTCTATTCCATTAAGTAAAGGATAGAAGATAACATATTAGTTTAGTACTGACGGACAGTTTAGACACGACTAAAAATATGTTGATTAAAAATACGTCGATCAATTTAGTCCGCACCGTACAGTAGATAATACTGTACGGTGCGGACTAAATTGACAAGACTAAAATAAATATTTATCTTCTGTCCTATTCTTAATGAAATAGAAAGAAAAAGATGCACTGTACTTAAATTTAGTTTAGTTTGTGAACAAGGCAATTGGGACCATTATCAAAAGTGATGATAATATGGCAACGGTAAGCGTTGCGTGGAACGCGCCTCAACCAGTTGGACCGATGAACTTTAGAAGGTCTCTGGAACGGACTGGATATGGAAGGCCGAGGACAGGTTGTTGGCCACGGCCTGGGAGAACCTATGATTGGAACAGTTTATTGCACCATAAAAGTCACACATTAACATTTAGGGGAAGAACAAGCTACACATTTTTTCTTGTAATTAGAGTTTGTGCTCAAATGAGCTTGTGTTGTTGGCAATATTTGGGTACGGAACTCTTATTAAAATATAGGTGTGTGTGTGTGTGTGTGTGTGTGTGTGTGTGTGTAGTTTTAATCGAAGAGTGCTCAAAATGGGGCCATTATCAAAAGTGATAATATGGCAACGGTAAGCGTTGCGTGGGACGCGCCTCAGTTAGTTGGACCGATGACCTTTGGAAGGTCTCTGGAACGGACTGGATATGGAAGGCCGAGGACAGGTTGTTGTCCATGGTCTGGGAGAACCTATGATTGGAACAATTTATTGCACCATAAAAGTCACACATTAACATTTAGGGCAAGAGATTATCTCGGTGGTAGGCCATAACATCGGCCGCCGGCAGAAGTTACCACCCACCAGACAAAGCCTTGCCGCCAAGCGATTTGTCGAGTTCCGGCATGATGTCTGGTGAAGCCGTACGGAGGACGGGTCTGAGCAGTTGTGTTGCGATGTGTGCCGGGTACGATGCCCCCAATGTTGTTGTGTTGGGAGTTTGGTCGTGGAGGGTCTTCAGATCAATGTCCCTTTGGCGCAGCATCGTTGGTCGTGTTGTTGGGTTTAACACTGTATCACCTCGCTCAACTGCTGTCTTCCTTCCTATTCGCTCAGTTTTTCTGAGTGAATAGGCTCTTAATAAACTAGCGCGCTTTACCATCAACGATCGCATCACTGCTTACCATCAGGCGGGATTGCGGTCAAGCGCTAGTTTATAATTATAAAAAAAAAGAACAAGCTACACATTTTTTCTTGTAATTAGAGTTTGTGCTCAAATGAGCTTGTGTTGTTGGCAATATTTGGGTACGGAACTCTTATTAAAATATAGGTGTGTGCAGTTTTAATCGAAGAGTGCTCAAAATGGGGCCATTATCAAAAGTGATAATATGGCAACAGCAAGCGTTGCATGGCACGCGCCTCAGCTAGCAGGACCGATGAACTTTAAAAGGTCTCTGGAACGGACTGGATATGGAAGGCCGAGGACAGGTTGTTGTGGCACAGCCTGGAAGAACCTATAATTGGAACAGTTTATTGCACCATAAAAGTCGCACAACAGTTAGGGCAAAAATAAGCTACACATTTATTCGTGTAATTAGAGTTTGTGCTCAAATGAGCTTGTGTTGTTGGCAATATTTGGGTATGGAACTCTTATCAAAATATAGATGTGTGTAGTTTTAATCGAAGAATGCTCTCACTGAATGTGTAAACAAAACACCGTGGCCGACTACCCAAGATACGAGCATATCTAAGTTTGGGAGTCATTATCTTAAATTTATTTACCTCTACGTTTTACCTCACCAAAATATACCTATGTAATTACTCACATAGGTATGTAATTACAAATTACCGTGTGTAGATGTTAAATATGAAATAATATTATATTAAACTCGATAGTTGTTATTTGAAAATAATATGCTACCAAAAATATGATGTCACAAAAGTCGCCCAGTTAAATGTTAGGTTGTTTTTTAAATGTATTTATTGTACAACAAAACATATAATATGTTAAGAAAACCCTGTCCGACCCATAAGGATAATAAAGGTTAGGTAAACACATGACCAAATATAATATAAAATTTTACGTAATCATCATAGTACCAACACAAATGAATTTTGAAATAATCTTTTTTTCCCACGAATTAATTCCAACTTCCCCGAAATTCGGTAATTTAAAAAAAAGTGACAACACCGGTATTATTATGGGCGAATAGCGATGCGACCACATGTCGCGTGCCCTGCCGCCCGCCGCCCGCGGAAGGGTGCATAACGCAGATTTATTAAGTTACCTCTTTTTGCGAAATACTTAATATTAATTTTTTGACGTGATAACGTCTATTAAATCGGTATGCTGGGAGTCATTCGCGAAAACTGCGTAACGGCCGAATCTGACGCTACACGGAGTCCACGCCTACTAAAACTAACCTTAGCCTTGTAGCTTTAGAGTGCAATATTATTTACCTAAAAGCACGGTTGTAAACTATTAGTAGCAGTTTTTCGCATACATGATTAAAGCATTGATAGCCGAGTGGTGAAACGCTCGGATTAATATCGACTCACTCAAGAGGTGCCGCGGATCGATTCCTGACGGCAACGGACGTTTTTTATCCTTTTTAATTTTTAAATTTTTCCTTTTTAATTTTTCTTTTTCTTCTTTCTTTTTCTTTTTGCTTTTTTTTTTATTTTTTAGAAAATTTAAACAAACTATTAAATAAAAATATAAATGTTATACATTACTTTATTTTAAATAATTTCATTGCACCCAGAAAAAAATACCATGTAATAGACGTTATCACGTTCAAATATCGGCAGTAGACGGAGTTCTACAGACAGCCAATTTTTTTTAGGGGGATTTTTCTTTTTAAGTTTAGCCCGGTTTTGCATCCATTAGTAGAATCAGTTATCGATACCTAACAACACCTTCACGGGTCGGACAGGGTTTTCTTAATATACTGTATAGGTATTACTTAAAAATTACATTTAATACTACAAAATAACAATGGGCAGCCTTATCGCTAATGCAAGCTCTTTCCGAGAACCTTAGAATGGACAGACTCGTTGGTATTAGTGCAAATATTATACATACAATACACTAAAATAAATACACGAATATATACATATCCAAAATTGTATATAGTAGGTATACAGTTGTTAAGAAAATCCTGTCCGACCCGTGAATGTGTTGTTGGTATCGATAACTGATTCTACTAATGGATACAAAACCGGGCTAAACTTAAAACAAAATCCCCCTAAAAAAATAAATATTATTTCGCAAAAAAGAGGTAACTTAATAAATGTGCGTTGAGCACCCTTCCGCGGGCGGCGGGCTGCGGGCGGCAGGGCACGCGGTACGTGGTCGCATCGCTATTCGCTCATAATAATACCGGTGTTGTCACTTTTTTTTTAAATTACCAAATTTCGGGGAAGTTGGAATTAATTCGCGGGAAAAAATATTATTTCAAAATTCATTTGTATTGGTACTATGATGATTATGTAAAATTTTATATTATATTTGGTGATGTGTTTACCTAACCTTTATTATCCTTATGGGTCTGACAGGGTTCTCTTAACATACTGTATAAATAAATAATGAATATACAACATGTAATGTAATTAACGGACACCCTCAAAAACCCCAATAAGAATGTTGTGTTACGTATATGCATTGTTATACCAATTCTGGGAGAAAGAAGTTCTTAACGTTCTTGGAATATGGTTTATTTTTCTATATTTTGTATTGAATAATTAAATTTGTATAAATACAAGTAAAACTGCGATTATAAAAGTGTACAAACAATATGGTTAATATGTCAATAATTTCCGTAGTTTTAATTATTTTTGGGATAAAAATTTACCTACTTAAAATATAAACCGATTTAGTAAACGACTCTGACCAAATTATTTTCAGGAAGTGCGTTAATTAATTTACATGTTTATGTAAGGAAAGTAATTAAGAAAAGGAAAGTTCTTTTAAGTTTTTTAATTATTCGAAGACTTCTAGGACACTGTCGGCTTCACCGGCATTTAACTTATCTGCTGTCGGGGAAAGGCGAAAATTAATGTACATGTGTATCTTATCGTCGATTATTAAACAAATCAATTTTTTTTTCAGTGCGCAAATCATCATGGGCGAGGGATTATTCGATACTTTTCATCGATAACCCTGTTGGCGCTGGTTTCAGCTTCACAGACAGCCCTAAAGGCTTTATTCAAGACATGGCCACGGTAAGAACCTCAGAACTCAGAAATCTTTGTATGTACTTAATAAAATCTTAATATTAATATTCTTGTGCCTTATACACTATACCTTATAACGGCAAAAAAAAAAAAAAAATGGCGCCAATTCTCTCGCTCACAAACTAAATTAATTTTAAGTTAAATTCATCTTTTTCTTTCTATTTCAATAAGAAAAGGATAGAAGATAACGTTTTAAATTAATCCTGTCAAATTAAGATATTCCATAGACAGTTTAGACGCAATTATAATAAACATGGCGACCAAAAATACCTCAGTTTACGTCAAACATGGAATAATTTGGACAGGTCTAAACTAACACATTATGTTTTGTCCTTTTCTTAAATCTGAAATAGATAGAAAAAGATTGACTGAATTCAAGAGAAACGGGGCCAATGTCTATAATTATGTCAATCGGTCGTAAAACTAAGTGGTTAAGTTATAATATAATTTTATGGGAAAAATTAACTCGTATAAGTTACGTTTAACGATATGGTTTGGACGATAAAAGACAATGTAGGCACGCACAAATATACAATAAAGTATACATAAATAGTACATTAAGCTGGCTTCTGATTGAACGAAAAACTTATACAAAGTAAGGTCAGTTAGAATCGGAAATGCAAAACTTGATGTATAGCCGTATGTACAGACAACAGCAGGTCAAGCTACCCAAAACTTTCAAAAGTTCCCAATCAACCTTAATGCTTCAGAGGTAAAGTAGAAAATCTATTTTTTTTAAATTACAGATTGTAGTTGCTTGATGAGCTGTCGTCTGTACCATAATACTTATAAATATGATGTTATTATGATCATTTTAATGTCTATAATTTATGCCCAAGTTTATTGTTTTCAAATGAGTCTTGACGATTGCATAAAATCATTGGGTATCCGTAATCTTATCTTCTTGTAAATTCAGCAACAAAACTCAGTTAATTTTTGTTTATAGGTGCGGCCAAACCTACACGTTAAATACATATGTACATGTGTACATACATACAAAGTTTTAATCTCTTTATAATCTTCTATTATATAAAATTCTCCTGTCACAGTGTTTGTTCTCGAACTCCTCCTAAACGGCTGAGCCGATTTCAATGAAATACATTCATTAGGCACGATAATAGGTTTTTATCTATTTTTTTATATTACTGCTACTTACGTGGGTGAAACGCAGCTAGTATATGTATAGAAAACAAATGCACAAATGATTCAAAATCAAAATCAAAAGTCATTTATTCAAATTAGGCTTCAGCACTTTTTGAACGTCAAAATTACATAAGACAGTCCCCCAAAACGCTCACCCACCGGCACTTCCTAGTGTAAATTGTTAGAAGTTCAACGTTTTTTTTAATGTCAAAATTTTTTTGTAGCATATAATTAAAGTCATACTGATCGACTTTCGCTCCTACCTCACAAGATATAAAAAGGTCTGATATAGCATCGTATTTTTTTGTTTTTATTATTATTATTATTTATGTACACTTTTGCTTCTCTAATCCACTTTTGACATTGGCAGAATAGTCGACATCGGCTTCACTTGCCATAGATAAAAATAAAATAGAATAGACTTTCGTTCCTGACTGTACACTCGTTTTGCCAGGAGTTCAATGAAACGTGTCACAACACTTCCGCGTACATATCTAGTACAGTTAGTATTCTAGAACAAAGCTTCTATTTTAAAACTGCTTGAGTATTGACGGTTTTTGACACTCGAGAAATGTTGTAATTATTATGCGTAACGTTACATCAGCCTAACCGGTTTGAAGGACGGTCGATTCTTTAAAAACGCGTGCCAATGTAGATGTATGTAGGAAGTGTGTTGTTTGTTTGTAACGACAGCAGAAAAACTTTATGAAGTAATATCAGTTGGATGTAGGCTCTTAATAAACTAGCGCGCTTTACCGCTTTTTGCTTTTTTTTTTAATCTTTAACGATCGCATCACTGCTTACCATCAGGCAGGATTGTGGTCAAGCGCTGGTTTATAATATATAAAAAAAAAAAAAAAAAAAAAAATATTGCCAATATTCTCCAAAAATAGGATCCTTTGGAGGAGGCCTTTACCCAAAACGGGGTTCTTGCTGAATAATTCTATGGCTATAGAAATAAAATGTTTTCTTTTTGTAAAAAGTTAAATTATAAATTAACATTTAAGTATTTGCTACGATTAGAGTCACTAACCAAATACATATATTATCCTTTTTCTGTAGTTATAGATACTTTCATATCGCATTTGAACTTGTCATATGTAAGAGCAAGAAATAAATGGCTTATTTATTTATTTATTTTATTTATTGCCAATATTGTAGTGACGTAGGTCCGTATTACAGAACGTCACTCAAAACTCAAGCATTACTTAAGTCTTGTTTGAAGCCTTTCGATTAGTTGAAACTAGTTTTAAGTAATGCTTCAGCAGAGACCAATGGTTAAGTTTCCTTCTGGAATACGGACCGTAGCATCGGTTTCCCAGATGTCAATTTACAGGTAAAACGTTTTTTTACTTGTAAACCAATTGTCCAATAGATATTACTTCATTAACTTATTTTTAACCCTAAATATAGGGTGATACCTACAAAAGACGCTAAGCGATATGATTAAGGTTTTTAGATGTTACGAAACGCTACTCTAGAGTTTATTTATTTATAAACGATGATTACCTAAAGCTAAGTGACCTTCAAACGTTAAAAGTTTAAGGTCAAACAGTCGTCGCTTATCACTACTAAACTTTAAGCAACGTATATTTATGAATAAATGGGTACTTTTTACACTATTCCTACAATTTGAGTGTCTTCAAGGCTAGAGTGAATAAGCTCTTAATAAACTAGTGCGCTTTACCATCAACGTCTGCGTCACTGCTTACCATCAGACGGGATTGCGGTCAAGCGCTAGTTTATAATTTTAATTTAAAAAAAAATCCTACCTCGGTTTACTAGTTCACACTGGACCCGAATCGTATGTTCACATCTTTTCATCTTTTTGTTTCTTTTTCATTAAGAAAAGAGCAGAAGATAAGTATTAGTTTAATCATGTCAAATTAGTCTGTACATGACGTATCTTAATCGACATATTTTTTATTCGCGTCTAAGCTGACTATGGAGTATCTTAATTTGACAGGACTAAACTTGTATGTTATCTTCTATCCTTTTCTTAATGGAATGGAAAGAAAAAGATGCACTGAACTTAAAATTAGTTTAGTTTGTGAACAAGAGAATGGACTATTGAGGAATTAAATAATGTTCCCTTCTTATTTCCTTTCTTAATGTTACCCCCCTTTTACACAGACCTAAAATATAAATGAACGTCACTTTACATCTGCCTAGAATCTAGATTCTTGGGAAATAAGCCGTACGCCATTTACATATTAAACGTTATTATTTCTTCATACGAAACCTGAATATATGTAGTTTGTTCAAAATATGCAACTGAATTGATTCCAATCATTTTTAAACCAGTTATATTTTTCCCAAATACATTTAGAAAATGTTGCAGTGTGGTTACCGTTCGCACAACACAGTTCACGGTAGATCATATTACAAGGCGCGTGTGCACAGTGAGTCTGCCCCTTTGTGCAGGGGTGAAATACGTTCTAAGTAAAATTAACATGATTTAAGTAAATTATACTACATTTCATAAGTGGTGGTGGCCTAGTGGTTAAAACCAGCCTCTCAAGTATGAGTGCGCGGGTTCGATTCCAGGTCAGGCAAGTACCAATGTAACTTTTCTAAAGTTATATGTATGTACTTTCTAAGTATATCTTGGACACCAATGACTGAAGGTGAAGGAAAACATCTTGAGGAAATCTGGACTTTAAGTCTGAAATCGCCAACCCGCATTGAGCAGGCGTTGTGATTACGCTCAATCCTTCTCTGTATGAGAGGAGACCTGTGCCCAGCAGTGGGACGATAAAAAGGTTGATAATGATGATACTACATTTTATTTTACCACTTACAGCTGATTTTACGAGTAAAGTACATACATAATAATATCTATCTGTCCGAAGCCTGCAAGTGTGGTAACCTTGTACAGGCAGGAATCTGCTATATTGCTATATGAGACAAGCACAGCACCAGTCCAAGGGGTGGCGGCTTTGCCCAAGGCCTATGTCATGTCTAGCAGTGGACGTCTTCTGACTGAAATGATAACGATTGAATTCAAAAGCACTAGGAATTGGCGAAGGACCGGCATTTTGGAGTTGAATTGCACTGATTAATATCATGATGATAATGATTAATATTACTATTCAATAAGTACTGTTCTCAGCCCAATTTAAATAAATGAATTTTGATTTTGGATGCTAGAAATGCAAGCTCCAAAGCACCTTTCTAATAAATCAAAACGTTTAATATTTCAGTGTTCGAGCCACTTATACAATGCTCTGAGGCAGTTCCGGCTAGTCTTCCCGGAGGTCAGCAAGGCTCCACTGTACATAGCTGGAGAATCTTACGCAGGCCGCTATCTTCCCGCTCTCGGCGTGAAGATACTGGAACAAGACCGTAGCATCGGAGTCCTGGATGTCAATTTACAGGTAAAAAGTTTTGTTTTAGTTTTATTAACTTACATTCATAGGTACAGTGAGGTAAAAATCCCACAATCCCTGAACCTGTTCCCCAGAAATCGGGTGCCTTTTGAAGGTTTCCCCCCGAAAACAAAAAGAGAAAGGTACGGATGACAGCAGGTTACCCGAAACTGTCAAATATTTCCAATCAGTCTTAATTGCTTAAAGCCTGGAGATAAAGTTGAAAATCAAATAAAGAAATCTGACACATTGCAGTAGCTTGATGTGCTGTTGCCTGTACATATTTATATAGGTGTTCTAGCCGATCGATTCTCTTAAAATCTCACAGGAAAAGGTTGGGAGTGAGCTTAGAGTGACAGTTAATAGTATCAGCCGAGCATTACTTGGCATAACAGCTGGCTGCTGCTGGCTTAAAACGTCAACTAGGGTAATATTTTTCTATCAGAACTTTCCAAGCAATCCGGAGTAAGGATATGTGCACTGTCATTACAATAAGCTAGTCCATATAAGTACGAGTTTACAGTGCCCTCCGTGTCCAGTACAATAACGCGTTGATATCGGTGTTGGGGGTGCCCCGCTTCCACAGTGCCTCGGACTTGTTTACGAAAGTTTACATACCGTCATGCCCAAGCAGTGTGCGTCCTTGGTGCATGGGGTACGGGGCAACCCCAATATATGTAGTTTTGGCGATGATTGCCGGAAGGTTTGACTGCTAGTTTGTCGGGCATTGCTCAGGCAGGAGCCCTAGTTTGCTATTACAATAGTGTCAGAATGATCGATCAGTGATCTCATAATGATCGATTCCGACAAGTTTTGAAACCTACTAACAAAATAGCGTCACTATGACTTTCCAGTGGTCAATCACTGACACTTCACTCCATATTTATAAATGTTCAAATTGAGTGGTAGTTTTTAGAAAATCATTTCTATTAACGGGTTTTATCAAAATGGCAATACGCCAATGTCATTCTATCAGCATTTCATTACGAGACGATTGAGCCTGAATAGACCGGTCATTCTGACTTTAGCAGGATATGAACTTTTAAGCACAATGACAATGGCATCGTGTTGGCATAACAAATTAATAAAAAATAGCAGAATAGACCCAGTATGTTGCTAGCTGGGTCGGTAACTTTTGTTCCAAGTACATGTACATTTATTGTATTGTATGTGTATTTCTTCTGGTTTCTATATGGGTGGTTTTTGGTTACCTGAAATAAATGGTCTTATTTATTTTATATTTCAATGATGTTATAAATATTCTAACTGCAATGCTTCGGTATCGCCTTCGGGTTGTAGAGGTCAGACGGCAGTCGTTTCACGGAAAATATCGAAATTTAGCCAAAATCAGCAGTTAGACTGGTAAAGGGAACCCCAGAGTCCAAAGCTGAAAAGCTTCAAAATGATGATTTATTTTATATTTCACGTTTAGATATCTATCTACCCAAAGGCCACACGTGTCAATCCAAATTGAACGTTCATTATAAACTTTTAACACATAGTAGATACTAAATTAGTCTGTAAAGGTGTACATTTTAAAATGCCATTATATGGAGGTTAAATTCACTGACACCTCATTTTAAATAACGGAAACTAAAAAGCAAGGCAATCATCATAAGTCAATTGACGGAAATGATACGAAATGATTATAATTCTAAAAACTAATTGACAAGGTCATGTACCATCATTTTGAGGTTGGCATCCGTGTAATCATTGATTGAGAGCAAAAATGTTTTGCGATATGGTCTGCGGTTATAGTGGCATTAAAATTCGATAAATAATTTTTTTATTTTTTATTTTTTTTATTTTTTATTAAAGTATAAACCAGCGCTTGACCGCAATCCTGCCTGATGGTAAGCAGTGACGCAATCGTTGATGGTAAAGCGCACTAGTTTATTAAGAGCCTATTCACTCTAGCCTTGAAGACACTCAAATTGTAGTCCGACGGAAACACCGCCGCCGGCAGATTGTTCCAGTCCCTCGATGTACGCGGTATAAAGGAGGAGGCGAAACGCTTCGTCCGGATCGTAGAGGTGTTACAACATAAGGGTGGAAACTCGCCGTACGACGGGTCGTCCGATGGTGGAACGGAGAGTAATAATATTTAGTTATAATTAAAGTTTTTGACTTATGAAAATATTAAATTAGGCAACTTTTCACTTTTGAATTTTACTATCAGTGATTGGAAAGAATGTGGTATACCTTCTCTTTTTATTTTTTTGTCTGTGGTAATATTTGTGTACGTATTTTGTCCGCCCTGCAACTGATTGGGGAGTCAGACTCTTACACCCTTATTAGGTACAAAACATGGATTTTATTTAGATCAGGTTTTAAACCACCTAAATGTTTATTGAATTATGCATCTAACCATTATAGAAATGCAGTTCTTTATATAAAATTGACAGCTTATTTCTTTCTTTCTTTATTTTTTGGCTTCGCACGGTTTGTGCATTTAGCCAATGTCAAGTAATTATGAATTATTCATGTAGAAAAAGACTGCAGCGTGACCCGTCTTACGAGTGAGGTTTGGGGCAAAGTCATGATGTTGCCACTATGATGCGATATTTCACTGTTCTTTATAAACTACTTACTAAATGCACTTTTTACTACATAAATCATGCACTTTTATTTAGTAAACAAGACTATAAATAATTTTAAAAGTCCAATGAAAAACGAGCGTGACACTCAGCTTGACTTTCCCGCCAAAAACTCTATTTCTCGGCAGCTTAGTTCGACACTAACTTGTTACTTTTGTATTAAGAACTTTGACTTGACCCCATAAAAGTTCGAAATACAAATAATGACTCAAAGGTTAAATCTGGAACTAAAGTTAGATTTCGTTTATTAATAAGGCGATTACTGACTGAATCAAAAATTTTCTTCAAAAAAACCTTTGACCTTTGACCGGAGTCACTACGCATTACTTTACCTATCTTCATTCGATATTGTTTTCTTACAAACTTGATACCTACAAATAATAATCTCTGCCAGTAGTAATTTAAAAAATAAGAATCCGTGTAGCAAAATAGAAGATTCAATTTTAAATCGTAGTCTCCGCAGTATGTTCTAATCTTTTATGGTGAAGCTAGGTACCTACATGTATTTATTTATTTTTCTTTTACTACTATAAAGATTTAAACAAAAAAATGTTTAAACCGGTTACACTGGATAATATCATTTTCTTTATAATAACCCGCTTTTAGAATATTTCAAATATAAGTAAGTATGTCTTTTATTGAATGCATTTAAATACTTAATAAGATTTCCAAGTTACTGTTACATAATCGCTACGATGTGTATAAAAACCTGCCAGGCTCGAGTTGGATTCATACAACGAAGGATTTCATGACACGAGGCAGCGAAAAACACCAAAAAACTCATTTCTTGCACCTCTACATATTACGGTTTATGAGATAGAGCCTGTCGAGATGGACAGCTGAGCGGCATGTAGGTTTATGTAAAATAAAATATTTTAATTTTGTATAATATTTGCACCAATGACAGTCTCATTTTCCCCCTTATTCATAAACGCTGCTTAAAGTTAACTAGTGATTACCGATTTTTTAAACATACATTTTACACGCTTGCAGGTCACTTAACTTTAAAAATCGATTATGAATAAACCCCTTAAACACAGAGGTGTTTATTCATAAAGGATGATTTAAGTTAAGTGACGTTAAAAGATCAAAAATGTATGGTTAAAGAATCGCTAATGACTCGTTAACTTTAAGCACTTTTTATGAATAAGGGGAATTATGTCCAGGAAAATCTTTGTCCATTCTAAAGTTACCTCAGAGAGATTGTTTTAGTAATAATTGCATATTTGGTAGGATTGAATATAGTTTTTATGTAATGTACATATGCGTTTGGTGTTTAATAAAGTGTACCTATCTATACATATAAATAAATAAATAATTTCGAAAATATTACAACTAAAAACTTTTTTGTAAATAAAAAACAACCGACTTCCAAAAATCACTACAAAGCGAAAAATTGCTAACTAATTTTTTAGTCTTTGCTTTTTGTATATTCGTTTTTGACACCATATATACTACCACGTATTCAGTTGGGAAAAGTACTGTTCAGCTGCATCTAATATAGTTGGACAAAGGCCTGTAAGCAAACGATGTAATTTTGTTTACTTTAATTTATACCCGTAACATTGGTTTAAAAACGAAACCACTGAACCGATTTCTATAAAATTCCTATGAGACCAAAATGAAAGTATGAGCAATGCTAGGCATGGCGCTATTCATCATCATCATCAATCTTTTTATCGTCCCACTGCTGGGCACAGGTCTCCTCTCATACAGAGAAGGATTGAGCGTAATCACCGCGCTTGCTCAATGCGGGTTGGCGATTTCAGACTTAAAGTCCAGGTTTCCTCAAGATGTTTTCCTTCACCTTCAGTCAATGGTGTCCAAGATATACTTAGAAAATACATATAACTTTAGAAAAGTTACATTGGTACTTGCCTAGCCTGGAATCGAACCCGCGCACTCATACTTGAGAGGCTGATGTTTTAACCACTAGGCCACCACGACTTGTATTCTACTTCGACTTGTATTCTGGCGCTATTATGCAACTTAAATTTAGTCTCTTGATTTTAATTGTTTGTTGCATAAACGTGACGAGTAGGTAGTGGTTGTCCTATGTTAAACTGCTGTAAAATTTTGAAGAATTCCCTCGACTGCCTATGGTCTTCATCATAAGATTTACTGCAGACCATCATTTTAACCCATATAGGTGAAAAGTTCTTATCAATATGAATGAATTAAGTCCAAATACAAAGTAGATACTGTAAACCGTTGAGGAGTTTCTTCCTTCTGCCCTTTGTCTTTATCATAAGACTCCTAATGAGAATCTCAATACATCTAGGTCTAAAGCAATACAAATTAATCAACCACAAACACAAGGTAGCTGCTGTGAATCGTTGAGGAGTTCCCGGAACTGGTCTTTGTCTTCATTGTCAGAGCCCTTATGACAGTTACAACCTAATTAATAAAGTATAAATAAAAGACAGCTGCTGTAAATCGTTGAGAAGTTCCTTCGATTGTCTCCCGACTCCATCATCAGATCTACTCCAGACCTTTATTTAATTGTAGTGCTTTAAAATACTTAGAAATGCACTAGTCGCCCCTACGGTTTTTGAAAGTTGATTCCCCTTGATTTGTCTGGTCTTCCATCATCAGATCCTGACCTGGTCTCAATGGGTTCACTTTTTTTTTATTAAATTATAAATTAGCGCTTGACCGCAATCTCGCCTGATGGTAAGCAGTGACGCAGTCGTTGATGGTAAATCGCACTAGTTTATTAAGAGCCTATTCACTCTAGCCTTGAAGACACTCAAATTGGAAAATATACCTACATTAAGAAAGTATACACCTGGAAAGTATACATTTTCAGGCAAAAAAGATGCAAATTGGTCCAGGGAGGCAATCGCGCTAAAATAATTCAACCAAAACAGAATTGGATCGCAACCAAACCATAACTCTTGTTATGTTTCGTATCGCGCTAACGGTTTAACCATAACTGGGTCGCAATTGGAACGTAACCGTTGTCAAATGACAAAGTTGAAACAAAACTAACTTTTTCTATGCCATGTCAAACTTACGTCTAAACGATTAGATTTACTTATAATTGATTTAGTTTTAATTATTATATCTGATGAAATGTATTACTCATACCTACATTGATTTTACTTCAACCGAAGTTGAAACTTTAGCGCGATACGAAATATGATCGAAACTTAACCATAACTTCAACTGTAATAGATACGAACAAGAATTGAACTTCTACTGTTTTATTTAACGCGATTACCCTCCAGGCGTCTTAGAGTAATCGCTGAACCTGAACATACATAAAAAAATACTACGAATTGAGAACCTCCTTCTTTTTTTAAAGTCGGTTAAAACTATTAATAAAATTGGAATTTATTCGGAAGTAGATACCAATAAGGGTATTCAGTAAACAGGAAATGTACGTTTCTACATTAATCACCTGCATTAGCCTTCACACACCGGATATACAAAACACGACGTATTTATTAATGTACTTATGTTATAGTTAAAATAAATATATGATAAGTTTTTTTCATAGATGCTAACTCCAACAGATGCTTATTATTATTACCTTCATCATTATTGAATTCCAAAATTATTCTGATAATGCGTCTGTTTATTGCTTTTGCCCATGACATGTTAATTTACATAACAATTACCTTCTCAATAGTTATTGATTGTGGAGGTGAACTGTTCCTCTAGTCCGTGAACTTGACTACTGTGTACTCCTCTTGACCACCATCTTCAATGGTGCAATGGGGAATAACATTTTCCCACAAACGTGGAAAGAAGCCACAGTGATTGGCATTCCAAAGCCCGGCAAGCACAAAGCCGAACCAACCAGTTACCGTCCCATCAGCTTGCTGAAAGTTCTCGGCAAAATCTATGAGAGGCTTATTTATAAGCGTCTCAGAGCTTACGCCGAGAACAAGGGCCTCATTCCCAATGAGCAATTCGGGTTCCGATCCCAACACTCTTGTCCACAACAAATCCTACGCATCACTGAACATATCCACGCAGGGTTCATGCGTGGGATGTACACAGGCGTAGTCTACTTCGATATAGCGAAAGCGTTTGACAAAGTCTGGCACAACGGCTTAATCTATAAGCTGTACAAACTCGGAGTGCCCGACCGTCTCGTCCTCATCTTACGGGACTTCTTGTCAAACCGCACCTTCCGCTACAAAATCGAAGGAGCACACTCCTCCCCCCGCCCCATCCGTGCAGGTGTTCCCCAGGGCTCCGTGCTAGCCCCCCTTATTTTCACGCTGTACACAAGCGATATCCCGAAAGGTGGTAAGGCCCAAGTCGCACTGTTCGCAGACGACACCGCCATCTACTGCTCGGGACTCAGCCCTGACCGAATTCGACACCATCTCCAAACCGCAGTCAACAAATTGGCTGACTGGTTCAAGAAATGGAGGATCGAAGTTAACCCCCAGAAAAGTCAAGCGGTACTCCACACGAAGCCGCGACAAAACGTCCCCACCCCACGACCCATCTCCATGTCTGGCGAGCTGATCCCCTGGGGGAAGCAAGCCAAATATCTAGGTGTGATCCTCGACCGCAACCTCAACTTCTCAGAGCACATTAAGGCGGTCCGCTCACGTGCCGCCTACGTTCTGGGTCGACTCCACCCCGTCCTCAACCCGCGCAGCAAACTGTCGCTCAAGTGCAAAATGCGCTTGTACACAGCGTGCATACGCCCGATTATGACATACGCTTGTCCTGTCTTCGCACACACCAAGCCGCGTCATATCCATAGGATGCAAGTAGTCCAAAACCGTTTCTTGCGTAAAGCCACAAACGCCCCTTGGTTCGTCCGTAACGAGATCCTCCACCTAGATCTCAAAATCCCCACCATTCAGCAGTTCATGAAGCGTCTTTCCAAACGCTTCTTTGACACTGCCTCCAAGCACCGCAATCCCCTGATAGTAGCGGCTGCTAATTACACCCCCTCCACCATCTCCAAGCTTCGCCGCCCAAGGCATGCTCTCACCGACCCAGATGACCCCATTACCCTCCTCCAAGAGGCCAATAGGGCCACCAGCACTCTTACAAAGAACAGACCGACCTACCGACCTCGCCGCCGAGGTCCATCGCGACGCGTTCAACGTAGTAATCGCCCTCCCCGTCCCTTGTCCGATGAAGGCTAGCCCGCGCCGCAGCTGAGCCAGTAAATATAAACTCCCGACTATGACCTCTGAGTTTGTTTCGGCCGTTTCTTCTCAGAGCTAGTACTAGGAAACGCCGTGGTCATCAAACCGAAATAAAAATAAAATAATTCGATCCAGCCGTCCCTTGCTGTTTTCTCCAGCGACACCCTAAGCCGAGGTTCGTACCCCATAGGGGGTGCCCTTAGCGTGTAGTCGCTTAGCTTTTAGTAGCCCTGGCTGGAGGCTTTAAATTCACTTAAGGCAGCCACAGGATAGTCCGGTTAAGTAGTCACGACCTCTCAAGGTCAACTACGAGATGCCATATCAAAAAAAAAAAAAAAAAAAAACTACTGTGTACGTGCGGACGACAGCAGGCCAAGCTACCCGAAACAATCAAATATACCCAATCAACCTTCAGCCTTAATGGTTTACGATAAGGTTGAAAATCTAATTAAGAAAATTAACAGCTTGTAGAAGCTGTCGTTTGTACAAATGATATAATATGTATATTAAACTGCACACAGCGGCGTACCAAGGCGGGCAGGGGCAGGTGGAGGCAGCTGCCCCCCCAATATTTGCCCTACACAGTACATTACAAATAATATCAATAGGAAATAGGATTAAACAAGTAACCAATGTAATTTTTCTAAAGTTATATGTATTTTCTAAGTATATCTTAGACACCATAGACTGAAGGTAAAGGAAAACATCTTGAGGAAACCTGGACTTTATAAGTCTGAAATCGCCAACCCGCATTGAGCAAGCGTGGTGATTACGCTCAATCCTTCTCTGTATGAGAGGAGACCTGTGCCCATCAGTGGGACGATAAAAAGGTTGATGATGATGATGATGATGATGAATTATTGTTAATATTTTTTTTTAACAAACTTACTCCTTATAACAATAGTTTTCCACTAGTGAAAGTTCCGTCAAAATCTGTCCACCCGTGTTAAAGACATTTAGCTTTATGTTATTGTGCTATTTTGAATTTTTGTCGATTTTTATTGTTTTTTTTTTTTAATAATTATTTAACTAGTGCTTGATCGCAATCCGGCCTGATGATAAGCAGTGATGCAATCGTTGATGGTAAAGCACGATAGTTTAATAAGCCCATTCACTCAAAAAAACTGAGTGAATAGGAAGGAAGACGGCAGTTGAGCGAGGTGATGCAATGTTTAATCCAGAGGGAGATTGATCTGGAGACCCTCCACGACCAAACCCCCGACACAACAACATTTGGCCCGGTACCCGGCACACATCGCAACACAACTGCTCAGACCCGTCCTCCATATGGCTTCATCAGACATCATGCCGGAACACGACGATTTTTTTTTCTGGGGCAATTGTATTTTGCACGCTTGCTCACAGACAGAATACAAGTAACTCTTACGCTTTAAGACTTTCCCTTTTCGAACAATCAATTTTCTGACAAATAAATATTTTGATTTTGATATAAAAAGACCAACACATTTATTTTATTAGGTTCACCAACAATTGATTACACAAAAACAACCAAATAATACATTCACAAAGGCAAAATAACAGTGCATCAATTACTTATAGGTAAACAACATAGGTATCTACATACAAAGAATGAATTATGGAGATAAGGTAATTTAAATAAAAAGACAACATAATTTTATAACCAGTATCACTGACGCTTTTATGTCTATTTCCCAGGGTATAATAATGGGTAACCCAGTGCTGAGTCGCGACAGCATCGCGGACTACAGCTCGATCTACTACCAATGGGGCCTGATCGACAGCCAGGGCCTACAGGCTGTCAAACCGCTGCAAGACGCCTACAACAAGGCCATAGTTAGAGAGGACTCAGCATCTGCAACACTAGTAAGTATCTGCAGAAAACAATCTTCTTCAGTCTATAAAGGTGCACGTTTGGACAAAGGCCTCCCCCAGGTCTTTCATTGCATTGGGGCGTTTGCCATAATCCCCACGCTTGGCAGGCGGGTTGGGGATTGCAGTAATTTTTTATTCCACAGGAGAAGCGCTGCTGCACGCTTCCCTAGTGAGAGTTCCCTTAATCGCCTCTTGCGACACCCACGGGAGGATATGGGTTGGTACTATTCTAAGCCCGGTACCAAATAGGGAAAGAAACATTATTAAAGTCTAATGAATAATAATAATAAACAAATTAACACTTAATTTACCAACATATCTCTTCATTAGCGCACCTACATCATATTTTTATATCCCTTAACTCTAAAGTTCTCTCCTCTCTCCCTCCTCCTCGTACCATTATTACCGTGGCTACCATCTTTTCATTACGAGACTCGATCGTCGATATCGAGCGCGTTTGACTCATCGATTGGCCCGCTTCAAGGTTGTAAGGACTTTCAACGAGAGCGCCAAATGATTTCGATATCGACGATCGAGTCTCGTAAAGCCGGCGCGACACAGACAAATATTTATACAAATCTTTGTAGAAATATTTGCGCGTGTGTAGCAGGCTACGCAAACATTTAAACACAGACGCCTTTGAACGCTTTGATGTGCGCTCGAAACCGACAACGAATGGCAAAGTATAAATGTTTTAACAAAGCTTTGAACATTTTTTTTTTTAATAATTATAAAATAGCGCTTAACTGCAATCCCGCCTGATGGTAAGCAGTGATGCGAGCGTTGATGGTAAAGCGCGCTAGTTTATTAAGAGCCTGAGCGAATAGGAATGAAGACGGCAGTTGAGCGAGGTGATCTAATGTTAAACCTAACAACACGGCCAACAATTCTGCGCCAGAGGGAGATTGATCTGAAGACCCTCCACGACCAAACTCCCAACACAACAACATTAGGCGCATCGTACCCGGCACACATTGCAACACAACTGCTCAGACCCGTCCTCCGTACGGCTTCACCAGACATCACGCCGGAACACGACAAATCGCTTGGCGGCAAGGCTTTGTCTGGTGGCCGCCGGCAGAAGTTACCACCACTTCTGCCGGCGGCCGATGTTATGGCAAATACACGTGCTACACATGTGTCCAAATAAGTGAACAAATATTTGAACTATGTCTGGCGCCGGCTTGATGAAAACTCATGGTACCCACACAGATCGGATACCAAATTATAGTTTTATCATCTGAACTAGGTACATAATACATACAAAATTTTGATATGCTTATTAAAAGTAGGATAATTTGACTTTTAAGATTTTATTGAAACATGAAAATGCCTCCCCCAAAGCATCCAAAAACTTTTTACCATCGCCACTTCAAACCAGTCAGCTACCAGGCTTCCAAGTCATCTCATTATCTCTATCTAGGCGACATCCATCTTCAGGCACCGATTTTATGGATACTTCTTGTTATAACCCTTATACTTTAAACCTTTTCAGCTGCGTGAAGAACTGCTAAACAGGCTAGATGACATCTCGATGCAGCAGCAAACATTCAATATCCTAGTAGACACCATAACCCACCTGGATGAGTTCGTCACTTACATTCGAAGACCTGAAGTATCCGAGGCTTTACACGTCGGCAGCATACAGTTCGCCTTTCACAACGGAACAGCTCATAAAAGGCTTACTCCTGACTTCTTGAGTGAAGTTCGGTCAAAGATTGAGATGCTGCTAAATCATTACCGGATACTTATTTATTGGTAAAAAAATTATTACTTTTATTTTTAGGTTATATTGCACACAGTGGTCAAATAAAATAAAAACCGTTCAAGTGCGTGTCGGACTCACGCACGTTCCGGTTCCGTACCATTGATTTATGATATTAAAGGATTTAAGTTATTTGTATGAAAGATTACGCGGTAATAAGCGGTTTACGATTTACGAGGTATTAAAAAAAAAACTACGCACTAGATCTCGTTCTAAACAATTATCGTTGGTAGTTTTTATAGTAATCTACAACATATGTTTTTTTAGATTTTTCATTTTTTTATTTTAGAAGTTAGAGGGGGGGGGGGGGCGGCAACATTTCTCCACTTTGGAAGCGTCTGTCACGCAAACTATTCGGTTCAGAAAAAAATATTTTAGAAACCTCAATATCATTTTTGAAGACCTATCCATAGATACCCCACCCCACACGTATGCGTTTGATAAAAAAGAAAAAAATTTGAATTTCAGTATGGGGAGCCCCCAATATTTATTATTATTTTTTTATTGTTCATAGAATACATCTGCCTACTAAGTTTCAACAGTATAGCTGTTATAGTTTGGGAAAAAAATGGCTGTGACATACGGACGGACAGACGGACAGACAGACATGACGAATCTATAAGGGTTCCGGTTTTTGCCATTTGGCTACGAAACCCTAAAAAGCAGTCGTTGGACTAGTTCTAGCGATGACGCAATCACCATTGCATATAATATACATACACAGTATACATATGTATATCTCGCTGTAGCGATCACGGTGTCGGGTCGGTCACGTTCATCATCATCAACCTTGGGCACAGGTCTCCTCTCATACAGAGAAGAATTGAGCGTAATCACCACGCTTTCTCAATGCGGGTTGCCGATTTCAGACTTATAGTCCAGATTTCCTCAAGATGTTTTCCTTCACCGTGTAATCAGTCATTGGTGTCCAAGATATACTTAGAAGGACATATAACTTAGAAAAGTAACACTGGTACTTGCCTGACCTAGAAACGAACGCGCATACTCATACTTGAGAGGTTGGTGTTTTAACCACTCACCATCATGACTTAAATATTATCGTTAACTTCTCGGTCGGTCACGCTCACGCGAATTCAATGCTTTTCCCCGATCCAACAAAAGTGCTCAACTTCGCCATAGAATTTTTCAATTGGCGACACGGTTGGTGTAGTGGTTTTGCAATGTGCGATCGACTGATGTGCGTGTCGCGGGTTCGATTCCCGCACGGAACAAATATTTGTATGACCTACAAGTAGTTGTTCCGGGTGTGGTTGTTTGTGTTTGTGACTTTATATGTTTGTAAACTCACCCACGGTACAAGAAAAATTCCTAGTGTGGGGCAACCTTAAAAAAAGAAAAAGAAAAAAGAAAGAAAGATATACCTAGGTGGCCATGCACTGACAACTCTAAATTCAGTCGGGCAAGCAATTGCACTGTAAATTTAACGATATGGTTTCTCTAGCGGACAGATGGACCTGACAGCTCCATGCGTGCCCAACGCGAAGGCTCGGAGGAAGCATTGGCACTGGAACAATCGCGACAAGTTCCTGAACGCGTCGCGCACACCGTGGTGGTTCGACAACAGGGTCGCTGGGTGAGTTGTCACATTTTATTTGAACTTGAGGAGATTTGAGGAACGGTGTAAAGTTCACTCATCGTCCATAGAAAAGGGACTAGTAGGCCTAGTATGAGTTTTCATTACGAAACTCAATCGTCGATATCGAGCGCGTTTGGCTAATCGATTGACCCGCTTCAAGGTTGTAAGAACTCTCAACCAATGAGACCGCCAAACGCGCTCGATATCGACGATCGAGTCTCGTAATTAAAACTCATACTAGGCATACAGACCAGTGTGGTTACCATGAGTTTTCATTACGAGACTCGATCGTCGTTATCGAGCGCGTTTGGCACTCTCATTGGTTGAGCGTTCTTACAACCTTGAAGCGGGCCAATCGATGAGTCAAATCGACGATAGAGTCTTGTAATGAAAATTCATGGTAGCCACCCAGACGGGCGTTATGTCTAGCGGGCACTTGCCCAACAGTTGATTTTTGGGAACTTCTATGTACAGGTCTCCCAAAGTGATAATGCGCATAGAAATCTTCGTCACTGTTCGGCAACGGTCGTATTCTCCGAGCGGTTAAGTGCATAAAAAGTAGTTAAGTGCACCACTCTATATACATATCTTCTTCCGAACGCTCGGGTAATACGACCGTTGCCGAACAGTGACGAAGATTTCTATGCGCATTATCACTTTGGGAGACCTGTATATGCTACTTGCACGGTAAACTTTGCTTGCGCGATGTAAAATTCGTGTGACGTCAGTATGGCGCGTTATTTGCTTGTGTTTCTATAGGTTTCTACAAACTGTTCGCACACAATAACGCATAAAAGCTAATTTTAATGCTTTGCTATCTCTACCAATCAACCAAGGATGCTTTGGTTAAAAGCAACAATTATAAAAAAAGAAAAACTGTTAGAAATTGATCATAATGAACACTGTATCCTTTTAAAAGGAACCATGCGTAAGCGCGATTAGATATGACAAGATAGTTGATATATTGCATTGCTGATAAAATCGATCGATACATTTATATAATTCGTCCGAAAGAGTATCTGTTTTTGACGAGCTTTTACAAAAGCTACTATTATTTTAAACTGCTATAAAGTCGGCAATTTGGTACCGTTGCACATAATATTTTTATGTAAATCCTAATAAGAAAGAAGCCAGATATTTTTAAAGAAAAATGTTCTTTTATCAAAATCTCTAATAAGGAAAATTTGAAAAGTGTTTTTGTACCTTTAGTTTTATATGTAGTTGTAGGTAACATTTTGCATAACATTCAATATGCAAACGGTTGAATAGAATTTATTGAATCATAGCTAAGAACACGCAGATCACTCATCACCTTTAAAATAACAGTTTTATGAATCAAAATCATTTCAGCCATGTGGGAGCTGGAATGCCACAGATACACAAACCTTTGTTATCGTCGGGGGTTAAAAATGACATAATTCTTTCTCTTTCTCACTCGTTCTTTATATTTTCAGATACGTCAAAAGTGGCGGCGGTCTAACAGAAGTCCTAGTCCGAGGTGCAGGCCATCTAGTCCCAATGGACAAGCCAGCAGAAACCTTGCAATTGATCACCTACTTCATCAGAGGTTTAGACTTGCAATTACCACCTAACTATCATATTATGGCCCAAGATACAGCAAAGTATATTGATGACGATACTGAGGGCATTTCGAAGACTATACTGCAAGTGCCTGGGGAACCGTCTTCTGGGACTCAAAGTGTGATGGTTGTAAGCATTATTCTGAATGTACTGTTGCTCCTCGCTATTGTCTGTGGCGTTGTCTATGGTCTGAGGTGGAAGAAACGGACCGATGCATATTTATACAATAATGTTGACGAGACCAGTATTACTTCTACTATGTTTTAAGGATTTAATGTATTTAGAACTGTTGTTACTCAGGTTGTGACAGAAATGGATGAGCGGTTGTATGTAGCATTTTTGAACGTTGACAAACGTCCGGTTCCTCCAACTTTTAGATTTGTAAGGATTATATGCTAGAGTAGTTTTTTCTATTGTCATATAGCATGACGCGTAGTCCTTACAGTGTAGTGTAGAAGACACCCAACCTCGTCAGAAGAAATGATGGGTTGAACTTCTGCTACTGCACGTCAGAAGTCTTTAAAGTTGAATCAACTTTTACCTTTGTCTCCAGATCTCATCATGTATCGAATTGTATATGAGAAGAACTAATTTTTAAAATAAGAGATCAGAGTACAGAACATGACATCATATAGAAGTTATTTTATTGAATGCTCTGGCCTATTATAAATAAGTAACTAGACTCTTTCTTTCTTTCTTTTCTTTAAAGTGAATAAATATTTCTTCAACTCTTCAATGGCCTCTGTGGTTAGATACCACAATTTTGCCAATAACACATGTAACAAATTATAGAAATTCTTTAAAAATTTTATTTCACAATAATGGCGGATATCGCCAATGACAGTTGAATAAGCGGCCGCGTGAGCCGCCTACTAGGAGATTTATGCAAAGCCATGATGTGGCCACTATGCTGCGATATTTCAATGTTCTTTATGAATTATTCACTGAATGCACTTTTACTACATAAATCACGCGTTTTTATTTAGTAAATGACATAAGTACAATGAAAAATGCGCGTGACACTCATCTTGGCTTTCCTGTCAAAAACCCGTAACTGAACTCTATATTATCGACGATAGCATTATGACATTTGATTTCCGTCCGTGTAACTAATGTGTTTGATAATTAGTTTTACAAGAAAACTGTTTTATAAATGTTCTAAATATCTCGTAGTAAACATAAACCCCCTTATTCATAAACGTTGCTTAAAGTTAACTAGTGATTAACGAATGTTTTAACAGACATTTTTGATGTTTGCATGTCACTTGATTTTAATCATCGTTTCTGAATAAACATAATAGTGTTTGAGGGGTTTATTCATAAGCGATGATTAAAGTTAAATGACGTGCAAACGTCAAAAATTTATGTTTAAACATTCGCTAATCACTAGTTAACTTTAAGCAACGTTTATGAATAAAGGGGTTTGTATACAGAAAACTCCTATCCCACGATTTGGACTCAGCAAAGACGATGATATTTCAATTTGATGATCTGATACGTTGGAACGACGCTGCTCGAGACGAAAAGAAATATTTTCATAAGGTCTAGTTTAGGGTTGTAACGGAGCTTTGCCTCCGCTTCCGTTACTGCGGAAGTTCCGCAAGAAATCATCTTCGCTTCCGCCTCCGCCTCCGCACAATTTTTGCGGAGTTATAACGGAGGTTAATTTACGTATTTATAAAAAAAATAACGCGCAAGCTGCGACGCTGGACAACCGTCCGGCCGCATTTGAGCGCGAAATGGTCAAGAATCAACTAGTGCGAGAGGGGAATGCGGCTAATACAATTTGTTTCTCCTTAATTTTGATTACTAGACGGTAATATTTTTTTACTAAGTGTACTACTATTAATGTACGTATTTAAAATATGTTTTTTTGTTTTAATTAACTATAATTTCCATTTTTTCTATATCTACTTTCACCTCCGCCTCCATTAACCTCCGCATCCGCGGAAGTGAGACTCGTCGCCTCCGCATCCGCCTTCGCCTCCGCTAACAAGGCCTCCATTACAACCCTAGTCCAGTGTACTAGTATAGTATATGTAGATGTGATTAAATGGCAATGTGATGCCAAGTTTATTTTTTGTATATGTATGAACTAGTCTATATTTCTGCCAAGGTCTACATATCCCTCAGTGCCTTTTAGTTTTTATACGTACCGCTTACTGTTGTAAATATCTGTTGTAAGGTATAGAAAATAAAACAAATTTTGTATAAAAATAAACTATTTATTTAAACTCCTGTATGAAGCTGTCTATCATGAATTTCGCCACCTCCGGCTGATCCACAGGCACCATATGGCCAGCTCCTCGAATTAGTATTTCGACGAAATTTCCGCCTGCCTTTTTGTAACTGAAATTGTAGAATAGAATATTATTTTATTTTTGCTCTTGACCACAATCCCGCCTGGTGGTAAGCAGTGATGCGATCGTTGATGGTAAAGTGCGCTAGTTTATTATGAGCCTATTCACTCTAGCCGTGAAGACACTTAAATGGTAGTGTGACGGAAACACCGCCGCTGGCAAATTGTTCCAGTCCCTCGATGTACGCGGTATAAAATATATCTTCTCAAGTATTTGAATGAAAGAAAAAATAAAAAATACGTGTTCAATATTTTTTATAAATCTATCTGATGGACATTAAATTATTTTTTAAATACATGTATAACCAGTTATACATGTATTTTACAAAATCTGAAAATGATGTAGCCCAATTTCTTTTGACAATCGGCATTCAAAATGTTTGCGTATTGTCACTGATTCTCCTAAACAAAAACTAAACTAATTTTAAGTTAAACACATCTTTTTCTTTCTATTTCATTAAGAGAAGGATAGAAGATAACATTTTATTTCAATCCCGCCAAATTAAGATACCCAGACAGTTTAGACGCGATAATAAACATGGCGATCAAAAATACGTCAATTTACGTCAGGAGCGCACTAATTTGACAGGTCTAAACTGACATTTTATCTTCTGTCCTTTTCTTAATGAAATATAAAGAAAAAGATGCACTGTCCTTAAATTTAATTTGTGATTGAAAATCAAAAAAATTAGCCATCTTATCTTCTTCTTCTTCAGCCTATAGATGTCCACTGCTGGACATAGACCTCCCGCAAGGCTTTCCACGTTGTCGGCTTCCCGCGACCTTCACCAGGTCATTGGTCCAGCTTGTTGGGGGCCTCCCTACGCTCCGTCTTCCAGTACGTGGCCGCCACTCCAGAACCTTACTGCCCCATCGGCCATTGGTTCTACTAGCAATGTGCCCCGCCCACTGCCTCTTAAGTTTAGCGACTCGCAGAGCTATGTCGGTGACTTTGGTTCTTCTGCGGATCTCCTCATTTCTGATTCGATCACGCAGAGAAACTCCGAGCATAGCTCTTTCCATTGCCCTTTGTGTGACTCTGAGCCTTCGTATAAGGCCCATTGTGAGCGACCACGTTTCAGTTGCGTAAGTCATCACTGGCAACACACACTGGTCAAAGACTTTAGTTTTGAGACCAAATCAAGACCCGTATTTTTTATTTTGTCGAAATTACCAAAAACTACTGAGATATAGCGTATTAAAGTTACGGAATGGGGCTAATTACGTCACGCCGTTGTATATTTTGTACCACGGCCTGACGCATGCGACATTTCAAATCAATATATCTTCTCAAGTATTTGAATGAAAGAAGAAATAAAAAATACGTGTTCAATATTTTTTATAAATCTATCTGATGGACATTAAATTATTTTTTAGGATACAACCCAATTATACTATCTTAAATCTCTTTGAAATGATAGAAGTAGCGTGTGTTAACTATAAACCTTTCTTACCCAACAACAGTTCCATTAGCAAATCTGCGCAGGCGCCTTCTAGGGGATTGTATGTAGGACTCCCGGCGCGACCATTTCAGTGTTCCATACATGTGCTTCGACAAACTGTACGCCAGGATCACGTCCAGCTGACCACTGCCAATGAGCAACATTGTAAATATGTAAGAACTTATTATAGTATAGTCAAGTCTAAAAATCTTGAGAAAGCGATGATAGCCGAATCATTTTTAATGACCGCTTATACTCGTAATCTATAAATAATGGGGAGTTTCTTCCGCCACTTCTTCTTCCCAGCGAAAGCGCTAGGAAGTTTCGATGGGTGGCGTTTTGGGGGACTGCCTTATGTAATATTGACGTTCAAAAAGTGCTGATTCTCAGCCTAATTTGAATAAATGACTTTTGATTTTGATTTTGAATCAGTATATAATGTACCACACACAGGCCTCTGGGTGTGAGTGAGAGGGCCATACATAATCTATTACGCGGGCCCAGTGCGACTTGGTACATGTCACATGTCTTCGGAAGTTTTTTACTTCTAGAACGCTGAACGATGTCTTCCTTCACCGTTTTGAGAGCAGTGGTGATGAAATAATTTACACAAAGTAAAGCGCCTGCCGGGACTCAAACCTGCGACCTATATCTTGAAAGCGCGGCCGATACCATTAGGCCACCACTGCTCCTACTGACCGCTTAGCCGCTTTTTTTTTTTAATAATGGCATCTTTTAGTTGACCTTGAGAGGTCGTGACTACTTAACCGACTATCCTTTATCCTAAAAACTAAACGACTACACGCTAAGGGCCCTGTGCGTCCGAAATCCCCTCTTAGGCTCCCCTTACTTTACCCGAGCGAATACAGTAACTAAATATGTTTCCACTTATGGTAGTCAGGATTCTTTAGTCCTCACCTGTAGCTCAAAACCCCATAATGCTCCAACAACTCCTCAACGAAAGGCTTCGTAGAGTTGGCGAAGTCTGGCAACATCTTCTCATAGACTAGCTGGTTGTTATAGTTAAAGGTGATGTTCCCCACGTGGATCTGGTTTCTGACGTCACTCCTGTTGATAAACTCTTCAAACTCCGGTGCTCCTGCTGAAGAGTCTTCCACGAAGTTGTATATGCTGACGCCGCTTTGCTTTTTAATGTATTCTATTGTTTCGTTGAATTTCTGAAATGGTATTATATAAATGAATCCTTTTCTGCAGCCCCAGGATAGATCTTATCGATATTCACTATTATACTATAAAGGTGTGTAGGTGACCACCACCACACCATCAGAAAATCAATTCCATAATTCCCGTACAAAATCCAGTCGCAATCTCAAACCAGCGACAGTAAAAGTTAAAAAAAAAAAAATTACAAAATATGGGGAGATTAGAAATGTTTTTGACAAATAGAGAATTTGACAGGGCTAAAGCACCTGCCTTCTAATCTCTTCACCACCAGAGGTTGACTAATAGAAAATGTCTAAAGCTTTAAGACCGCCTTAGTGCAGTCCATTTACGAAAGTGTAAATAAATAAATAAATATAAAGAAAAAGATGCACTGAAAACTAAATTTAAGTCAATTTAGTTTAGATTGCGACAGTTTAAACATACCTACTTAAATGGTTATAAATATACAGTATGTTAAGAAAACCCTGTCCGACCCATAAGGATAATAAAGGTTAGGTAAACACGTGACCAAATATAATATAAAATTTTACGTATTCATCATACTACCAATACAAATGAATTTTGAAATAATCTTTTTTTCCCGCGAATTAATTCCAACTTCCCTGAAATTTGGTAATTTTTAAAAAAGTGACAACACCGGCATTATTATGAGCTAATAGCGATGCGACCACGTGCCGCGTGCCCTGTCGCCCGCCCCCGCGGGCGGCAGGCAAAGGGTGGTCAACGCACATTTATTAAGTTACCTCCTTTTGCGAAATAATATTTATTTTTTTTAGGGGGATTTTTTTTTTTAAGTTTAGCCCGGTTTTGTATGCATTAGTAGAATCAGTTATCTATACCTAACAACACCTTCACGGGTCGGACAGGGTTTTCTTAACATACTGTATATTATAGAGTTAATGATTTTGCTGCACAGTAAAACTCTATGAAAGCCTGATCAAATATGTAAATTGAAATGATAGAAGCTCACCTGCACAGCTAGATTGATCAAGTTAAGCTATGCTTGTCAGATTACTTCGGTACCAACATCAATTAATAAAACAACCCTGTTACCCTGTATTATGGGTGAAGAATAATTCTTAAACTTACATTAGCAGCATCAACCATCTGCTCTGCATCAATAAGTTTCACGACCTGTTGTTCAAGCATCGCCACATGGTCCAGCTGGTTGCCTTCAAGGAGGCCTAGCACTTCACATAGGGTTCTGTAGTGCATCATATCTCGGAGATCCACGAGACCGTTGCCGATTGCAATACCCTGAAATGTTAATGGAATATAGACTACTAGCTTTCCGCCGGTTATATCACGATTTTTAGATTTTTTTTAATAACTATAAACTAGCGCTTGACCGCAATCCCGCCTGATGGTAAACAGTGATGCGATCGTTGATGGTAAAGCGCGCTAGGTTATTAAGAGCCTATTCACTCAGAAAAACTGAGCGAATAGGAAGGAAGACGGCAGTTGAGCGAGGTGATGCAATGTTAAACCCAACAACACGACCAACGATGCTGCGCCAAAGGGAGATTGATCTGAAGACCCTCCACGACCAAACTCCCAACACAACAACATTAGGCGCATCGTTCCCGGCACACATCACAACACAACTGCTCAGACCCGACCTCCGTACGGCTTCACTAGACATCATGCCGGAACACGATAAATCGCTTGGCGGCAAGGCTTTGTCTGGTGGGTGGTAACTTCTGCCGGCGGCCGATGTTATGGCCTACCACCGAGTAAAGATTCCGAGATTCCTCATTTTTGGGGATTAATTGATCGTATCATTTAGCTTCTATGTTGACATGTGCATATTTGTTTGCTATATATTACCTTGTTTTAAACAACATACAGCTCCATCTATCACCGAACTGGTATGAAGCTAACAATATTTTTGTTTTCCCTCGGGAATATCAATTTTTTCCGGGATAAAAGTACCCTATTATTTAATCCGGACTTCTAACTTTACCTCTGCAAAATTTCATAGCAATCGGTTCAGTAGTTACGGCGTGAAAGCTGAACACTCAAACAAACTCACTTTCCGATTTATAATAAGTAAGAATAAGGATTATATAGGCTTGTAGTACCTGGGGACAAGTGAGGATACTTGCAACTATATCGAAAACCAGTGGTGGCCTAATGGTCACACCAGTTCCTACTTACAAGATGCGAGTAACCTAGGCAGACATTCTCATCAGCATCAACCTTTTTATCGTCCCACTGCTGGGCACTGGGCTCATACAGAGAATGATTGAGCGTAATCACCACGCTTGCTCAATGCGGGTTGGCGATTTCAGACTTAAAGAATAGAATAGAATAGTCCTTTATTTGCATAGTAAGTAGGTACAAAATATAGATATTAAGTTTTTGAAAGGTCCTTATACTGACTACCTTAACTAAGGCATGCAAACAAAATCTAAAATTAAGAAATCTCCGATAATAATCTCATTCGATACATATTATAAATACACATTGTCAAATCAATTAAATAGAAATTAGATAAATGTAAATTAACCATGTCAAACGAAATTAAAAACAACAATTCATTAAGTCAATTTAAGTCAAGTCAAAAAAAAAATAAATAAATAAAAATGTCCAGTTTATGGTCAATAGGTATAGTTCAGATCTAAAGTCAGTAATACATGCATGACACATTATCAATTTAAGTTCTCATCTGATAAAAATTCGCTAACTGAGTAATAACATTTTTCTATCAGTAAAATCGACAATTTCCTTTTGAATAATGATAATGTCTCTGTTTTTATTACGTCGGGTAGTTTGTTAAAGATAATCGGGCCCATACACATAACACTTTTCTTTAATAGGACGGTATCGTAGCTACCAACACTGAGCAAATTTCTATACTGACTTCTGATTGGCCGGTTCCTATTTTCGGAGACTTTATTAAAAAGATACATATTAGACTTTACAAAAACAGCCAGTTCGAAAATATAAAGTGATGGAAATGTTAATATGTTTAGGGACTTGAATACAGGTACGCAGCTATCTGTTACTATTAGATTACACATTGCCCTTATGCAGCGTTTTTGAGCCTTGAACACCTGTTCCTTCAGACTACAATTTCCCCAGAATATTATACCGAATCTCAAGACCGATGCGACCAAACCGTGGTATGCTATTAACCTTGTGGCCATATTTACTTTTTTAGACAAGTTAAAGAGTACATACGTAACTGTACTCAGTTTTTTGCATACTGCCTCTGCTTGTGGCTTCCAAGTTAATTGACTATCTATCATGATGCCAAGGAATTTCGCAACTAGTACTTGATCTACCTTTTGTCCATTGAAGTGTAAATGCAAGTCTTCTGGTCTTCTTAAAGTCCAGGTTTCCTCAAGATGTTTTCCTTCACCTTGTTGTTCTTCCAAGATATACACACATCAAAAGTGTCTAGGGATCAAGCATTTTTATGCGGATTTCTTGAGATTGAGATGTGGCTTTGTATTAATTTTATGATTTTATAAATTTATATGGATCCTTTTTGGTGCATTTCATAATTTGAATCAGGAACTGTGAATCAAATTCGAGTAAAAGATGAAAATCAGCTGTCAATATTTTCCCTATAAAAACATACAACTCATTGAAGACATTATTAGTGCTACTGTTTCCCTACTACTGATTAAAACCAACATTATTATGGAGCGGCGACGTCATTTAAGCAGGGAAGAAATGCTCAGAGCCGTGGGAATGATAGAAGCTGGTTCCCGGCAACGTACTGTGGCTTTAGCTCTGAATACAAGTCAGAGTGTTATCAGTCGACTTTGGACACGTTACCGAAGCACTGGTACCGTGGCTGAGCGCCATGGAGGACGGTATCGCTGCACCACACGGAGACAAGACCGATACATTCAAATCTTAACTCGAAGAGCTCCAACAATAACCGCCATGATGTTAGCCGTGAGGCTTCATCACTCTTCAGGGAACTTAATTAGCGACCAAACAGTCAGAAACCGCTTGCATGAAGTGAACCTTCATTCCCGAAGACCGCTACGGGTACCACCTATAGCAATGCACAATCGTAGGATTCGATATCAATGGGCTCTTGAACACAGAAATTGGGCAGAAGAACAATGGCGTTTCGTGTGCTTTTATGATGAGTCTCGTTTTGGTATGAGACCGGATACAAGACGTATACGACACTGGAGAACCCCTGGACGCCAACAGCGATTAAAATCCTGCCAGGAAGTCCATCCTTATAGTGGTGGAACCATCGTGGTATGGGCGGGTATTTGGATCGGCGGAAGAACTGAGTTGATTGGGATCAGAGGCAACCCCAACGCTCAAATTTATGCTGAGACGATTGTATCAGACGTCATCGTTCCTCTACACGTGCAAATCGGTCCCTTATTTCAGTTAATGCATGATAATGCACGACCGCACACCGCAAGAGTTGTAAGACAGACTCTCGCCGCAGCTAACATCAATGTCCTGCCCTGGCCTGCTCAGTCGCCAGACTTGAACCCGATTGAGCATGCATGGGATATGCTACAGAGAAGAGCTCTGCCGAATATGGAGGGTATCCAGTCGCAAGAAGACCTTTTTTTGTTGTTGCAACGAACATGGGCGGCCATTCCACAGCGTGATTTGGATGAACTCATTTTGAGTATGCCAAACCGATGTTCTTGTGTTGTTAATGTTCGCGGTAGAAACACGGATTATTAATTGTTTAAGTTACCCAATAAAATTTTAGAGAAAACTGTTATTTCAGTCTTTTTTTCGAACTTTTGTGTTAGTGGTTCAAATGTCAAATATCCCTTTATTAGGAAAATGGCAAATTTCTTTATTAATGCAAAGGTGACTTGGTTTATCGTTACTGTGACAAACGAAAACACTTTATTTGATGAATCCTTAAAGAAAATTTTAATTAATATCAATCAGGAGAAAAGTTATTGCAAAAATATATGTTGATCCCTAGACACTTTTGATGTGTGAACTTAGAAAGTACATACAACTTAGAAAAGTTACATTGGTACTTGCCTGGCCTGGATTCGAACTCGCACACTCATACTTGAGAGGCTGATGTTTTAACCACTAGGCCACCACGACCACCAGAAACTTTGCCTACTTCGAGTAAATTCATCATCACTGTCCATCATCAAATCTGCGAGCGATCTGGTATTTTTTAACCATAAGTCCCTCGGCACGACTTTCATGTACTTTTACTGATCACTTTTGATTCGCAAAGAAACTGGCTTACATAAGCAGATATACCTTCAAGTTGATAGGCTCCTGTGTTTTGTCCATGTTGTGCCTGTGGATCTGGATGGCCAGCGCAGGCACATATTTCCCCGCGTAAGATTCTCCAGCTACGAAGAGAGGTGCGGATCGCAGTTCCGGGAACATCTCCAAGAATTGCTCCAGGAACTTCAGCATTTGCTCGCCGATCTGAAATCGTAATATATCCTATATTCCCTTGGGCAAAAGTGTACATATACACCCACAGATATAATAGTCTGTTGCTGTTATAGCCCTTTGTAATGGGAGGAGAAATTATGGGCATCAACCGGACACAAATCCGGACTCCGGCGAGTTACTAAGGACATCCTAAACCCAATGACACTTAGCTCGAGCCATCTGGGTAATTGCGTAACACAATATCCGTAGCTGTGGGTTTCATTTTACAGTTCAAGAACATGTTTAATAGGACGCTATTATACAACATACTAATATATGGCAATAAGGTGCCACAAAAGACCCTTCAGAACTAGCGCTCTAGTGTTTGCACCGAGCCGCATCTGTTAAAGTTCTAAAAGAATCCGGAGTAGTCAGTATTTGGAACGCTTTACATTTTACTAGAAGTCTACCAAATCTGAAATGTTTCCTAATAAGGTCACATGTTGAGGAAGCAGAGTATTTTTTTATTTTGCTGTGTTGTAATGCTTCCGCCAAAATATAGGTATACCCGTGTTTGATTGAATGCTATCATACTTTTTTCTCGTTATTCAGTTGTTATTTGTCAGTTTGTTTTTATTTTGGTATTTATTGAAATTGTTTCATGTCATCTTGGAAATTAGATCTTGTGTATCTCTGCTTTATGAACCTCTTTTATCTAGAGCTAACTCGAATAGAGTACATATAATGTTGATCTAACTGGGTTTTAACAAATAAAAAGGTCATGTTCATTATTTAAAATCCAGTTCTGGGGTATTAGCGGATGCGTGGGCATGCGGGTGGCGAGCTGTGGGCAGCTCGCCGTAGCCCTGGCAACAGGCATGTGAAGGAAAAAGGGTGGGTTTCAGTCAGTAAATGTCTGACACCATTCCGCTCCGCCTAGAGCGAGGGAGGACATTTGATGATTTCCATCCAAAAAAAGTCTATGCTTCATTTCTGGTGAAGATACAAAAGTTTTAATTTTAACCAATAACAGTTTATAAAGAAACCAGCCATCGACACCATAAAAGGGTTTATACGGTATTTACGGCTATACAAATTCATTACTGTTATAGTCTTAAAATGTCTCTAAAACTGTGGTAATTAAAAATCACTATTAAATGGCAAAAATTGATTCTTTGTCCAGTAAACAGGACGTTGCACCCTGACCTTTCCCGCCAAACGAGCCCATTCAACCAGTAAAATTATATTTTAACGTACGGACGACAGCAGGTCCAGCTACCCCAAAAGTATCAAATATTCCCAATCAACCTTGAGTCTTAATGCTTTAAAGATAAAGTTGAAAATCGAATACAGAAACCGGACAGATTGTAGTAGATTGCTATGCTGTCGTCCGTACCTATACACGACGCTTCTTCAACTGGTTTATTTACATAACCATTGGTCGATAAAGATTCTGATGACCTTAGAGTTTATGAAGTATATATTTGCATAGAGAGAATGTTAACGACACATTTGCCACTTAGGTAAAGCTAAACAAATAGCTTCTAGGCAAATTGCTGGAACTTAAGGCTAAATCTATTATCATTATCTTTAGTCAAGTTGGGTAACAATGTTGAATAATCTTAGGTGCCCTAAGCTGAGAGCCAGAACCGAGAGGCATTGGTCAATAGGCTTTCTTCAATAGTCATTTCTCCTCAAACAAAATATACATATATACATAATGGCTCGTAGTTCAAAGATATTGTCACAGTCTTCTTCGGCAGTTTAGTATAAACTGAAGGGCTCGTGGTTACGCGGGCTTGCGAGCGGCGAGCAGCTCGCCGCCCGGTAAGGACCAGTAGGCCTAGTATGAGTTTTCAATACGAAACTCGATCGTCGATATCAGCGCGTTTGGCGCTCTCATTGGTTGAGAGTTCTTACGACCTTGAAGCGGGCCAATCGCTGAGTCGAACGCGCTCGATATCGACGATCGAGTTTCGTAATGAAAACTCATACTAGGCCTACTGGCCCGGGTCGACGGCGCGTTGTGTTTCACGCGCGCCTGAATGAGATATTAGCACATCGTGGCAGGGTCCACGAAGACCGATACCTCCTGGGCCAGTGTTGCGTGTTGGTTAAAAAAGAAACCGTAGACCTGGCGCACAGGCAAGTGAAGAAAAACTGGCGGGTTTTAGTCAGTAAAAGTCTGACACGCCTTTCCGCTCCGCCCAGAGCAGGAGAGGTCATTTCATGATTTCTCATCCAGAACTAAAAAAAAGGTAAGAGCCCTTTTTAGGGTTCCGTAGCCAAATGGCAAAAAACGGAACCCTTATAGATTCCTCATGTCTGTCTGTCCGTCTGTCCGTTCGTATGTCACAGCCATTTATTTCCGAGACTATAAGAGCTATACTCTTGAAACTTGGTAGGTAGATGTATTCTGTGAACCGCATTATGATTTTGATGCAAAAATAAAAAAAAAATATTGGGGGCTCCCCATACTTAGAACTGAAACTCAAAAATTTCATAAAGGATAGGTCTTCAAAAATGATATCGAGGTTTCTAAAATATTTTTTTTCTAAACCGAATAGTTTGCGTGACAGACGCTTCTAAAGTGGAAAAAGTTGGTCCGTGACATATAAAATAAGAAAATGAAAAATCTCAAAAAAAACATATGATGTACATTACTATAAAAACTACCAACGAAAATTGTTTTGAACGAGATCTAGTAAGTAGTCAGGTCAAGTTACGCTTTCCTCGCTTGCCCTGTAGATGGGGTGATCATCTTTACATACCGAGACCCCTCCGTGCCTCGGAAAGTACGGTCTCCGTTGTCACTTGTAGATCGCTGACAGTCGTTGCGGGTTGTCAGAAGGCCGAAGATCAGACAACCAGTCTTACTTAGGGGTCTCGTATTACCCAGTAATTTGGTTGTAGAGGTCAGATAGGCAGTCGCTCCATGTAAAATACTAGTATTCAGCTGAATTCGGTTAGACTGGAAGCTGACCCCGACATAGATAGGGTATGGCTAGGCAGATGATAGGAAGTCTAAACTGTGAATGACATACAGGCATCCCAAAATGGCTTCGAAATCTTTAACGTATTCATACTTCTATGTTCTATGTTACGGGTTTGGTTTCCGCAATCAGTCCCTCCAGTGGACAATAGGGTAGTTGACTAAAAAAAACGAATTAGTCCGTCAGTCAGATTTCCAAAAAATACTAGACACGTATTTTTTCTTTTTTTCATATAAACCAAAAATGCGTCTCCATTTTTGTGTGTTGTGCACAGTGCGTTGAAAACTCGTGTGACGTCACTGCACGCTACACTTTTTAGCGAGCAGTGACGTCACCAGCCACCACTCCTGATCTTTGATGCCTTGTATATTTGTCTATTTTTATTGATTTGTTAAAACAATATACGTATCCAATATTATTCTATAATCTGAATGAGGGACTAAAAAGAATCAATTTCTTTTTACCCAGGAAACATACCTATTGTGCGTGGTATGTACGTATACTTACATCATCTTCATTGTCCGGATATCCTCGCTCGTCATCGGTGAAGCTGAAGCCAGCTCCGACAGGGTTGTCCAGGAACAACATGGAATAATCCGCCCAAGACACGTTTCTTTGTTCCACTGTAAAATAAAGATCCTGGTGATTATTTGTTAAGTGTTGGGACAACAATACGTTTACATTTTGGCAGTGGCTTTCATCCTTCTTATATGTATCATTGAACGCGCTAATCTCAGGAACTACCAGTCCGATTTGAAAATTTCTTTTTGCGTTGGATAGCCCATTAATCGAGGAAGGCTTTAGATATATATAACATCACGCTGCGACCAATAGGTGCGGTCCCCAGCGACGATGGAGTTAGTTATGCTAACTAACTCCATCGTCGCTGGGGGCCGTAGTGTATTATGAAAGCGAAAGGTTGTGAGTGTTGGTGGATGGATGATTGTTGCTTTTATAAGCATAATCTACTCAACCTATTTGGACTAGTTACACCTAGTTTATAACGAGGAATAACACAGAGGATACTTTTTATCCCGATATTCTCACAGGATGGAAACTTACGCGGGTGGAACCGCAGGGCGTAGCTATACATAAAAAAAAATATTAAAAAAGGAGTATTGGTAATGTTAAAATTTGTAATAACAGCTATTCACTAAATGCAATATGAATACTGTGTAAGGTACTTATAACGAAAAAGCAAAACAATTTTAAAATGTTTTGCCTCCTTTGTCCCGACTAATCAAAGAAACGGCTGGACTGGAATAATATTGATGATACTTTTACTGCCACACAGCTGATATTGGCCCCAACTCCCTTGTTCACAAACTAAATTAAATTTTAATACAGTGCATCTTTTTCTTTCTAGTTCATAAAGAAAAGGACGGAAGATAAAATGTCAGTTTAGACCTGTCAAATTAGTGCGCTCCTGACGTAAACTGGTGTATTTTTAGTCGCCATGTTTATAATCGCGTCTAAACTGTCTATGGAGTATCCTAATTTGACAGCTTTAAACTTAAATGATATCTTCTCTCTTCTATCTTTTTCTTAATGAAATGATAAGAAAAATTAGTTTAGTTAGTGAACAACAAAATCGGCTACATGGTATACCTAATATCAGCTATGTGCCCGTAAAAGGCTACTTTTTCTCCTATACAGTATGTTAAGAAAACCCTGTCCGACCCGTGAAGGTGTTGTTAGGTATCGATAACTGATTCTACTAATGGATACAAAACCGGGCTAAACTTGGAAAAAAAAATCCCCCTAAATAAATATTATTTCGCAAAAAGAGGTAACTTAAAAATGTGCGTAAGTACCCTTCCGCGGGCGGCGGGCGGCAGGGCACGCGGCACGTGGTCGCATCGCTATACGCTCATAATAATACCGGTGTTGTCACTTTTTTAAAAATTACCAAATTTCGGGGAAGATGGAATTAATTCGCGGGAAAAAAAGATTATTTCAAAATTCATTTGTATTGGTACTATGATGATTACGTAAAATTTTATATTATATTTGGTCATGTGTTTACCTAACCTTTATTATCCTTATGGGTCGGATAGCGTTTTCTTAACATACTGTATAGTAGCACTGTCCCGTGGGATAATTTCCGACATCCACATGAGTAAAGCCACGGACAGTTACAACTGGTAAACAATCATGTTAATTTTCAAGTGGGAAATTCCGAAAAAAAAACCCTTTCCTTTTAAGCGATGTACGTTTAACGACTCTCAGAGCATTGGAATACACAGCACGATGTTAAAAAACGACCTATTGTTTAAATGCAGACAGTCTGTAAAAACTAGATGCATAAATCATAGAAAAAACAGGAATATAAAACATTGGGCGTTCTCAGGTCGCGAGTTGCTTGTGAGTAAGAGGAAATCCCCATGTCCAGATTCAGATCGGACAGCAGATTCTTGATTTTTAGGATTCCGTACAAAAACAAGGCAAATTTATACTTCCATAATAATGGAAATGCCAAAGTAACTTTGTTTATCAATCTGTCTTTCTGTTTCTTTAACTACTGAAGAGAGTTACATTATGAGCAGAGCTAGAACACGTGGGAAGATTCCCGAGCCCTACGAGGGCGCAGACACGAACAAAACCTACTGTAAATATTTTGTACGTTTTTTTTTTCTGATTACACACTAGTGCTTGACTTTAATCCCGCCTGATGGTAGGCAGTGATGCAATCGTTGATGGTAAAGCGCGCTATTTCATTAAGAAGCTATTTCATTAGGAAGAGAGAAGTAGAGCGAGGTGATGCAATGTTAAAACCAACAACACGACCAACGATGCTGCGCCAGAGAGAGATTGATTTGGAGATCCTCCACAAACAAACTCCCGACACAACAACATTTAACACAACTGCTCAGACCCATCCGGCGTACGGCTTCACCAGACATTATGCCGGAACACGACGAATCGCTTGACGGCAAGATTTTGTCTGGTGGGTGGTAACTTTTACCGGCAGCCTAAAAATTCACTAAGCTGGACGTAGGACTCTCCCAAGCTGCACCATAACGCTCCGGCTTCCGCCTTCTACATCCAGTCTGTCTCACCCACGTTTTTAAGGTCTCTGATAATCCAATTGGGAGGTGTCTCACCTACGCTTAAAACCCGATATTTAAAATCTCTAAAGTGTTACTAAGTGTTAAATCATTGGTTAAGATCAAGCTCATGGTTGAAAGTGAGAGTGCATGGGAGGCTGCCGCCTCCTTCTGCGAGACCGTCCTCTTGCAGAAGGAGGCTGCGGAGAGGGAGCGGGAAGAGGACGTACTTGCCGCTCCCCTCCGGCGTAGACGGGTGGGGCGAACAAGGCGGGGGACGAACCCCCGTCTCCTTTAGCCCCAGGGTGTGACCAGCGCGTGTGGGTAGCTCCCGCACGCGCATTGCACAACGGTCACCACGTCTGGGGATTACTCCGTTACCGGGTAATCCCCCATTGGCGTGGAAACCGGCCTTATTAAGGCCGGTAAGCCCTGAGAGTGGCACGGAGTCTTGGCCTTCGGGTCGGCCCCGTGACACTCTCAACACAGGGCCCGACGGTAACCGGGTGGTTTTAGTGGGTATTCCCGGCTTCGGCCGGGCGAGTCCCACACACGCTCGTCGCCTAGCTAGCGACGGGTATGGTGCGTAAAAGCATTTCCACTCGTTAAAAAAAAAAAAAAAAAAAGTTAAGATCAAGCTACCCGAAACTGTCAAATATTCCCAATCAATCTTGAGCCTTAAATATTTAGCATTGAAGTTGAAAATCTAATAAACAAATTTAACAGATTGGAGTAGCTTGTGTTGTCGTTTGTACATAGTTTGCCGTGTCACATTACGAATTTTAGTGCGCATTACAACCATAATAAAAGTTACGGTGAATCAATTCGCCACGTATTTTATACGCCTGACATGCCTACCTGTGTAGGTACCTAGTATTAAACTTTGTTCATGCTATTAATAAGAAATGTAGGAGTGACAATACAGATGACGTATGGGAGATGCTGAACCTAGCATTTATGACTGATGAAAACACAGGAAAACAAAATCTAACTTTTTTGTTGCATAAAGTTTTTCTTCTGTTGTTTATTAATTTGGGTGCGCTGACTTCAAATCTACCTTCAGATTTTTTTCAGGTTGATTATAATCAAGCCAAAATACATTAGTTGCTAAAACTCCACAGCCTAGATGGCTGGTGTTTCTTGCACAGGTAGAGAATTACAACCGGCCAAATGGGACTCGAATTGACACAAGTCCAAAAGACAAAAAATCACGTTTCTTGCATTGTTTAATTAATTTTTAACATTATTTTATTTTAAGTATTCTGTTGTTATAACAACAATAGAAATACACACTCTGTACAAGTGCCCATCTAGAGCCACCCGTTGGCAGTCGGAAGAACGGACGAAACCACGGACAACATTTGGGGGTACAGAACCTCAAAAACTAAGCAGAGAAATTCAGCGGTTCAATCGTTACCTTAAATATCCACGTTAGTTGAGATGCTCCAATTTGTATGCGAATACAATCGCAGGTCAATGGTAGTTCGATTGATTTATTATTATGAGTCAACCTTGTTGTGCTATGCTCGCTTAGGCGTAACGTAATTCGATTTTATGACCTTGCTGCCTATTTGAAACATCATGTAGGAAGGGATCTGAATTTTGCGCCACAAAAGGCATTTGAATGAAAGTCAATTATATGCATGCAGCTCAGATGAGAATGCTAAGAGATTAGTGATTTACGCAAAACGGTAGAAGAAGAAAGTCTGAAAGTGACACCAGAGACTGAAAGTTGTGTTGAAATCGATAGTCGTGGGTTTGGGATGTAGAGGATTGAGGAAAATGTCGTAAGAAACTCAACTAACTGATTACCGAAATAACGACTGAAATGAAAACTAATAGAGAAGTAAAGAAGAAGGATATGTTCCGCCGACGGCAAATAGATTAAAATAAGGGCAGGGCAAGGAAATCTCTTGCTTTTCTTAGCTATTAAAAATGAATGAATTACCTTTTCCGTCCTCCACTTTGATGGGTCCAACGATATCGAAAAGTCCTTTCATAGACGAGAACCCAGGACCTCCTTGCAGCCATATTATCAGCGGTGTTTCCGACAAGTTGGCAGCAGCGGGGAAGAACCAGAAGAACAGATTGGAATTATATTCTTCATTCACTGTTATGAAACCGGAATAGCTTGTAAGTCCGAGGAAGTATGATGAGTTTACTTCCGATAACTCTCGTGCTAGAGATGCGTTTCCATTTTCGATGTGAGGCGTTAAGATTAGGCAGTCACCGCAAACATTTTTTTCTGGCAATGTGGTATTGCCGTAGACACAGCTGAAAATGAATAAAAAATGTTATACTAGCTGTAAAGGGCTATCGAGTAGATCCCAGTAAGTAAACGCAAGACAACGATATTCCAGGCTAAGGCGATGATGGCGGGATGAAATCACATCAAAATATGTATAAGCAAACGATTGAAGAGTGTAGAAAAGGATATGGGGAGGATATTTTTCCTTGTAGTGGGACAAAACACGCTAGTGTGATTGATTGGAAAGAGGTGCATAGCATATATCGACTGAAAATCAGGAGAGTTTTTATGACTCATAGGTAATGTTTTTCGAGCGTAGTAGGTCATAACATCGGCTGCCGGCAGAAGTTACCACCCACCAGACAAAGTCTTGCCGCCAAGCGATGCGTCGTGTTCCGGCATGATATCTGGTGAAACCGTACGGAGGATGGGTTGAGCAGTTGTGTTGCGATGTGTGTCAGGTACAATGCGCCAAATGTTGTGTCGGGAGTTTGGTCGTGGAGTGTCTCCAGATTAATCTCAACATTTTTAATACGAATACCCGAAAAAAAATGTAAACGAAATTCGTTTTTCAGTTACATTTTTTACTACTTTGTAGTTACTTAGTTATATTTTTCCATACGGGTATTTTGTTTTCTTAATAATTAAGTTCATCTTGATTTTTTTTAAAATAATTATAAACTAGCGCTTGACCGCAATCCCGCCTAATGGTAACACTGCTTACCATCAGGCGGGATTGCGGTCAAGCGCTAGTTTATAATAATATAAAAAAAAAAAAATTAAGGCTCAACGTTGATTACGAATATTTGAAAGTTTCGGGAAGCTTGACCTGCTGTCGATGCGATCGTTGATAGTAAAGCGCGCTAGTTTATTAAGAGCCTATTCACTCAGAAAAACTGAGCAAATAGGAAGGAAGACGGTAGTTGAGCGAGGTGATGCAATGTTAAACCCAACAACACGACCAACGATGCTGCGCCAAAGAGAGATTGATCTGAAGACCCTCCACGACCAAACTCCCAACACAACAACATTAAGTGCATAAATAATCCACAGGCTTATAAACATTTCCGTAAACGCGATCGCGAAGATGTTACAAAAGTTAAAACTACCCGAAGTACCAAGTACTTACCTCAGCCCTGCAAGTAACACCACAAGAATTGCTCGCTCCATGACCGGCTCCGATGGAAACCAGTCTCGTTATGTGCTAGTTAAGTACTACATCATTATGTCTGCACCGGGCTTACTTATAACAAAAATGCGTTTAAAATTGATGACGAATATGAGGAATAGAGGCGATTCTAATTCATTCGTATAGTACCTACACACGCATTGATTTTCCTTTTCATACTTTTAATGTAGATTAATGGTAGGTAATAGGTAGAGCTACCTTGGGCTACCTTACTTACCTACAGTCAAGTCATCATCATCATCATCTCAGCGTCAATACCAGTCGCATCCGAAGCTTTTTCAGCGTTGGAGTTTGGGGTTCGCTTTACCAGTCTAACTGCTGATTTTTGGCTAAACTTCGATATTTTTCGTGAAGTGACTGCCGTTTGACCTCCACAACCCGAAAGCGATATCGAAGCATTGGAGTTAGACCAATTGTTGGACTTTTCAAGGATCCAACAACCCGGAACAACTGCCACTACATGTTAGTATGGCAACCGGGACCAACGACTTAACGTGCTTTCCGAGGCACGACCAGACCAGTGCAAATTTTCTTATTCATGCATACAAATATTTGTGGAGTCGTGGTGGCCTAGTTGTTAAAAACCAGTCTCTCAAATATGAGTGTGTGGGTTCAATTTGATGTCAGGCAAGTACCAATGTAACTTTTCCAAAGTTACATGTAGTTTCTTCTAAGTAAGTATATCTTGGACACCAATGACTAATTACAAGGTGAAGGAAAATATCTTAAAGAAACCTGGTCTTTAAATCTGAAATCGCCAACCCGCATTGAGCAAGCGTGGTGACTACGCTCATTCCTTATCTATATGAGAGGAGACCTGTGCCCAGCAGTGACGCCGAAAAAAGGTTGATGATGACATTACAAATACTAAATATTTATTTATCCCCTATCATTAATTAGGTGTATAAAATGTGTAAGTAAGTTCAATACTTCAAACTCTGTATCAATTGACTTACTACTTTTGGCCGGTCCCTATTATTAATTTATGAACTGTTATTGATTAAAATTAAAACTCTTGTGTCTTTGCCAGAGATTAAGAATAGCCTTTTTTTTTGTTGGGGTAGGGAAATCATCAAATGCCCTCTCCCGTTCTGAGCGGAGCAGCAGCGCGTGTCAGACTTTTACTGACTAAAACCCACTCCTGTTCCTTCACTTGTCTATGCGCTAGGGCTACGGTTTCTCTTTCAATTAACCCGCAACCCTAACCCATTAAGCATAGCCTTCCATAATAACATAGCCATATAATATAAACCCCCATAGGTATGTGATATGGAAGTAGCTATCACAAATACAGGTACGTAACGAATCTAATTCAGTATCAAAAAATGCTACCATTGATAAGCAAACTTTTTTGTTTATAGGAACTGATAGAAACCGAGCATTTGTTGGAACGAACCCCTGAACGGGCAGCACAACATTCTATACCCACATAAGGCAGATAAAGGATACAATACCTACGTCAAATAGGGTAGATGACGAATGGAATTTCAAACTCAATATTCACTGCGTATGCTTCTAAAAGCGATTTTCCTTTATTGTAGTTATAGTAAGGGTTAAAAGTGTATTGTCACTTTTGAACCTTATTGCTCTAACAATAAACGTCAAAAGTGTTACTCCACTTTTGGACCCTTACTGTAAGGATGATAGCACATCAAGCTATTACAATCTGTCAAATTTCTTTATTAGATCTTCAACTTTATGGCTCATGCATTAAGGTTCAATGATTGAGAATATCTGACAGTTTCAGGTAGTTTAAGCTGCTGCGTCTGTACTTCCTTGAAAAATGATTGAAATTGATTCAATTGCTTATTCTGAACAAACTATATTCAGGTTTCGCATAAACAAAAAATAACTTTGTATAAAGGGTGTACCTGACATCGACGCACAAACGAGTACCATGGATATAGTAAATCATTCTGAACCCCCCAGTGGTGGAATTTTTCATCGGGTTTTTCATGATTTAAAAAAATATGTATGTAGTTTTTTCACTTTAGACCGTTCATAATTGCTATACTTTTATAACCCAATAAGGTTTTAACGTAAAAATTAATTAATTCACTTATTACACAAAAAATGGCAATGAAAACAAGCCTCGACAAACTATCCTATCTGCTAATTTAATAGGGTTCACATCAGGGATCAACGTCATACCTACAAACCCGCACGGCGGCGCGCTTGCAACGTTCAAAGGCCGAGCCGACCTTTTTTTTAAACACTGAGAATTCTGTAACGTTCATTAACGACATAAATGACTATCATAATTTTATTAGTGGCATGCAGTCTAGCCTTTTCGCGAAGTTTGCGTTACGATGTCAGATACATCCTGTATAACATAATATAACTTTGAGTTTTGATTGGTCTAAGTATCTTTTTATGTGTGTCTATTTAGAAATAGACAGTCGATTCTAGAGTCTGAAAAGTTTCGGTTTTTTTTTTACCACGGTGTCCAATTCTCCGTGAAAACTTCTGCAGTATCGGCGATCCAAATAGGAAACTCGTTCTGCATTAGCGAAATTACGTTTTTAAACTGCAAATGATCATTCATTTGCGGTTTCTAATATAAAATTCTTCCTTCATTGCTTATTACATTCTCCTTCTTTTTCAGCCTATAGAAGTCAACTTCTGGACAAAAGTCTTTCCACTATGACCGGCCTTATGCTGCCCGCATCCTTCGGCTTCCCACGACCTTCACCAGGTCATCGTTCCATCTTGTTGGGGGCCTCCCTACGCTCCGTCTTCCGTTACATGGCCGCGACTCCAGAACCTTACTGCCCCATCGGCCATCGGTTCTACAAGCAATGTGCCCGCCCACGGCCATTTAATTTTAGCGACTCGAAGAGATAATATGTATGTCGGTGACTTTGGTTCCCCTGCAGATCTTTTCATTTTTTATATATTACATATAGTACAGGTCTCCCAAAGTGATAATGCGCATAGAAATCTTCGTCACTGTTCGGCAACGGTCGTATTCCCCGAGCGTTCGGAAGAAGATATGTATATAGAGTGGTTAAGCGCATAAAAAGTGGTTATGTGCACCACTCTATATACATATCTTCTTCCGAAGAAGATATGTATATAGAGTGGTTAAGCGCATAAAAAGTGGTTAAGTGCACCACTCTATATACATATCTTCTTCCGAACGCTCGGGGAATACGACCGTTGCCGAACAGTGACGAAGATTTCTATGCGCATTATCACTTTGGGAGACCTGTAAAGTGTTGAGTGATGGCCCATTGATAACTGCTCCCAATTACAAGTTGTAAGTCGTGGGTTGGAACCTAGGTAAGCGCTCTGCTTTATCTCTTTATAATTTCATGACCGCTGCTCTCAAAACGGCGAAGGAAAACATAGTACGGAAACTGGCATATCCTAGAATCGAATATTCGATGACATGTGACACCTTGTAACCTATACTGGGCCTTCGTAATGGATAACGGGCCACTATTTCTCACAGACGAGCCCTGTGTTCCAGCAGACTGAATACTATAGGCTGATCATGCATATTATAAATGTGAAGTAGGTAAGTATAAGTACAGATGTTCCTGTCAAATTATTCAGTACCTAGCCTAAAGTGACATATTTTAAAAGCGGTATTTTAATTCCCGTCTTAGCTCAACCAATATATTTCATATATCCTTTTCTGAATAAAATGGAAAGAATAGGCTGCACTGGACTTAAATTTAGTTAAGTTCCTGAACTAGGGTATCGGTACCAATAAGTAGCTATTAATTATTGTAATACATACAGCCTCCGTGGCGTAGCGGTAGCGAACGCGGCTGTTGCGCAAGGAGGCGCGGGTTCGATCCCCGCACAGTGCAAATATTTGTATGCATGAATATGAATATTTGCACTGGTCTGGTCGTGCCTCGGAAAGCACGTTAAGCCGTTGGTCCCGGTTGCCATACGAAGATCTAGTGGCAGTCGTTACGTGTTGTTGGAGCCCTCAAAAGTCTAACTGCAGTGCTTAGATATCGCCTTCGGGTTGTGGAGGTCAGACGGCAGTCGCTTCACGGAAAATATCGAAGTTTAGCCAAAATCAGCAGTTAGACTAGTAAAGCGGACCCCAGACTCCAAATCTGAACAGCTTCGGATGCGACTGGGATTAGCGCTGAGATGATGATGATGAGTTATTGTAATACATAATTTTATTATTCCATTATTCTAGAATCGAGTAGGCTTCACCAATGTAAATTTTCATAGTTTCAAAATAAATTAATACTCCAGCCTTTCGGTGTTCTATAGGATACATGGGGAGTGCGCGAGGGAATTGCACGATTTAATTCCCCCATCTCCGTTCCACCATCGGACGACCCGTCGTACGGCGAGTTTCCACCCTTATGTTGTTAACACCTCTACGATCCGGACGAAGCGTTTCGCCTCCTCCTTTATACCGCGTACGTCGAGGGACTGGAACAATTTGCCGGCGGCGGTGTTTCCGTCGGACTACAATTTGAGTGTCTTCAAGGCTAGAGTGAATAGGCTCTTAATAAACTAGTGCGCTTTACCATCAACGATTGCGTCACTGCTTACCATCAGGCGGGTTTGCGGTCAAGCGCTGGTTTATAAATAATATATTAAAAAAAAAAATTATGCTAATAAAATAATTAATTATTACTTTTATGGCCTACTAGTAAAAGCACCCACGATACAGAAGAAATTCCTAGTGTGGGGCAACGATTAAAAGAAAGAAAGAAAAAGAAAAGAATTCATTATAGAGTTCTCTTGCTTATTTCGGTCCACCATTGAAAACATTGACAAGGCCACCACTTGATCTTGACCGTGGCCGCACATCGCGTCATTACAAAGCCGAACAGAAATGTCGATGACTCAACCAGAATCTCACGGAGGATCCTGGCCCATAAAGTTCCAACCGCATTACCATAGGCTTAACAAACTTAATGTGTTTTTTACAAAGAAATCGCGATCAAAATTAATAGTTTGAAAAAAAAACCTCGCAAAACTGAACCCACTGTTCGGTTTTATGAGCGTGGGAAAATCTGTTATCTGTGAAGTCGAATCACGCACATCGTATTACATTTATCGTATCCTATTATGTATTACATTCACGTTTTAAATGTATCGCATCGATGTTTGTTTTACTACAAACATCCTAAATATAGAGCAAATCACTTTTGAGAGCGTGCAAGAATCTATCGCGAATATCTGAGCGTGGGAGCGCTTTTATGCTAAGCAGGTCATTGGTACCCCGCGCCTTACCTCGCCGTATACAGGGGGTTCTGATAAACAAGCGGAACAATAACATCGAAAACTTTTGTATACTTTTTTTTTTTGTTTCATGTATGTACGCACTAGGGATATAACGGAGGTAGTTATATCGAAACCGAAACCGGAATCGGAGTTTTTAAATTTGATTTATCGGAGTCGGAACCGGAGGCGGAGGCAGGGTCAGAAGTGGTGGTAGGAGAGAGATTTTTTATTTAAACACAAAAAAACATTATTCAGTCAATTTTTTCATTTAAATTTCTTTTTGTAAAATTAAACACAAACTGTGAAAAGAAAACAGGCATGTTTTTTAAATAAAATAGAAATTAAATGAAGTTAATTAAAAGCTAAAATAGCATATTATATTACATTAAATGAACAAAAGCTTTGAACCAAATTAAATCAAATGTGTTGACTCCAAAACTAGCGAAAAATCAAAACAAATGTCTATAAACTATGAACGTATCGTGTGCGTAACGAACTAATAACAAGCGAAAAAATAATTGACGATAGAGTGCACGTAGCAGGAATCAGGGAATTCCCCGCATGATATGTATGAACCTGTTCATAACAGTCAGCAGGCCGCCGCCGCTATGTAATACTTTAATAACCTCCGATTAAAACCGCACACAAAGGGCAATGGAAAGAGCTATGCTCGGAGTTTCTCTGCGTGATCGAATCAGAAATGAGGAGATCCGCAGAAGAACCAAAGTCACCGACATAGCTCTGCGAGTCGCTAAACTTAAGTGGCAGTGGGCAGGGCACATTGCTCGTAGAACCGATGGCCGATGGGGCAGTAAGGTTCTGGAGTGGCGGCCAAGTACTGGAAGACGCAGCGTAGGGAGGCCCCCAGCAAGGTGGGCCGATGACCTGGTGAAGATTGCGGGAAGGCGATGGATGCGGGCAACACAAGACCGGTCAGCGCGACCGAAAGCCTTGGGGGAGGCCTTTGTCCAGCAGTGGACATCCATAGGCTGAAGAAGAAAACCTCCGGTGTAAAAGTATCGGAACCGAAGTCGGAACCGAAGTTATGACAATAATCGGAAGTTCCGACTTAACGGAATCGGATTCGAAGCTCCGTAACATCCCTAGTACGGACGACAGCAGGTCAAGCTTCACAAACTTTCAAATATTCCTAATCAACGTTGAGCCTTAATACTTTATAAATGAAGTTGAAAATTTTAAAAAGAAATCTGACGGATTGCAGTAGCTGTGCTGTCGTCTGTACTTATAAACTTTTAGTTAACGCAAAAGAACAAAAAAAAAATTTTTTTAGAAAGAAATGTTTCTTTGAGTAATAATTATGATAATTTCACGTATTTTGTACGTAGAAGCTGTCAAACCGCAATAATACTTTTAGAAATTTTTTTATAGTTTTCTGACTAGGTATAGAAAAATCGAGCTGATTAATCCTGATCCATGATTTCTCCTTTTATCCTACCTACCTATTAGTATTAGTTTGAAAAACAAAATGAGTTATTTCTTATATGATTTTTTATCATTGAGGTTCATACATTAATTAACGATAATACCTGATTGATTACCCTGAGAGTCACGAGTTAATTTTCTCATACTGAATTAATGAATAAAAATTCATTTTCCCTACTTACTTGGCTCTGGTTAAGTTGGGTAACAGCCATACTAATACAAGTTCATTATTATAATTATAATTGCCTAATTAAAACCAAAAACACGTAAACAATATGCCAATTAAATGTTGAATTTTATCACTAACTAATATAAAATATAAATGTCCGTTATAAAGGTCGGTTGTATTGGAATCGTTAGGTCATTGTTATTTGAAAGCTATTATTTCCAATTTAAAAACAGAAAAACTCAATCATCAGTAAACAAACAAAACCGAGCACTCTGTATACAAGATCGAGATAAATCCAAGTTCAAGACGCAAGTGCACGTTGAAAACTGGCTGACTATACAAAGTTCCTGAGGCTAGGACGCGGGCCCATTCCGTTGTGAAAGACGAAACGCGAAGCACCCTTGCCTGATAGTGACCGAACAAAATGAACGTGCTTTTGACATTTGTGTTGTTGACGTAAGTTTTTTTCTTAATTCGAGTTTTTGGCAGGTAAGGTCGTCTATGGTGTAGGGCTGTTCTTTTATATACATACCTTCATAAGCTTTTCATTTACTTTTTTTTTTAATTTAAATAAATTAGTTAAGTTGGTATACAAAATTCCATACTAAATTAATTTAGTTAATTAACTTAGTAAGAAATTCATTCATAACTTCCTTAATGGATGACGTACATATAGATCCCACATAGTATTATTGTCGTCAATCAATAAATAATTTGTATCTAACCACAACTAAGGGTAAATGAGGAAAATCAAGTTTTAATCATAAAATACTGTCTTTACCTACTTTTCCTTGTGGTTTTTACATTTTGATGACAACAACTGACGCATGAAAGATTTTGGTAATAAGGATCGTTGCATCTACGTCATGTTAGTGACAAACTGAGCGCTAAAAACCTATGTGTTGCGTAAAGTCTTAGTCATACCTGAACTCGTAGACAGTACAGTGCCTTGGAAGCGTTGAGAATCCAGCCTACTTCTCTTATAAATAATTCATGCAATTTTAGAAGACTTTGAATCTATTAATACATAAATACTATGGTATAGGTAGGTACTTATTTAGTATTTGGTCAAAACTCCCATTACACTAAAAAATATATTTTGTAGGCAGCCATTTGTAATATTCAGGATTATATTTAAATTTCATCATCATAAGTACTACTAACTATAGGTACATAAGTATATTTTTTAATTTTCATTTTCTCCTAAACTACAAATAAACATTAGTTGTTTATTTGTAGTGTTAGTTAAATCATGGATCACTTATTATAAACATATATTAGTGATCGATGAGTTAAATCAATCAATGGACTTGTCAGCGAACTAAATTATTTTCATAGCTGTTTGATTGAACTGTTGAATATATAACAGTCAGCACTTTAATTGCGTAGCACACTCGTACGTATATTATGAAATTTATCTGTAGGCCTAGTATGAGTTTTCAATACAAAACTCGAACGTCGATATCGAACGCGTTTGGCGCTCTCATTGGTTGAGAATTCTTACGACCTTGAAGCGGGCCAATCGCTGAGTCAAACGCGCTCGATAAAGACGATCGAGTTTCGTAATGAAAACTCATACTAGGCCTACTGTTCCAGAAAGTAAAAAACGCAATGAATGTTATAGAACTGTCAAAATGAAACCCCTTGCTATTACTGATAGTGTGTTACGATATTACTTACCAAGCGCGGCGCAGTTTAGTCAAGCGACTAGGCAGTTAGCTGAATGGTTAATTAAGTTAGGTGGTACCGACTAGCGACATATTATTAGATAGTCATAGACCTTCATATTTATGTTTTCCATTCTAAAATTCCCTCGCTCAAGGTACCTTTAGAAAGGATACCTCACTAAACATGATGTATAAACAACACAAACTAAAGTTCATCTTCATACAGATGTGTTCATCAAGTAATGTCAGCAGCAAGCAACGCTGATCGGTCTCCATTACCGGATCTACCACCAGGAGAGGCTCCAGAACCTATCCTGACCTTCATGGAGAGAACCTACAAGACGGGTCGGGCAAGAGCCACCTTTGATGCAGGGTCGCCACTTTTGCTGACCCCGTACATTGAGGAGAAGAAATTCGAAGAAGCACGAAAAGCAGCCTATGTTGATCCGGAATATTTGCTGCCTGGTATGGACAGCTATGCTGGATATTTGACTGTAAGTACTGTTAGGTTAGTACTTACTTAGAAGAGGGCTATGCTTGGGGTTTCACTGCATAATCAAATTATAAATGAGGAGATCCGCAGAAGAACGAGAGTAACTGACTTAGCCCGAATAATTGCAACACTTAAGTGGCATTGGGCTGGACACATTGCCCGTAGGACCGATGCCCGATGGGGCCGACGGGATCTCGAGTGGCGACCACGCATCACGCGAACGTCGCTACTAGACGTCGTCGTGAAAATCTTTGGGAAGGCCTATGTCCAGCAGTGGAGATCTTTCGGCTGAAATGATGATGAATGATTACTCTTAGTATTTGTGAGAAAGATGATGATAATGTGAGAGACGTCAATATTAATTCTAGTAGGTAGGTAGATCTGCCAATCGATTCCCTAGAAATCTCACCCTAAAAAGTTGGGTGACGTAATGAATGACACAATGTACGGACGACAACAGGCCAAACTACCCTAAACTGTCAAATATTCCCAATCAATGTTGAGCCTTAATGCTTTAGCAATAAAGTTGAAAATCAAATAAGAAATATGATAGTTTGTAGTAGGTTGTCGTGCTGTAGTCTGTACATAATAAAAAACAGATATGGGAGCCCTAGTTTTTGATTTACTTTTATCATCATCATCATACATCATCATTTCAGCCGAAAGACGTCCACTGCTGGACATAAGCCTTCCCCAAGGATCTCGACGACGACCGGTCCTGCGCCACCTGCATCCAGCGGTTACTTACTTAATTAGAAAAAATTAAAGAAATAATACATTCAGGTTTAAAAAAAATTAAATGTCAATTTTAACAAAATTTTAGGAATGCTGTCGGTCTATGAACATGTTTTGAACTTGTTTGGCAACTGTAAAGATTTTGTTTAGATGTGATAGAATTAATTAAAATTCTCTAATTAATGTTATCAAAATGGATCAGTATCAATTAATTAAGCAGAGAATACCCACACTCTAATAGGACACGAACTTATTCGTATCGACGAGTCGAGAATAAAAATAAATAACTGCCTAGCTCCTGTAATTGGGTCCTCGATTTAAAATTGGAAAAAAAATGTTGTACTGGGGAGAGAAAGCCACGCAAATGGAAAGAAACCCTACAAAATATTATTCAAATATACTTATTTCAGGTAAATAAAGAGTACAATGCAAACCTATGGTTCTGGTACTTCCCGGTATCAGGTAAATCAGTGGAGAACACTCCCTGGATTATTTGGCTTCAAGGAGGACCTGGTGCCTCTTCGTTATACGGACTCTTTACTGAGATTGGACCTTTCTTCGTCACTGGGGATAATAATTTAGAAGGTAAGGGTTATTTTTTGTATTCTGCGGATTTACTGAAGGACACGAGGGGGCGCTGTATGCGGGCAATACGGGCCTATCGCCAGTGTCGTTACGGTAATTCTAGGGTAGACTTATGTCCAGCAGCCATAAACAATGAGAAAAAACATTTTTTTTTTTTTTTTAATCTTTATTTTAAGGGACCTTTGAACACAGTTCACGTCAGTCCCATCATAAACTAATCTTAACTTACATAACAAAAGCTTACATCTAAACAAAAAATGAACTTAAATATTGACTAAAGAATAAATCATTCTAGCCTCACGGGACAAAGGCTGGGAAAGAAAATTATTGAATGTGCCTAAGTCTAACCTATTTATATCTAATTCTTTAATTATTCTATTTCTCTCAGACTCGTTCCTGACACACTCCATCAAAAGATGCTGCACATCTTCTCTCTTATTGCAAACCTCGCAATTAGGTGAACGAACTTTTTGCATTAGATACGCAAAAGCTCTCAGTGGCATGTGTCCGGAACGAACCCGATGAGCAGTTACTATAGTACTACGGCCAATGACATTACTAGCAAACCATGGGATACGAGGAGGCTCATTTTGTATAATTTTGTACCAAATTCCTTTTAATTTAGACTGTTCATTAAAGTAATCTTTCCATTTATTATAGCAAAAGTGCTTAAATTTTCCTAATATTTCTGAACTAATTGGAAAAATATAAATTTCAAAACCCGAAATTACCGCCATTTTCGCTAACCTATCTGCCTCCTCGTTTCCCCTCAAACCAATATGTGACGGGATCCATTGCATCACTAAGTTTATGTTACCAGTTTCAAAAAGAAGTGAGTATATTTTTCTCATCACATCATAGGCAATCGATACACCTCTGTGTCCAGAGGCGCATCGTGCCAGATGCTCAAGAGCACTTTTGCTGTCGGTAAATATAACCACATTAGTTACGTTAGACAATGTTTTAACGTAGGACAACGCTTTTGAAATTGCTAATATTTCTGCCGTCATAATAGATACCGGAGAAACAGTTTTAAAACACTCACTTCTTTTAGTCACTGGATCATAGTAGGCTGCTCCTATCTCAGTGCTTTTGGATCCATCTGTATACAATTTGTACCATTGTCCATATTTTTCATTTAACTCTGATAAAATATCATTTCTTAACAAATTAATTTCATAATGCTTTTTTGTTTTTATAACACTTTTTAAATCCGTTCTAATAACATTATTAATTGGAATGAAACTACACCAAAGATTTAACCTATACATGTCTAAAGGGCAAGTCGAATACATCTTTTCTTCTTTAATGTAATTAAAAGTAGTCATTAACAAAGGTTTTTTTTTATTTGTCCAGTATCGATTGGTTGAAAGTGTTCCAAGTTTACATAGCAACCTAGCTGTTGTGTCATTGGCCCAGGAATTAACTTTAGTACCGAACTTAATTGCTAAATACAGCCGCCGAATACATAATGGAGGCAAACATAATTCACTCTCCATCACATGTATGGGAGTCGTTTTAATGAAACCACCTATAGTTCTCATAGCTCTATTTTGGACCTTATCTATTTTATAAACTCTTGATTTGATACTGCTGTCATACAGAAAACACCCATAATCAATACGACTTCTTATCAATGCTATGTATAAGCGTCTTAAATGAATGGGATGTACCCCCCACCCAGATCCAGACAGAACTCTGATGATATTTAACATTTTCTGACATCTTTCATTCAGTTCATTAATGTGTCGACCCCACCGGAGTGAGGAGTCCAACCACATACCCAAATATTTAATATTGTCAACTCGTTCCAAGGGCTTATTATTAACTAGTATATTAACTTGTTGCCTTCTATATCCTCTACTAAATAAACATAATTTTGATTTGGATATTGATAGCTCTAGACCTATATCAAGTAGTATTTGTTCAATTGTTTTTATGGAAATTTGCATGTGGTGAACACTATCATTAAGTTTTTTACAGTTTGTCAATATCGCAAAGTCATCCGCGTATTGACATATTTGGACAATATTATTATTAATTTGTTTTGCAATCTCCATCGTAACAATATTAAATAATAATGGTGAGACTGGGTCTCCCTGTGCAAGTCCACGATTAGTCCATCTAACAATATCATTCTCTAAGCCTAATTCGTCTCTGATAATTAAATGTCTTTCGTTCAAAAGGTACCAAAGATAGTTACATATTCGACTTCCAACCTTCAATTTATCCAATGTTTGGGCAACAGTTTCAACTAACACATCATTGTAAGCATTCTCGATGTCGAGAAAACATGCTAACGTCGATATGTTATTAGTAAATGCAATCTGTATATTGGTGACAACTTGAGTAAGAGAATCTAAACATGAACGCCCTCTTCGAAAACCTGTTGTGCTCGAAGATAACAACATATTATGTTCAATGAACCATTCCAACCTTCTATTTAACATTAGGTGAAAAGTTTTACATAAACAAGATATCAAAGATATTGGTCTTAACTTGATATCTGAATTAGAACTACTGTACTGTTTTGGTATTGCAATGATTTTAATGTTACGCCATTCATTGGGAATTTGACTCGAGTTAAATATTTCATTGTATATATCAAGTAAGAATGTTTTTGCTATGACAGGAAGGTTAAAGATCATGGAATAGGTAATGTCATCGTCACCAGGAGCTGTATCTTTTTTCTTAATACATACCTCTAGCTCATGGTAACTAAATGCAGATTCTAATAATAAATTATTTGATGTAAATACGGGTTTGCAAAACTGAACTGAATCAGGGGCTAATGTACGTAAAAGTTTGTATTTCTTATCCATTGTTACGTAATACTTATCTCTTCTGTAACCCTTAATCCATCTCATTCTGTTCCACATTTCAGAAGATGTCATACTGCCGTCAACATCTGTACAAAATGTTTGCCAACTATTTGCCTTAGCTCGTTTTATTTCTTCTTTGGCCTTTGATGTTTTATCTTCCAGCACATCTAAGTTTCTAGGTGTAGGATTGCGTCTAAACTGAGCCAACGCAAGCCTTCTCTCCGCCACGATTTTCGATAGCATCTGATTCCAATAAGGTTTCGGTTTAAAACTTCTTTCAGGGTCATTACAAATTTTAATTGGAGGAATATTTTTATCTGCTGCTTTATTAATAATAGAAATAAAGGTCGTATACTTCTGTTGCGTACTATCTAAGCAAATAGATAATTCTGTAAATGCGTTTTCAATATCTTTAGAGTATTCTGACCAATTAGCCTTCTTAAAATTCCTCTTTTTTACATAATGTGGTACATCCTGATAATTAATTTTGATTTTTATCATCAAATGGTCACTTCCTAATTTCTCATTAATCACATGCCAATCACAGAGAATTGCAATATCGGACGAAGTGAAGGTGATATCAGGAGATGTTTGTTGTAGTACATTATTAACAAATTTAACTCTGGTTGGGTTGCCATTGTTGATGGGTATATAGCCATATTCTAATGCCACATCCATGATTTGATTTCCTCTCGAATCGTTTTTACACGACCAATTCGAATTATGTCCATTAAAGTCTCCAGCTATTATGGTTTTGTTTGTGTAAAGTGAGAATAGATCATCCCAATCAGATTCCCTAATTAGTACAGAGGGTGGACAGTAAATAGAAATAATATTCTCTAGGTATTTACAATTAAGGATCTTAACATGTAACATTTCTATACCAGTGTTGTTAACTCTTGTAGTTTTTAGTTCTGTTTTAATTGAATTATGTGCTATTATTGCAACGCCACCATATCTATCATGTCTATCCCTTCTATAAATATTATATTGCGATATCTTCAAAGAGCTCCCTTCCTCCAGCCACGTTTCACAGACTATTGCAATATGTATTTGATCTTTAATCAAAAGTGACTCAAATTCTGTTAATTTCGGTCTTAAACTCTGTGAGTTCCATTGCAGCATATTAATACAAAAATTCCTTACTTTCTTATTATCCATTAAATCCACAGAAAAGGTTATTAAGTAAATCTCCATCTTTTATAATCTCCACTACATATGCACGTATTTCTTCAAATATCAATTTGCAAAAACATTTCAACTTATCCTCAAAATCCAAATTAGACGTAATGATTTTTTTCAATTCCTGCCACAACTTAAAAAATATTGTTCTAAATGTTCTTTTTCTTTTTTCTTCTTTCTTATCCTGACATTGATGTTCGAAAACATTGTTATTAATATTTTCCATATCCAACCCATCTATATTTTGATCTTTATTTATAACTATATTTTTGTTTTTCTTTCTCCTTTCTACTGTATGTCTATTATGTTCACTAGGCTCTGCAGTTAATACCACTTCACTATTTTTTTTCTGATCACTCCATCTGACAGGTATGTTAGATTGTAATACATCTCGGTAGCTTTTTGATTGAGAAGTCAAGGACTGTTCAGACATATCTATAGTATGCATTTCATTTGTACTGATTTTCTGTAAAAACTTTTTGTTTATTGATAACAGTTCCAGAGCTTTCCTGTAAGAACAATTTTCTTTACACATCACATTCCTAATTTCTTTTTCTCTCTGAAACATAGGGCATATTTTGTCAAAGGACATGTGAGGACCATTGCAGTTTAAGCATTTAAATGCTTTGGTTTCGCAATTTGTGTGATTTTGACCGCATTTAGGACAAAGTACTTTTTTTCCAGGGCAATACTTTCTTATATGCCCATACTTCCAACATCCGGAGCATTGTGAGACTGGGAAAGTATATGGCTCGACCTTAAACCTACAACCGTATCCATATACATACGGTGGTAAAGTCGGCCCTTTAAAACATATCCTTATGGTCTCACTGTCCACCCACTTACCCTCTTCATTTAGTCGCTTGAGTCTTATTAAAGATATAATCTCCGAGTCACATTTAAATATATTCTGTAGTTCTGTCAATTCGGTTTCCAAGTCAATTTGTTTAATCATACCATAAGACATACTCAATTCAAATGTCATTTGACACCTAAGACCTAGCTCCGCTATTTCTTTACAATTTAATAAGGAATTCGCTTTTTCTTGGGTGTCAAACAAAACTAATACTTTAAAGTTACTTTTATATTTAATTCTGTGTATATCTTCTATATTATATTTCCTCATCATTTTAGCTAGGGCAATCTGCTTCGGTAATGGTTCCTTAGCGGTAATACATACTTCAAAAACATTAACTTTTTCGAATGTGTGGGTAGTCAACTCAATTTGTGATTCACTATTTTTAGATAAAGACCGATTTAACCGTTTTGGTCTTCTTTGTACAGTTATATAGCCTTCTTCATCTACATATTCTTCACTTTCCTTTTCATTACTTTCACTTCTCGTTCTCTTGCTCCTTTGCAGTTCATTAATTTCTGAACTTTTTCTCAAATTACCTTCATCTTGTTGACTTATTGCAGTTCCAATTTCATCTTCACTACAATCACTCAACAGTCTAGGCAAACTAGATACACTTCGATTATCACTCATTATTAGGTATAAACAAAGTAGGGTACGAATAAAACACTAAAAAGCATTGCTGTTACGGAACGGTTGGGCTAACGCGTGCGCTTGACTCACCGATCCGCGCAAACTGAGAAAAAACATAAAACATAAAAACTGAAAAAAAAAAAAACAACGAAATTTCTCCTGTATCGTGGGTGGGTTTACAAACATTTAAACTAACATACACAAACAGTCAGACCCGGAACAACTACCTGTAGGCTAAACAAATATTTATTCCGTGCGGGGATCGAACCCGCGACACGCAACACAGTAATCGATCACTCAACTACTACACCAATCGTGTCGTCGTTTTGTGCTAGATAATCAAAGTAGGAAAAAATGAGATATCTAAAATCAGTTGCATGTTTTATAAAATATTTTTGCTTCAGAAATCCAGCACTCTTGGGGTAAGAACCACTCGTTGTTGTTCATCGACAACCCTGTAGGAACTGGGTTCAGTTTCACTGATGACGACAGAGGATACGCCACAAATCAAACCACGGTAACTATGCTTACGTCATCTGTTTACGTTAATATTCTGTCATCGGTGAATTTCATTTTCTACCACGACGGAGGGTGCAAATGGAAACTATAATCACTTATACTACATTTATTATAGTTAAGATTACATGGTAACTCCTAAATCTACTAATCCTAAGTGCGAATGCGTCTGAAGTTGGGACGACACTGCTACTCTCTACTATTGTAAGTATATTGTTTTTTTGCATCTTTCGAGATTTCTCCATGTATAGGTTTTATCGAGCAACACTTAAGTAGCCGACACATTAGCAGCCTGGTGACGTCCACGTTGTTAACTAACAGCTTAAGTGGCGGGTTTGATATTTGTACGTAGCGTAATTCTCTTTTAGCCTGAATGTTCAACTCTATTCTATCCCTCTCTGATCCGTTTCCTTGTGAAAATCCTGATCGGGTTTAGAAGAAGTAGATGGTTGTGGTACTTCTAGGCATTTAGCGTTAGATTGAGAGTTATCCTGTACGTATTGGTAATTTGGGTCGTTTTGATCGTGGTTGTCAGTTGTTATACTCAGAATAGTAGTAAGGGTCATATTCGTAAAAATAGTCGGATTGTTCGTAGTAATAGTCAGCGTGATTATAAGCATTGTCATGGTCGATCATCTCGATATAATTCCCCGACTTAGTCCAGTCATGTCTCAGAAGCCCTAGAGGTTTTGGAGCAAAATTACTAACACCGCTCATCGGTTTCGAACCGGTATACTGCGCTGGAAAGTTACTATTTGGCAATTTAAAGACATTACTTTGCGGGTAATAATTCGGCGGGGGCGACCTACCTGGTTATGCTGGAACGGTGGCCTCCCCTGCTGCTGCTGCATAAGCATAGGTTTACGCCAGCTGGGACCTGCGCTAGGGAAACTAAAGCTTTCTATGTGGTCGTAGAGACCGCAGGTGGCATTCTAAAGGCTTGCTGCGTTGGATTACGTCGCTCGGGAATATTCTCGTTATGTTGCTGTAGTACATAACATTTAATTCCTGTTGTACAAATTCCAGAGCCTTTTCAATAGTTTTGGGTCTCATACATCGGATCCGGACCCTAAAGGTTCTTTAAGACCTCTGACGTACGATTGTAAAGTTGACTTTTTATAAAGGCCGCGCTTTGCTGTTTTGCGCTTTTTATAAAGGTCGTGCAATGACACATCTTATACCTTTAAACGAGCAATTCTTGTATATATGTATATATATAATTGGAATCTCGGAAACGGCTCCTACGATTTTCATGAAATTTTGTGTGCAGGGGGCTTCGGGGACGATAAGTCGATCTAGCTAGGTTTAATTTTCAGAAAATTTCTTTTTTCCGTGTTTTGAGGCACTGAACAATTGCTAAACTTCTTATAAGAAGCTAAATTTCGCCGCTGTCCTTAATGATACGAATAGCCGAGGGGCTTCGGCCTCTGATTCGGAGCTCGTAGACTTCGGGTTCAAATCCCTGACGATATAGTGTTTTTTTTGAAGTTTAAAAAAAAAGAATGATGGCGTTGTCTAATGCTTTTTTTTATTTAATAAAAATTTAATTTAATTTATTTAATTTTATTTTATTATTTTTTCTTTTTTTTTATATAATTGGAAACTGCGTCAACGAATTTTCTTTTTCGTTTATTTTATCAATGGAAGAAATTTTGTTTTGCCTAATTTGTGGAGATGCAAGGTACTAGGGTCGCACAAAAGTGTAGGAGAAGTCGAAACAATGAAGCTCATTCATTTTAAAGATCAGCCTGAAGGAGCAGTCGAATTTACAACAGAATTTCTCAACAGTGTCAACATTTCAGACTTGCCACAACACGAACTAAAATATTATTATTATTCCCTTTATTTCTTTATACATACATATTATTCTACATTTTTAAATATTTATATAAAAACATACAAAAACATTTAAAAATATAAAAAATAGTGTTCCACCGATGGCGGGAGCGGGGTCCAAGCTACCGGTGGTTAGGGCTCCAGAGACAGGAACCTCCTCACGATGCGGGCCGTATCGAGGAGTACTGCCTTTTGAATCAGGCCTTTGATCCAACTGCCTAACGAGAGCCTCAATAGATGTTGGTCGAGGCTCTTGGCTATCAAACCATTGGCCGATACGACAATCGGTACAATGACAGCCGAGTTCACATTCCACATGTCAACAACCTCGTGCGCCAAGTCGAGATATTTAATTTGTTTATCTTTCTCAGCTTTCACGAGATTCCCGTCATGTGGAATGGTAACATCGACAATCATTGCGAGGCGCGCTAATCGATCTATCACTACTATATCAGGCTTGTTTGCAACAATAGTCCTGTCAGTAATGATAGACCGATCCCAGTATAACGTGACATGGCCATTTTCAAGAACTGGGTCGGGCACATACTTATAATACAATCCTCAGAATCCACAAGTTTATATTTCAAAGCAAGTTGCTGGTGGATAATCCTAGCTACTTGGTTATGCCTGTGCAATACTCGCCATTAGCCAAACGAGAGCAACCAGAGATAATATGTCTGATGGACTCACCCGGACGGTGACATACCCGACACACGTCAATCGTCCCGTCCTTCATAATATATCTTTATTATTATTATTATTATTGCTAACATTATGATACCTTGCACCTCCTCAAAGTAGGCAATATAAAATTCATCCATATAATATGATTTAATAATGATGAAGTACCTAGGGGACCGAGCTTTGCTCGGATTTGCTTTTTTTTTTAATAATTATAAACTAGCGCTTGACCGCAATCCCGCGTGATGGTAAGCAGTGATGCGATCGTTGATGGTAAAGCGCGCTACGTTATTAAGAGCCTTCCGTGTGCAGTTTCTGGCCTGCCATCGGACGCGTCCCCAGGTGGCGGACAGGGGAACGGCCCCCAGATATGGGGGTTACCGGTTTACCGGCGCGGACCAAAACCAGAAGTGGGGACCGCTTCGGCGGTCACGTGCGGCGGGTCGGCCACCACTCCAGGTGGCTGGCATGACCCGAACTCCGGGTCACCGTCAGGCAACCCGGTCTCCTCACTGAGAGGAGCTGGGGGCCCCGTTTACTTCCGGGCAAACGAGTGGGGCTAAGAGGAAGGACACCTCGCTAAAAAACCCTTGGCTGCTGCGTCTTCTCGCACAAGAAGACGTACCCAGCCGGGCCCCTCCCCATGGAGGGCCCACTGTGGGCCTGCCTTCGGGCGGGAATCGCCGGCGGGGGATTGGTCGGCAGGCTTGCTATTTCCCATGACCCCGCCACTAAGGCGATGTCGGTGTGCCGCTGTTCGGGTTTAGTGGGTATTCCCGGCTTCGGCTGGGCGAGTCCCACACGCGCCCTTCGGGGTATGGTGCGTAAACAAAGCATTCCCACAGGGTACAAAAAAAAGGTTATTAAGAGCCTATTCACTCCGGAAAACTGAGCGAATAGGAAGGAAGACGGCAGTTGAGAAAGGTGATACAATGTTAAACCCAACAGCACGACCAACAATGCTGCCACAAAGGGAGATTGATCTGGAGAACCTCCACGACAAAACTCCCAACACAACAACATTTGGCGCATCATACCCGGCATGATATAGTATGGAAGGAAGTATTAGGTTAAGACCTTAAACTACGAGTATGTATTGATGATAATATATAACTGATGTAACTGATTGTTAAACTATAAGTACTTATTTATAATAAAATGTTAAACTAAATTGCACTCGTAATTTTATATTTAAATAACAGTTAATAATATTTTTTATTATTATCTCGGTATGATCGAAAATATTATTATTATGTCGGTATGATCGAAAAACATTAGTCAAAAAATATTATTTAAAAAATTCGCTGGTTTTAAATTTTTGGTTTTGAAAATATAGAGACACACGATGTACCTAACAAAAAAAAAGTTGCCGAGCAAAGCTCGGTCGCCCGGTACTAAGTCATTATAGTACCAAAAGAGGTCTGGCATTTGTCGTAATATTCTTGCGGCGTGCTATTTTCTTGTGTCAGCAAAGACATATCATTGTAAAGGGCGGTCTCGTCCCTTTGGTCAGAGAAATTATTTTTTAAGCCATCACGATTACCTTGTCAATTGTCTGCTATGTCATTGGAATTAATTGTTGAAGCTGTGGAACCTGTGATTTTATTTAAAATACCGTTTATGAGGTATAGATTTGTTAACTCGTAACCCGGGTCATTCTTGACATATTGTAATACGAGCTGATCGCATATTTTAATAAATCGTGTTAGAACATTCGGATTGTCATCAAAATCGGAGACTGCACGCAAAGCTTTATACAGGTTGTATCTGACATCGTAACGCAAACTTCGCGAAAAGGCTAGACCGCATGCCAATAATAAAATTATGACATGGGTTTCTTCGTTGTATCGATGCCTGGATACGTCTTCATTTGCGCCAATTTTCTAATAGGGTAGTTGACTAAGAAAAACTAATAAGTCCGTCAGTCAGATTTCCAAAAAATACTAGACACGTATTTTGTCTTTTTTCATATAAACAAAAAATGACGACGCTGCAGTGCGTTGAAAACTCGTGTGATATCACTGCACGCTACACTTTTTAGCGAGCAGTGACTTCACCAGCCACCACTCCTGATCTTTAATGCCTTATATATTTGTCAATTTTTATTGATTTGATAAAACAAAATATACGTATCCAATATTTTTCTACATATAATCTCAATGACGGACTAAATAGAATCCATTTTTTTTAACCTAGGAATCATCCCTATTCGAAGGACAATGGTCCCGAGACTGTTGTTCACAAACTAAACTAAGTTTAAGTTCAGTGCATCCCTTTCTTTCTATTTCATTAAGAAAAGGACAACCTGTCAAATTAGTGCGCTCCTGATGTAAACGGGCGTATTTTCAGTCGCCATGTTTATAATCGCATCTAAACTGTCTATGGAGTATCTTAATTTGACAGGTTTAAACTTAAATGTTATCTTCTATCCTTTTCTTAACAAAATGGAAAGAAAAAGATGCACATAACTTTAAATTAGTTTAGTTTGTGAACAACATACTCGGCGCCAATGGCGATAGATTGCTTATGTGCAACTTCGACGATAAGTTTTATTTTTGCTTATAGTGCAGATATTTGATCTTCCTTCGTGGTAATATATAAGTTTATTCCGTCGTTCGATCCTCAGTAGTTTACTACTTACGGCTTTGATGTTCGGTCAGTCTTCCATTTCTTGTTATCCATGGAGTTCATGTTTTACGACGAGTGTGAGGTGTATCCTGCCGGGTACTTCTACTGCCCGATTCGAGGGGAGGAATTCGTCATCAATATCCTGGGGATCGGTGGCGTCATCCATTACGACTAAGCGTGGGTGCGTGCGAAGGACTATCAGCCGGCGGAGGCCTTCCTGGGTGGCTTGCTGCCCGAGCATGGTTACATCGTGGACGTCGGGGATGAGCATCTGCACTTTTTCGGGCGTCGTTCATATTCATCGGTGTCATCTGCTTCTGGTGGCTCTAGAGGTAATATATCTTCTATGTCTAACTTATGTAGTAGTTATATTATTCTAATTATTCTTGTCTTATAATATATCGGTGTATCTTTTTTCTTTTTTTCTTTCTGGCATTGGATGATTTTTGATTCCAGTTGCGCTATCGATGTTTGAATATCCTCAGCTGTGGCTTCATGTAGATTCTGGGTACTAGTACGGTGCTTGATAGCGACCCGGGTAGCTCACGATCACAAATATCGATATTAGATCATTTTAACTCGCTCGCGAACCGGCCCGCGAGTGTCCTACCGACTGCGCCAATTACATTTTCCGCCACGACGGAGGGTGCAAATGGAAACTATAATCACTTATACTACCCTTATTATAGTTAAGATTACATGGTAACTCCTAAATCTACTTATCCTAAGTGCGAATGCGTCCGAGGTTATGACGGCACTGCTACTCTCTACTATCGTATGTTATGTTTTTTGCATCTCTCGAGATTCCTACATGGTTTTATCGAGGTCACATCTAATGAGGTGATTGATAATTTAGCGACTCGCGGCACAAGGCGGCGACACGAGGAAACGACTCAGCCGTTGGGATGTTGTAATAGTCCGTACTACTTCCGTTGCATTAAAATAGGTATAATATCCTGATTGAGCTGATTTGGGCCTCGTGACACGGTGCTGATCACGGTGTGGGGACATGTGTTGGTACCCAGGCGCGTGCGCTCCATAGATGCATTTAAGCACTGCATACCCTAATAATTTTCCAATTCGGAACACCCCAATCGTATTATAATATATTTTTTGTACTACAATACATTTTGATAAAACACTACACTAAAACAGTAATACCGCCATCTTTTGGGGCTAGCGGAAACTAGCTAACACACATTACATATGCGTGCGTACGCGTCACTAGCGCTACGGAGCGGAGAGCGACGTAGGCACGAACTAAATTTGCTTATTTTTTAGCGAGAATGGCCGTGTATTTATATAAAATTATTTGTTGGTGTGAGTAATTTTCTCTAGTGTGCCCGCAGAATTTCATTCAGATTTAAGCCCGGAAAGGCCGTGCTTATTTGGCAAACCGACCAAGTTTAGAGGCTATGACAAATAGCATAATTGTTTTTCGTTAAAATACCTATTTATTTTACCAGCTTTGCAATGTTAAATTACTCCATGTTTTTGTTGTTGTGATTTGTGATGTTTGTTTTCGTTTTAAGTGCAAATGAATTGAATTAAGTTTATTTACTTTAATACGTATTTCTTTCTAAAATATGCAAAATTATACCTGTGAGATTTGTTGGTTTAGTTGTTTTTCAACGTAAAGTTTTGAGCAAAAATATAAATTAAAGAGCGTTGTGTTCCCAATTTGGATGTAACTCAAAAAAAGGTAATATCACACGTTGTTTTAATAAAAAGTATTATGATAATTATAACTGGTTAGCAGGCTGTGTACACACAAATTATTTTGTTTCCTGTGTATATTATTTTCAAAACATGATAGTAAAAGTGTTTGGGGTTTTTGATATTCAGATTTACATAATTTTCACAAAGCCCCCTCTAAATACGATTCTTCGAAAAACATTTAGATTCTTATTTAAAGTACCAAATTTTTGGAAAAGGTAGAATAGATGACGTGGTCTCGACGAATCGCTTAATAAACGAAAAATATGGTCCACGCTCAGACTATGGGCACGCGGGGCGTTGAATTCCGTCAGCTGTTGCCACGATGCAACAATGGCTAAATGTATTTGTGAAAAAATATAACATACATCGTGTAAAAAGATTAGAAACGATTAGGTTTCGTATAAAGAAAAAATAACGTTGTATAAACACAGAGATTTGGTTGTGTATGTATGCATACACTTTTCTAAAGTTATATGTACTTTTTAAGTATATCTGGGACACCAATGACTGAAGGTGAAGGAAAACATCTTGAGGAAACCTGGACTTTAAGTCTGAAATCGCCAACCCCCATTGAGCAAGCGCGGTGATTACGCTCAATCCTTCTCTGTATGAGAGGAGATCTGTGCCCAGCAGTGGGACGGTAAAAAGATTGATAGTGATGATGATGATGATCTATGCATACCCTCAAAAAAATCTCTGTGCACGCCCCTGTGGTACCGATACGTAACAAGTGTAAAAACACGGTATGGTTGTCACTTCGTTCGGCAAATTGGAAAGCGCCGTATGTCAGCATTACGTAATCAGCTTCACCGAACAAAAGATGTATGAACGAGGCGATCACATACTCCCGCAACGTTTGCTTTTCGATCGACGAACACATATCAGTTTTTTATCTGGAATGACAAATCATATATCTCTAGTATTGCAAATATTACTGAGCCTTTCAATCGAATACCTAGATATTCTATTCGATTATCACTTCATACATATTTACAGATCGGAGAGAACCTTTACGAGGCATTACAGCAATTCCTTACACTCTTCCCTGAACTCCGGAAAGCGCCTTTGACTATTGCTGGAGAGTCTTACGCTGGAAAACACATACCCTCGCTGGGAATACAAATCCTTTGGCATAAGCATGAACAAAAACCTATCAACTTGCAGGTAAGACTACGAAAGAGGTAGAACAGGTATTTATTAAAGGATATCAGCAGGGTAATTACGTATCACGCTATGAGTAGCAAAGGGTTTCATTTTACTAGTTCAACAATATCCGTTGCGCTATTTACGATTTTGAGCAGACAAATTTTTCGAACATGGGGAGCAATGAATTAGCAATATGCTTCCAAATGATTCTAATTTATAGATGTAGTGTGTAACCTAATTACTCTGCTGATATCCTGGATTACCGCTGGATGCGGGAGACGCACGACCGGTCGTCGTGGAGATTGGAGGAGGCCTATGTCCAGCAGTGGACGTCTTTGGACTGAAACAATGATGATGATGCAATTAGGGCACAGTTCTGTGGGTAAGACGACGATGCTCTTTATGACGTCAACTTATAAGTAATAAAATAATTATTTTAAAAATCTCTTCTAACATCGGTACAGTTGACGAAAAAAGGTCGGAATGTTGAGGTTATTTAATCAATGAGCCCTGCCGCTCTGGGCGGAGCGGAAGGGCGTGTCAGACTTTTACTGACTAAAACCCACGGGCCCGTGTTTAAGGAACACGGGTGAACTTTAGGTGTACTTGCCTGTAGGCCAGGAACACGGTTTCTTTTGTAACCAACCCGCAACCCTCACCCAAAGGAACAGTCCTTAGGCTAATATCTGGTCTTCAGAATTTTTCGTTAATAACTACAAAAACCCTACTCCTAGCTAGCTAAGTTTGCCCGCATTGTTTATTATTCACTACTGTTTTATTTAGCTACTGACCAGCTTTTCGACTGATTAGAAAAGGACCTGGATCACTGGCCGAATTCCTTAAATAATAAGGTCATCCACATAAAATATCAATAACTAGAAGATTTCTAAACCACTATTCTCATTCCAGGGACTAGCCATCGGCAACGGATTCATCGATCCACTTACACTACAGAGGTACAGTCACTTCGTCCGGGAGGTAGGCTTAGTGGACGATAATGCGGCCAATACCATGAACCATCTGGAGACTGTGGTCACACAGTTCATCAATAATGAAGAGATGGTGAAGGCTTACGCCGTAAGTTCATAAATTACTAAATTTTACTGTATACAGTACTGATTATATTTACATTATAAGTTAAAATTTAAAATATTAATAGGTATGTAAAAAAAAAATGCAAAATAAACATAAGGCATCATAAACTCGTCAAAAATGCTGTCAATTGGAAGAGTTGCCATTTTTACCTACTTAGCTATGAAATAGGCCAGCCCTTTCGGGTAGCAGTCTCGAAATTGATAACGATCGCATTACAATCGATACCAGTGACAAAGTCCTGTCGATGCGTTTGAGTGATATTTGGAATCTCGACCTTCAAAGTTATTCGTTGTCATTGATATTCTACCAACCTTTGATGCAAACATAGATATCAGAAACATTAGTATATAAATTAGTTAATATCTCTATGGATGCAAACTTGACGATTTTCGTAAAGAAAATAGTTAATTAAACGACGACGAGAGTTAGTTATGGAAAATAATTTGCCTTTGGAAAACCAATTAGCAATGTGGAGACTGTTGCCCCAGGAACAACAGCAGCCACTCCAGCATAACCTAACTTGTTTTTTATTAAGCTATTGCATAGCTTCTATCGCGGGCCTTGAGCGCGGGGACCGAATCCAGAAATTCCGTAACGAAAAAACCTCACGCTCCCCACTCCGACGGGCACGGAGGTGTGGCTTGAAGGCCGTACATCGTCTAACGTCGTTTCAGTTCGGCAGTCTTCGGCGTTGTGTGCGTGCGATTAGACGTATTGTACGAGTCTACGAAACTCGCACGAATCGAGACGAGCTGCTCCGAAATCGGACGAATACATAAGCAGCTGTTTATGAGAAAGTATATAGGTGTATAGGTATTTATGTACAACATCGAATAGCTGAAAATAAAAAGAAAATGAAATAAATAAAAAAAAATAATGAAGAAATAATAATAAAAAAAAAGAAAAGAAATAAATATGAAGAAAAAAAAGAAAATAATAAATAATTAAAAAATTAAAATAAAATAATAATAATAAATTTAAAAAAAAGAAAAAAGAAAAAAATATATAAAAAAATGAAGAAAAAAAAAGAAATACAAAATGCTATGCAATAGCTTTACCGCGGCAGTCCCCAAATGCCACACGTCTTTTTTTTTTTTTTTCTTTCTTCTTTGGCTTCGCACGATTTGTGCATTTAGCCTTTGTCACTTAATGAATTTTCATTCATGTCGAAAAAGACGACCGCGTGAACTCGTCTACGAGGAAGGTTTGAGGCAAAGGCATGATCCACTATACTGCGATCTCTCAATGTCCTTTATGAATTATTTACTGAATGCACTTTTTACTACATAAATCACGCACTTTTCATTCATTAAGGGTCAAGGTAGATAGGGAATATTTGACAGATTTGGGTAGCTTGACCTGCTGTCGTCCGTGCCATTAAATGGGCTGAGATACCACCCAGTAAGATAAAAAGTCTTCCTATACCTAATGGTCTACATCTATCCGCTGATTTATGACATATGCCAAGTTACCCAAAATCCAAGCATGTTAAAAAAGAATCTGGTTTTTAGTCTTCTTCTCCTTCTTCAGCCTGCAGAGGTTCACTGCTGGACAAAGGGCTCGCCCAAGGATATTATTGCATTGGGAATGGGCCCCACGCTTGGCAAGCGGGTTGGGGATCGCAGTAGTTTTAATATTTTTTTTTTTTATTTTTTTTTATTAAAATATAAACCAGCGCTTGACCGCAATCCCGCCTGATGGTAAGCAGTGACGCAATCGTTGATGGTAAAGCGCACTAGTTTATTAAGAGCCTATTCACTCTAGCCTTGAAGACACTCAAATTGTAGTCCGACGGAAACACCGCCGCCGGCAGATTGTTCCAGTCCCTCGATGTACGCGGTATAAAGGACGAGGCGAAACGCTTCGTCCGGATCGTTGAGGTGTTAACAACATAAGGGTGGAAACTCGCCGTACGACGGGTCGTCCGATGGTGGAACGGAGATGGGGAATTAAATCGTGCAATTCCCTCGCACACTCCCCAGAATGTATCCTATAGAACACCGAAAGGCTGGCTACTCTACGCCTGTGCTCTAGGCTTTGGAGACCAACTCGAGTTAAATCAGGGTCACCAATCAGCCTCTTCGCACGCCTCTCCACTGAATCCAAAGTGGCCAGGTGACACTTAGCAGCACCAGCCCAAATGGGGCTGCAGTACTCCACACACGAACGGACCTGTGCTTTGTACAACATCAGAAGCTGCCCTGGTGTGAAGCGCTATTGCCCGCTTCCCTGGTAAAAGTTCCCTTAGTCGCCTCTTACGACACCCACTGGAGGATATGGGTACTATTCTAAGCCAGGGTAACACACGGCTCGCTTTTAATCTTATCTGGATTTAATTTATATTCCTTTGTTTCAGTACTACAACTACCTACTCCAGCTATTCATGAATCGATCTCATCTGTCGAATCTCTACAACTACCTGCAAGACGACATTAATCTCAACGGACCGTACATGGATTTCATTCAGAGGACCGAGGTCCGAAAGGCATTGCACGTTGGCAACACCAACTTTACGTCCATAGGAGTTGTGTACAGGAAACTGGTTCCAGATTTCATGGGGAGTGCTAAGATGTGGCTCGAAGAACTCCTGGAGAACTATAAAGTTATGCTTTACAAGTAAGTGATTTGTTTTTTGGGATTTTTGGCGGGAAAGTCAAGCTGAGTGTCACGCTCGTTTTTCATTGGACTTTTAAAATTATTTATAATGTTGTTTGGATACTAAATAAAAGTGCGTGATTTATGTAGTAAAAAGTGCATTTAGTAAATAGTTTATAAAGAACAGTGAAATATCGTAGCATAGTTGCCACATCATGACTTTGCCCCAAACCTCACTCGTAAGACGGGTCACGCGGCCGTCTTTTTCGACATGAATAATTCATAATTACGTGACATTGGAGAAATGCACAAACCGTGCGAAGCCAAAAAATAAAGAAAGAAAAAAGAAGTGATTTGTTGTGTCTATTTACTGTTTGTGAAAAAATTGACTGATTCCAGTAGCTTGATGTGTTGTCATCTGTGCATAATTATAAGGTAATGGTTTAGCAATATCTTTCATAATGATAAATATTGAGCTTGATAGTTTGTTACGCACTTAGGGTGCTGAACCGCTCAACTACGAACAGTCTTTCTATTGGATCCGAGACCAGACTAACTAGTGTCCAAAGTTGCCATAAAATCCAATAATTGTTGGAATTTAGATATAAGCGTGCATTGAAATAAGTCCGTTTACCCCTCGTCTAGGCAAGCTTAATTAGGTCATTAACGATAGAAAAAATAATTGTGCCTCATTACTCAAAAGTTAGATAGGTACCTATTAATTTGTTATACATTGGTTTCTACCCAAATTCAGATAGGCTAAATTGTGATAAAACCAATTAGTTTTGGGAACTGAGATAACCGGCCTATTATTGAATAGTATATAGTGTTGTTTAATTATAGGTCCGTTGATACTATCAAACAAAATCTGCTTCATTCTGAGGGATATTGCTAATTAAGCTGACAATAGTGACAATTAGCACTTTTGGAACGTCATAATCATACAATGAAATCCTAAATCTATGGTCATCATTACAAAAGGCAGTCCTACCAAAAACGCCCGCCCTTAAATTTCCATTGCACCGTCTCTTCCATAAATGTGTCTTCAGAACAGCGTTAATAACGCAATGAGTGTTGTCAAATTGTCAAAATGACAGCTATTGTTTCATAGCAGGTTGCATTGTCTTAAATCTGAAAGTATGTACCTTAGTCTAAGATAGGGGTCCAATACCTATCTTATTTATCGAAGATGTACCTATTGTTTTCAGCGGTCATTTGGACATCATAGTAGCCTATCACCCGTCGGTCAACACCTACGACTCATTGTCCTTCTCCGGAACATCCGAATTTGCAAAGGCGAAACGATCTCCCTGGTATCATGACGGGAAGTTAGCCGGGTAAGTAAAATGCAAGCAACCTTTTAGAAAACATATAAATTTCAAATATTTTATAAGAAAAATGACCTGCCACCGCCTGCGTGATCAGACCTGCCCATCTTACAGTTCCAGTTCCACTGCTTACAGTGAGCTGTCAATCGTGCCAATCCCTAGCATTCTTTGGAATGACAGCTTATTCCACCTTCACTTCACATAAGTTTACACGGTGATAAAAGGTTACATAATCGCACAAAATTTTAAAATGCTAACATGCTATAGACAAAGGAGGTCCAGGCACGAGTCCATGGCAGCATTTTAAAATTCGAATAGACTTGAAACTTGTGGATCCCGTAATTTAAAACGTTCAAAATCTTTTTTTTTTTTTTTTTGCTTCTTTGGCAACTGATTTGGCAACTGAGATTTTGAACAGTCGAAGCCGGCTGCTTCGACTGTTCAAAATCTTGTTGCAGTGTCATCTTGGCGACAAATAAATGTCAAAAACTTGTCAAAATCGTATAAAGAGAAGCAAAATGTAGGGTAGTTAGAAGTATTTTTTGACAAATTGAGACTGAGATCAGACATGGATCAGACTGTGAATCATCGACTTACCTAAACTAATGGGCATGCCGCACGCGTATAATCTGCAGTAACTTTCTGGTTTGAAAAGAGTGAGAGAGATGGCCTATACTTTCGGTCTAGCACTATCTCTTTCCTCATAGATGATTGATGATTTTGAGAGAGATAAACATAGACTGAAACATCGTTTCCTCTCTTTCTTTCGGAGTGCCACAATTCTCATCTCTAATGCATGCCCATTAGTATATTATGTCGATGCTGTGGACGTCCTTAAAATTAGTAGAATTATCGCTCCGAAATTTACATTAACATCGCTTTCCAGATACTACCGAGTTGCCGCAAATCTGACGGAAGTGATGATTCGCGGTGCCGGTCACATGGTACCCGCTGACAAGCCGGCCGCCGCTCTCGGCCTTATCTCGGCCTTTGCTCGAGGGATACCACTGAACAATGATACAGGCAGCTTAGTGGATTCAGAAAAAAACTTGCTGCGACGACGTCAATTGCCGCTGAAGTAGTCAACTCGAAGCCCTTACTATACTTTTATTGTTTAGCTTTAATAAGTAGGTATTGTTTTGTACAATGGAATGGAAATTTAATAAATAATGCCCAAAGTTGTTCATGTTTTTGATTAAATCTACTGTCCTATCGTCGTGATTTTGTAGCTAAGATTGTGAGTCATACTCGTATAGTCATAATACAAAGACCTGCACAAACAAAATGCTTCTTTATGAGTTAGTACAAAAATAATTTGTCATACCTATATAATTAATTTTGAGAATTATGATAAATCCGGATTATCATAATTCTTAGTTTCTCTAAACTCGAGTTAGAACGAAGGGAGTTAAAAAAAAGCTTCTCGAGATTTGTGCCTTTACATATCTCAAGGAGTATTTTTATGTACGACTGGGAGCCCAGTTGGATCGCCATACCGCCACATCAGTATTATATATTTGTGTGCAGTACATAACATAGTAAACTATAAATCTGACAGTCAACACCGCATGGCCGAAAATCTGACCCATCAGAACTCTCTCAATGAGCTATTTCCGATAGGCTAGTTTCAAAAGTCATCAAGAGATGGCGCTACCATAAGTTTTGTCTTTTTTTTAGATTTGGTTGCTGTGGTTAATTTAGTCTGTGGCAAAAAAGAGCAGACAGTGAAGCATGTCATAAGTCATATTTTGATTTATTTATACAAATAAAAATTGTGAAAAGAACACTCTTCTAAGGTATCAAATGTACCGGCGGCGCCATCTACCAAGTCATAATCACAGTCTTCTGGAAAACTGCTCATTAAAAATATCACAAAGCTTAACGAGAATGTTACGCCGATAAAATATAACGTTGTTTCAGTTTTGGTCTAGTTACGATCCATCATTATTATACAAGTGTTTTGTATTATAATAAAATCTCGGTGGTAGGCCACAACATCGGCAGATGTTACCACTGTTACCAGACAAAGTGTTGCAGTTGCCGCTATGCGATTCATCATGTTCCGGCATGATGTCTGGTGAAGCCGTACGGAGGACGGATCTGAGCAGTTAGTTGTGTTGCGATTTGTGCCGGGTACGATGCGCCAAATGTTGTGGTCGTAGAGGGTCTCCAGTTCAATCTCCCTCTGGCGCAGCATCGTTGGTCGTGTTGTTGCGTTTAACATTGCATCACCTAACTCAACTGCCGTCTTCTTTTCTATTCACTCATTTTTGGGTTCTTATTAAACTAGGGCGCTTTACCATCAACGATTGCATCACTGCTTACCATCAGGCGGGATTGCGGTTAAGCACTAGTTTATATCTAATAAAAAAGAAAAAGGTAAAGCGTTGTTGGAACAAATGAACTAATCATTCGGTAAGATATATGTGTAGCAGCCCAGCCAGCCGCTACACAATAGCTGCTAAACATATTCTATCCCGGTGTGAAGGGTTGGCTATTAATCACACTAGGATCGCGTCGCGGAAGTCATGGCGTTCGTCCCGACCGCCCATCGCGAGGTTCCTATTAATCTTACCCCGGCTTACATCTGTTGAACAACGGTCAATGTTCGTGGGAACCATAGCGAGCTGTCTTGTACGTGAACTGTGAATTGGCGCGCTCTCTACACCGACCAATCACACACCGCGGCCTCCCTCGATCTACGAATCAACATCGAGAACGCACGCGACACCAAGTGGAGATCCGCAGGACAGCAAGCTGATTCCCTATTGGTTACCCCACTATTGTTTAGAGATAGCTAGTATTTAAGTGAGTGCATAGCTTGTAAGAGACATTATATTCCTGTACCTAATTATCTTACATCACGTTATTGTACACGTCATATACATTGTACTCTTTTACATAAGTGCAATACACAACATTCGATTTATCTGATTTTAATCACGTAACACGACCTACGCGCTACATATGTATCTAATACACTTTTGGACACATCTATTGGCCCACCTTGCATTTTCAGTTTCGTTTGGTCCTAGCTAAAATTTTATATTAGGTCGAGGAAAAAGTTTTTGAAGTTTTGAACCTGGCACATTCACAATTTCATTTTTGGAGGAGGGATCTTCTTAGGTAGAATAAAACTGCGTGTCCGATATGATCTGTGTATTTCGACTTAAAAACCCCTGCTTATATTTACATTTTTTATGGCACAAGTTGTGGTATGACTAATTATTTACAATTATAAAATACAATATTATTACTACGATCTTTAACACGCGCCGCGTCTCGGAGAGGGGCGCGGGGCGCCGCTGGCCCGCGCTGTGAATCTATAAATATAGGTCGACGCACTGAGTCGTTCCTCTCGTTCTCATCTTACGGGACTTCCTGTCAAACCGCACCTTCCGCTACAAAATCGAAGGAGCACACTCCTCCCCCCGCCCCATCCGTGCAGGTGTTCCCCAGGGCTCCGTGCTAGCCCCCCTTATTTTCACGCTGTACACAAGCGATATCCCGAAAGGTGGTAAGGCCCAAGTCGCTCTGTTCGCAGACGACACCGCCATCTACTGCTCGGGACTCAGCCCTGACCGAATTCGACACCATCTCCAAACCGCAGTCAACAAACTGGCTGACTGGTTCAAGAAATGGAGGATCGAAGTTAACCCCCAAAAAAGTCAAGCGGTACTCCACACGAAGCCGCGACTAAACGTCCCCACCCCACGACCTATCACCACGTCTGGCGAGCTGATCCCCTGGGGGAAGCAAGCCAAATATCTTGGTGTGATCCTCGACCGCAACCTCAACTTCTCAGAGCACATTAAGGCGGTCCGCTCACGCGCCGCCTACGCTCTGGGACGACTCCACCCCGTCCTCAACCCGCGTAGCAAACTGTCGCTCAAGTGCAAAATGCGCTTGTACACAGCGTGCATACGCCCGATTATGACATACGCTTGTCCTGTCTTCGCACACGCCAAGCCGCGTCATATCCATAGGATGCAAGTAGTCCAAAACCGTTTCTTGCGTAAAGCCACAAACGCCCCTTGGTTCGTCCGTAATGAGATCCTCCACCTAGATCTCAAAATCCCCACCATTCAGCAGTTCATGAAGCGTCTTTCCAAACGCTTCTTTGACACTGCCTCCAAGCACCGCAATCCCCTGATAGTAGCGGCTGCTAATTACACCCCCTCCACCATCTCCAAGCTTCGCCGCCCAAGGCATGCCCTCACAGACCCAGATGACCCCATCACCCTCCTCCAAGAGGCCAATAGGGCCACCAGCACTCTTACAAAGAACAGACCGACCTACCGACCTCGCCGCCGAGGTCCATCGCGACGCGTTCAACGTAGTAGCCCCCTCCCCCGTCCCTCGTCCGATGAAGGCCAGCCCGCGCCGCAGCTGAGCCAGTAAATAAAAATTCGATCCAGCCATCCCTTGCCGTTCTCTCCAGCGACGCCCTAAGCCGAGGTCCGTACCCCGCAGGGGGTGCCCTTAGTGCGTAGTCGCTTAGTTTTTAGTAGCCCTGGCTGGAGGCTTTAAATTCATTTAAGGCATCCACAGGAAAGTCCGGTTAAGTAGTCACGGCCTCTCAAGGTCAACTACGAGATGCCATATCAAAAAAAAAAAAAAAAAAATGAGTCGTTCCTTTTCGCCGAGGGCCGCCCGCCGTGTCAAGATCTCCGCTGTGATGCGCCAGCTTCGTGTGTCGTCTTCGCGCCAAGATTCCGCTGCGATGTAACCTTCGTGTGCAGTCTTCGTGTACAGATCTCCGCTGCAATATACCAACTCCGTGTGTCAAAAACGTACTTACGAGTGATGTCGTTGAACCCACGCAACGCATCACGTATCATATTCCTTTGACAGTAAACGCCTTTTTCAAGGCGGCCTCTTGTTCCTTTCAACAGATGTGTCAAACGTATAGCGTCTCTCTCGAGACGGCGTTGTTCGATTATTCCTGAATGGATGATGTCAAAACGTATTGGTAATAAGGTGTTCTTGGTATTGCTTGGTAACTGGTACTGTTCGGAGGTAACTGGTAACTGTTTGGAGGTAACTGTTTGGAGGTACGGTAATTCTATTTGTGCTGTATGTATGTTCCTACATCACCCCCCTCTTAAGCGAATCGTACATTTTTTTTAACGGTGCGTCCGGTGCGAGTGACGTAGGATTCGCGGGTTGTACTCGAGGTCGGCGGGGTCAGCGGCCGCGGCTCATTATTAGCGCTCGATGTATGTGTGCGACGAGTGTCACGTGCGTCTGTTGTTCCTCAAGGAGTAGGTTCTTCTTGCTTGAGTAAGTGTGCTGGTTTGAGTCTGTCGATTGTGATGACAGATGTTCGTAGTGGCATCTGAATGGTAAACTGTTTGTTGCCGCGATGTAGAACTTTGAATGGGCCTTCGTAAGGTGGAGTCAGTGGGCTTCGTACGGTATCATTACGCACGAAGACATGAGTACACGTAGCCAAGTCTTTGTACACGAAAATCTTTCTGTTGTTGCTATGTGACTTGCTGTTTGGAGATAGTGTCGACATTGTTTCGGTCAGCTGACGGGCGAATTCTGCGTCATCGTTTTTTGGCTGTGTAGGCGTGAAAAAATCTGACGGTATTCTTAATGTTGACCCGTATGTCATGAGAGCTGGGCTGACTTGCGTATCTTCACGTAAAGCTGTTCTTAAACCGAGGAGTATGGTCGCTAGTTCCTCGCTCCTGTGTACGCCGGCGTTTCGCGCCATAAGTGCGGATTTCAGGGTTCGATGCCATCGTTCGACTTGACCGTTTGCTTGAGGGTGAAATGCGGTGGTTCGAATCCGTGTTATGCCAAATTTCTTCATCAGTGCGTTGAATAATGACAACTCGAACTGTCTGCCTTGATCCGTTGTCACACGTAAGGGGCAGCCAAATCGCGCTATCCATCCCTCGTAAATTGCCTTAGCAACAGTGTCGGCGGTAATGTCACGAGTAGGTATTGCTTCGGGCCATTTAGTGCAACGGTCGACCATAGTTACTAGGTATCTATAGTCATTAGACGGCGGAAGTGGTCCGACAATGTCTACGTGAATATGTTCGAAACGCGCTGATTTTTGAAACTCGCCGAGCGGGCTGATAACATGTCGCTGGATTTTCCCGCGCTGGCATCCGATGCATGACCTTGTCCACATACCGACTTCTTTATTCATATTCGACCAAAAGAATTTAATGACCATTATCTTTCTTGTCGAACGGACACCTGGGTGGCTAAGTTCGTGTTGTGCTTTGAACGCTACAAAACGATAAGACGCTGGTAGGTACGGGCGTAAGTTGCCTGTTGATGTTTCGCATATGATAGGCGTGGGCTCCTGTGCCACCTGAATCACCAATGTCAGACGTACCATCTAATGACGAATTTATAAATATTGTTAGAAAACTACCGGTCAACAAATCATCAGGTGAAGATAAAATATCTAATAGGATGATTAAAGAAGCGTGTAAAACAGCGGGTGATGCCATCTTAACTGTATATAACCGATGCATTGCTGAAGGCGTTTTTCCTCGTAAATGGCGACGCGGTTTCTTACGAATAATACCAAAGTGTGGTGATAAACCACCGGATGATCCGAAGTCATATCGTCCTATCACTCTTCTACCATCTTTGGGTAAACTTCTTGAGCGCCTCATCGTTCCACGTTTACTACCGAACGGTCCAAAATTCCATAATAATCAATATGGCTTCACCATAGGTAAATCTACAGTCGACGCGGCGCTTTCTGTCAGAAGAACCGTTAACCAATCTGAAAACAAGTACGTAATTGGGATCTTCCTGGATATTTCTGGGGCTTTTGATAACGCCTGGTGGCCTATGCTGTTGTTAAAATTAAAAACCCGCGGTTGCTATAGAAACATATATAATCTCGTTTACTCTTACTTTATAAACGGTTCCGCGGTACTTAAGCTCGGTCATTTTTCTAGTACTAAAACACTAACCATGGGATGTCCTCAGGGTTCAGTTGTCGGTCCTTATTTATGGAATTTGGGTTTTGATGACTTCCTCGCGATCCCGCTTCCTTGCGGCTGTTCACTTACTGGTTACGCGGACGATGGCCTACTGCTCATTCAGTCAAGTACCCGAGCTGGACTTGAGAACTTGGCCAATACTTGCCTAAATTTAATATCTCAGTGGGGTGATCGTAACCGCCTAGCATTTGCGCCACATAAAACCTATCAACTTCTACTAAAAGGTAATCTTAAATCATTGCCTACTATTAAATTTAACAACGTTCCCATTAAAAAACAGCAATCCGTATGCTACCTTGGTATGATCTTAGAAAGGAATTTTTCATTTATCGAACATATAAAAATAGTTGGTGAAAAAGCTAAAAAGAACTTTTATGCCCTGACTAGAATATCCAAAGCAACTTGGGGTCTATCATTCCTAACTTTAAAAACTATATATGGAGCTACCTACTTAGGATGTATGTGCTACGGTGCACCTGTTTGGGCCGATAGGGCCAGCATAGGAGCGGCACGACGTAAACTGCTTCAAAGCCAACGTTTGGCATTGATATTTTTATGCAAGGCGTATAGAACGGTCAGTACTGAAGCCTTACCGGTACTGGCAGGTGTACTTCCAGTCGACCTTGAGGTACAGCGACGTGCTTCAATGTACTACTCCGCGAGGGGGGAGGCCATGGACACTAATTTTGTTACACAACGCGACTTTAATAAAATCTCTAGATTATTTAAACCTCAGACTGAAGTCTGGGAGGACCTCTTATCCGAATGGCAAAGTAGGTGGGATAATTCCATCAAGGGCCGGCACCTCCATCTGTTCTTTCCATCCGTTGGTGATCGGCTGGCTAAGACATGGCTGGTGGTTGACCACTGCGTTGCCCAATTTCTCACAGGTCATGGCAACTTTAAAAGTAAACTGTATTCTTTTAAACTTGTTCCTTCCCCTTTGTGTCAGTGTTCTACATCGAACTGTGAATTTGAACAGTCCGCACATCACATCTTGTGGGAGTGTGTTCTTTGGCAGAATGAACGCAATATTATGTTGGATAGTGTACAAGTTACATCCGGAGTCGTTTATTATACGGACCTTGTAGAAACTAGAACCAATTTCCGTGCGTTCAGGCGCTTTTGCCATACCTATTATTGGAATCAATTGTAACAGCTAATACCTACTTAGGACCCATTAACTTAATCAAATTTTATTCCGTGGTGTTTGGCAATCTGGGCTTCTCCCAGTTGCAATAATGTCCCTTTGTGCCGTTTGGCCTAGTTCTGTTCTGTCTCCTGCTTGTTATGGAGGGAAGTGGAAAAAATATCTTTTTTCTTACTCCTCCGCTATTCTTTTCTGATTAATTTCGTTGCGGGACCCAAGACAGTTGAATCGTTTCTCCGGGACTCGTCGAGCTTCATTGCTCGGCGTTTTTCTGGCGGTCGCCACTGTTGATTCTGGCTTTCAGGAGTTGCAGTGGTTGGGAAAAGTGTGGCGGGTTTGTCCCAAGAAAAAAAAAAAAAAAAAAAAAAATATGATAGGTCGTTGACCTCCGGGTAATGTGATTTGTGCAAACTTCAGATTCGGGTTGGTCATGCTGATCTTGAGTTCGTCGTCGTTCTCTTGGTCTTTAGCGAGTTGATTGTAGTCGATCGTAGATTGCGACAAGTCGATTTCTTCTATACGAGATAGGGCGTCGGCCGCTTCGTTATTATTACCGTGAACGTATTGAATTTTCGAGCAAAACTGACTTATGTAATGTAGTTGACGCTCTCTTCTCGGTGTATCGGTGGTACTTGGCGTTCTTGTTAATGCATACGTTAATGGCTTATGGTCGGTGAATATTGTTACGTCGTTGCCTTCTATCAGCCGACGTAGGTGCTTAATTGAGGTGAACATTGCCAATAATTCGCGATCATATACGCTATATTTTCTTTGCGTCTCACTCAATGTTTTTGAATAGAATGCCAGTGGTTTCCATACGCCATCGACCTTTTGTTGTAATACAGCGCCGATGCTAGTGTTTGATGCGTCTGTGTATAGACGTAACGTTGCGTTCGGAATCAGGTGCGTAAGTGTTGTGGCCTTGAGTATGCTTTGTCATCATGTCTCAAAGGCTTGCTCGCTTTCTGGGTTCCATTGTATCGGAGTTTTATCATTTTTCTTGCTGTTGTGTAGGTACTTGTTTAATTCATGCTGATGTTCGGCTTGATGTGGTAAACAGCTGCGATAAAAGTTAATCATGCCTAAAAATCTTCTTAGTTCCTGTACTGTCTGTGGCTTCGGGTAATTGACTATTGCTTGTATACGTTCTTGCGTGGGATTGATACCATTTGCTGATACTTGATAACCGAGGAACTCTATGTTTTCTTTATCAAACTCGCACTTGTCGATGTTAAGACTGACGCCGTAGGTATTTAGGCGTTCGAGTACTATTTGTAAGTGCTGGCGATGTTCTTCCTGGTTATTTGAATAGACAAGTAGATCGTCGACGAAACAAAATACGATGTTGTCCAGTCCTCGTAAAACTTCATGCATGAAACGTTGAAATGTTTGGCCTGAGTTGCGTAATCCAAACGTCATGCAGTTGAATTCGAATAGGCCGAAAGGTGTTATGATTGCGGTCTTCAGTGCGTCTTGTGCAGCTATAGGAATCCAAAAGTATGCCATTTTCAGGTCCAATTTTGAAAATATTTTCTTGCCGTGTAATTGGTACGTAAAATCCTGAATACGTGGAATGGGATATCTGTCCGGTACGGTGACTGCGTTTAGTCTCCGGTAGTCTCCACATACACGAAGTGACCCATCCTTTTTCTTGACGACGTGGAGAGGACTTGCCCACGGACTTTTTGACGGCTTGCATATACCCATCTCTATCATGCGCTCGAATTCCAGTTTTGCCGCTTTGTATTTGTCCGGCGGTAGAGGGCGCGGCCGTGAGTATATCGGCGGTCCTGTAGTCTCAGTATGATGTGTGACGTCATGCTTCACTGGAGTCTTGAGTGACATCGGCCGCAGAACATCAGGGTATTTCTTCAATATGTCGTGATAAACGTGGTCTCGGTTGACCATGTGTATAGTTTCTTCGTTGTTATTTATTTTGATGGCGTTCACGCTGAGATCGGTAACGCTGTCGATAAGTTTCCTCTGGTGCAGGTCGACTAGCAGTTTGTGGTATACTAGGAAGTCTGCACCCAGTATTGAGGTTTTTACATCGGCGACTACGAATGTCCATTTGAAGCTTCTTCGTAAACCTAAGTTGAGTTCAAGCGTGCGCTCTCCGTAGGTACGAATCTCTGTTCCGTTTGCCGCGAACAATTTGTAGGTATTCTTGGTTGGTTTATTTTTCTTATTTCGGACTGCTAATACCGATATGTCGGCTCCTGTGTCGACGAGAAATCTCTCTCTGTTGTTGATGTCGATCACGCATAGGCGGCGAGATGTTTGGTTTACACCGACACCCGCCACAGTCGATGTACTTTTTAGTTTTCCTGCTTGCTCTTGGAACACGGGGATTCGCAATTACGCGCTTCGTCGCCGTATCGATAGTGATAACGGCATAGCCAGTCGGCGTCCCTCGGTGTACGTGCGTTACTAGCGCACGGCCTTGACCTTGAATGTGTGCGTGAGCGGCTCTGTTGACGGCTAGCAAAGTGCGAGCGGGAACGGCGATGTGATGCATATTGCTGATTACTTCGTAGTTCGGCGACTTCGAGAGATAGCTTTTCGATTTGTTTGCAAAGCATGCTGATTTGCAGATTTGTGACGGAGTTCTGTTGTACTTCGTTGACCGATGCTGGCGGGGGAACTACGGAGACTGCGGCGACTGTTGGTTCGAAGTGTTCCATCATTTTGTCGGCCATCGCAGCTAGAACTTCGAGTGTAGATTCTGTGTTCACGGATAATACTGCGCGAACATGGGCGGGCAGGTGATTCAGCCACATGACCTTGAGCGCTTCGTCGGACAGAAGTTTGCCACTTAGGTCGCGCATTTTACGTAGCAGCTGGCTCGGTTTCTGATCACCGAGTTCGAGACCGCTGAGGAGTTTCTGAAGCTGGCGATGGTCTGATTCTTGATATGTGGAAATCAGTCTCTCTTTCAGTGCGCTGTATTTACCGGTGGCTGGCGGTTCCAGTATGATGTCGGCGATTTGTTCCAGGTCGCTGCAGCCGAGTAGTGGGACGACAAGGTTAAATTTTTGCTCGTCACCTATCTTGCTGGCGGCGACGGCGGCTTCAAACTGCGCGAACCAAAGACGAGGATTTTGGCGCCAAAATGGTGGTAGTCGTGCAGGCAGCGATATTGTAGCTACGTCGTTCTTCATTGTTGTGACGCCTAATGCATCGCTGAATTCTTCGCTCTTCGACATTTTTTTTTTATATAATTTCTGCAGGGATTCAGTCTTGATATTTCTTCTTTTCTTTCTTTTCTTCAGGGTCAACAATTTGGAGGAGGGATCTTCTTAGGTAGAATAAAACTGCGTGTCCGATATGATCTGTGTATTTCGACTTAAAAACCCCTGCTTATATTTACATTTTTTATGGCACAAGTTGTGGTATGACTAATTATTTACAATTATAAAATACAATATTATTACTACGATCTTTAACACGCGCCGCGTCTCGGAGAGGGGCGCGGGGCGCCGCTGGCCCGCGCTGTGAATCTATAAATATAGGTCGACGCACTGAGTCGTTCCTTTTCGCCGAGGGCCGCCCGCCGTGTCAAGATCTCCGCTGCGATGCGCCAGCTTCGTGTGCTGCTCCTCCCTGCTGCCAGCTCCCCCGCCCCCCATGACAGCTGGCAACATTGATCACTTCAATGTTATCTCCAGCACTTTCCTCATCTTCCTCACCCCCCGGGCCAAGAAAATGGCCGAGGAGCTAGTTGCCGCCAGAAGAGCGTGCGACTTGTATCGCATTCAGGCGATATACAACGCATACCCAGAGGTGCTAACAGCCCTCCACTCCTTCGTCACCCCTAGCCCCCAATAATGGATAGCAGGAAAATCGAACGAACGAGGTGATCCGTTCTAACCCCGATCCCTCAAGTTGGCATACTTCAATGCCAACGGCATCAGAGACCAGAAGCCTGAGATCTCTGTCTTCCTCCGGGACCACCAAATTGACATTCTTCTCGTTCAAGAGACCTTCCTTAAGCCCAATCATCGAGACCCCCGCAATGCGAACTACCGTCTAGTACGTAATGACAGGTCAAGATGTCACAAGGGCGGCACCCTAATTTACTACAACAAGGCCCTATACTGCATCCCTATGGACCCACCCCCCCTTTCACGACTTGAAGTGTCTGCTTGCCGAATCGGCATGTCAGGTCACCAGCCGATCACCATAGTGTCGGTTTACCTCCCCCCCACCAGCTCTGCAGAAAACTATGCGCTTCTCGCAGACGACATCTCCCTTCTCCTTGGCATGAGCGACTCTGTTATCATAGCGGGCGACCTTAATGCCAAGCACACTGCCTGGAACAGCACCAGGACCAACACCAGGGGCAGACACCTATTTGACCTCTCCTCCCACTTCAACTTCGACGTTGTGGGCCCTCTGACCCCAACTCACTTCCCCGCTGTCCCCGGACAAACCCCCGACGTCCTCGACGTGGCACTTCTGAAGAATGTCAACCTACGGTTAGACTCTATAGAAGTGTCCCACGAGCTTAACTCAGACCACCGACCAGTCATCATCCGACTGGCTCCCCGCGTTGGCCTAAATGACCCCGACCAACTTCCCACGACTAAAGTGGTAACGGACTGGAGGAAAGTAGGCGAAAGTCTGAAATCCACCAGATCCCCCCACTTAGACTCCATTCCCGCTGTTTTGGACTCAGTCGCGAGCACGACTGCCGCAATCGACTCGTTCACGGAACACGTACAGTCAGTCTTGAACGACTGTTCTAGGGAGATCTCAGCGACGGATGACCGCCGCGGGAAGCTCCCTGACGACATACGTGAACTACTGAACGAGAAGAATGCAGCAGTCCGGGCCTACAGCAACTTCCCCTGCGAAGCAAACAAAGCCCATATGCGCCATTTGCAGCGAACTGCAAAGAAACGCATATCGGAGTGGCGTGAAGCCAGCTGGGACAAGTTGCTGAGCGAACTAGAGCCAAACCACCAAGCCTTCTGGAATCTTCAAAGGACCCTTAAATCCAGAGAAGAAGTCACCATTCCACCCCTAACCCGACCGGATAAAACCATCGCCTTTGACGATGATGACAAGGCTGAATGTCTAGCCATCAGCCTTGAAGCCCAATGCTCCCCCAGCGCTCAACCAGTAGACCCAGCTCACCTTCTGAAGGTTGACGCGGAGGTCGAACGCAGAGCTTCCCTCCCACCCGTCGAAGACCCTGAAGATCCTCTGCCTCCCGTCACACCAGACGAAGTGCAGGATATTATCAGAGGTCTCAAACCTAAAAAAGCTCCCGGTTCTGACGGCATCACCAATAAAGTGATCCGACTCCTCCCTGCCCACCTGATTATCCTACTGGCCACCATCTTCAATGGAGCCATGGGCAACAATATCTTCCCACAAACGTGGAAGGAAGCGACCGTAATAGGCATTCCTAAGCCCGGCAAGCCAAAATCAGAGCCTTCGAGCTACCGTCCTATCAGCTTGCTAAAAGTTCTCTGCAAAGTCTATGAAAGGCTTATTTACAAGCGTCTCAGGGCCTTTGCCGAGAACAAGGGTCTCATTCCCGACGAACAATTCGGGTTCCGTTCTCGACACTCCAGTGTCCAACAAATCCTCCGTATCACCGAGCACATCCACGCAGGATTCCTACGTGGTAGGCTGACAGGTGTTATTTACTTCGACATAGCGAAAGCCTTTGACAAAGTCTGGCACAACGGCTTAATATACAAGCTGTACCAACTCGGCGTGCCTGACCGTCTCGTGCTCATCCTGCGAGACTTTCTGTCAAACCGCACTTTCCGCTACAAAACCGAAGGAGCTATCTCCCCCCCCACCTCATCCGGGCTGGAGTCCCCCAGGGCTCCGTACTGGCCCCTTTGATCTTCACGCTGTTCACCAGCGACATCCCCAAAAGTAAAAAGGCCCACCTCGCTCTCTTCGCAGACGACACAGCCATTTACTGTTCAGGAACCAGCCCCAATCAAATTAAACTAAATCTCCAAACCGCTGTCAACGCACTTGCTGACTGGTTTAAAAAATGGAGAATAGAAGTTAATCCCGACAAAAGCCAAGCGGTCCTCCACTCCAAACCGCGCAGCAAACCCACCCTCCCCCGACCAATCACCATGTCTGGCAAGCCGATCCCTTGGGGAAAGCGAGCCAAATACCTAGGAGTCATCCTAGACGAACACCTCACCTTCGGAGAGCACATAAGGACGGTACGCTCGCGCGCCGCCTACGCACTCTATCAACTCCACTCTCTCCTCAACCCGCGCAGCAAGCTGTCCCTCAGGTGCAAAATGCGCCTGTACACAGCCTGCATACGCCCCATCATGACATACGCCTGTGTAGTCTTCGCACACACCGAGCCCAGTCATATCCACAGGATGCAGACACTCCAAAACCGCTTTCTTCGCAAAGCAACAAACGCCCCTTGGTTCGTCCGAAATGAGATCCTCCATCTAGATCTCAAAATCCCCACTATCCAGCAGTACATGAAACGCCTATCCAAGCGTTTCTTTGACACAGCCGCTGAACATCACAACCCTCTGGTTGTCGCGGCAGCAAAGTACACCCCCTCCAAAATAAGTAAGCTTCGCCGACCTAGGCACGTTCTCACAGACCCTGATGACCCCATAACCCTCCTCCAAGAGGCCAATAGGGCCACTAGTACAAGATACAAAAAACCGACCTACCGACCTCGCCGCCGAGGTCCATCGCGACGCGTTCAACGTAGTAATCGCCCTCCCCGTCCCTTGTCCGATGAAGGCCAGCCCGCGCCGCAGCTGAGCCAGTAAACATAAACTCCCGACTATGACCTCTGAGTTTGTTTCGGCCGTTTCTTCTCAGAGCTAGTACTAGGAAACGCCGTGGTCATCAAACCGAAATAAAAATAAAATAATTCGATCCAGCCGTCCCTTGCTGTTTCTCCAGCGACACCCTAAGCCGAAGTTCGTACCCCACAGGGGGTGCCCTTAGCGTGTAGTCGCTTAGCTTTTAGTAGCCCTGGCTGGAGGCTTTAAATTCACTTAAGGCAGCCACAGGATAGTCCGGTTAAGTAGTCACGACCTCTCAAGGTCAACTACGAGATGCCATATCAAAAAAAAAAAAAAAAAAAAAAAAAAGTGTGTCGTTCCTTTTCGCCGAGGGCCGCCCGCCGTGTCAAGATCTCCGCTGCGATGCGCCAGCTTCGTGTGTCGTCTTCGCGCCAAGATTTCGCTGCGATGTAACCTTCGTGTGCAGTCTTCGTGTACAGATCTCCGCTGCAATATACCAACTCCGTGTGTCAAAAACGTACTTACGAGTGATGTCGTTGAACCCACGCAACGCATCACGTATCATATTCCTTTGACAGTAAACGCCTTTTTCAAGGCGGCCTCTTGTTCCTTTCAACAGATGTGTCAAACGTATAGCGTCTCTCTCGAGACGGCGTTGTTCGATTATTCCTGAATGGATGATGTCAAAACGTATTGGTAATAAGGTGTTCTTGGTATTGCTTGGTAACTGGTACTGTTCGGAGGTAACTGGTAACTGTTTGGAGGTACGGTAATTCTATTTGTGCTGTATGTATGTTCCTACACATTCAATAGTCTTTTTTTGAATTTTGAACAGAGAATTTAAAGAAACAAAAGACAATTTGTGTTTGTTGATATCAAACAATCGAATACTAAGAAAACTTGATTTTATTGGTTTACTTGGATTTAATTCTTGAAAAAATTATTGATATCTATGGTTTTGCAACAAACATTACTTATTCTTAACATTAAGGTGAGGTTCTATCACTAATCTATGGATACTTCACCTGAAGTCGCCGCCTAACCTGTGGCACTTATTCAGGCCGGACACAGCCAAAGAAATGTGAGTGCTCAACTTAATTAAGTCGAAACTTAATTTAAGTCGATCTGCGGTCCGAAATGTTTATCGGAGGTACCTAGAGACTGGCGGCTTAGTTCGTTGCCAAGGAAGGCCACAATCTCGGGTCGCAACTGAAAGGCAGGGTCGATTCATCGTGACGACCAGCTTGAGAAATCGTCACCTTACCTCCATTGAGATACAAAAGCAACTTCGCGACTTCCACGGAGTATCTGTGGGCGCGCGAACTGTTCGGAGAAGGTTAAAAGAACGGGACATGGTACCACACAAGCCAGCTAATGGGCCCAAACTAACGCGAGCCCACCGAACAGCGCGCCTTCATTTCGCACGCGCTCATTTAAATTGGACACAGCTAGATTGGAGCCGTGTACTCTTTTCTGATGAGACTAAAATTGTGTTACATGGCAATGATGGAAGGAAGAAGGTCTACCGACGTAAGGGAGAGCGTTTCGCACAATTCTGCTTTGAAGAGAGGGTTGTTTATGGCGGTGGCTCATGGACTGTCTGGGGTGGTTCCTCCGCGAGTGGCAAAACTGAACTTGAGGTTGTTACAGAACCCCGGCTGCCAACATTAAATGCTGAAATGTACATTCGTGAGTGCTTAGAACCTCGCATGATACCATACGCGGACTATGTGGGCCCAAATTTCCTTTTTATGCATGATAATGCAAGAGCACATACGGCTGGCATCGTCAGGGAATATCTTCGGGATGTGAACATTACAGTTATGGACTGGCCAGCCAGAAGCCCAGACACGAACCCCATTGAGCACATGTGGAACGAACTAAAAAGACGTGTTAGGTCTCGTCAGCCAGTTGCCCAGACGATGCAGGAGTTGAAAACTGCCATAGAAGAGGAATGGGAGATGATCCCTCAAAATTTCATAGAGCGGTTGATAAACTTTATGCCTAATCGTATGAGAGCTGTGGTAGATACCCATGGAGGCAACACGTGTTATTAAATTAACCCTTTATTTGATAAAACATGATTTTTATTAAAAAAATCAATTGCCTTTAACAAGGCGCATATCCGACTTGTTAGGCGTAGCTCCATATCGTATGGTATTCTGAATTCAAATTTAAAACAATACGATCGAAAAAGATGATAAAAATGTATCAGGTTTAAAACTGCATCTATAGTTTTTGTTCAATCTAGCAATCATATTTCGGTAGGGGCCATCGAAACCTTAAGTCTAAGGTGGGCCAATAGATGTATCCAGAAGTGTAGTATCAAGAATGCACATGTTAAATTTTTATTTTGTATTAGTCAGGAAGCGAGAATTTCATCGGTTTTAATTCAACTTTGACTTTTAAAAGATTTTAATTTTATTAATATAGTAACACCGATAGTGGTGACGTTTCCGAGAGTGCGCAGGCAAGGGAATTATTCAACGAATTATAGTAGTAATAGTTAGAAATACGTACCCTAATTAAGAAAGTGTTTATATTAAAAGTGATTATGTAGTTTTTCACATCACAAATATAATAAATAGCTGTATTTCCATAGATCTTTAGCCACGGAAGTCGTGTAATAACATCTCGTCATGTCGTTGTATGTGGTTTGCGCATTGCTGCTTTTGACTCCTATTTGTGCGTTTTATTTGCCGGGTTTAGCTCCTGTGAACTATTGTATAGCTAGTGATGATACTAGCAAGTCGTGCAAGGTGAGGAAGCATTATTTCTTGAAGGACTGCTGTTATAATCATTATTATCATGTGCCGACATCTCATGCAATTCGTCGAAACGAATTGCTTACATTCTTACAACCCAATCCAACTATGATTGTAAATAGAATTTTATATTTATTAATATTATAACAGTTTTTATGGTAACAGCTCAGTGAAGTACTATGTTGATGATAAGCATTTACACAGTGTTACCCTTTAAAACGAGCTAACGTTTTCCAATAAGTACTTCCAAACAATAATTAACAATTGTTAACTAATCTATTATTTTTCAGACGGAAATTCCGCTCTATGTAAACAGATTGAACACAGAAGAATCAGTGATCCCATTTGAATATCACCACTTTGACTTTTGTACTACTGATGAGAGTCAGTCACCTGTAGAGAATCTCGGTCAAGTTGTTTTTGGTGAACGAATACGACCGAGTCCCTACAAGCTCGAATTTTTAAAAAATGTTGAATGTAAAGCTGTGTGTACAAAGACGTATAGGGGCTCAGACACAGACTCTATCAAACGGTTGAATCTGCTGAAGATGGGCATGGCACTCTCTTACCAGCACCATTGGATCCTGGACAACATGCCTGTGACTTGGTGCTACTTGGTTAATGAGGGAGGGAAGACCTACTGCAGTACTGGGTTCCCCATGGGCTGTCAAGTGCGCAAAGATATGGTATGTTACTTTTATTAATTATTCTAAAAACAAAAGCAACACAACAGAATTCAAAATCTTTATTATTGCACTGTGGGAAATCAATTTAATTTGTCTTGCATTTGTTAAGTTTCACAAACTTTCTCTATTTATTTAATCTTACATATAAGATAACTCAATTAGTCATTTATGCTTTGAGTAAAGAATGTAATTGAGTAAGTAGTTACATCAATATTAGAATAAAACAGAAACTAATTACTGTTTGCCTAATTACTATGCTTACCTGTAATATTCAGTATGTATGTATTTATTTATGTATGTATAACTTGTCCTATCTAATGTCCTGGAAAATTTCTGTCCATTCCAAGGTTGCCTAGAAGAAATTTCATTAGCGCACTGTACTCCTTTGCCTAGCAATAAAACCCGCCAAGTGTGTGTCGGACTCAGGCACAAAGGGTTCCGTACCATTGATTTATGAAATTAAAGGGTTAAAGTTATTTGTATGAAAGATTACACGGTAGTAAGCGGTTTACGATTTATGAGGTATTAAAAAAAAGTACTTACTTACTAGATCTCGTTCAAAACAATTTTTGCAGAAGTTGGAGAGGGGGGGGGGGGGACCAACTCTTTTTCCACTTTGGAAGCGTCTGTCACGCAAACTATTAAAAATATTTTAGATACCTCGATATAATTTTTGAAGACCTATCCATAGATACTCCACATGTAAGTGTTTGATGAAAAAAAAAAATTGAGTGTCACTTCTAAGTATGGGGGCCCCAATATTTATTATTATTTTTGCATCAAACCCTAATGCGGTTCACAGAATACATTTACCTACCAAGTTTCAACAGTATAGCTCTTATATTTTCGGAAAAAATGGCTGTGATATACGGACGGAGAGACAGACAGACAGACATGACGAATCTATAAGGGTTCCGTTTTTTGCCATTTGGCTACGGAACCCTAAAAATGAGTTTGGAAATACAAGTGTATATAATAAGGATATTAACATACTGTATATGAAAATTTATTAATTATCAGTTTTGATAAGGCATTTGGGTTATTTTAGTTGGTTTCAATAGTTATTAAAACTTTAGCAGCAGTTTATTCTAAAGAATGTATGTGTAATATTTGTATTTGAATGATAATGATTTTTTTTTCTAAAAAGTGTGTTGATTGGTGTGCACAAAAAAGATTATCTGCTGTAATGGCTGATTGTAATATCAAAAGCCATACAAACACCTGCTGTTTTTGAAGCTAACCCACATCAAAAATAGGAGATGGTTCTCAATTTGAATGTTTTTTAAGATTCCTCAGAATGTAAAACAAAACTCTTATAAGTCTTTTTTAAATTCTGATTGTGCCTATTTAATTAAAGCAAATATTATAGTGTAAGTTGATTAGAGAATATAATATACAGTATGTTAAGAAAACCCTGTCCGACCCATAAGGATAATAAAGGTTAGGTAAACACATGACCAAATATAATATAAAATTTTACGTATTCATCATAGTACCAATACAAATGAATTTTGAAATAATCTTTTTTTTCCCGCGAATTAATTCCAATTTCCCCGAAATTTGGTAATTTTTAAAAAGTGACAACACCGGTATTATTATGAGCGAATAGCGATGCGACCACGTGCCGCGTGTCCTGCCGCCCGCGGGGCGCGGGCGGCAGGCAAAGGGTGGTCAACGCACATTTATTAAGTTACCTCCTTTTGCGAAATAATATTTATTTTTTTTAGGGGGATTTTTTTTTAAGTTTAGCCCGGTTTTGTATGCATTAGTAGAATCAGTTATCTATACCTAACAACACCTTCACGGGTCGGACAGGGTTTTCTTAACATACTGTATATTAATTAGATAATGAATACATATGAATTAGAGTCAAAAATTAATATATAAAATATTGGTTTTTATACAAATAGCAACAATTAAAAAGGCTGTTTGTACCATGTGGTTAACCTTTTTTTAACCTACTTCAAAAAGGAGTTTACTTGATTTGACCATATACATATATGCTTTTTTTGTTTTTTAGCCAACCATATCTTTGTTGTTTATGAACCGATTTTGCTAGCTGTGTAAATTTAAATAAATTATTAGTTATTTTATTGATCATAAAATTTCTTATTTGAATTTAGTGTTGAGGTAACTTTTATCTGATAAATAAAAATTATGCCTTAACATATTCTTATTCAAAAGCTGTCAAAGTACAGATATTTTTCCTCAGAATAAAAGTTTTCTGAGCTTGAAAAATCTCATGCTCTAATTTAAAGGGGCAAACTTAGTTTCTTTCACTTAATAAGTTAAAAATTATTTCCTTTCTATAAATAGGGTTGTACTAACTCCAGCAGAAGATCAATTCCTGTAATTTAAAAGTACAAAATCTAGTTGTAATCACATTTCAGCTACAATCGATTTTGGAAACTTGTCACAAATGTAGGAAAATTAGATATATCTTTGACATCAGACTGAGATCAGGCTATGTACCTTCTTAATTGTGAATACAACAATTATCATCTCTCAGGTTATGTTACCCGAAACTGACAAATTCTCCCAATCAATCTTGAACCTTAACGCTTTTGTAGTATAGCCTGATGTGCTAACGGCTGTACAAACACTGTCTAACATACTTCTTTAAACTGTACGAGTTTGTCACGCCAGCGTGAAACAAATATGAATTCGGCATTTTCTATTTGATTACTCTTTTTTTTTTTAATAATTATAAACTAGCTCTTGACCACAATCCCGCCTGACGGTAAGCATCGTTGATGGTAAAGCGCGCTAGTTTATTAAGAGTATTCACTTAGAAAAACTGAGCGAATAGGAAGGAAGACAGCAGTTGAACGAGGTGATGCAATGTTAAACCTAACAACACGACCAACGATGCTGCGCCAAAGGGAGATTGATCTGAAGACCCTCCACGACCAAACTCCCAATACAACAACATTTGGCGCATCGTACCCGGCACACATCGCAACACAACTGCTCAGACCCGTACAGACATCATGCCGGAACACGATAAACCGCTTGGCGGCAAGACTTTATATATTCATAATAATAATAATAGCAATTAATTATGAAATAATCTTTTTGGGCCGGAATTATCTCCAACTGCCCCAATAATTGGTAAATTAAAAAAAAGTGACAACAGCATTTTGGTGAATGAATGAATGTACAATACTAACGTCATTTTGTTTGAGCGCGTGCCCTGTAGGCCTAGTATGAGTTTTCATTACGAAACTCGTTCGGCGATATCGAGCGCGTTTGACTCAGCGATTGGCCCGCTTCAAGGTCGTAAGAACTCTCAACCAATGAGAGCGCCAAACGCGCTCGATACAAACTATCGAGTTTCGTATTGAAAACTCATACTAGGCCTACTGTTCCCCGTCGCCCACGTATGTTATGCCATGTTTACTTCCTTTTGCGAAATAATACTTATTTTTTGGGGTATTTTTATTTAAGATTATCCAGGCTTTGTAGGTTTTAGTAGAATCAGTTCTCGATACCTAACAATACCAGGCGCGTGCGCTCCTTACAAGCAGAAAAGCTCTGCATACCCTAATAGTCTTCTAAAATTATAATATACTGTAAAATAATTTATATACTACAAAGTTAAAACTAAAAGACTTTGTTAATCAGTTATTGATAACACTGCCATCTATTGGGCCTAGTGCTAACGAGACACATTAGTTGCCTTAGGCGCGACACCCGCGCCTCTTACGGCGTAAGCATAAACAAAATGTGCCTCTTCCGTATCTGTCTGTGTATAAAATTATTTGCTTGTGTGCCTAAACTGTTGTGTACGTGTGCGTGAAATTTCTTTGGGTTTAAAGCCCATGATAAGCACAGCTTCTAATAATGCGACGAATTTAAGAAGTTCAGAAATATAGCATGATTGTTGTTCGTTCAAATACCTTTTTATTTTAGCAGCTTATGTTGTTTCATTATTGGTGTTTTTGGGTTAAATATGTATTGATTGTTTTAAGCGGAATTGAATATTCATTTATTTTAGAGTTTTTGGTTTAACACAAAAGAAAGGTTGTCTTTATAAAAAGTATTATGATAATTATATGTGGTTAGCAGGTTGTGTAGTGTGTACAAATAAATTGTTTTGTTTCTCGTATAGGTATATTATTTTAAAACACGGCTTTGACAGTTCGACGTTATAAAAACTTAAAAGACCTTAAGTTTTTCAACCTACTTGCTTTTGAATTTCAATACTATACTTTATGTTGTAATAATTTTCCTGAAGTTTACAAATTAGCAAAATTTAATAGTTATGATTCCAATGAGTAGTGCATTACGCATATTTATGAAAAGCCAAAGCAGACTCATAGATTTGTCTATCTGTCCATTTTAAAAGAACTTTTAGCGATTTCAAAACGATCTTATATACAGGGTGTAAGGAGAACGCTTCCGAAGCCAGAACGTAGATTATATACAACCTAAATGCAAACGGATACCAATAACCTTTCGCTTTAAATTGATTATTTTCAAGACTTCATATTTCGTAAACAAGCATTGGATAGTGTACGAAACGTGAGGTCACTGACACGCAAGGTGACGTCGCACTACCGCGTCCGCGCTTATCCGCCGCCGAAAAGAGCCGATTTATACGCAATTTACAAACATCACTTTCAAAATCGCAATTGTAGTCCATTGTAAAAAGCTGACAGAGGCATTTTACGTACCTGTCTAAATCCTTTGCGACCTTATGAGGTTTGGCTCGAACTGAGTTCCATTCATTTCAATACAAAGCCGGGCCCGTCGCTGTGTCGATCCATGAACACGAGGCATCAGTATTCCTCAACACATTCTTCACGTAGTTTATTAAAAACACTCACTATTCTGCCCCGCATTTCATCAGCACTGTCACATTCCCGATCAAACACTCTTTCTTTCACATACCCCCATAAAAAGAAGTCCAACGGCGTTAAGTCGGGTGAACGGCCAGGCGTGCGGCCCCAGCCTTCCGATCCAGCAGTCATTAAAAAGCTCAGTGAGACGCTCGCGGACGGGACGCGTAACGAGCATGCTTCCATCGTGCTGGAACCATGCTCGACGAAATTCAGCCACAGACACATTCTAGCATATCATTTAAATGTCCATTTATAAAATTAAGATATGCTGATCCATTGAGACGCTGCGGTAGAAACACTGGTCCTAGAATTCTTCTCCTAAACACATCAACATGTTGCCGTATTCACGAGCACTGTACACGTATGCCTCAGGCATTGTCTAAAACAACAAAAAGTTATAACTAAAAAGAATAAAACAGCACTAAAAACGTAACAATACCTAATAACTAAACACAAATTTAAAACAATAATTAAATAATCGATTAAAAACGTAACCGCTCACGAACCGAGTCGGGAATGAACTGATTAATTATTTACTAAAGAAGTACTATGAAGGTCAAACAAGCCCGCGCGGACGTCGACAAACGCATTGGGGACATCCCCGCGTGAACGAAAGAATAATTACGAGATCAGAAATCAATTGATTTTAATTGTTAGGAAATTGTACTTATGCTTTATTACAAACTTTTTTCATTTTCTAACTTTTAAATAAGATTTAACTGGTTTCTTAGATTCAATTAATTTAATTATTCACTTTAAATTGATTAGGTTTACTTACTAAATGAAGGATCCAGTTCTTGCAATAAACGAGCACGCATCGTGTGACTTTAATTACATTATTATAAAGTTCAAATTCAATTGATTCACATGCGATGAAAAAATTTTAGTCAATTACAGCTGATGTCAGCGATCTTTTGCTTTATTTCATTTACTATCGATTATCGACATAATACAAAACTGTTATTAAATTCACGATCAATCAATTAAAACTGTTGACGCCTCTGTAATGTTTATTTTTCTTTATTTTAGCGGCGCTTTACAAAGGATTTTTATGGCCTTACAGCCACACTGCCGGCTGTAGGTATCTAAGTACCTTCGATATGGGCCTCAAGGTTAAGCAAAGTAAACTGGATTTTTCTGATTTGTAAATTTGAACGTTCAGATCAAAATAAAATTGTAACCCTGTTCAAGGGGAAAATCATTACGATCCTTGCACGAATGGAACCCGTAAGCAGATATCCCACAACTAGGTAGAAGTGAACTGAAAAGACATTTGCTTCAAGCGATCGAGTGAAGGTTAGTAGTTTAGGAAGATAGTCCGATCACATGGGCCCGCCGCACTAAGTCAGCCGGCGCATCGCCCGTCGCGCGTCGCGATGTCGGTGACCGCACGCGGCCTTTGAACTCGAGTCTATGCGCGAGCGTCAGCTGTCAGCTGATTATTTATTTACGAATACATTACTTGTTAGAGTTGTAAAGAAAAAAAAAATGTTTAATCGCAAATAATGGTTTCATTTAACTCATTTAACTGTTCCCACAGCATAGTGTACGAAAAATGCTTAAGTAAAATTGTAAAAAAAAATCCTCATTTTTTGATGGTATCGTATCGAGAATCACTAGCCTTATCACCTGTCTTCGTTTTCGGAAGCGTTTCCCTGGCACCCTGTATATTTGATTTTTACAGAGTTATTTAAAAATAGATAGGCGCGTTGATTTAATTTATAGATAGTGAAATATTTTTTTTTAGTTTTTTGAGAAAAAATTATTACTTATTTACAGTTGAGTTAGTAATACCATTTCATTGTATTTTGACAGCCTACATGGCGTAGCGGTAGCGAACGCGGCTGCTGCGTAAGGAGGCGCGGGTTCGATCCTCGCGCAGTGTAAGTATTTGTATGCATGAATATGAATATTTGCACTGGTCTGGTCGTATCTCGGAAAGCACGTTAAGCCGTTGGTTTCGGTTGCCATGCGAACATCTAGTGGCAGTCGTTACGGGTTGTTGGAGCCCACAAAAGTCCAACAATTGGTCTAACTTCAATGCTTCGATATTGCCTTCGCGTTGTGGAGGTCAGACGGCAGTCGCTTCACGGAAATTGTCGAAATTTCGCCAAAATCAGCAATTAGACTGGAAAAGCGGACCCCAGATTCCAAAGCTTTGGATGCGACTGGTATTAACCCTGAGATGATGATGATTTCATTGTATTCATTTGGGCAAATAAAAAATACCTAATACCCCACGTATATCATTTATTTGACTTGTTCTTATCATCAATCACATACTTAGATGTTCATTGTAGCCACGCACAAACATCAATTCAATGTTGACATGCGAAAAAGTACGCGACTATGTTAAATTGAAACTACGTTTAAGTTACGTTTTTTAAGTTTTACCATATATAAGCACAGAGATTTGGATAGTAGGTATATTTATGCATACCCCCAATAAAATCTTTGTGCACGCCCCTGAACAATACCTTCACGGATCGGACAGGGTTTTCTTTACATATTGTATAAATAAATATTGTTTCAATAGCTCTTCAAATATTTTTTTTTTTAACATAAGTAAATATTACTTTACTATAAGTTCTGCACTTGGGTTTACAAAAATATACAGCGATGATAGTGGCTTTTTGATTTGGTACATCTGCAATGCTATTGCATAAGATACTATCAGTTGTCTGCAAAGGAAGTGACCGAGCGGGTAGATAGTAGCCACATCATATCTCCCATCCCGCAGAAGTCGCACCAGGCGCCTGAGAAGGGTGCAAAATGATCTGCGATCTCCATGAGAGGTGGCTTGCGGGCGGCGGACTAGGGGCTTCCGTCGTCCGAACAGAAGGCCCAATTTAGCACCGCAGCGTTTTACGCTCCCACGACGGAGGAACTCCATTTCCCCCTCGAAATAAATACAAAAATAAGCGGCTTTTAAATTTTTGACAGTTCAACATCGCTCATGCCTTATTTACATTGTTGAGTACCTAAAAACATTTTTTTACCATATGAGACCAGCACCCTCGTTGCGTAACACACTAATACTACTAATTGGAATAATTTTGAAGAATAATGCTAATCCATTGCTCCATATCGTCGCCGTAGAGTGAAAACCTCGTAAGGGCAAAAATAGTAACTTTTCAGGAGGAAGAAAAAACTACGTGCTGTAAAATTTTTGTACTTTTATATTTTTTATTAATTAATATGGAGATTTAACCTTTCTAACTTTCATACCCAAATCGGTTCAGTACTATAAGATTGCCCAAATGAAAATAAAATGAAACTACACGTTCGTTGCTAGATATTCAAACGAAACTTACAGCTGCGCGTGTTTACGAGGTTCTCATTTAGTGTCATAGATGTCGCTACGAGTATCGAATGAACAAAAGAGTCCGATCAGGATGTGCGTAGAGAATTTTTCTTCCCAGAAACGCAATAAAATAAATTTGAGCAAAAATGCATTCCCGAGGTTTTCACTCTACGGTGACGATATGTTCATAAAATGAAGGCTCAAAAACGTAAAAAACGCAATGAATGTTGTTGTTCTGTCAAAGTGAATGCCATTGCTACACAGTAACACTGTTCAATTACCCTGCTGATTGAGATTCACAGTGTATTGTGCAATTAGGGTGTTGTTGATTTATCATTCATAAGGGTAATAGCGAGTTTGTCAATAAAATGTGTTTACATAATGGTTGCTAAGGATATATTAAATATTTGGGTTATGGATATTTGAATATCCAATTTTTTGATTTAAATATAGCGTGTTTACATTTCTAATAGTCCATTACTACAATGGCGCCGATTGTCTTGTTCACAAACTAAACTAATTTTATGTTCAGTGAATCATTTTCTTTTTATTTCATTAGGAAAAGGTTAGAAGATAACATATTTTTTTTTAATAATTATAAACTAGCGCTTGACCGCAATCCCGCCTGATGGTAAGCAGTGATGCGATCGTTGATGATAAATTGCGCTAGTTTATTAAGAGCCTATTCACTAAGAAAAACTGAGCGAATAGGAAGGAAGACTGCAGTTGAGCGAGGTGATGCAATGTTAAACCCAACAACACGACCAACGATGCTGCGCCAAAGGTAGATTGATCTGGAGCCCTCCACGACTAAACTCCCAACACAACAACATTAGGCGCATCGTACCCGGCACACATCGCAACACAACTGCTCAGACCCGTCCTCCGTACGGCTTCACCAGACATCATGCCGGAACACGACAAATCGCTTGGCGGCAAGGCTTTGTCTGGTGGGTGGTAACTTCTGCCGCTCTTGAAGTATATTGACGTATTTTTGGTAGCCATGTTTATAATCGCGTCTAAACTGTCTACGGAATATCTCAATTTGACAGAGTTAAACTAAAATGTTATCTTCTATTCTTTTCTTAATGAAATGTAAAGAAAAAGATGCACTGAAATCACCACTAATCAAAGAAATAATCGTATTAGTCCAATTTTCTACAGACTATTTTATTAGTAACAAATGATTTATTTTTCGCTTTGTTGGTAGTAGACGTTAAACTGACCATAATCAGTCTTTAAAATTCCCACTGTTGGGACAAAGGATTCCTCTCGATAAGAGGGAGTGGGCCGTAATCCACATCCTAGTGCGAGTTGGTAACGTAATTTTTTGTATATGCGAAACCCGAAACACATATCCGTATTTTAAGTAAAGAATCTATGTAAAAAATTTCAAAAACATATCATGAAAAATAACAAAGTTATGAGCTTGTTATCTTATCTGGTTGTCCCAACAAAAATATGGTCAACGCACCATTTTACCGCCCGCACCTGTTCGGGCGCGGCGCGAGGGGCCCTGTCTTACTATGCCCCTAGTATTATATGCTGGTGGTTACCAGTAACAATTTCTAAATGCATTTGGGAAAAATATAACCTGGTCTAAAAATGATTGGAATCGATTCAGTTGCTTATTCTGAACAAACTATATGAAATTCAGGTTTCGTATATAGAAAAAATAAACGTTGTATTAACTGACTATCCGTCCCCAATTTGAAAGCGCGCCTTCATTAAACTTATCATTACTATTTTATACGTAGCTCTAAATATTAGAAGAATGTAAGTATACTACTATATTGTAGCATTCAATGCCGCCAAAACACAGGCGTGTCTTTTCACCGCCAAAAGGAGCCCGTTCACCTTGGCTCCTACTTTTCGGAATGTATCCTTGGAGTGTACCGACCGCCTTCAGCTTTTGGGAGTTGAGATTTCCTCGAGCCTTAACTTTGGGCGGTTCATTGAGTCCAAGGCCATAGTGGCTGCCAGAAAACTAGGCGTCATCGCGAAGGTCCGGCGGTACTTCACACCAGGGCAGCTTCTAATTTTATACAAAGCACAGGTCCGCTCGTGTGTGGAGTACTGCAGCCACATTTGGGCTGGTGCTGCGAAATGTCACCTTGCTACTTTGGATTCGGTGGAGAGGCGTGCGAAGAGACTGATTGGCGACCCAGACTTAACTCGAAACGATCTCTAAAGCCTGGAGCACAGGCGTAGAGTAGCCAGCCTTTCGGTCTTCTATAGGATGCATTCTGGTGAGTGTGCAAGGGAATTGCATGATTTAATTCCCCCATCTCCGTTCCATCATCGGACGACCCGTCGTACGGCGAGTTTCTACCCTTACGTTGTTGACACCACTGCGATCCGGACGAAGCGTTTTGCTTCCTCCTTTATACCGCGTACATAGAGGGACTGGAACAATTTGCCGGCGTCGGTGTTTCCGTCACATTACAATTTGAGTGTCTTCAAGGCTAGAGTGAATAGGCTCTTAATAAACTAGCGCGCTTTACCATCAACGATCGCATCACTGCTTACCATCAGGCGGGATTGCGGTCAAGCGCTGGTTTGTAATTTATAAAAAAAAAAAAAAAATCAGTAACCTTTTAGATCACGTGGTTCCGGTCACACCCACTGCGTGCAAATGTAGCGTGCCCATATTGTATAATTATACGCCATAATGGACAATGCCCAGTCTCCATAGTAACTTTGGCTCAATATGAATTTGTTGTGTGCAGTGAATATTCTTACGTTTTTTTTGTGTGGTTTAATGTCAAAAGTATGTTTGTGATTTCCATTTTTAAATTGAACTTGTAAGAAAGAACTTATTCAGACATTTTAAATTGGAGGTTATGCATTTCTACGCAGAGAAAATTAAAGAACAAATAAACTGATGAATAGTTTTATTCTTTTTTATCATAATTATTCATTATCATCATCATCAATTTCATTATCAAATTCGATTAACAATTCATCAAGAAACTTTGCAGGGGGTTCAATATTGTTTTGGTGTCGAGCCCACCCTCAATACCATAAAATGGTCATAATGTGGGAACAGCATCCCACAGTTCGTTTGCCTACCTTACAATTGCAATAATATTGACTTATTGCCTCTCTCCCATTTAAATTATTATCAATCAAAACATACACAAAATATTCTTTTCTTCTTATATGGCGACTTTGAATTTTTGCTCTTCTTTCAGAGAGGGACAATTGCTCTCTTAGATTACCGATTGATGCCTCCCTACACACTTCTATCTTATATTGGCCACTAAAACGGATATGCTCACCATAGTAAGATCGAGCTTGACGGAGTTGGTAGGTACCACAAGCTATTAAAATCAAATCATGAAAATCTAGGTGGGGAAACTCAGGGACATTGCTGTTATCAACATTTATATTTGAGAATTGTGCCCTTCTTCTATTATAATTATTTTGTATAATAAACTCACTTAAAGTATTTGTTTGGAACCTTTTTTGTTGGATGATTTCTAATATCTGGGCAGCATCAAACCTGTCTGTGAGCGGTGGTCGAAATCTATTAATTAGGGCAGCAGCTATAGAAAAGTCAATCATGACATGTGATGAAGCTCTGTTGTTGAACTCGTGTCGGAATATTTTAAACTGTTGCTTAAAAATCCCATTCACAACTTCAATCACCCATCTGCAGATATTAACAGCCCTAGTGTAGTTTGCTGGCATTGATACAACAGAGGCTGTAGAAGATTGATAAATACTTGATGATATGGGGTGTTTAAGTTCCGTTGAACAGAAGGTAACTTCTTTGCCAACATGGGTGATAGATCTTATTTGTTGATCTAAGCTGTAACAAAAACAAAAATATCTTATTGCAATCAGAATAAAACATCAACCAGCAGCAACACATAAAATCATTGAAGGATATTGCTTACCTGTAGTGATTCGATCTGTTGCTATATCAAGCATCTGATAGCGTATTCTCTTTCTGAACGAGACCACACAATGAATTGCTGGCATTGCTGTTTGTTGGATTACACTGTTATTTGGAATCTAAAACAAACAAAATACAGTTATGTTACAATTCAACATTTAGATCGGCTGAAATAGTTGACATTCTATTAATATGAATCGTACTTTACCTCAAAAAGTGAAGTCCATTGCCGTAATAATGCTCGTACATCATCAGATTCAACACAATAAGTCTGTTACTTACGCAAACGCAGAGGAATACGAAAAGAAAACACCGTTCTGAGTTCTCAGAAAACAATAAGAGATTTTGACAGATATGCAATTAACAGGGTTGCCATTACAAGACGATTATCATTGCCATATCAAGATGTTATCGATCACAGATGGAAAATCGATTTTTGAAACTATTAACTGTAAAATACGACGAACGTATTAATTAAGAAAATATAAATAAGAAAAAAGAATATTGAGGCGGTAAATATAAGTAAAGAGTATATTTTTTATTTAAAACTATCTAAACAATAAAAAAATATTTTTACAATACAATTATCGATTACAGTAGCAGGATTTTATTTATTTAGAGTTATCGATTACAGTAACAAGATTGGCAACATTTTTGGTATTCAAATCTTGAATTCAAGAACTTAAATTAATTACTTATTATAATGATTTTTTATTGGACACGATTCCGTAAAGTACTAAATATGTTGTTTTAAGTTTGTAGTTTATATTTAAATTGTTGGGAGTAAGAACTTAGTGAAAACGTAAGTTTAATAATAAAAGTTGTGTAGGCCGAAAGTTGACATTCTCCTTTATGTTAATGAATAAATTGATTAACTATCGAAACATGGTTCTAGAACATATTTCACCCAGTGCGGGTAGTGGACACGTAGTATTTTTAAATAGAACAGTTATACTGTTTTCCACTTTAAAATACTGTCCATTGTTCAAGAAAAACTAAGCATAAGAATATACTGTTATGAATATACTGATCGCCGCATCCTAATTGTGTAACGCACTATTACTACCGGTTGAATCATTTCGAAGCATATTGCCAATCCATTGCTCCATGTGTTCTAAAATGTGTCTGCTCAACAACGTAAATAACGCAATGAATGTTGTTGAACTGTCAAAATGAAGGCCATTGCTACTAATAGTGTCTACGCAATTAGCCTGCCGATCGCATCCGCGGCTTTCGCGTTGGAGCCCGGGGTCCGCTTTCCTGCATATACGCCTCCATTTCGCACGATCTCTGACATCGCGTGGTGTGAGATTGTTGGCACGCATGTCATCTCTTACAGTTACAACGTCAAGCCAGCACTTCTTTGGTCTACCTCGCTTGTCTCGGCTCGGAGGCGCCATGGCAAGCAAGACACATATCGAATACTGTACTTAAATAATTAGTTTCATCTATTATCTCCGTAGAACAGTGTGCATTCAGCTACGCTAGGCATAGGTGCGACGGTTCAGCTGGCCTTAAAATACCAGTTTTGGCAAGGCTTACAAAGCCGAAAATAAGTTGCGTGAGCATCAATAATGAATTAATGTATCTATCGAAAACATTAAAAAAGTACGCCAAATTATTCATTATTCCAAATTACTGTTTATTTTCCTACTTTGAACTAATCTATGTGCCAAATTTAATCCAAATCCGTTCAGTTTTTTTAGGTTGAAATTAGTTTTTTTGTAAATTTGTTTATTACATTAAACAAATGTACTCAAAGCTTTTCATAATTTTAGTTTAGATACGTTATATAACCGTGATTTGGTAAATGAAGGAAGTTGATTTTATCAGCAACATTATTTGTCAATTAGTGGGTAACATTTTATTTTTTTCGCCGTTCACTACTTTTGGGTTTTTTTTAGTATTCAATGACGAATACTGAGGATAATGTTCTTGATAATTGAATTTCCTTAATGTTATTATGTAATATGTTGATAGTACCTATATATTTATCCAATATAGGTAATTGTTTAAAACCTTTAGATAATATCTAAATGAGTAATAGAATGTGCAGAGTTTGATAATATTATACATATATTTGCTGACATTAGCCTAATTGGCGAATGCGTTGAAATTTGTTCGATTTCACTCTGAGTTAGCTAGCCATAACGATCAATTAGTAGGTACTATTTTATTTTTCTCGCCGTTCTCTACTTTTGAGATGAATTTTAGTATCATCGACGAATACCGAGGTTGATGTTTTTGATACTTAATTGAGTTTCCTTAATGTTATTTTGTAATATGTTGATAGTTTGTACTTACTTATCTAATATGGCAATATTGATAACTGTTTAAAACCTTTAGATAATATCTAAATGAGTAATAGAGAGTTTGATCATATACAGGGCGTATCTGACATCGACACACAAACTAGTACCATGGATCCAGTACATGATTGTGAACCCGCCCCCGTGGTGGAATTTTTCGTCGGCTCTTTCATGATTTAAAAAAAAAAATGTAGTTTTTTCACTTTAGACCGTTCATAATTGCTATACTTTTATAAACCAATAAGATTTTAAAGTAAAAATTAATTAATTCGCTAATTACACAAAAAAAAAAACGCAATGAAAACAAAACTTGAAAAACTATCTTATCGGCTGATTTAATAGAGTTCACATCTGGGATCAACGTCATATGTACAAACCCGCACGGCGGCACGCTTGCAACGTTCAAAGGCCGAGCCGATACTTTTTTTTAAACACTGTATTCTGTAACCGTTAATTAACGACATAAATGACTATCATAATTTTATTAGTGGCATGCGGTGTAACCTTTTCGCGAAGTTTGCGTTACGATGTCAGATACAGTCTGTATACTCTGTATGTATTAGCAGACATTAGTCTAATTGGCGAATGCCTTGCAGTTTGTTCTAATTCACTCTGAGTTAGCTAGCCATAACGACCAATATTCACTTAACGTACACGTAGCACTCTTCGCACCGCTACACCGCTTTATAGAAGAAAACATATTCAGGATCGCGCTTCATACATATATCGAAAGTGAATCACTCCCAAAGTTAAATTATCCGGGATGACCATTTTTGTTTATATATGTTGATCTAGTTCTTACCTATGGTTTGGACTGTGTATGAATGATCGGTCGTAAAAAACTCTTATCTTTAGTGTAGGTAGCTTTTGAATTAAACATAAATGGATGGCCTACATATTACTGTACCTATCTGAATTCAAAAGTCATCGGCCGCCGGCAGAAGTTACCACCCACCAGACAAAGCCTTGCCGCCAAGCGATTTGTCGTGTTCCGGCATGATGTCTGGTAAAGCCGTTCGGAGGACGGGTCTGAGCAGTTGTGTTGCGATGTGTGCCGGGTACGATGCGCCTAATGTTGTTGTGTTGGGAGTTTGGTCGTGGAGGGTCTTCAGATCAATCTCCCTTTGGCGCAGCATCGTTGGTCGTGTTGTTGGGTTTAACATTGCATCACCTCGCTCAACTGCCGTCTTCCTTCCTATTCGCTCAATTTTTCTGAGTGAATAGGCTCTTAATATACTAGCGCGCTTTACCATCAACGATCGCATCACTGCTTACCATCAGGCGGGAATGCGGTCAAGTGCTAGTTTATAATTATTAAAAAAAAAAAAATAGTGACCTTTACGTCCACACAGTGTAAACTGCGTACATACAGAATTGCTAGCGATCTAACTCAGCGTATCCCTCGAGGTATCTGCATACGTGACACATTCCTCTTCATAAACATCCGTCATCAGGTCTCATCTGAGCATTGTTTTTTTTTATTTTATTTTTTTTATTAATATATAAACCAGCGCTTGACCGCAATCCCGCCTGATGGTAAGCAGTGACGCAATCGTTGATGGTAAAGCGCACTAGTTTATTAAGAGCCTATTCACTCTAGCCTTGAAGACACTCAAATTGTAGTCCGACGGAAACACCGCCGCCGGCAGATTGTTCCAGTCCCTCGATGTACGCGGTATAAAGGACGAGGCGAAACGCTTCGTCCGGATCGTTGAGGTGTTAACAACATAAGGGTGGAAACTCGCCGTACGACGGGTCGTCCGATGGTGGAACGGAGATGGGGGAATTAAATCGTGCAATTCCCTCGCCCACTCCCCAGAATGTATCCTATAGAACACCGAAAGGCTGGCTACTCTACGCCTGTGCTCTAGGCTTTGGAGACCAACTCGAGTTAAATTAGGGTCACCAATCAGCCTCTTCGCACACCTCTCTACTGAATCCAAAGTGGCCAGGTGACACTTAGCAGCACCAGCCCAAATGTGGCTGCAGTACTCCACACACGAACGGACCTGTGCTTTGTACAACATTAGAAGCTGCCCTGGTGTGAAGTACTGCCGGACCTTTGCGATTACACCAAGTTTTCTGGCAGCCACCTTGGCCTTGGACTCAATGAACCGCCCAAAGTTTAGGTTCAATTGCATTCTTTATTCAATTGCAGTGGAATTAAAATAACCCTTCGTATTCAAACTATGTTAGTAAAATAATCTACTACAAGTATCCGTGTCCGCGAATAGGCGTATCTATATTATGTAGATATGAATATCCGGCCCGAATACCTTATGATTCGGTTTTCATAATGGACAACTGATAATGTTGAAAATGAAATGTGTATCAGAACTGAATTAATTATGGCTTATACAAAACCCTGCGAATAATAACAATTATGATAATTTTCACTTAATAAAAGCTCATTTATGCTTTGATAGCTAATAAATAGCTCTTGTTTCCCCACGACTTGGCCCAGGTAGATGTGGTTTTATCCCACGGTAACCCACTACCGATATAAAAGGAATCCTATTCTACTCCAAGGCGTAATTGCGTAATAAACTTATAATAGCAAAGACTTTCATTTAACTACGTTCATCGATGGGTTCCTTATGATAGACGGTGCCAAGGCTGGCCTAGGAAGATGAAAAGACCTGGACGCGTATCGCAAGAGTTGGGCTAGAAAATGATGCACAGAAGGTTTTAGAGGAGACCTATGGATGAGGGAGGAGTGGGACAAAAGTGTAGACAAAATTTAAAAAACAAAAACGTTATTTACGTTGACGTTACGCAGACAATTTTTTCGAACATGAACCAATGGATTAGCATTCTTTCAAAATTAAAAGTTTGGTACGTCATTAGGGCGCATGGTCTTCCAAACACAATTCCTTCAGCCGGTGAGGAGGAAAAGTAAAATGGATACCTCCGCATTTAAAATCATCATCATCTCAGCGTTTATCCCGGTTGCATCCGTGGCTTTCGCGTTGGAGCCCGGGGTCCGCTTTCCTGCTTAATTTCCTCTATTTCGCGCGATCTTTAGCATCCTGTGGTCTCTTTGGTCTACCTCGCTTGTTCCGGCCCGGCGGAGGCGCCATGGCAAGACATTTGTGACCCACGTAACACGCCGGTTTTCGTAAGACGTGACCGTACCAACGTAGGCGACCCTTCTGCAGTTTTTCCGCTATGTCACGGACAAGAATACTGCCATGGATGCGGGATTTCCTGATGCGGTCCTTCCGCGTAACTCCACACATCCACCGCAGCATATTCATCTCCGCGTTCATTTAAAATATTAAGTAGAATAGTGAAAATATGGCAGCTTAATGATTTGTTGGCAAAACAAAAAACCCCCTGTATAGTTGGTGTGTTCTCTAACATTTAAACTCGTATAGACAAACAGTCAGACCCGGAACAACTTCTTTAGGCCATAGCTATTTGTTTTGTGTGGGATTGGACCCGCGACATGTAGTAAGTAGCAGCAGTAGCAGTCGATGCGTCAGTTACTGCCCCAATCGTATCGCTAACCGTCGTTGGGTGTATTGATAAGCTATGTGATGATGTGGACATTCGTAATCAGTAACCGTTTACCTCGTAAATTGAACTTTAACGGTTTCTGCGAAAGAACAACAATACGCTCAGTGATCCTATTAGAATTCTGTAATCTGTTTTTTTTTTTCTGTAGGCAAAATCGATCTTTGTGTTTAAATAACTTTGGTATCTCATTATCAACCTTTTTTTTTACCGTCCCACTGCTGGGCACAGGGCTCCTCTCATACAGAGAAGGGTTGAGCGTAATCACCACGCTTGCTAAATGCGGGTTGGCGAAATCCAGGTTTCCTCAAGATGTTTTCCTTCACCTTGTAATCTGTCATAGGTGTCCAAGATATACTTAGAAGGTACATATAACTTAGAAAAGTTAAATTGGTACTTGCTTGACCTGGAATCGAACCCTCACACTCATACTTGAGAGGCTGGTGTTTTAACCACTAGGCCACCACGACTTAAGGCATCTCATAACTCTAAGAATTTTTAAAAAAATAATTAAAATAGCAGACGCGATGTCTTTTTAGGGTCCCGTAGGCAAATGGCAAAAAACGGAACCCTTATAGATTCGACATGTCTGTCTGTCCGTCCGTCTATCACACCCATTTTTTTTTCGAAACTATAAGAGCTAATACACTTTTGAAACTTGGTAGGTAGTTGTATTCTGAGAACCGCATTAAGTTTTTGATGCAAAAATAATAAAATAATAATAAATATTGGGGACTTCCCATACTTAGAACTGAAATTCAAATTTTTGTTTTTCATCAAACACTGTGTGTTATCTATGGATAAGTCTTCAAAAATTATATCGAGGTTTCTAAAATATTTTTTTTCTAAACCGAATAGTTTGCGTGACAGACGCTTCCAAAGTGGAAAAAAGTTGGTATCCCCCTCTAACTTTTAAAATAAGAAAATGAAAAATCTAAAAAAAAAACATATGATGCATTACTATAAAAACTACCAGCGAAAATTGTTTTGAACGAGATCTACTAAGTAGTTTTTTTAATACCTCGTAAATCGTAAACCGTTTATTACCGCGTAATCTTTCATACAAATAAGTCCTTGAATTTCATAAATCACTGGTACGGAACCCTTTGTGCGCGAGTCCGACACGCACTTGGCCGGTTTTTAATTATTTCTGTAGTTACGGCATTTAACTGGTCTCTGTTAATCCAAAAAATGTTGGTATGGTTAAGCAAACATTAATCCTAACGTTCATAACTAAAGTAAACAACAACAATATTACAATGTTTATAAATAAAGGAAAAACGGTGAAATGTTTGTGAAACTGGGAATATAAAATATATTCAACATTTGGCTTTGCTAACTTATTCCTTTTTGACTAATTGAAAAGTTGAACAGAATTTCCTCACTCTTTTGTGTCAGAAATGAAAACAGAAAGCGTGTTTTGTACTGTTAAAACAGAATCGAATGGAGTACAGCATGATTCAAACTTTATGACCGCTTGGAACATGAGGCGAGTCCTTGCGCAGTAACAAATTGACGTGTCAGCGGGGGTGAGGGGGGAACTACTGGGCAGCGAACTTCAGAGCTAGATATTATAGAGATTACAAATAAATAAATTAATAACACAAATAGTAGGTATGTTCAAATACATACTACGTTTTCTGTAATGTTTCTTATTATGTTTGAATATATGAACATATCGCCAAACAAATACCTCGTTTAGGCACAAGAGCTGCGTTTGTGTCATAAAATATTTAACGACTTAGAAACCTTTTAGCGTAACTGTTTATGTCGAAAACACTCTGAAATCTAAATTTTAGAACTTTGCCCCACGCTAGGAATTTCTCCTGTATCGTGGGTGCGTTTACAAACATATAAAAACTCACATACACAAACAGCCAGACTCTGAACAAGTTCTTGTAGGTCATACTAATATTTATTATACAGTATGTTAAGAAAACCCTGTCCGACCCATAAGGATAATAAAGGTTAGGTAAACACATGACCAAATATAATAAAAAAATTTACGTAATCATCATAGTAATAATACTAATGAATTTTGAAATAATCTTTTTTTCCCGCGAATTAATTCCAACTTCCCCGAAATTTGGTAATTTTTAAAAAAGTGACAACACTGGTATTATTATGAGCGTATAGCGATGCGACCACGTGCCGCGCGCCCAGCCGCCCGCCGCCCGCGGAAGGGTGCTTAACGCACATTTATTAAGTTACCTCTTTTTGTGAATTTTTTTTTTAAGTTTAGCCCGGTTTTGTATGTATTAGTAGAATCAGTTATCGATACCTAACAACACCTTCACGGGTCGGACAGGGTTTTCTTAACATACTGTATTACTGTAATAAAATGCATTTCATTTCAGGACACATGCACGCCCATAGTGAACGGCCACTCGAGTCGAATTGGCGCTTACTACCTTTTCAACCACGTCGACTTGGAGATCACATATCACAGTGGAGGTGCAGAGGAGTGGGGAGTGGCTTTCGGTGAAAAAGGAGGCCGTATTATATCTGCTAAGGTAATGTGTTCTGTTAACACCTTAATATTGTTACTACTTTAATTGCATAAATTGACCATGATTGCATGTACAGACGACATCAAGCTATTTCAATCAGTCAGATTTCCTTATTGGATTTTCAACTTTATCTCTAACGCACCAAGGCTCCAAGTTGAATGGGAATATCTGACAGTTTGGGGTAGCTTGACCTGCTGTCGTCCGTGCTATTTCTACACGTAGGTACTATTAATAGGATTTCAGGAGAATAATCATGAAATTTGGGTTTAATATTATCTCTAGATTAAAATCCACTTGGACAAACACTAAACGTATTTAAAAAATTGTTTCCTATTTTCTTGAAACGATTGAAAATAAGACAATTAAGTGATGTTTTTAATAAAGTCTGAGCGTATGAATTTAGTGATTAATTTGTGTACTTGCACCACATAATATATAATCAATAAATTATTGTTTAAACACTTCGAATATACAGAGTGGCGATTTATTTATCACATTGATTATTCACAAAAATACCATTGATAATAATAAGGCACATACAGTGCGGGCCGATGGTATCAACAATTCAACACAAACTTTATGGTATTTTTTACCAAATAATATATAGGTACCCCTTTATTATAAAACGAAATCTAACATTAGTTCCAGATTTAACCTTTGAGTCAGTATTTGTATTTCGAACTTTATTGAAGTTATGTCCAAAGTGACAACTTAGTATCGAACTAACTCTCGGTGGTAGGCCATGACATCGGCCGCCGGCAGAAGTTACCACCCACCAGAAGAAGCCTTGCCGCCAAGCGATTTGTCGTGTTCCGGCATGATGTCTGGTGAAGCCGTACGGAGGACGGGTCTGAGCAGTTGTGTTGCGATGTGTGCCGGGTACGATGCGCCTAATGTTGTTGTGTTTGGAGTTTGGTCGTGGAGGGTCTTCAGATCAGTCTCCCTTTGGCGCAGCATCGTTGGTCGTGTTGTTGGGTTTAACATTGCAACACCTCGCTCAACTGCCATCTTCCTTCCTATTCGCTCAGTTTTTCTGAGTGAATAGGCTCTTAATAAAACTAGCGCGCTTTACCATCAACGGTCGTATCACTGCTTACCATGAGGCGGGATTGCGGTCAAGCGCTAGTTTATGAATAATAAAAAAAAGTATATTTTTTTTATAAAGTACTCGATTTCTATTATTGTTTACGTGTGTAATTTACGTTGCTTCCGCGGCTTTCGCGTTGAAGCCCGGGGTCCGCTTTCCTATATATACGCCTCCATTTCTCACGATTTCTGGCATCCCGTGGTGTGAGTTTATTGGCACGCAATCGGTTTCATTTTAACAATTCAACAACATTCATTGCGTTATGTACATAGATGAGTAGACACACTTTAAGAACATATGGAGCAACGGACTAGCGATATACTTTATTGATTTTATGAAAATTAGAAAATTGGTATTAATAGTATGTTACGCAATCACGGCGCTGATCTAAACTAGATAGGTACATGTTTTGTAATAAGAGGCATTAAGTTACATATTGTTGCTAATACGAAAATTAAGTCCCACAACTATAATGTGAATCATTATTAATTCTTTTAATTGTGTATGTTTAAAATACGCAATTATAAATTAATACATAAATATAATAAATTAATTATTTAATTACGCCGACAACCGTTGGGGTAAACGAGTCTTCGAGTGGAGACCGCGTCTTGGCAAACGTAGTGTAGGACGCCCTTGGGCGAGATGGAGCGACGACATCAAAAAGGTGGCTGGTAATGGCTGGCGGAGAACTGCTCAGGATCGAGCTTGTTGGCGTGCCATGGAGGAGGCCTATGTCCAGCAGTGGACGAGTAGAGGCTGATGATGATGAAAATACGCAATGTATTGTAGAATGCGTTTTTTTCAATTAATGTAATAACGTATTCAACAAACTGTATAAGCAGGATAAACAATGTATTATCTTGTTGCCAGGTCAAACCAGCCAGCATTCGACATACCGACCCGAACAATCCCAAGTGCAGTCCCCGCGGAGAAGAACTTCAAATACCGACGGAACTCGAATCGGGAAAAACATTCAACATTACTTACTCATACAGCGTCACATTTAAAAAGAACAACACTATCAAGTGGTCTTCTCGATGGGACTACATTCTAGAATCTATGCCACAGACGAACATACAATGGTTTTCTATTCTGAACTCTTTGGTAATTGTCCTATTCCTCAGTGGAATGGTTGCCATGATTCTTCTAAGGACTTTGTACAAAGATATTGCCAGATACAACCAGATGGAGTGTGGGGAAGATGCTCAGGTAAGATATGTCTACCTGACAAGATTTTATGAATAGTAGGAGGATGTCTATCAAAAAGGTTTTCTTCTACAAGCGTTTTCAATCATAATAATAAAAAAAAAATTGGTACTTGGTAGTGATAAATTATCATGCGTGCGTATTTATGTAAATTGTACTTGATCACATATTATATTGCAGGAAGAATTTGGTTGGAAATTGGTTCACGGAGACGTGTTCCGTCCTCCGCGCCGCGGCATGTTACTGGCGGTATTCCTCGGATCCGGATCTCAGGTAAGCCACCCATAGACAATTTCGACTGCTATACAATATGTAAAGAAAACACTGTCCGATTCGTGAAGGTATTGTTAGGTATCCATAACTGATTCTACTAATGCCTACAAAGACTAGCTAAATTAAAAAAAAATACCCCCTAAAAAAAATAAATATTATTTCGCAAAACTTACATGGCAACAAATGCGCGAGCGACGAGAGGCAGAGCACGCGGTCAAACAAAATGCCGCCAGTATTGTACATTCATTCATATGAGGTACCAATAATACCGTCGAAACAGGTGTTGTCACTTTTTAAAAATTTGCCAAATATTGGGGAAGTTGGAGTTAATTCGCGGGAAAAAATGATTATTTCAAAATTCTTAGTACTGTTATCTTGATGATTATGTAAAGTTTCAAATTTTATTTGGTCATGTTATTACCTAACCTTTATTATCAGTATTGGTCGGACAGGGTTTTCCTTAGATATTGTATAATTGATATCTTATTTTACATAATCAACGAAATGAGATTGGTAGTTTACAAAATAAAGGTACCAAGTTTTAGAAAGACTGACCTTAGTATTGATTTAACACTTTTGATAAGAATTCTCAGCAAATTGATACTTCACTAAAGTTGAAAAGTTTGACTGTGTCCGTCAATTCTCCTAATTTTAATACAGACTTATCATTCCTGTAAAATATCTACATTAAAAATAAAGAAAAAAATACTTTGATTGTCACTGTGATGAGATTAATACTGGATTTTGAACATTTTTAATCGCGGAAATTAGCCGTTTTGATTATTATCAGTGCAATTAACAGTCAACCATAAGATGGCAAAGCAATTTTATGTTTGAACAAACACAACAGAATTTTCATTAAAACTAGCGGTCATATCGGCCCTATTGATCTAGAATTCCATCCCGTGCTGAGACAATGACAACAGCCTCGTCTTCCATATTACACAGGACTAAACCTAATTGGCGAAATGTGGATCTATTATATCTCTGCCCAACCCTTCTCTTTGCTAACCATGGTTACGAGAACTCATTCACTATTCCAGGTCTTCGGAATGACCCTGGTAACTCTAGCGTTCGCTTGCCTGGGCTTCCTTTCCCCGGCTAACCGAGGTGCGCTGATGACTTGTGCGCTGGTCGCATGGGTACTCCTCGGAGCGGCCGCTGGGTATGTCAGCGCGAGGATCTACAAGAGCTTCGGCGGAAGGAGATGGAAGAGCAATATAATGTTGACGTCCATGGTGTGCCCTGGGTGAGTTTGAAGTTCGCGACAAATTGTAGTGTATTTTATACTTGTGGTACGAGTTTTGAGTGTAAGGTCCGTATTCCACAAGGAAACTCAAGGATTGATCTCTGTTTAAGCATTACTTAAAACTAGCTTCAAACGAGACATAAGTAGAGCTTGAGTTTTGAGTGACGTTCTGTAATACGGACCTCATAAACATCAATATCTACGAACTTTGCTATTTACGAGTCATAGCCGGTTTTATGAAGAAAATATTGTAAAACCAGGCCTGATACAAGTGTCCGGATAGGTATCTAATTTTATCTGTATACAAACATAAATACATTTCCAGCAAATTGCTTTTTAGATGTTGATTCTGCAGCGTATTTGCCTAACACACTGTCAGTAGAAATGGGTTTAATTTTGACATTTCTACAACATTCATTGCGTTATTTAAGTTGTTGTGCAGACACATTTTTCGAAGATATGAAGCAATGGATTAGCAATATGCTTCAAAATTCCAATCAGATTCCAATTGATAGTAAAAATGTGTTACGCAATTAGAGTGCTGTTATCTGTATTCTAAATAACATCTCTATTCCAGCGTGGTATTCGGTCTGTTCTTCATAATGAACCTGGTGCTTTGGGGCAAAGGCTCGTCTGCGTCAGTGCCATTTTCGACCTTGGTCGCTCTGCTGGCTCTTTGGTTCGGAGTCTCCGTGCCTCTCACGTTTATCGGTGCTTACTTCGGATTTAGAAAGAGGGTAAGTGGGTAGATGTGTCCACTGAAGTTCATTACAGTCCACTGTTAAAAAAAGGTGCGATATCATTATGCAAATGTTGATGAAATTATTTGTTTCTCATACTTCTAAAATGTGCGCAGGATTGAATTGTATACATTAATAAAGGACGCTGGCGAAAATCAAATATGTATTAGAATAAGATTCAAACACTTATGCATGAGTGAGAAGAGAACACTCTGTGTAGTCTAACTTTCTCTAAAATTCTCTCGAATGAATTCTTAACAAGTATTTGTTGGCCCTATGGCAACAGGCTCGATTAACGTGGCAATAACTGGTCGAACCCATGTTTGTGTAAATAATTTCATCACGACTGCTCTGAAAACGGTGACATAACCGGCATGACCCAGAACCAAAATTTCGAAAACATTGTGTTATGTGCCAATCTGTACTAGGCGCGCGTGGGGGATTATAGCCCACTCCTTCACAGGGTCTTAAGCCCATGGCACAGTAGTAGGAACATTATACTATGCTTATGCCATTAATTCTGCTCGAGAAAAACAAAGTCTGGGTTATCATATATTCATATACAAATAATATTTTCCAGATCTTAGACCATCCAGTGCGCACGAACCAGATCCCGCGGCAGATTCCCGAGCAGTCGTTGTACACCCAGCCTGTTCCCGGTATCGTGATGGGTGGCGTGCTGCCTTTCGGATGCATCTTCATTCAGCTCTTCTTTATTCTCAACTCACTTTGGTCCAGTCAGGTATGTTTTTTTTTCATCTATCTATAGTTTGTTTGGAAGAGATATATTATTCGTGAAAGACTTTCTATGATTTTTAAGCAACAACTTAGTTTATCATTTGTAGACCTACCTCATTCTTCTTATGTCAAGGGGCCACCGAGGTGCATGGAAGGGCTACGGACGTCTATTAAGCTTCGCTTTGTAAAAAGTGGTTGTGTCCACTGCAACGCACATCATACACCACTTGCTCGAAAGGGAAAATACATAGCGGTAGCGATAATACATTCTCAATGCTGTCAACGTGGGTTTCCACTAGAGTACAGGAAAACTCACTATGTATAGCGTAACACGGCCCACGAAGAGGTTACGCATATAACACTACAATGGACACGGGCTTCAATGCAGTAGGCCTAGTATGAGTTTTCATTACGAAACTCGATCGGCGATATCGAGCGCGTTTGACTCATCGATTGGCCCGCTTCAAGTTCGTAAGAACTCTCAACCAATGACAGCGCCAAACGCGTTCGATATCGGCAATCGAGTTTCGTATTGAAAACTCATACTAGGCCTACTGGTGTGGCGGGCAGTAGGCCTAGTATGAGTTTTCATTACGAAACTCGATCGTCGATATCGAGCGCGTTTGGCGCTCTCATTGGATGAGAGTTCTTACAACCTTGAAGGGGGCCAATCGATGAGTCAAACGCGCTCGATATCGACGATCGAGTCTCGGAATGAAAACTCATACTAGGCCTACAGGGAAGCGAGCGACGCCTGTGACTGAAAACTGCGCTGCTTTAAGCGAGCTGTCGTGGGTCATATTCGCAAACTCCAGTGGTAACGTAGACCCACGTCGACTGTGTTGAGCATATGTATCCCCCTATACGAGCAAGCCACACATGTATCATATGGATTGCAGTGGACACAACCACTTTTCAACTCGCTTCCCACGTTGTCAAACAAATTATTAGACGCAGCTAAAATGCGCCGCGATAAGCCCGCGCCTTTAAGCCCGACATTTTTAATTTCCACATTTCACCATAGATAATATTCAAGTCGTGTTGGACTTGATTATTATCTGTGGTGGCTAAGTTAAGTATTGGCTTACTTAAAGAGAATATTTTATGATTTCAGATGTACTACATGTTCGGTTTCTTGTTCCTCGTGTTTGTAATCTTAGTGATCACATGCTCTGAGACCACGATCCTGCTGTGCTACTTCCACCTGTGCGCCGAGGACTACCACTGGTGGTGGCGCGCTTTCCTAAGCTCAGGCTCCACGGCCGGCTACCTGTTCATCTACTGCTGCCACTACTTCGTCACCAAACTTAATATCGAAGACGCCGCCTCAACCTTCCTCTACTTCGGATACACATTCATTATGGTCTTCTTATTCTTCCTGCTCACAGGCACCATAGGATTCATGGCCTGCTTCTGGTTTGTTAGAAAGATCTACAGTGTCGTCAAAGTAGACTAGATGAGGTTAGGTTAAGTATAGAGTGTTGGTACAGCGGTAATGAAAAGTCCGTCGGGGGCGCCATTGTTATGTAAAAGTAATAAAGAAGTAACTCGACTACGGAAAAAACCAGACAGCAAAAGTATGAGACATATAAAGATATACATTTTAAATCATAGGCGTGGTAGCTATTAGTACGAAATTAGCTGGTACACTATTTTTAAGTCCAGTGTACACTTTGACCTCATGTACTCTAGGCCAATCTCTGGATCCCAGACCAATCCAGAGAATCCTTATTTATCATAATTGGTCCGGTAGTTTAGGCTGTATGAAGCAACAAACATGCTGACATGACACATAACCAGTGAACTCTCCACTTTGCCGTAGTCGGGTAAAAAAAATTAAGCAGAGTCGTTACACCAAAGCGTAGTTTTTCTGAAAAATGCGCGATTTGTTGCGAGAGAAACTTCCGCCTAGTTCATTTGTTTATATTGAAATATCTTTGATTGAACGCGTGGTTGGTCTATAGCGGCGACGGAGTAGGAGTTGTAACAATTTGAATATCAAAAGAACCATGACTTTTAATGCTTTTGATAAAAGGCTAGGCGCAAATGGACCACCGACCACAGCCACCGGTGGCTAGCGACGGCGACTTAACACACTTTTTAATATATTTTGTATAGACGCGCCGCACACGTGTATCCGGTGGCAGCAACTCGCTACAGTAGTGTCCGCGACTCGTCATTAGTGGTCACTACGTGCTACACAAAACGCCGACAACCCGCCACTATCGCATTGCTCCACCCCGCGCAGTTAACCGTCCGACGTTCTACGTATCGTACGCGCACCATCATGGAGCACGACGCCTCAATGGATGTTGATAAATTCATATCCAAAATCCATTCACATCCCGCTATTTGGGATTATAAAATGTGGCGACTTCCAGACACCGGTGGCTCTGGTCGGTGGCCCATTTGCGCCGAGCCTAAACATGAGCCACGTGCCAACACTTCTGCGCTTGCGTTGCGCGTCGTCGGTTTATATTGAACAGTGTGGCAGTGACAAGTGAGACTGCTGTACACAGTGTGATTAATTGTAAAAAAAAGTTTATACGCTAATAAATTGATAGTTTCCTGTGCATCTTATAATCGTTTGTTTATTTAGATATTAATTTAAATTTTAGGTTGCATACATATTGACTGAAACCTCTTGGATGTCGTTGGCAAGTTAATTTTTAATACGCATCTCTTAACATTGCTTAGGTTAAGAGATGTTTTAACAATAACATGTATAGTTAAACAGTCGCTAATCATTACTCAACTTTAAAGGAATATTTATAAATAAAGAGATGAGTTTCTTCAATGTGTATGCGCCTTTAGTCGCTAGCTTTATAAGTTTTTTTTTTTTTATGCGACTGGTAAATAAAGCTTAAATATTTAATTTATTGTTTTAAACCAGCGAATAATCACCCTGCACAAGAAAATTAGTGTTAGAAAACCTGTGAATTGTATCATGTTAAATGGATTGATTACTATATTAGTACTTAAATGTCCCCTAATGGCGCCGATTCTTCAGTTCACAAATTAAACTAAATTTAACTTCAGTGTATTTCATTAAGAATATTACGGAAAATTCTGTCCTTTTCTTAATGATATAAAACTTAAATTTGTTTGTGAACAAGGGAATCGGAGCTAATATCAAAGAAAACTAAAATAATGTGATGTACGAATAAGAAATTCGATGATATTTTATCCATTCGTCATACATTTGCAATTAAACTAAGTGAGATTTAGCATTTTTAAATAAAAAAATTATTAGATACAAGGTGTCTCAAAAGTAAGTTCACATTTGCTTATCTTATTACGCGAAAGCAACTATTCTGAGGGGCGCGGGGGGTATGTCAGTCGGTAGTCTGGCTCTTGGGAATTTAGTCGCTATGGAGCGTTTCTCTGGTGCGGACCGTGCGTTGTGCGTACGTGAGTTTTACAAAAACGGTAATTCGGCGACTGTAGCGCGTAGAAAATTCTGCAGTATTCGACATATTCGTCACTTAAATGATGCGCCTAGCACTCGTCTCATTGCAAAATGGGTTGAGAAGTTTGAAGAGACTGGGTCAACTCTGGAGAAACCAAAATCTGGGCGACCAAGAACATCAAGAACAGCCGAAAACGTGGACAGTGTTACTCAGTCTATTCGAGATGATCCAAACCTCTCGATTCGGAAGCGTGCTGTTGCTTTAAATGTGCACAGATCTTCATTATGCCGCATTTTACACAAAGATTTAAAGCTGCACCCGTACAAAATTCAGTTAGTGCAAGAACTGAAGCCTCAAGATGCTGGTCAGAGGCTTGCCTTTGTAAATCAGATGATTGAGCGCTTTCCAACGTTCACCAACATCTTGTTTTCCGATGAAGCCCATTTTCACCTGAATGGGCATGTAAACAAGCAAAATTGTCGTTACTGGAGTGCAACCAACCCAAAACAAAAACATCAGAAACCGCTACATTCACCCAAAGTCACCGTATGGGCAGCGATGTCGGCGCGAGGAATTATCGGCCCTTACTTTTTTGAAGATGGAAGGGGACGCACACTCACAGTGAATTCAGAGCGTTATGTGGAGATGTTAGACGAGTTTTTCGTACCCCAACTGCAAAACTTTCCTAGTTACAACCAAAGAACATGGTTCCAGCAGGATGGAGCAACTTCACACACGTCCAACAGATCTCTGCCTCGAGTTCGAGAAATTTTTCCGAACAAATTAATCTCCAGGCGAGGTGACATAAATTGGCCTCCACGGAGTCCCGATTTAACGCCTATGGATTTTTTCCTGTGGGGTTATGTCAAATCAAAAGTTTACGCTAATAAACCGACTTCCCTGGCACAATTAAAAGAAAATATCCGTCATGAAATGGCAGCCATCACGGAGACTACCTGCCGAGCTGTCATAGGCAATTTTAGTGCCCGACTAAATGAATGCCGAGAGCGCAACGGTTTACATTTGGACGATGTTATTTTTAAAAAATAAATTCCCAAACAGTGTACTTCAATATAAAATAAACATTTTTTCAATAAAGCTAAGACTTTTCTTTTAAAAAAAGATTTAAATGTGAACTTTCTTTTGAGACACCTTGTATAAATACTTCTATTTTTTTTTTCTTCTCATGTTATCGTGTGGAGCTACAGGGAAATTGTGTAACACACATCAATACCAACGGGTTTCATTTTGACAGTTCAATAACATTCATTTTGTTATTTACGTTGTTGAGCTGACACATTTTCGAACATCTGTAGGCCTAGTATGAGTTTTCATTACAAAACTCGATCGTCGATATCGAGCGCGTTTGGCGCTCTCATTGGTTGAGAGTTCTTACGACCTTGAAGCGGGCTAATCGCTGAGTCAAACGCGCTCGATATCGACGAACGAGTTTCGTAATGAAAACTCATACTAGGCCTACTGGTGGCAAATGTGTAACGCAATTGGGTGCTGTATGCCTACTATGAGTTTTCATTACGAGACTCGATCGTCGATATCGAGTGCGTTTGGCGCTCTCATTGGTTGAGAGTTCTTACAACCTTGAAGCGGGCCAATCGATGAGCCATGATGAAAACTCATACTAGGCCTACTGGATTGGATATAGATATTTAATGTTTGATTCTTAGAGATAATAACTTTGTATGGCTATACAACATTATTTTTTCTTTATACGAAACCTGAATATAGTTTGTTCAGAATAAGCAACTGAATAGATTTCAATCATTTTTACACCTTGTTATATTTTTTCCCCAAATACATTTAGAATTGCGATAGATAATAGTACTTGCGCGCGCCACAGCTGATGCTAGAGGTCTCACGCACCGTGCTCGTCGCCCGCCCGAGCGGAGCCTTGATCATATTTTTGTTGAGAACCATGTAGAATAGCAAGCTCATAAATTTGTGGTTTTTCATTATATCTTTTTGGAATTTTGTACGTTATTTACTTAAAAATACTAGACACGTATTTCCGGTTTCGCATAAACAAAAAATTATGTTGTATAAAACTGCAAATACAGTCTGCATTTTCGTCTTGGGTCCATCATTCGTTTTGTACTCAATTAGAATGCTATAATATAGCGCCAACTGTCTTATTTCAGATGCACATTTTAACATTTATTTAACGAAATTTGAATCATAAAAGGCCTTATATTCTCAAGTTCCATACGATGACATTATTATCGTTTTTAAATCTATTGTTTAAAAATATATGTATCGTGTGCATATTATGCAATTAATTTAATTGTAACTTTATTTTATCATTATTTTTTAAAACTGTGCTTAGTTAATTGGAACAGTTGAATGTAAATAATAATAATAATAAAAAAAACTATTTTAAAAACGCCTCTCGTATTTTATTGTACTTACGTATGTAGTCGTAGCCATACAAAGTTCGGTCAGAACTCGGAAGTCTGCCTACCTGTCTGGTAAGGCTAAGAACTCACGGAGCGGTTTTCACGCGCATCCGCCGCGGTTGCGGGCCCGCAGCTTCTGTAGAATGCTGATATATATGTAAAAAGTTAAAGCACATTTCACGACGCGTTTTAGTCCCGCGGTGTGTGCAGTTGTTTGCGGGTCTCGTTGCACCGGCAGGCGCGGGTCGCGGTCCCGTAGCCGCGGTGGTTTGTTCCCGCGCGTTCTACAACCGCCAAGTTTGCGGGTGACAATCGCTACCGCGACGGCTGTTTAACCGCACACAACTCTGGTCTCGTAAGTGTTGAAAATAAAACCAGATTCCGCTACAGCGGCGGGCGCGGGTGAAAACCGCTTCGTGAGTCCTTAGCCTAAATCCGCCACTGGTCTTACCTAGGGATATCGTATAAACCCGTAGCTGGGTTGTAGAGGTCAGATTGGCAGTCACTCCATTTAACCCTTTAACCGCCACGGCACTGATCCCTTTGACGAACCTCCAGCGCCACGACACTTTAGGTATAAGTTGGAACAGTGTTGCGAATACTCAATATCGATGCATTTATTTATTCACAATATTAACCTTTCGAGAATATTTACTTTTATACTGCTCATACATACAGTATGTTAAGAAAACCCTGTCCGACCCATAAGGATAATAAAGGTTAGGTAAACACATGACCAAATATAATATAAAATTTTACGTATTCATCATAGTACCAATACAAATGAATTTTGAAATAATCTTTTTTTTCCGCGAATTAATTCCAATTTCCCCGAAATTTGGTAATTTTTAAAAAGTGACAACACCGGTATTGTTATGAGCGAATAGCGATGCGACCACGTGCCGCGTGCCCTGCCGCCCGCCCCCCGCGAGCGGCAGGCGAAGGGTGTTCAACGCACATTTATTAAGTTACCTCCTTTTGCGAAATAATATTTATTTTTTTTAGAGGGTTTTTTTTTTAGTTTAGCCCGGTTTTGTATGCATTAGTAGAATCAGTTATCGATACCTAACAACACCTTCACGGGTCGGACAGGGTTTTCTTAACATACTGTATATAGAGGCATTATTATAAAAATATAGGTAAGCATATACCTAAACTTAATAACACTACAAAATCTGTTATTACCCTACCTACCGATGTACCTTCTTAATATTAAATAATTCCAGCCTATGAATGTATCATTTAAATTTTGGTTAGTATCCATGATGAACCTTAGTAGGTATGTTACAAACAAACACAATTACTTGTCAAATTAAAATATCGATTTAAAAAATAAATTAAACTTATCAAATCAACATCACTTCTATGTTGAGAACTGTCGTCGCTTCGCAATTCATGATTACAAAATATTTAATAACTCTTCGTCTTCACGAAACACGAAAAAGGCCTACAACACTAGTTGCACTGAGCGATAAAGCTTCTCCTGTAGCAATTTAAAATGAGATTAGTATTATATGAAACATAGATAACAAATTAAAAAAACAGTAAACTTATTTAGTCCGTTTACTATCCCGCGGACAAAAAGACGGTATGACATTTATGTAAAAAAAATGATACGCGTTTAAAATATTAGGATACAAATAATAATAAATAACAACAAATAAAATAACTAAATAAACTGTATTTTCTTTAAAACAAAATAAATGGGTAAATAAGTACACATATTATTATTTAGCTGTCCTTTTGACTGAGGATAAATAAACAGACTTGAAAACAAGAGTTATTTACCGAATTATTATCACTATCCGTTGAACTGCTACTACTATAAATATCATTGTTTGCTTGCTGCAATATATTTAATAGTTCTTCGTCGTCGTATAACATCATCGATAACTTCTCGACACTAGCTTAGATGTAATAATAATGTGAGCACATGTTATCATGGCGATGGCGCTGACGTTTATTCAAAATATGACTACTTGACCTTGAGCCGCACATAAAATTACGACGACGGCGTTCGCGGATAGCCTGTACTAGTGACGTTCTGGAGTTAGTTTGTACTTAATATTTACCTATACTTATTTGTTGATTTCTACATATTACTTCACTAAAGCTTATTGAATTTTGAATAAATAAATAAATGTTTAATAAACTATGAAATTTTGATTAATGTTTACTTGATAGTTTTGTAAAAAATAGGATGTTTTTTATTAATTTACTATCAGGAGTTTCATATGCGGTACAACACTAGTCTACATGAAATTATGGGTTCGGCGAAGTAGGTTGATATTTAGACGTATCACGAACTGAGAACATGTAATTATTTCAATCAATTAGCTAAAATATGTATTTAATACTGTTAAAAATAAAGTAATTACACGAAATATATTAAGATTCAGTAAGCAAATTCAACATTTATTGTACATTTTTTAAATGACAGGACTTTCTACACAATATTCTGACGTGGCGCCTGATGTAATGTTCTTACAACACATAATATTATGGCGTTGGCGGTTAAAGGGTTAAAATACAAGATATTGAGTTAAACTGGAAGCGGACCCTAAGATGTTGCGAAAAGGCCAGGCAGATGACTAAATGAATAACTTAGTCACTATCACTTTCCGAAAGATCCGCCTTCTCTTTTGGTTGTAATGCTTTACGTTTAAAGTGTTTCCGTTTTTTATCGAGTTTGGTTTTTCTGAATAATTCTATTGCTTTAATTTTGTTTTCCAATAAACTCTTTTTGTCCTTCTCTCTTTGTGGAATAAGTTCTTGGAAACGATCGGATTTTGGTATTTTAATTTCAAGTTCTGATTTACCTTCTTGATTCATTTGTGATACGACTCTTACACCTTGATTTATGAGTACAGTTTCTTCAATATTCTTTTGCTTTTTGGCAGCAGATGGCCCACCTTTGTTTGTAGTTTTAGAACTATTCTTTTTCGAAGCCTTTCTTTTAGTAGCTGCCGGCTCATTAATTGCATCAGTCTTCTCAGATTCTCCAGCACATACTCCTTCGGGACCCATCCTTTGCACTGCTGCCTTGACTCTTTTGCTCATTCGTTCTTCTAGGGATTGAAATTCAACTTTTCTTTTGAAAAACTCCTGCACAGACCTTTGAGTTTTGCGATCTTGCATACGTTTTAAAACTGGTTTCAATATTTCATCTAATTTGCTTTGAGACCAACCAAACTTAGCTTTAGTATAATCTCTCAATATTGTGACGTCTAATTCACCCCAAGTGAATTTGTCTTCACTTTTTTCTATGTTCGGTTCCAGATATGCTTGAACCACCTAACAATTTAAAAGTTTATTTAATATTACTTAGAAAGTAATGCCATTTAAGAAGTTAATTTCAAAACTGCTTGACTTACCCTCACACTAGGAAAATCTTCTGTAAGTGTAATGTTCTTCAGCTTTTTCTTGAGATTAGTGTTATCTGTCCTCTTTCCCGCTTTGACCCACTGCTTGAATTCTTGCAAACCCTTCACTATTTGCGCATAATGAGCTTGCTTAGTACTTTCGCTAAGGAGTTGCCTTTTACTGAATGGGAATGAGGCTAGAATCTCTAAAGCCGTAACGGGCCCTACCCCACTTAGTCCAGTTGTGTAATCACTACCAACTAACAGGGCCAGCAGTACAAGCTGCTCCCTATTTAAATCTGTAAATAGTATTTATGTTTAGATTACATGCAAAAAAGTTGCTGCCATTTGCAAATAACATTGAAATTCCAACTCATCTTTTGTAACCACAGACAAATTCTGAGGGATATTATCCTGGTTATGGATGAACATAATAAATAGTCACACTATACTTACTAAATGATGTTTCAATTCTATCAGCTAAAAACTGCAACACATGCTTCTTTTGGTTAAAGAAATTCTTATACACGGTTCTTCCACCAAATAGCCAGATATCACTATCATCTGTTATAGTACCGTCAGTTAAATTCACACTTTCAAGGAATGCGCATTGAGCTTCAGCCTCCATAGGAGCGACAATGTACGGGATACCAAATATTTGTAGCAGCTCCTGAGCTTCTTTCGTCATTTGCTCAGTGATGTTACGACCTATACGATCTAATCGCCCTTTTTCTTGTATCAAATCTTGCTCCTCGTTTTGCATTTCTTCAACCATTGTATTTAGTTGTTCTGTTGTTAAAACTTCCTTGGGTGGATAAGGTTTCAGTAGGTCGTGAGATTGTTCGTGATCTTGCCTGTTATCATTTACTGTTTCTGTTTCTTTGGACAAATTACTGTCAATTGCAATTTTATCTAAATTTTCACTTGTGTTTGGAACTTTTAGGCTTGATTGCTCCATGATATCCACCCCATTGTCCACATGAGCGTTATCAACCTCTTGGGGTGGTGTAGGATTCTGTTCACACTCACTTTCTGGTTTCTTAATATAATGCATTAGAACTCTACTACTATTTTTAAGTACAGGTATATCTGGAATTTTAAATGCTTTATCTGGTCTAATATCATCGGAAGCAGCCTTTATGAACGACACTTCTTCTTTAAAATCTTTTATTAGTTGTTCCTTTTCTGTAACAACATCTTTTACTTTTTCAAAGATATCTGCAAATATGTCATTGTCAGGCGCTTCATCAGCTATATTTAACGTTAGCTCAACAACTGGCTTGTTAGGTTTGGTTTCTTCATCAGGTACTTCTTCAAATTCATTTTCACTAGAATCTGTTTCATCTTTAATTTCAGTGTTTGAAATTTCAAAATCATCATTTTCTTGCTTCATTTCAACTCTTGGTAACACATTTTCAGTTACATTTTCTACTTCTTCCATGCTAGAATCAAGGTCTATGACATCTGGTGTTGGATTTTCTACACATATTAGTGAGGCTTGAGTTGAATCTATATTTTTATCTGCTTCAAGATCTTCTGATGGGTTAGATTCAGGTACAACAATAACATGATTATTTTCATCACTACTATCAGATAATACAGCACCTTGAATACAATCATCATCATCACTAGATGAAAGTTCTACATTATCAACTATTACAGACTTCTCTTTATTAATTTCTTCTATTATCTTATCTACTTTTGGTATTTTGTGTTTCTTTTTAATTTTTTTTCTGTCTGATACAATTTTATCAATTGCCCTGTGAGTGAAATCACTGTACTGCATGATATAAGATTTCGCGCAGGTCATATCTGGTGGTTCAAAGCCATCATCTTCTTCTGAATCTGTATTGGAATAATCTGTGTCTGTCATGCATGATATCCAAGAGTCATCAGTTTTAGATGCCGCACTTGTGTTTTGTTTGGTTTCATTAGATTCATCAACACACTCTAGTGACATTTGGATTGCTTTTTGCAGATCATCTTCTAATTCATCTACTTTTTTAGGTACATCTTCCTTAACTTCAGTTAGTTCTACAATTTTACTTGTTGTAGGTCTGTCTTCCTCTCCAGTAATTTCTTCATCTTTGCTAGTTGTTGGGTTGTTTTGCAACTCATTCCTCTTTTTAGCATCTGCCAAAGCTTTCTTAACATCTTTAATAAGTAAATATCTTGTGGAAACATTAGAAGCAATGCGTTGGGTTGGTATTATATCTATCTTGGTGTCAATGCCTTCTTCATTCAGTAAGGATTCTAAATCATTTAAAGACATTCCTGTGTCACCCATTTCTTTTTCTGTCTCTTCAAGACATTCTTGAACCTTTCTTCTTTTTAGTAGCCTTTGCATCTGTAATAAAGCAATTAAAGATAAATATTATTTATTTTTAATAAAATTATTTTCTAAGTTTATAACGGATAATTTCTTCAATGCAAAGAATCTCTAGTAAGCTTTGTGTGGAAGTAAGACTCAACAATGCTACAACATTTGAACATAGAATTACTTGGAAGTCAGAAAAGGTGTCACTATTTTTAGGCAGCTCCTTAAGTCTTCCCCATGAACTCTGTTTTCTTGTTTCCTTTAATTCTATAAGGACATCATACTTTTCCTTGACTCCTAAATTCTTAAAGCTTTCAGATTGTAGATCAAGGGAATGCACATCAATGCTGGAGCCACTGGAGTTTTGTTCATCTTCAGATCTGGAATCAAATTAGTAAATTTATTAAAACTTGAAGTATAGTGGTTTAAGTTCATCCCTGTGAAAGTCAGACTCATATCTACTGTAAAAAGTTAAAAGTCTAAAATTAAGTTTTCTTTATAATATTGTTTTTTTTTTTTTCAACTTAACTTACTCCGATTCACTTTCATCTTCTTTTTGAGGCAATGCCGGCAACTTGAACAAGTCATCAGTGTCTGTAGATGTATGGCCACTTTTTTTTGGTGATATTTCCTTACCTAAGACACTGTTGACAGCCATTTTCTTACTCAGCAAGAGAGCTAGCTCTCGTTTTATTCTTTCAGATTCTGAATTGTACTTAGCTTTACTGTCCTGTCTCTTAGCCTAAAATGTGAGAATGATGATTCATATCATTGAAGTGAGGTTATTCATGTTTGAAAATGTAAACATAAACAAAACTTACAATAGTTTCTTTTTTTAACTCTGGAAAAGCTCCATCAAACACAAAGACTGGTTTAATTCTAAAGTACAATAGCTTGCAGACTCGTTGGAACAGTCCCATGAGATGTGCATTTGGTAGAGGAGCCCCTTTTGCATCTTGGTAACCTTTTACCATCTGATGCAACCATATTGATATGTCTGATGAATATGAAAACAGGGACAATTTGGTAAGTAAAATGTATTGTATAGTTTAGCAGTTTTAATGGAACACGATTATCATCTTACCTACAGCGAGCACTTTGTTTTCTAGCGTTTCGACAGGCACGGGCTTGCCCGCTGGCTCTATTAGCCTCCACAGTCCAGTGACTCCCATCGCGTGCGATTAAATTCCAGAATATATTTTTTGTTTATACTAATGTATATATCAGTGTACATAACAAAGGTCGTTTCCCACGAAATCTCCGGTCAAACGTCGGTCTCTTCCTCACACATCGCAACTATTTCGCTCCGTGAGCTCAATGTACTCCACTGCGGCTACGCACACATCTACAAAACGAAACGATTGCTACTGGCGCACTGCGTTCGTAAATATGTGTTAGGTTCACTACAACATATCAAATGTTTTACTACGACGCGAACGCCCACTCTTTCCCACACTTTATTTTCTCACGCCCCATGCGTAACCCCACATCCTATGACCGGCCGTCTGTCAGTCGGCGGTGCGTCGCGGGTCGACCGATCCCTCATCGACTAGACTCGATTCTGTATTTCTGTCGATTCGCGCGCGTGTAGACGACAACACGCCTGCTACAGCTCCGTGTCTATGGTTTATATTTGACAGTTCGCGCATCTGGCGTTGTCTTATTTATACTCGAATAAACAGAAGTTTCGACTAACTTTTCATAAAATAAAATCATACAGTAGGAAACTGCCGGGCCGAGGATGAGGACGAGCATCCCCCATTCGCGAGTGGCATCTAACGTAACATCGTTCCGTCCCTTCTGAAAAAACCATCATCGAACAGGTGTCTCGATCGAAATGTGTGCCAGTTCCCAGCGTAATTAACTGACGAGGGGCGTGAATAATACAAAAGTGTATCGATCGCCGAGATAATCGGACCCGAGGGAGACGGCGTCTCGGCTGAATCTACCCGGTGAGCGCGCGTCCTCCAATCAAGGACCTGGGAGGACGCTTACACCGCTCATTGCACTGCCGGCGATGACCCACCGGGGAAGTGACGCCAGCTAGGACACGAGAGCTTCATCCTGCGCGGCCCGAGGTTGGGCGCGCGCTATGCGGGCGGCAGCAAGGTGAAGGCAGCCGTGGCGAGCATGCCGCACCAGTTCGGCGGGGCGGGCGCGGGTGCGCTGGCGGGCGGCGCATCGCCGCCGGCGCAGCACGCGGCGCTGTTCCCGCGCTACGCAGGCGCTGCTGGACCCGGCGCCGGCGCCTACCGCCCGGACGAGCGCCGCCTTACGCGCGAGGCCATGGAGCGCTACCTGCGCGACCGCTCCGACATGGTCGTGGTTATCTTGCATGCGAAGGTCGCACAAAAATCCTATGGAAACGAGAAGCGGTTCTTTTGCCCGCCGCCCTGCATCTATTTATTTGGAGATGGCTGGCGACTGCGGCGTGAGCGCATGTTGCGAGAAGGGGAGACAGAGCAGGCAGCGCAGCTGTGTGCCTTCATAGGCATTGGCAACTCTGACCAGGACATGCAGCAGCTGGACCTCAACAATGGCAAGCAGTATTGTGCAGCCAAGACTCTATACATATCTGACTCTGATAAGAGAAAGCATTTCATGCTTTCAGTTAAAATGTTCTATGGCAATGGCCATGACATTGGTATTTTCAATAGTAAGAGAATTAAAGTGATATCAAAGCCCTCCAAAAAGAAGCAATCATTGAAGAATGCTGACTTGTGTATTGCAAGTGGAACAAAGGTAGCTCTGTTCAACAGGTTGAGGTCACAGACTGTATCTACAAGGTACCTCCACGTAGAGAATGGTAACTTCCATGCTTCCTCCACGCAGTGGGGAGCATTTACTATTCATCTCTTAGATGACAATGAGAGTGAATCAGAAGAGTTTGCTGTGAGAGATGGATATGTTCACTATGGGTCTACAGTGAAACTTGTGTGCTCAGTTACAGGCATGGCACTACCCAGACTAATAATAAGGAAGGTAAGGTCATTCTACTCCTGGTCATGTAACAACATAACATAAATGCTAAATTAAGTATAAGTTATTTTATATGCGGGGCAATGTTCTTCAATCTTTGTGGTAATAAAATATTGTTATTATTATCAAGTAAATTCTCCACTATTTTTCGAATGGTTAGCATAGGTTGGTTAATTTGATTAGAACCAATTCCACACCAAAACATGTTTGTCATACTTATTACTGTATATTTGTGTTATCATTTTGCTGCCAATAAGTTTTTTGAGATTATATACTTTTTTGGCTCAAATTCTTAATTCTTTTGAATCTATACAATAGAAAAAGCAGTAATTTTTAACTGTCCTAAAACTTGCCAAGCAAGTGAGTATACAGAATCTTTTCCGACACTAACTCAAAATGACAAATGACACACTTTCTTATAGTATGTATAGTTCTTCATAAAATTGATACTGTATAGAAAACTAATCAGGGTAGTTCATTTTCTACAGAGATATATTTTTATTTTTCACAATCCTATATAAAATATCCAACAAGCTGGCATGCTTCATAATAACAATAAAAATACACTGAACAAAATACAAATTTATTTTACACAGATTTATTTTTAAATTTCCATTGCCTAATAAAGTATTCAAATAAACTTTCTATTTCTATAGGTGGACAAGCAAATGGCCCTATTAGAAGCAGATGATCCCGTTTCCCAACTTCATAAGTGTGCATTCTACATGAAGGATACAGAACGCATGTATTTATGTCTCTCACAAGAAAGAATAATACAGTTCCAAGCCACACCATGCCCTAAGGAGCCCAATAAAGAGATGATTAATGATGGAGCTTGCTGGACCATCATATCCACTGATAAGGCTGAATATCAGTTTTACGAAGGAATGGGGCCTGTCAGGTATGTTCCATTTTTGTGAAAGAAAGTCTAATACCTAAGTGAGAATTTAAAAAATATATATTTGTGGAGTGTATCTGTGTAAGCTCTATTTTTAATGTGAATTCTGTGCTATGATATATACAGTATGTTAAGAAAACCCTGTCCGACCCATAAGGATAATAAAGGTTAAGTAAACACATGACCAAATATAATATAAAATTTTACGTATTCATCATAGTACCAATACAAATGAATTTTGAAACAATCTTTTTTTCCCGCGAATTAATTCCAATTTCCCCGAAATTTGGCAATTTTTAAAAAGTGACAACACTGGTATTATTATGAGCGAATAGCGATGCGACCACGTGCCGCATGCCCTGCCGCCCGCCCCCCGCGACGGCAGGCGAAGGGTGGTTATCGCGCATTTATTAAGTTACCTCTTTTTGCGAATTAATATTTATTTTTTTCGGGGATTTTTTTTTTTTTAAGTTTAGCCCGGTTTTGTATGCATTAGTAGAATCAGTTATCGATACCTAACAACACCTTCACGGGTCGGACAGGGTTTTCTTAACATACTGTATATTATTAATCATACATATTATATATCATAGCACATGATATATATTGTAAATGCTAAATGCAACAATTAACTGCTCCTATTGTTATCTTAAGTTGATAAATAAGGTCACCTATAAGGTAACTAAAAATAGTCGCGTAATCAAAATGGCCGCGTAATTCAAATCAGACCACTAATGGTAATTCCTGAATTTCTGCTGCGTGACGGGAAACACTTTAGAATCTCAAAAAGAAATATGTACTTATCCCAATATAAATTTGCTAGAAGATAGCTCAAGTAATCTTTTGGAACCAAAACAAATTATTTACTTTTTGTAGAAACACTGATAAAAATTACCCATGGTACTTACTAACCACGGAATTGTTATTGCAAACATAATTACCCATTATATTATCTTAATAGGTAATCATAATTTTTATATATTCAGCATGCTATTTCATCTCGGTTTTATCTCACAGCATCAAATACAAAATCGTGAACAGTGGAATCGGTCTCTAGAAATTGCCAGCGCCATCAACACCCTACCCTGGAGTTGCATCTGGGAGGCATTCTGGTATCACCGGATGACGACCTATCTCTGCCGAGGTCTATCTGACGGACAGGGCCGTCATATACCCCGGATACCTAGGAGTGTGGAACCGGCGAGAGATGTCGTGCGGGGTTCCACAGGGATCGGTCTTGAGGCCGCATCTGTGGAACATCGGGTATGACTGGGTGCTGCGCGCCATCCCTATCGGCGTCAGCGTAGTTTGTTACGCTGACGACACGCTAGTTCCAGAACCGCCGCCTGTTGCCAGCACAAGGGAGGTCTCACCAGGCGGCGGTCGATGCAGCGACCCTCGAGGTTGCGACAATCGTGGAGAGGATCCGGCAATTGGGACTCAAGGTGGCCCTGCACAAATCCTAGGCCATGTGCTTTCAGGGTCCTTCATAACTCCGCAGCCGCCTGTAATCGCGGTACGGCGGACAGAGCTTCGTCGGGATCTCATGGAGACATGGAGTGTGCGATTGTCGCAACCCAGTGCACGGCACGCCACAATAGCGGCGGTAAAACCCATCTTTGAGGACTGGCTAGAGAGGCGCCACGGCGCCCTCACCTTCCGCCTAACGCAGAACCTTACCGGACACGGCTGTTTCGGAAGGTTCCTGTTCCGTATAAGGCGGCAGGAAACTCCAGTTTGTTACCACTGTGTGGATCGCTCTGAGGACACAGAGCATACGGCGAAGGTCTGCCCGGCTTGGCTAGAGCACCGCCGTGTCCTCGTGGCGGCAATCGGCGGCGATCTCTCGCGTCCGACCCTGGTCCAGGCCATGGTCCGGAGCGAGAGTGCATGGCAGGCTGTCACCTCCTGCGAAGCAGTGATGCTGGTAAAGGAGGCGGGGCGCAGGAGGGAGCGGCAATCCCAACGCCCTCACGCCTCCAGCTGCCGCAGGAGATGCCCTGGTCGGGAGATAACATCGAACTCCTGGCCACCGTAGCCGCGGCCGAGCGATGTGCGGCTTGCAGCCCGGTAAGGATCAGGCCCGGGTCGACGGCGCGTTGTGTTACACGCGCGCCTCAAAGAGATCTCAGCACACCGTGACGCGGCCTACAAGCCTCATGAGGCACCGGTCCATGGGCCAGCGTTGCGGGTTGGTTAACCCCGCACTGGGCTCACGTGTTAAATTGTTAAATTACAGCTCACTCAGAGATGGTCAGTATCCAGCAGTAAGAACATTTTATGCTGATTATTGCAAGATGCAAAATCTCAGGATCTTTATAAAACAACTAACACCGTAAAAACCGCGTACATTTCAAAATAATCTTGAGCATTTTATCCAATATATTTAAGGGCCGATTAATGTCAATCTAGCAAACTCGCACGTTCATCAAAGCTTAGGTATTATGATGTCCGTGTGAATATCTTTTGACGCCCCGGGAACCAAGCGCGATGAACATAAACCGAGCCGATATATTTAAGCAGTGTTATCAAAACACTCCTAAATTAACAACACTTAAAACATTATCTAGCTATATTTATAGCATCGTATAAAGGAAAACAAAAAGAAAATTCGCACGCACATCATAACATATAACGTTTGACATCCTGGGAACTGAAATAACAGCTGTCTACGATCATAAGCGATTGATAGATTGATGTGACGTAGCTGCCGTTCTGACCATATGTGACAAATAGTCCAAGGCTACTAACATACTGTTTTTAGCAAATCATTTTAAAAGTTCTATCTGCGTCTAGTTCACCCCTAATGTTTTTGCCACCCCTGCAATCATGTTGCACCCTCATTTCATTTTTGATGCATTCCAAACATTTAATGTGTTAACATATATTGTTCCCTTGTGCCGATTTTCGACGTAATTGAGTGTCCTCTGAAACCTTTGTAGATTGTGTTTTCCGATTTCTAGAATAATTTGGGATCCCTTAATAGAATGTTATCGCATTTATGTGATTGATACTGTGTTATGTTGCGAGATTAGGCGATTATCACACTGCCATGCATTATGCTACATTTTGCGAGTCAACGCACCTACGTGGGTTTATGCGGGAGTGCAGATCTACATCATCGTGCGGATTTTTACGTTTGGCGGCCCAAACTCATTTCATGTAATACCTAGCGTCTCGCTTTGTACTTACGCGCGTATCCGTGTTTTTCCGCTTCTGCAAGCCTTCATCTGGCTCGTTCATGCGGATCATCTGGTCCGCATCAAAGCGCGTAGTAACTATTTAGTATTACCAAAACCCGGACCGGGGCACTATGGAAAATCGTAGAACAACTACTGATTAAAAATAGGTTTTGTCAATGTCGCTACTGGCATACTTTATTTATTTTACTCAATAGTTTAAGGACCAAACTAAAATATAATATCAAAAAATTATACATATTATTTGAAATGTTTTTTTTACAACTCTACAAACTTTATAGTTTTGACGGACGTCCATGTTAAACCCGTTCACTTCATCACTTTCAAATTGATTTTATCGTTATTCATTACAGGAAAAGGTATAATGTATTATATATTTCTGGAAACATCCTCTTTTGAAGAATATTAAACACCTATTATGTATTTAATATTATATTAACGTTTACCTTAAAATAATTGCAAAATAAATAATGGTAAAAAAAAGTTTATTTAAAGTTCATCGAGACTTTTGACAGTTACCCACGTTTACCCATGCTTTACATTTAATGTTGATTTGTAGCCTAGCTATCCATAAACATGATCAAATAAAAAAAAAGTTGCGAATATTTGCGATTTTCGGAATAATTTGTAAAAATGTGATTAAAGTCAGGAAACAGAAAACCGCTCGCTATCTATTGCGGTTTGAAATGTTCCTGTTTACATCAATAGTTTGCGGTATGTTTTGTAATTTATCGTTGATATTAGGATGTCTTATCTATTTTGCACTCATATTGCGTGTGAAAATATTAATCAACAAGATGCACACTACCCTCATATTTCATATAGTATATAAACAGTGGTTTCATTTCATTTTAAATAACAGAATAATGGTGAATTAGAAGAAGAAGAAGTGTAATTGTTACCAATACAATATAATTACGTGTTTTGTTAACTCTTCAAAATGTCTACTTTCAAGTGTTCTAAACGTGGAATAATACTTTCGTATATCGAAGGAGGAAAATCGTTGGAGGCATTATCAACCGTTTTAAAAGAAAATTATCATGTATCTGAAGACAATTTGTTTCATCCTCAGTGATTTTCAAAGACATATTATTCCCACTTTTAATAAAAGATGGACAGAAGCTTCACGGAAAAAGGATTTATTTTTAACGAAAAACAGTAACTGGTTGGAATCAGAATATTCAGTAAATTTACCGAACTCTGAAGACGTTACAACCGTCTCCACACCGTCTACTTCTTTTGGAAAACGTGGGATACCGTGCGCATCTTATCCAGACTTGTCAGAATCCAGTAAGAGAAGAAAAAATCTAATGTTACTTAATGAATATGGATTTGAACACGTCTATAATGCATATCTTCAAGGGTTACGTTCAATAGGAGAAAGAACAGAAGCTAATCTTGTGGAAACATTAAGGTTTGCTGACAGTGAAAATAAGACCTTATTCTCGAGTCTCATAGAAGATTCAAGGCAGACAAAAAATTTAACGGATGAAGAAGCATTGAGCGTGTTTATTGACTTGGATTTAACAAAAGCACAATATTTGTACTTGAGAAATGTAACGAATGAACGAAAATGTTTTGTGTTTCCACCATATTTCAAAGTGCAAGAAGCTAAAATTACTTGCTATCCACCATCTTCAGCTATAGAAATTACAGATACAAATGCAAAAATAGTAAGACTTCAAGATTTATTAGATCACACTGCAGCTAGGATATTGAAAATAGATTCAGTGTATAAAAATGGATTGAATAACTTACTTCTATACAGCAAATGGGGCTGTGATGGCTCATCTGGTCAAAGTCAATACAAACAGAAACTGCCAGAAGAGTCTGAACAAATTTCTGATGCAAATTTATTTATCATTTCTTTGGTGCCTATTAAGTTAATTAACGAGGTTACAGGTGATGTTGTTTGGCAAAATCCGATACCTTCATCTGTTCGTTTTTGCCGGCCTATAGTAATAGAATTTTGCAAAGAAACTCCCGAGAAAACTAAAGCTGTTGTGGACGAAATAAAAGGTCAAATAAATTCTTTGCGTCCATCGTTAATTAACAAAGAAGGTGAAGGAGTGCAAGTGAAGCATGATCTATTTCTTACAATGATAGATGGCAAAGTGGCTCAGGTATTAACAGATACGTCTTCGGTTTCCACATGTACAATATGTGGAACTACTCCACGCCAAATGAATGATTTGACTAAAGTTACTGCTAGGCCTGAAAATGAAGATTCTTATCAATACGGACTGTCTACTTTGCACGCCTGGATTCGTTGTATGGAAATTATTTTACACATTTCCTATAATCTGTCTTTCCAAACTTGGTCAGCCACAAGTGAAGAAAAGAAACGACTAAAGCAAGAGAAGAAAACCCTGGTACAAAGGCGTTTCCGTGAAAAGCTAGGATTGATGAATAAACGTTTATTATTATTATTTCCTTTATTTCATTATAATATACATATAAATTATATTTTTAAATATTTCTACATAAAAAATATATAAAAAAACATTTAAAAATATAAAAAATAGTAACCCACCGGCATCGGGAACAGGGTCCAAGCTACCGGCGGTCAGGGCTCCAGAGAGAGGAACTTCCTAACAATGCGAGCCGTGTCCAGAAGTACAGCTTTCTGAATCAAGCCTTTGATCCAGCTGCCTAACGAGAGCCTCTTGAGGTGTTGGTCGAGGCTCTTGGCTATTAAGCCATTGGCTGTCACGACTATCGGCACAATGATTGCTGAATCCACCTCCCACATGTCGACAACCTCGTGAGCCAAGTCAAGATACTTGATTTGTTTATCTTTCTCGGCTTTCACGAGGTTCTCATCATGCGGGATGGTTATGTCAACAATCATTGCACACCGCTCTGATCGATCCACCATCACTATATCAGGCTTATTGGCAACAATAGTCCTGTCAGTGATGATGGATCGATCCCAGTACAATGTGATATGACCATTTTCGAGAACTGGGTCGGGCACATACCTGTAGTACGGCACCTCCGATTCCACAAGGTTGTACTTGAGAGCAAGTTGCTGATGAATGATCCTGGCTACAAGGTTGTGTCTATGCAAGTACTCTCCGTTAGCTAGACGAGAACACCCGGAGATAATATGCCTTATTGATTCCCCCGGCCGGTGACATGCCCGACAGATGTCAACTGTGCCGTCTTTCACAATAAATCTCCGGTAATTGTTCGTCATCATAACTTCGTCCATAATTGCACATACAAAACCTTCGGTTTCCCCAAAAAGGTCACCGAATCGTAGCCAGGCTACGGACGCTTGTAAATCTACATCAGGCCCGTGTAGGGCTCTGAAAAAGCGTCCGTGAAGCTCTTTGCTCTTCCATACCTCCATGCGGTCATTGGTGTCAAGCACTACTGGTTTGCGCCAGTTCTCTTTAGCCAAGGAGAGCGGAGTGAGGCCCTTGTCAACCGCGACCACATCTCGATGCATCCCCACGTCGGTTTCTAGAAAATATTCCCTGAGACTGCATATCTCGCGATTGTGGAGGGTCTTAGCGTTTAAAAAGCCACGACCTCCATATTTTCGCGGGATATACAGCCTCATAACCGATGATCGTGGGTGATGCAATCGATTTGCAGTCAGCAGCGTACGGACCCTCTGATCCAGGGCGTCAAGTTCGGTTTGAGTCCATTTGAGTATGCCGAAAGAATACATCAATACCGGCATGACCCAACCGTTGAAAGCGCGCACCTTGTTTCCGCCTGATAGAAGACTATTAAGTACTTTTTTCAGGCGGCCCAAGAAGCGTTCCTTCAACGATTGCTTCATGTCAGTAACATTGATACCCAACGCTTCCGACATACCCAAATACTTATAGGTTTCGGATGCGGAGAGGGCTCTAAGGTTTATGGAACTCGTGAGTTGGGTTCCCACGGATTCCACAATCTCTCCTCGCTTTACATGCATGACCGCACATTTGTCCACACCAAATTCCATCCTGATGGCGCTACTGAAAGTTTCTGTAATTTTCAGTAGCTCCTTCAGTTGTGAATTGTTGGGAGCAAAAAGTTTCAGGTCATCCATGTAAAGGAGGTGCGATATAACCTGACCACCTCTCTTCAACCGATAGCCTAAACCTGAATCCTCTAATAATGTGCTTAGAGGATTCAATGCTAAGCAAAACCAAAGTGGACTCAAACTATCGCCCTGAAATATTCCTCGCTCGATCCTTATCGGTTCGCTATTCCTCAGAATATTTCGACATCCTGGATAGCGAAGGACTGTCCTCCATGTCCTCATACATGTCATCAGGAAGGTGCGTAGAGTTGCATCCACTTTGTACAACTCCAGCACCCGCATGAGCCATGTATGTGGCACTGAGTCATAGGCCTTCTTATAATCTATCCAACATGTCGATAGATCCTTTCGGGAACGACGAACTTGTTGGCTAATGGCCATATCAATGAGGAGTAGCTCCTTAGTACCGCGGGACCCGCTCCTACATCCATTTTGAGAGGCAGACATTTATTATTATTATTATTATTGATCATCGATAAACCAAGACAAGTAAGTGGTAATTCTAATGACGGTAATACTGCCAGAAGATTTTTTCACAATGCAAGCTGCTCTGCTGAAATTACAGGAATGGATATAAACTTAATTAAACGACTTTACATAATTCTGCAAGCTCTTTCATCGGGTATAATGATAAATGCTGAAAAATTTGGCAGTTATGCTATGGAGACTGCCAGAATCTATGTGAGCAATTATGAATGGTACTACATGCCATCTTCCGTTCACAAAATTTTGATTCATGGAGAAAGTGTCATAAAGCATTTTGCAGTACTTCCTATTGGTCAACTTTCAGAAGATGCACAAGAATCTCGTAATAAGGATTATAAAAAATTTCGTCTACATCATGCTAGAAAATGCTCAAGATCCGCTACAAACGAGGATGTATTTCATACTCTTCTTTATACTTCAGATCCATACATAACCAGCATTAGAAAACCGTATACTAAAAACGTGAAGGAACTTGACGAAGACACCTTAGATCTTTTGAAAGTAAACGAATTAATTTCAGATCCCGAAGTTCATCAAGTATAATTAACATACCTAATATTTAGTAAAGATTACAATTAATTAATTAACTAATCATAAAAAAACATTTTTATGAAATATTACGATTAAAACCGATTTTAATCATAAATATTAAAAAAAAAATTATTACTATTTAAATTGATATGTATTTTGATGTACTATATGATATTAGGTTTTCGTAAACATTAAAATAATAGTATACATAGTTAAAAAATAAATATTGGACATTTTTTATAATTTTGAATTTGTATAATTTTTTAATATAAGGTTTTACATTCAATCATAATAAATTATATTAGATTTGAAGCCATATACACTAGTCTATATCTGTGCAAAATTTTAGAACATAATATTCAGAAAAAAAAAGTTATTGTTTTTTAATCAGAAACAGACCTTTATTTTCCATAGTGCGCGGTGGCAATGGTTGAAGAAACCATTTGCCATCGCGCTCCGATTTATGGATTCGGGGATACGAAATTTAATCGACACCTTAGTTGACCCGGCCATTTATCTTTTCGCTTGTGCCACTTACTTTCCAACCTAGAACACATGGACAAGCCTTTTTTTTTTTTTTTTTTTTTTTTGCCGGGGTGGAAATCCTCATAGGATGCCCGCCGCCCTGGGGTGGGCGACGGGGTATGTCAGACTTTTACTGACTAAAACCACCCCGGTGTGTCTTCTATCACGAGCGCGCGTGGGGCCGCGGGAGTCTAAATTCTTCCACGGCCCCACACCCTCGTGCTGGCCCGGTCTGTCCGGGCCTCGTCTCCTGCACGGGGTAGTGGGGTGTTAAACTACCCCGTGCATCGCCTCAAAGGCGCGCGCCGACACTCGCGCGCGCCTCCGCCTCGGGGTCCATCAATGGGGGGCGGGGACTTCCCCATGTCCCTCGCCCCTGGACCCATTCATGGGGGGCGGAAGAGGGCGTTATCCGCCCTTCCTCGGCGCCCGGTGCGTCTTCTGCGGCCCGGGAAGGGAGTTGATATCTCCCTTTCCCGTTCCGCAGCTTCCTTCTGCGACATCACGTCCTCGCAGAAGGACACCACCGCGTCCCACGACTCTGAGCTGCCGACAATCTTCCGCACTACTGCCGGCAGCGTCAGGTCGCCTCCTACTTCATTTGTGAGGACACGGCGCTGCTCCTCCCAAGCTACACACTCGGAGAGCGTGTGCTGCGCCGTGTCCTCCCCGCATTGGACGCAGTGGTGGCACCGAGCGTCCGGCTCTCTGCCTAAGCGACGCAGGTACTTGCCGAAGCAGCCGTGCCCCGACAGTACCTGCGTCACCCTGAACGACAGGGAGCCGTGCCTCCTCCCGAGCCAGTCGTCGAGTACTGGCCGGATCGCCTCGACGGTAGCGAGGCCGGCGGTAGGGCGCATAAGCCTCTGCCGCCAGTCCGCCACCAGGACCTGACGGAGCTCCTCTCGGCGCAGCTCGATCTGTCGCTGCACCGGACTGGAGCCCCGTGTCCGCTCTTCCTCGCGCCATTGGTACAATGACGACATGGACAAGCCTAATTCAACTAAAGGGTGATTTTTCCAACATCAGATAATTTTGTCGGAGGAATAATGTTGAATTTTTGATAGCTTTTCCACACAAAAACTGTGACAAGTATTTTTTTTTTCCAAGGATAAAAAAAAAAAAAAAAAAAAAAAAAAAAAAAAATAACTGTCGATTAAAAAATAGTCCTATAATTACAGAGATTAAAAAAGCTTCATGATGATAAGATAACGAATACCTTCCTCTGCTCAGGTCTCCCGTAACACCAGTACCTCTAGTTCATTCTCTAAACCTGAACGGTGGCGGCGACGTGGCCATGCTGGAGTTAGCTGGCGACAACTTCACGCCATCCCTTCAAGTCTGGTTCGGAGACGTGGAGGCAGAGACGATGTACCGGTGCGCTGAGTCTATGCTCTGCGTCGTGCCCGACATCTCACAATTTAGAGGACAGTGGCTTTGGGTGCGGCAGCCGACACAGGTAATTTGATTTTTGAATAGCTTTTCTATCATAAATTAGTCACACGCCGTTTTAAAAGATTTGTAAAGCTTATTTGAGTGAGATTAGTGATTCCAGCATATCTTTTAGTAGTATCTGAAGCTGACCTTTGTATAGCCGCCGCTTATTTTATATCAGTAAGACAAATTCTATTTATAAGGAGCTCTGCTAAGAGTAAAACCTCTTTAGAACCGCGAGTTTCCACCCTTACGTTGATAACACCACTACGATCCGGACGAAGCGTTTCGCTTCCTCCTTTATACCGCGTACATCGAGGGACTGGAACAGTTTGCACGGTGTTACCGTCGGACTACAATTTGAGTGTCTTCAAGGCTAGAGTGAATAGGCTCTTAATAAACTAGTGCGCTTTACCATCAACGACTACGTCATTGCTTACCATCAGGCGGGATTGCGGTCAAGCGCTAGTTTATAATTATATTTAAAAAATATATTATTTATTTATAATAAAAAATATTATTTATACCATAAAAATCTTGTAACCATCTGCGAACCTCCTTTCAAACAATTGTGTATCTTTTTATTACATACAATTTAACAACACCCTATTCAAATAATCTCCTTTGTCAGGAAGTGACCATTGAGATTGCAGCGTTTAATAGTCGAACACTTTAAATAAATTCTTTTGTGAGAACTCGGTCGCTGACATTTGCTAAGTAACATTACTATGATATGTCGCCGAAAGGACGCATCTGTAGCTAGTAACTAGCGATTAGGAAACAATTGATATGATATACAAACAATAAAGTCATTACACTACTTATAATTGTCCTCGAAGACGATTGTTTTAAGTATACAGTCTAACTAGAACAGATGTTACTCAGGTCATGCGATGAAACCATATTTATTTTGTAAATTAGTACTTAATGTCAACCAGGAAATTCTAAAATAACCTTATCATTTAAAATGCTGGATTCGTGGATATAAAAAATATTTACGCGATATCACATGCAAAATGAGTAAAATATTCACAGTTATTCTAGTTCCATTACGATCAAAGGTATTCCTTCATAGAACTGCACCCTTCGTTCAGATCGATTTAATAACAGACGCGTTTGAAGGAGACTTGAATAATTTATATCTGCCTGGAAATAGATACTTTAGCAATAAGCCAGCAATGTAACCCCCCTCCTTTAATATGATGGTACTACGTCTCTTCATTTACAAGTTTGATATAATCACCCGTTATAAGACTCGGATAATTTGTTCTTTGTTGCTGTAATTGAAAGGATTACTCATGGATTTGTGTTTAAAATTAGACCATCCATGTTCTAGGAATTTATTCGAACAGCAAAAGAAAAGATAGAAAATATCTATGCTTATTTCCCTCAAACAAGATGCAAAGATAGATTAGAAACAAAAAAAAAAAAAAAACAAAAACAGAAAATATACTTCATATCATCAGCTATTACTCAGCATGATGATAAAACCTCATGTGAGATAGAGGAACGCATCGAGGCATAGAGTCGATGATGACCCGAAATTCATCCTCGATGAAAATTTCCGAAGTTTGACTCCCAGACTGCCGTGGGCCGAGACTGCCATGAAGCGGCTCCTCCCCGTTCAAGGGGTCCAAACGCCTGCGGTAAATGCCACCGGTGTGGACCTGGTTCTTGAACCGGCGACCAACCCACCGCCTGATCGGTTCCTGGGGGCCGTCTGCTTATTCCGGATATACCGTACGGTGTTCGTTAAGACGACATGCCTCCTTACCGGATTGCCGTAATGGGATCTGGAGGCCAAAGTCCTGATCCACATATGGGAGTGGCGAGAGTAGGCAAAACGCTACTCCGCTGCCGCGAAAAGTGAAGAATGCGATTGTCGCAACCCAGTGCTGGGAAAAAAAGACAGAATTTAGTACAGTCAATCTGCAATTTGAGCTCCGAAAAATGACAAACCGGAATTTGACTTGATGAATCGTTAGAGGGGCGAGTAATAAACTTAATGTTAGATTTCCGAAGTCCCTCCTCCTGCTGTTTTTGAGAAAATCCAAAAATATTTTGAAATTGATTTATCTCAGCAACTATAAGGGCTAGCGACCTTTATTTTTTTTTAAACTGTTAAGGACACTTAGGACTACATTTTCTTTCATTGAAGTGACATCGTCCGACTTAAACTGCAAAAGCTAGATGGCGCTAAAGTTTGAAAAAATTGGTTTTTTGCCATTTTCATTATGAAATAACAATTTTTTTACAATAATGTAAATGAGAAAGTTGTTTGTCACAAAATTAGCTACAACTTTTGTTTAAAACATTTTTTCGTAAAACTTACCGTTTCCGAGCTATATAGGTGAAGAAGTGCAGTGAGCAGAACAACGGTTCTTTTGTCACTTTCACCGAATACGTGGGCATAGTTTGGACAATGGACCGGTTTCTAACATCTGCCAGATGCTCTAAGAAGCGTACAAAAAAAAAAAAAAAAAAAAAAAAAAAAAAAAAAAAAAAAAAAAAAAAAAAAAAAAAAAAAAAAAAAAAAAAATTGAAAATTATGTAAACATTTCAATTCATTGATCTATCCATGAATTGTGTGACAAACACCCTACAGTACAGCAAGGCACATAATGTACGATTTGTACACTTCAACAAGCTTCAGCTCGGAAACGGTGAGTTTTACGAAAAAATGTTTTAAACAAAAGTTGTAGCTAATTTTGTGACAAACAACTTTCTCATTTACATTATTGTAAAAAAAATTGTTATTTCATAATGAAAATGGCAAAAAACCAATTTTTTCAAACTTTAGCGCCATCTAGCTTTTGCAGTTTAAGTCGGACGATGTCACTTCAATGAAAGAAAATGTAGTCCTAAGTGTCCTTAATAGTTTAAAAAAAAAAAAGGTCGCTAGCCCTTATAGTTGCTGAGATAAATCAATTTCAAAATATTTTTGGATTTTCTCAAAAACAGCAGGAGGAGGGACTTCGGAAATCTAACATTAAGTTTATTACTCGCCCCTCTAACGATTCATCAAGTCAAATTCCGGTTTGTCATTTTTCGGAGCTCACGGCTTTTTTTTCGACATATTGACTGTACTAATTGCAATGTGGGTTATTTTTGTTATTCAATAAATTACCTCTTCCTTACAATTCGGCGGCAAAGAGAATGTTTTATATCGAGAAAACGCAGCAGCGTTCAAACTACATAAGTACTAAGAGCGATCTTCTGCCCTAGACTGGCTACTATATCGTTGAGGGGGAGTGAAGTTGATAGCATACGAACAATTCATAGACATAATTATGACATCTGCCAATTGCGCTCCTGTGGTGGATTACGACTCACGCGTTCCCGCAGAGAGAAATCTATGTCCCAGCTACAGAAACTGTAGAGGCTGATACAAAATACTATTTATACGAATTTGTGTATCCACTCGATTAATTGTTTTTTTAAAACATGTGCCCAAAATAATATAACCCCATAAAAAACCATCAAAATGCTCTCGTCACAAGCTCCCGCTAAGATTCCAGCTACTACAACTACTTTCTTCAATTCAAGTGTTCTCTTCCACTTCAGGTACCGGTGTCGCTGGTTAGAAACGACGGCATAATATACGCGACGGGCCTCACGTTCACATACACGCCGGAGCCGGGCCCGCGGCCCGGCTGTGCGCCCGTGGATGACGTCATGCGGCCCGACACGGCCACCAGCTGGCATCACGACGCTCACCCACACCGGCTACCAGACAACACTCTCCAATAGCCAATGGACTGCAGGCTGGAAGACGACAGCCTGCAGTTATAACTTACTATGTGGCAACTCAAAAACTGTGTTATTGTGACTCCAAAGAACGAAGCCGTCTCCTAAGACTACTCGTGACCTTTGACGAGAAATAAATTTTGGTGAGTGATTCAAAGACAACTTGTAATTGTATTTCGATAGTGCCTAATATCTATTCATCATAGCATGATCCCTGGCGGAGTTTGTGCTACAGACTAAATTGACGAATGGACAATATTTTTGAAAATGTAATTTAAGTTGATTAAATGAAAGGTATGCTGTTAGAAATGGCATAAATATGCATTTGATTCGCGTACACGTGTTGCGACAGTGACACAACCGGTAGGGTAATTGAGTAACACAATATCAGTAGTAATTGGTTTCATTTTGACAGTTTAACAGCTTTCATTGCGTTATTTGCGTTGTTGAGTAGATACATTTTCAATCATAGGCAGCAATGGAATAGCAATGAGCTTCAAAATTATTCCAAAGGATAGTAATGGTGTGTTTCGCAATTAGGGTGCTGCTTATTAAGGCGGTATCTTTAGGAGGGGAAATGTATAATAGAAAATGTGTAGCTTATTAGCTTGTTCAATATTAAACCATTTACTTTTGTGACTGATTTCTTATTGAGGACATCAGACAATAGGGTAGTTGACTAAAAAAACTAATTAGTCCGTCAGTCAGATTTCCAAAAAATACTAGACACGTATTTTTTTCTTTTTTCATATTAACAAAAAATGTAGACGACACAATGCGTTGAAAACTTGTGTGACGTCACTGCACGCTACACATTTTAGCGAGCATTGAGGTCACCAGCCACCACTCCTGATCTTTGATGCCTTTTATATTTGTTAATTTTTACTGATTTGATAAAACAAAATATATGTATCCAATATTTTCCTATAATCTGAATGACGTATTAATTAAATAGATTTTTTTTAAACTAGGAAACATCCCTTTTGTATTAAATCTCGCTTGTGAGATGTAGCCCTAATCAGAGCTTATGTAATAATTGAGATCATGTTAGGTTCTATAGATTATAGAAAGCTTTATTAAAGAAAGTGCCACTTCGCGAATCCGTCGCTTTGCTTGGGAACTCAAACCGCCGACGCAGGGTTCAGGCCTAAATATATCTTAAAGTACCTATACGTACGTCTACGAGATTATGACACCAAAACTATGATTAAGATGTAAATTCACAAATAAAACAGTAACATTGTGGAAAAGGAATTTGTGATAAATACTAAGATATGGCTCTACTTGCAAGTTTGGTGAAGATGTAGTTAAATGCAGCTAGAATAATGAAATTATTTGACTTTTAGTTATATATATAATTGAAACTTTAATTAGTAGATCGAACAACTTGTAGAGCTGTATCTTGGAAACTAATTCAACCTATACAGTATGTTAAGAAAACCCTGTCCGACCCGTGAAGGTGTTGTTAGGTATCGATAACTGATTCTACTAATGGATACAAAACCGGACTAAACATAAAAAAAAATCCCCCTAAAAAATAAATATTATTTCGCAAAAAAAAAGAGGTAATTTAATAAATGTGCGTTAAGCACCCATCCGCGGGCGGCAGGCGGCAGGGCACGCGGCACGTGGTCGCATCGCTATTCGCACATAATAATACCGGTGTTGTCACTTATTTAAAAATTACCAAATTTCGGGGAAGTTGGAATTAATTCGCGGGAAAAAAAGATTATTTCAAAATTCATTTGTATTGGTACTATGATGATTACGTAAAATTTTATATTATATTTGGTCAAGTGTTTACCTAACCTTTATTATCCTTATGGGTCGGACAGGGATTTCTTAACATACTGTATATTTGTCCTCATTTATTAAACAGCCTTTACGAATAAATGGTCTATTCGAAAGGGGATCTTGAAGGATCACAGTGGGCCTAGTATGAGTTTTCATTACGAGACTCGATCGTCGACATCGAGCGCGTTTGACTCATCGATTGGCCCACTTCAAGGTTGTAAGAACTCTCAACCAATGAGAACGCCAAACGCGCTCGATGTCGACGATCGAGTCTCGTAATGAAAACTCATACTAGGGCCTAGTGCTCGTGTTTCTACACTACGATATTTCATTATTTTGCTACCATTAGGTAATTCCTAGTCCGTATTTACGTTTCCACACATTTTCTTAAGCAATTATTCATCTTTAAAAGCGCTTATAAATGCACATACGTTTAAAGTTTATGCAGCAATTTCTAAATAAAATATAGTTTTTCATAGATTTGTTTGAACACTGATACCTATATGTATACAGGGGGTAGTTCCTAACTCCGGCATTTACTATACACCAATTAAAATAGTTCGTTCATTGTCATCGTCATAAAAAGAGATCTCTCTGCTCTTAGATTTGTTTCTTTGGGGCCAAATAGTTGTAATATCCATGACAAGTCATTGCGTTTATACGATAATACTATTCTAATTAAAGTTAAGTTTAATACGTTTGGCTAAAGGAAATTGAACTCTACCACGGTTGATTTTAAGAGTGATTTTAATGTAATTGGTTTGTATAAATTAAGTAGATATTCTAGACGATTAGTTTATTACAATCGAGTTAGAGAAGAGCCAAATAAGTCCTTTTTATCTCAGAATACTTGATATAGTATTTTTCTCTTATACATTATTTTAGTGTTTGTTTACCTATTACTTTATTTGCTTCTATGACTGCAAGTCAATCAGTCTCAATGTGTATGTACAATATTTATCTAATTACACACTTTGGTGAAGATAATAAACTCATTTAGCGATACGTAGCGCTGTCACTGTGCGTATGTATATTTACGGAGATTTTAAACGAACAATATATGTATGTAGTTTAGTATCTAGAATTAGTCCATTGAACTGTTTGAGCTCTGCACACCGAACGCGATGCGATGCGACGCGAACATACGACTTTCAAGGCAGAGGTGTGAAAAATAGTTTAGTAAAAGTATTTAAATACAAAATAGTTTTAAATGAAAGTATTTAAATACAAAATGCAAAATACTTATTTTCAAAATAAGTTTTGAAAATAAAATACCTTGTTAAGCATAAGCACTTATTTTTATTTAACTGAATTTAAAACTAGTGTTTTTTTTTTCAAAGAGTTCATCATTCATATTCCGCCTATGGGGTCTGATTATAGTCATTCCACCGGGCAAAACTCGGTAAGCAAGTTTTTACAATTGGATGCCTGTTCAAGGATGCTAATGTATTGTCTTCATCTTTTAAATATTGTAGTACTTCCTTACTGTAGTATTTTATTATTGCAGTAGTATTAACATTACCACTAGCTGCTGAAGAATTAGAGGCCGCAACAAACATAAATACAATTAGATTCTGTCCTTTCCTTCTCCTTTAGCAGCGTCAGTATGTTGGACTTGGGAACTCTTTTCGTCTTCTAGTTTTATCTATCTCAATAGGGTATTTGACTAAAAAAACTAATTAATCCGTCAGTCAGATTTCCAAAAAATACTAAACACGTATTTTTTCTTTTTTCATATAAACACAAAATGAAGACGACACAGTGCGTTGAAACCTCGTGTGACGTCACTGCACGCTGCACTTTTTAGCGACCAGTGACGTCACCAGCCACCACTCTTGATCTTTGATGCCTTTTATATTTGTCAATTTTTATTGATTTAATAAAACAAAAAATACGTGTCTTGTATTTTTTGGAAATCTGACTGACGGACTAATTAGTTTTTTTTAGTCAAATACCCTATTCTGAAACAAATACTTTTTGATGTATTGTCTGATGGCTTTTGGGACACATTTCATTTTGAAAAAGGGGTAAGATACTGATGCTAATATGCCATCTTTTGCTCTGGGCTCTTCTAATTTATAAAATCTTTCAAAACGCCTATTAAGACTTTCAAGTATCATTTATTAGAGTACCCTTATTAATGCAATTAGGCTGTATTCTAAAAAATAATTTAATGTCCATCAGATAGATCTATAAAAAAAACATTGAATAGGTATTTTTTATTTTTTCTTTCATTCAAATACTTAGGAAGATATATTGATTTGAAATGTCGCATGACGTCACGCCATGGTACGAAATATACCACGGCGTGACGTAATTAGCCCCCACTCCGTAACTTTAATACGCTATATCTCAGTAGTTTTTGGTAATTTCGACAAAATAAAAAATACGGGTCTTAATTTTTTTTTATTATTTATAAGATGGACTAATTATTTTTTTGACTTTCATACCTTGGATACATCCCTATTATAGTATGAATTCCATCTTTTTGGTCATGGAAAGTAGGGGATTTTCCAGTTGATTCTCTATATGTGTCACAGGCTTTAGGAGACCTCGAACATAGGTAGGGCCGCAAAGTTGGCATTACTGCTCTAGTTGACAATGACAACACTACGATCACGATCAGTGCATTCATAAATAAGGTAAAATCTTGGATTTAAGAATGAAAAATAGAAAAATGAATTAAAAATGTAACAAAACTATTTTGTATTTCATAAATAAGTACTAAATATTTATATAAAGTATTTCATTTAAAATACAAAATACATTTACAAAAAAGTATTTCAAATGTAAAATAAAAATGGGTATTTTATATTTTCATTTCTAATATGTTATGTATGTCAAATAATTCACATCTCTGTACGCAGACATTAGATTTTATTATACGTCTCAAATACTGCGTCCCGCGCATTATTTTGCGTGCATCGCATTCGATGTGCACACCTCCTAATGATTAAATGATAAAAACTGAAATTATAAATTTTAAAATTCTATTTATTTTATGCCAATATAATTTCTTTTGAAACTGTATTGTTTGAAAAACGGATTTGATGTGTATTTTTAATAAAACGTGTGATTTCGAACATTCCATGTGGAAAGTGTAATAAGAAGTACAAAAAATATCAATATTTTTGTAGCAAAACGTTGAATTACTATATAATCTTATGGAATTGGTAAAGTTACAGTATTACAAGGAAATTAGTATTAAACGCGATGAATAGACAGTAAAAATGTCGTCAATTTTGTAAAACTATAAGTAAAAGATGTTTTGTCATTTAAAAAAAAACTGTTTACTCCTTTTTATCATTTTACATTTGGTATTTCTATATTTGGAAATGGTCATATTTAGGTGGTGACTGCTCGGGAATGATATTCTGAACACAGTGTTAAACGCGTCAATTGTATTCGGAGCAGTGATTCTAAAATATGAGTAAATATTTTTTAATAAAATCGAATTTAAATAACAACTTGTTTTTATTGATACTACACCCTTCCTGATTAAGATTCACACCCAACAATTAGATTTCTCACAGTCGAATTGTTTTGCGCAAAGCGGATCTCATTGGATTAATTCTCATTGTTTTAATTAAAAAGTAAGGGGTCAAGTGTAATTATCTACTTATGAATCAGTGTTAATCGAGGAATCAGTGCCTCGACCGATGTCTGTGGGAACGTCTTCAAAAACTCTTCACATGATAATAACAAGTGTCTTCCCCTACATACCGTTCCGCAACGCTGGTTCTGACCTCAGATAATTATCACAAGTTTATACCCATTCCGCCATTGTTCGCTGTCGAGATTCAGAGTAATAAACTCACTAATATTTATGACATGTGTTCACGTCGGAAAGTTCGATTGAAATATAATTGAGTCAATTGATCTTCGATTTGTAGGGCCTGACTGACTAAGAAGCGGCCGCGTCGTCAAGTTCTATTCACGTCATGGAACTAGGCGTCACCGATTGAAACAGTGTTGGTGAGAATTGACTTCCAAGTATTCGCAATTACATTCATGTAATGAGTGACGTTGGATACATGTAACAGAAGATCGTTTACGTAATTGTCCTGTCGCAGCCCGCTCGTAAACATTGAAAATCATGAAAAATGAGATGACATGGCTTATTAGTAAGCCTGATGATGGATACTCATATTAGGTACAATAATCACTGGGCTTACCCATGTTCTGTTCGTTTCCGCGTGTTAACTGCTTATGGTCACTCTTATCACAAGCAAATCATCTTAATCATTATCTTGAATTATTACAAGATCTTAGTAATTCATTAAGCATCAATTTGTTTGTTTTTAGTTAGTAGGTACTTAGCTAACAACTACTAACAAAAGTTTAAATTCATATAAGGTATAAAAAATCATATAATCTGCACCTGTAGGTATACTTGTTGAGAATGTTGACTACAAACTTCAGAAAACCAAATCAATTATACTGTGTTTCTGTAAAACGTCTATTAGTTATTTCGTCACGCATGGGAAAGCAAATATCTCCAGTTTACGCGTGCAAACTATAAAATTTCTTCGGCCCGTAGGCACAGCCAGTGTGCTGCTCGCGTGACTGTAGACATTATTTCCCAATCAATGACGTGCATAAGAAATTATGACGTTATACAGCACATGCACGTAACCATTCATTCATGCTTGCAAAAAATGTCATTGTTTTGAAAGAAATCAGGGCTTAGAACATCCTGCTAGCTAATCAGGGGAAATTACACAATAGGTTTTCCCTTATCAACATCCTTTTTGGACAAACGTAGGACCGGAACATCGGTTGGTCATTTACCTGCACCAATTAACCCTATAACGATTATATCTATGCGGGACTGTGAGAAATCAGTGTGCACACAATTGAATCATTGTCTGCGTTTTTACATTCTACCAGGTTGATCTATGGTGCCAAGATATGCAGAGTGTGGGAAATGTTGAGCGGCATCGGTGCTTCAATGTTTTCCAACATGTCATCTCCGTTCGTGGGAACTGTAGTCAGGAAACACACGAATTTTACAGAGTAGCAAATATAATTACATTTTTAATTATTTAGAATATATTAAATGTGCTTTAGAGGACGTCTTCTGGCAATTAACTTTAAAAATAGGTATGAGTATGACAAAAACAAGATTGTTATCGTTAAAACTTGTATTAAATTTTCGTGAACTTTGATGTCGCAGTTTAATATTTCGGCGTGGTTTCCTTGTCGTTATTTTCAATAATTTGTGTGTTTTAACTCGTTGGCCATTCAGAGATGTGGGTGGAGCATTTACTTGTACGAAAACGCCCATTATTTTGCACACAAAAACTGACATGACCATGACGTGTATACTTGGTCGTTCACATTGAAACTGTTCCAAATAAGGATCAATCTGATTATTTCGCTGAATACAACTATTTAATATTATATTTATCTAAGTACTGTTCTCTTACTGTTTTTACCTTTACTTCTCTAGTGAAAAAAAAATCGGTTTCCTTGCATAACTTTCCTACCTCTGAAAATTTGAACTGGATGGTACCGCAGTACCTGCAACATGTCGATTAGATAAATGTTCAAAGATCATCTCCTACCGTTTAAGTGGGTTCTTCGGAAGACCTCTAATTAGGTAGGTACCTTTTGCAATTACCTACCTGATACCTGTGCCGATTTGTAAAGTCTAACCGTAAAAACTGGTCAAGTGAGTCAATAGTGTTTCAATCCGGTATGTACTGACACACATGTAGGTATGGAAGACGATGTGATCAACCCCAGACATCCAAATAAAACGCGCCTGTCTTTCCGTTCTCTTAAATCGTATCATTACAAAACAAGTTCTACCTTTAGTTAAAGCTGAAACCATCAAATGGTTTGTTTTTATTTTGAACCTTATTTTTGAATTATGTATACATATATATAGTTATGCAGCAGTGGCTTAATGTTATCGGCCGCGACTTACAAGATGTAGGTCATAGGTTCGAACCCCGTCAGGCACTATACTTTTTGTAGATCATTTATCACCACTGCTCTCAAAACGGTGAAGGAAAACGTCGTGAGGAAACTGGCATGTTCTAGAAGTAAAACGTCAAAGTCATGTGACATCTACCAACCCGCACTCCCCGCTCGGGCCCGCGTGGTAGATTATGGCCCACTCTCTCACCGAGAAGAGGCCTGTAACCATAAGGAATAGGAACATTATGGGCTGATTATTATGGATAGTTATAAATAGGAAATTGACAACTGAAACTCGGGTTTTCCCACAAAGCTAAAGTTCTATAAACCATATACAGTATGTTAAGAAAACCCTGTCCGACCCGTGAAGGTGTTGTTAGGTATCGATAACTGATTCTACTAATGCATAGAAAACCGGCCTAAACTTAAAAAAAAAATCACCCTAAAAAAAATAAATATTATTTCGCAAAAGGAGGTATCTTAATAAATGTGTGTTGACCACCCTTCGCCTGCCGCCAGCGGGGGACGGGCGGCAGGACACGCGGCACGTGGTCGCATCGCTATTCGCTCATAATAATACCGGTGTTGTCACTTTTTAAAAATTACCAAATTTCGGGGAAATTGGAATTAATTCGCGGGAAAAAAAGACTATTTCAAAATTCATTTGTATTGGTACTATGATGAATACGTAAAATTTTATATTATATTTGGTCATGTGTTTACCTAACCTTTATTATCCTTATGGGTCGGACAGGGTTTTCTTAACATACTGTATATGTACCTATGTGGGACACAGAACATATATTTCTATTACATCTTTTCCAAGTACTCTCCACCAGCCTCTATACAGTTTCATACGTCTGAACCAGTTTTCGAAACACTTTTCGCAATCCGCCGCAGACACCTCGTTTACAGCCTGCTCGAACGCTGACAGTGCATCATCCGGCGACGAAAATTGTATCCCTTTGAGCGGATCTTTTATTTTTGGGAATAAGAAGAAATCACACGGTGCTAGGTCAGGGCTTTAAGGGGGAGTTTGACCAGTGTACTGTTCAGGAAGTCCCTCGTTTTGTTTGCGGTGTGGGCGGGCGCATTGTCGTGGTGAAGCAGTAACCCTCGGAGCCCTGTTTTTTGGTCGCTTATTGCTCACAACAGAGAAAACTTCTCTCAAGCATTAGGAAGTATATCATTCATCGTTAATGCTTCTTTGGTTTCGTAAAGGAATTGACACCAAGTTGCCAGTCAAACTGAAAAAGCTTGCAATCAAAATCATATCCCCACTTCTAGATCGCTTCACTTTGGTAGGCGTTGATTCGTTTTGAAACACCTAAACCGTCGACTGGTACTTCATTTCTGGATCGTATTGATAAATAAAGATTCATCACCTGTAACGATGTTGTAAACAAGCCGAGACAAGCCAAGCTTCAAATTTGTCTATCATATCATGGCACCATTCCACTTCTAAGCATCGGCGAGTTTGTGCGGCACCAAGCGTGAAACTATCCTCCGCAACCGAAGAAGCACGTGTAGAATCTCGTGAAAGCTTCCTGATCCAATGTGAAAATTACTCTTGGTATGTAATTCGTCTATTGTCTTGGATCAAACTTTTCATTGCTAGCACGTTTTCTTCTGTCACGTCAACAGCCGTCAAAGGGCGACCACTTCTGTCTTCATCCCCCAAAGTTAATCGACCGCGCTTAAATTTATTATACCACCGATACAAGGTCGCCTTAGAAGGGCCTTCATCCGTGAATGCCATTTGAAGTCTATCGTACGATTCGTCTGGTTTCAGGCGACATTTGAAATCGTAAAAAATCATTGCGCGAAAATGGTCTTGACTCAAATCCTTTTTCAAAGAGACACGATAATTTTAATTAGCTCGCAAAAATGTGGAGAGAAGCTTTGAATTTGGAACGTACCTATTATTATAAAATTTGTAAATAATCATTTAAATAAATTATAACTGGCCAGTTTCTCATGCATAAAAACTTTTTGTCGCAATACTTTCTTAGTGACCTGGTATATATAGTTCAAAATGCAAAAATACCTTGACGGTTGAAACCGTTGTTTAAACGTCTTGTTTTGTAAAATGGGCGACGGACTGAATATAAGTAGGATAGCAAGTAGAGGGTAGGTGGCTGAAAAGTTACGGGGAAAGGAGGCAAATTTAGTGAGAAATGTTATGGACTTCCCCGGCTAATCAAGGAAAAACGCATGAATACTCTGACTGCTGATTTGTCTATAAAGAAGATGACTACTACTAGAGAAGCTTGGAATTAAAAGACAGGTTCCCTCAAATAAATTAGGATGAGGGCAGAAAAATGATGAGGATGTGGATGACGAATTATTTCCGTTTCTTCGACATCCATGTAACCATTCCAGCGATGTAGTAATTCTAACGTCAAAAGATTAGAATCCTGAGCCATGATTAAGGCAGTTTCCTCTAGATTGAATAAGAGATCATCTCATCCGCGGCTGCAATTATGTTCTATGTGACGCAAACATGATGCATGGCTTACGGAAGTGACTGCTTTATATTACAACATTGTAAAACCCTCGAGTACATAAATATACTTATGTCTTATTCATTATGTATCTTCGTTTTTTTTTTTTTGTTTTTGACTAAATCGACTTGGCATAAACATAGTCCCAAGTAAGTTTGCAGCTTACTTCGAAAACGCAGTTTTCATTAGACTCAAATTTTAACTTTTCTTTATTTTAGCCTTCATCAAAGTCACCACCACTTTGGTTGGGAAATAATAGGTCCTTACATAATTATGAAATTGATGTTTCGTCGTACGTCACTTTAATCTCAAATATCTCCTCTTTGGTAACAATTTCAAATTTATTCAGCATTCATGATTTTGTGTTTTGAAAAACGTAATGCATTTTTCAAAACACAAAATCATTCAAATTGTTTTTTCCTGTATTGGTTTTTTCTTTACGATTGAATTGGCAAAGTGAAAAAATTTTAAAGGTGAGTACACTCGTGAATTGAGTAGGTACAGCAAACTGGCAAACGCGCGTCAACTGCTGTGTGACTTTACTCAACCGGCACAATAATGAAGGGATTTTAAACCCGTTATGACAAGGCTAAACCCTGGCGACCCAGCCAAATCCTGCCCCAACCGAAGATTGACTCAAAAATTACTTATGAGCATTTGGTGGACTAGTTCATAAATCTGGTCAGCCGATAACGGCACATGCTATTGTCAAATTTGCAAAAAATTATTGAAAAACTAGCCGCTAAGCAATGAGTTTGTTCAATCGCTCTAGAAATACCGCAGTGTCTCAAGACAAAAGTCTCCAACCAGTGTGTGTTGCCAGTAATGACTTCTGAAATTGAGACGTGGTCGCTAACAATTATGGCCTTATATTCTTATAAGGCCCATTGTTAGCGACCACGTCGTTCAAAGGTTCGTCTTTTCCACGTCACTCAAAGAGCAATGGAGAGGGCTATACTTGGGGTTTCACTGAGTGATCGAATTAGGAATGAGGAGATCCGGAGAAGAACTAGGCCGGGCACATTGCCCGTAGGACCGATGCCCGATGGGGCCTATGGGTTCTCGAGTGGCGACCACGCACCGGAAGACTCAGCGTGGGTAGACCTCCGACAAGGTGGACCGACGACCTGGTTAAGGTCGCGGGAAACCGCTGGATGTGGGAGGCGCAGAACCGGTCGTTGTGGAGATCCTTGGGGGAAACCTAAGTCCAGCAGTGGACGTCTTTCGGCTGAAATGATGACGAAGAATCACTCTAGGCCACTGCTGCTGCTCCTATTGGAATGTCTAAGACATCCATCATACACCCCGGACCATGCTCCAACAGACTACCATTTTTTTTCGAAATTTGAATTCTTCTGCAAGAACGAACTGAAGTTCTTGCAAGGGAAAAAATTCAAGTTCAATGAGTCAGTCCCAAGCGCCTTCAAAGATTTCTCTGATTCCCGTAAGAAAGTTTTTTTTTTACTAAAGTGATCAGTGAACCATTTATAACATGGCAAAAGTGCACAGCCGAAAGCACATCAAGCTACTAAAATCTGTCAGATTTCTTTATTAGATTTTCAACTTTATCTCTAAGGTATTAGGGTTTAAGGTTGATTAGGAATATTTGTCAGTTTCGTGTTGCTTGACCTGCTGTCGTTGGTACATACAATACGTAAAGGAAACCCTGTCCGATTTGTGAAGGTATTGTTAGGTATCGATAACTGATTCTAGTAATGCCTACAAAGCCGGGGTAAACTTTAATAAAAAACTCAAAAAAAAAAAATTAATATTATTTCGCAAAAGAGGAAACTTAATACATGTGCGGTAGGCAATACATGCGCGGGTGAAGGGGGCAGGGCACGCAGCCCGCGATCGCATCGCTCATGATCATCGTCATCTTAGCGTTTATCCCGGTCGCATCGCTATTCGCTCATAATAATACCTATCAAAAATGTTGTCACTTTTTTAATAATTAAGTACCATATTTTAGGGAAGTTGGAATTAATTCGCGGAAAAAAAGATTATTTCAAAATTCATTAGTATTGTTACTATGATGATTATGTAAAAATTCATATTTTATTTGGTCATGTGTTTACCTAACCTTTATTATCCTTATGGGTCGGACGGGGTTTTCTTCACATATTGTACATTTATTAAATAAATATATTATAATTAAAAAAATCTACTTTATTTTCTCCCTTACCTACTACAAAGCAACAATTTCATATGTCGGATTTCAGCCACGTCGCCTTCATAAGCTTTTACCTCGCAATGATATTTCACAGTGCAAGTAAGTATTACCCATTAGATACTTATTGCAAAGAGAGTCTATAATAATAATATTATTCTTTTATCTTCTCTCCTTTTCTGAATGAACTAAAAAGAGTAACGTGCACTGAAATAGTAGTTTATGAAACTGTTACATAATGAGGGATATTATGCACGAGTGTGAGTTTAAAAAACGAGCGAAGCGAGTTTTTTAATAGTATCACACGAGTGTGTAATACCTAATTATGTACAGTTTCATACACTACTTTATCTAATCTCATACATTTTAAGAAACAATAATAATCAATTATGTGTCCAGCGAAACACAACAACGACTCGCAATGCAAAGAAACGTATTTGGCGCCAAAATGCTGCACCCTGCATCAACGCGCACGCGCCAAAGCGCGCGCAGCCACAGATAAAAAAATGAAATAGTACTATCTATGGTTTGTAATCTGTACGGTAATGAAAAAAAAAATTATTATAACATTATTTTGTTAGAGACATAATGTTATAATTTAATTTTTTAATTTCCTTTCGATATACTATGGGTAAAGTACGTCAATATAAACTCCTTTATAGTTTTATATTTTTAATTTTTTGATATGAGAGTAGATAAAATTATACTTAGTAAAGTTTGTGAATAAGGGAATCGAAAGTATCACTACATATTATAAAACATAGTCACTTTCTTTTTCCCTATGTCCCCCTTGAATGATTAAATCTTTAAAACTACGCAACGGATTTTGATAGAGTTTTTATAATAGATAGAGTGATTCCACAGGAGGGTTTTATGTATATAACATGCATAATATATAAGAGGCACACTGATAATTTTTGAGGTTTCTAACACATTTCGCAAAATAAACCCATTTTTGAGCTTACATTGCAAACGATGGATGAACCCTATGAGATAGATCAAAATAATGTATCACAGTATTGTAGACCTTCAAAATTCTTACAAAAAAGTCTGCGACACCATATGGCTACCTACTATAGTTTTTTCATTATGACTACTTTTTTATGTTTGAAAAGTTAATTAAAATTCCTGTCGAAATCAGAGCCCACTATTTGTTCCTTTTTATTAATCCTTATCCAAATAAATTACGTCATATCAAAGGCACTCTTTTTGAGATATCACGATTTATTCAAAACTAAACACAAGAAAAAATCCCCGTGCCGCTCGCGCCCTTGCCGGCCGCCTGCTACTTGAGTGTTTCTCTGCCTAAACCGTAAAGGGAGTGGGCCGGAGCGGGGGACCATTATTTCGAACAAACTTGCTACCCCGGTAGGCTTTCATTCTGTTTGAAGGTGGTGGAACTGGCTATCCATTGACAATAAGGTCGATGTATCTTGCAGAGTCAGATATTGGCTGATGGGCGGTATAGTAGACATTATTTTTATTGAAGGGCTACCCTTTTTTGAAAAAGGCTTAGGTACCCTATATCATTTGTCTACGTGCGAAGCCGGGGCGGGTCGCTAGTTGTTTATAAATTGGACTCTACAATCGCCTTATTGTTCATTGGTCTTGGCGACACGGTTGGTGTAGTGGCTGAACGATAGGCTGCTGCGATGTATGTCGCGGATAAGTTTTAAGGAAACTGGCATATCCTAGAACCAAAAATTCGAAGACATGTGATACTTTTCAACCTGTACTGGGCCTTCGTTGTGGATAACAAGCCGCTCTTTCTCACAGAGGAGGCCTTTGTTCCAGTAGTCTGAATGTTATAGGCTGATCATGACTGCACCGTTAGCGCAGTGGTTAAGCTATTGACTGCTGCGCTGCGTGTCGCGGGTTCGATCCTCGTACGGAACAAATATTTGTGTAACCTACAAGTAAGTAGTTGTTACGGGTCTGGATGTTTGTGTATGTGAGTCAAAATTTTTGTAAACGCACCCACCATACAAAACTTCCCCATATAACTAAGTAGTGGCCAACCTTGCTTCGTACTTAGTTTAGGTGGTTCCTGGCAACTGGTGGTAGGCAGGGATGAATTCTGAAGATCAAGATTAACATAGACAGCCGAAGGAAGATGTATGAGGAGTCACTACTTTTTATCTTGTTTCAATAGATGAGCAACTCCTCATCGGCCATTGTGACGAATCTCAGCGAAGGTATTATAATGATCAATCTCAAAGTCCAGTGGGACGGCAATCCGGCGCGACCGGAGAGATATTAGGTGCAGGGCTAACGACTTAACGTGATTTCCGAAACATGAATAACGCCAACTTCCAAATTCTGGGATGTTTTTTTATATTAAATTATAAACTAGTACTTGACCACAATCTCGCCTGATGGTAAACAGTGATGCAAACGTTGATTGATTGGTTGATGATTCACTCTGCCCTTGAAGTCACTCAAATTATAATGCGACGGAAACACTGCCGCTGGCCAGTCCCTCGATATACGCGGTATAAAAGAGAAGGCGAAACGCTTCGTCTGGATCGTAGTGGTGGTAACAACGTAAGGGTGGAAACTCGCCATACGACGGATGATACGAGTATCAAGAAATAGCAAATTGAAAAACCCAATCCATGAGACCTAATAATCGAGAACCGTAAAATTTTCGCAAGTAAATTATAATTGATCGTCTTTGCTTTTGTGGCTATCCATAGTTCTCCTTAGTTACTGAAAGCCCTACATCAAAAAACACAAATTCAAGGTTGCTAACTTAACTAAATCTTGTCTTTTTCAGAAAATTCCCTACAATTTTCCCAAGTGGAACATTTGCTTTGTATGTGGCTATTAACAGAGCATTTTTGCACAATATAGATAATTCATGTTATAATTTGAGCTATTTCATTAACTACCCTATTATATTGTCTTACGGAGAGGTAGTTTCTTTGATGGCAGATTGATTGCCGGTAGGTATGCGTCTATTGTTCTGATCATTAAAGAAAGGTAATAAAGTTGTAACGCTAATGTTGGTAGTTACAAATCTCTGTAAATCAAATAGGTATTTAGGTAGGTTCTAATAATACCTACTTATTTCTAGAATCTGAGAAAGCAAATACATATTTTATTTGCGGCAAACATGACTCAAAAAATAGGTTTGCGGAAAATATGCGTCAGGTCGTGGTGGCCTAGTGGTTAAAACACCAGCATCTCAACTATGAGTGCGCGGGTTCGATTCCAGGTCAGGCAAGTACCAATGTAGCTTTTCTAAAGTTATGTGTACTTTCTAAGTATATCTTGGACGCCAATGACTGAAGGTCTGTAATCGCCAAACCGCATTGAGCAAGCGTGGTGATTACGCTCAATCCTTCTCTGTATGAAAGGAGACCTGTGCCCAGCAGTGGGACGATAAAAAGGCTGATAATGATGCGCCAGGTCGTCTCTATGCGAGACAGAGCCCCAGAGATGGTTTTCAGCGAAGGCTAGAATTGAGGTGATGACGTCAAGCGGCGATTGCACCGGTCCAGTGATACGAAAGGATAAAACTAATACAATTAGTAGTAAATAGAATTGTGGCGATTTATTTGTTCACAAATTAAGTTAAGTGCGTCATTTTCTTTCTATTTCATTAAAGCATTAAGTACAGAAAAAAAATGTAAGTGTAGTCCTGACCAATTAAGATAACTACCTACTCCATAGAAAGTTTAGACGTGACCAAAAATATGGCGATATAAATACGTCAATTTACGTATACCTAATCATAATATATGTATATCACCATCATCATCTCAGCGTATAATCCCGGTCACATCCGCTGCTTTCGCGTTGGAGCCCGGGGTCCGCTTTCCTACTAATACGCCTCCATTTCGCTCGATCTCTGGCATCCCTTGGTGTGAGATTGTTGGCACGCATGTCATCTCTTACAATGTCAAGCCAGCACTTCTTTGGTCTGCCTCGCTTGTTCCGGCCCGGCGGAGGCGCCATGGCAAGACATTTGTTACCCACGTAACATGCTAAGGGTGTCTCTGACATCGACGCATAAACGAGTACCATGGATCCAGTACATGATTCTGAACCCCTCAGTGGTGGAATTTTTCGTCGGTTTTTTCCTGAGTTAAAAAAAATAATATGCAGTTTTTTTCACTTTAAACCGTTTATAATTGCTATACTTTTATAAACCAATAAGATTTTAAAGTAAAACATAATTAATTCGCTAATTACAAAATAAAGCGCAATGTGAACAAAACTCAAAAAACTATCCTATCAGCTGATTTAATAGAGTTCACATCAGGGGTCAACGTCATAACCACAAACACGTGCGGCGGCACGCTTGGAACGTTCAAAGGCCGAGCCGACACATTTTTTTAAACACTATTACTTCTGGAACTGCTCATTAACGATATAAATGACTATCATAATTTTATTAGTGGCATGCGATATAACCTCGCGATATTTGCGTTACGATGTCAGATACATCCTGTATATATGTATAGGTATCATATAATATATTATTAGCCACTGCGCCAATCGTGTCGCCAAAATTATTATATTGTTCCCATTGTTGGGAAACAGGCCTCCTCTCGATTAGAGGGAGTGGGCCGTAATCCACCACACTGTCCCAGTGCCGATTGGTAGATGTCACATGTCTTCGAAGTTTTTAAGTCTAGGACATGCTGGTTTCCTCACGATGTTTTCCTTCACCGTTTTGAAAGCAGTGGTGATGAAATAATTTACACAAAGTCGCCTGAAGGGGTTCGAACCTATAACCTACAACTTGTAAGTCGCGACTGATACCATTAGGCTACCTCTGCTCTAATTTAAGTCAGGGCTGACTAATTTAACAGGACTAAATTAATATTTATCTTCTGTACTTTTCTTAATGAAATAGATAAAAAAGATAGACTGAACTTAATTAGCGTTGTACCTATGGTAACTAGCATTAAGATTTCGGAAAAAACTGTGGTTGGACTTTAGGTCGACACTGTAATATATTAGGATTACCTACAAACATTACCCAGCTACCCATGTATAAAATTAAAGTTTATCTAGAAATGATGACTCGATATTGCGACATTTTAACGCATTATGTGAAACAAAACACCAAATTGTGTACTACAAAACACAGCGTTTATAAAGCTCTAGAAACGTACATAACAAGTAATCAAACAATACTTAGTCACCGGTCGAGTTGTTTGACATTTCACGTAGGTACTACCTACCTACTGGCGGGTCACCAAAATTGCACACTTTAGGATGAGAAATCAGACACGAAATTGCTCTAAACACTCATATTCTTGATGTTAGATAAATGACTTCCTGCTGGTGCTACAATAGAGGCATCATTATTCCTCGGGCCCCGTGAATAGGCCGCGCTGCCGTGGGAGAGTCTCACGACTTTATTACGGATATATATTTTTTGTTTGTTCTAATTAACAGTTTTTCTAATAGTCTGCTTTTACTTTAATTGTTCTTGTTCATTCAGAACCGTATTTTAACTGTTTTTGCTTAAAATAACGCTAAATATTACAATGAGCCAACTTTTCTGAACTACATTGTAAGTGCCTAATTGGGCGATTATCAAAATTGTCTGTGACATGATTGAACATTTTGCTGATTTGTCTCCTACATTTTAAACGCATGATGAAGAAAAAGATTTAAAATAACCATTATTTTTTTAGAAATGCGCTTTGTTAATGGCTCATCGTTTGTTCGTGGAAAATGGCTTTCGATTCCCCAGCTATATGTAAATTGAAATTATAATTCTGCCATTAGCATAGGGAAGGTTTCGATCGATTAAATACCTACCTTCGTCATAGGCTATGTAAAGTTTCAATCAATAAATATGCAAGTTTGTACCTAATAAGTAATATTCTCGTTTCTTTTTTTTTTGTGTGGTATGTACCTACCTAATGTTTAGCGTTTTATTCAGTTTAATTTTCTTTGTCGTACGACCATTTTTTCTAATACCATTTTAAGGGAGATGCGCTGCAAAAACCATTTTTTTCCAATACCTTTTTAAGCGGAAAGCCTTCGAAATTCAAAAGGATTATATGAACTATAAGAGGGTTCAATAAATATTTATTCCGATTCTGTAATAATGATATTACAAAATCAGAATAAAAATTGTTATTTCGAACAACTATAAAGTTGTTGATGATGAACTGGACTGGTGAAGGTCGCGAGAAGCTGATGGATGCGAGCAGCATAAGACCGGTCATAGTGGAAAGCCTTTGAGCTCTATAGGTTGAAGAAGAAGGTGATGAAGTTGTTACGATCGCGAATTATAAATTTGTCAATACTCCACATGACACTGACCTGGGAATTGCAAACAAAAATGGGCTACTGACATTTAGTAGACATTTGGGAGTTATAAGAGACCCGTTATACCTATTAGCCATCACTGGCCATGCATGTAGACAAGCGTATGGGTGTTCCCAAAAGAGAAAGCTGTAGTGCAGTTGTCAATTGAAACTTATGAGTTTGACTGGCTTCCTACTAGCTATGTGTATAATACAGCTATTTACACTAAATTTGATTAGGTAATCGAACACATTGCCACCAGCACTCTCACTGCGTAACACCCTATTACTATCAACTGGAATCATTTTGAAGCATATTGCTAATTCATTGTTCCATATGTTCGGAAATGCATCTCCTCAACAACGTAAATAATATAATGTATTTTGTTGAATTGTCAAAATGAAATCCATTGCTACTGATAGTGTCTGAATTACCCTGCAGATGTTTTTGGAACAATATAGTCGTGTATGAAAAAATCCAAATTTTGCTAGGATGATAGGTACATATTCCAAATCTCACAAAAGTATGAAGAAAAGGGATTAAAAGACATCAAGCATACTGGTCCAAAAAAATTGCGCGGCCAAACCTAGGATTATTTCCAATATCTAGAACTTATTAAGACCTGTAAAAAAATATGTGACTTAACCCTGTAGCTGTATATTCTGAGTAGTTATGGCACTTTCGATATATTGTTGGTTGTGTCAAAGACATGCCTAGTATGTGATGCGCCGATATACTCGGCGCATCACATACTAGGCATGTCTTTTAAGTTCTGTCTTTCTTTTCCATATTTCCCGGTAATTTTGAATTTCGAACTGTTCTATATTTTAATGTGTTTGAATTTAGTCACAGTGTCGATTGGAATCTGTCAGGTTATGTACAACAATGAATCCTTCTAAGGAAAATGTCCGTGCAATATTGTTTTTACCAATTTAGAAGAGGCCTGACACGGTTTCAGTTTTTTGAAGAGTTAACATAGTGATGTTGAACAGTGGTTCAGTACTGAAGCCCCATGTCTGAAACTGGTACGCTTGTATTTAGAATTTCAGCGTGGACATACTAATGTTCATGACAAATCTCGCGAAGGCCTCCCAAAATCCGCCTTAATTGAAGTTAACATCATTGCTATGAGATAACTAATTCTCGAAGACCCTCGTGTGATGCATCGAGAGATAGAGGCTCAACGATTGATGTGAGAAAGCTAGTTTGCCGTTGGATACCGCATCTGCTTTCCGACAATCACAAGGTGGCTCGTGTCAGATGGTGTGAGAAAACTGCAAAGGTTCAACCGAAGAGAGTCAAATCGACGTCTACAACATCATCAGTGGTGACGAATCTTGGATCTACGACCCTGATTCCAAACAAAAATCTACAATCTCGGTTATTCAAGACGAGCCAAAGCCGACCAAAGTTGTTCGTTCTTGAAGCACTTCAAAGAAGATGGTGACCACGTTCGTCGGAGAAACCGGCCATGTTGCAACTATTACACTTGAAGATCGAATAACGGTTAACGCAGAGTGGTATACCACAGTTTGTTTAGGTACCACAAGTCATCGCCGAACTTTGAAAACCTAACACAAAGCGACGCATAATTTTGCACGACAACGCAAGATCATACAGCGCTCGTCAAACGATTGAGTATTTGAAGCAGGAAAAGTTCATTCTTGACTATCCTTCACACAGTCCTGACCTAAACCTTAACGATTTCTTTACATTTCCTAAAATTAAGAAAAGTCTTCGTTTTCAAAGGTTACAGTCCGACGAAGAAGCAGTCGACGCTTTCAAGCCAGCCATTTTGAACACCCCCACTTTAGAGGGGATGTTATAATAACTGATTTGAGCGAATGTAAAAGTGTATTAAGCTACATTGGGAATATATTTTTTAATAATAATATATTTATTTCCATATTTAGTAATTTTAATTTTATATAAGATTTAGATTAAGGATTAGTATGTAAGGCCCCGCTATCGTATTGGATCGCAGATCTGTAAGGGTAGTTGGAGGTAAGAGTTTTTATAAATAAATAAATAATAACGACACATAGGTACATTAGTATACATAGATTAACTAAATGCTAACTATGGTAAAGAAATCTGTATACAGATATCGTGTGCCCTGCCTCTTAAACCAGGAAAACCTGTATCAGTGCAGTGCAGTAGCGCCGTTTTTTTTTTTTCACAAACTGAACTAATTTTAAGTTCGGTGTTCCTTTTTCTTTCCATTTCGTTAAGAAAAGGATAGAAGATAACCTTTTAGTTTAATCCTGTCAAATTAAGATATTCCATAGATAGTTTAGACGCGATTATAAACATGGCGACCAAAAATTCATCAATTTATGTTAAGCGCGGACTAATTTGACAGGCCTAAACTAACATATTATGTTCTGTACCTTTCTAAATGAAATGGAAAGAAAAAGATGCACCTTATTCAGAAGCGTAGCATGCCTTAGCAGGGCCCCGTATAAAAATTTGTTTGGGGGCCCTTAGGAAGGGTAAAGAATTCTCACAAAAGGGAAAAAAATGCATAAAATTAATAGAAATATTTATTCATCATAATTATCTGTCTGTCACTTTTTCCAAAATTTGAGAACTTCGCTTCCACCGGAACCGTTCGGAAAATCAGAGCTCTCATTGGATATCGCGCGTCGCCCGTCGCTCGTCACGCGCAGTGTGCAGAGGCCATTACGCGGGAAAAAGAGAAATAATTGCTTTTTGACTTTAGTCATTTGTGAAATAAAAAAGAAAAGTTGGGAAGTTTTTATTAATTTTTGCTTACGCGAGTTATACTTGATACGGCGGATACGGCGGTAGCTACGCCCCTGAACTGAACTTAAATTTAGTTTAGTTTGTGAAAAAAAGAATCGGGGAAAGTACCTAAGGTTAGGTACTTAGAATAGAAATTATACAACTGCAGACTGCGCCACTTATTGCCCGTGTTAACATTCAGATTTAAGTTTACAATGTAAATACAATAGGAAATGAGGGGGAAACAAAAGTTAAAAAATAACAGTTTATTATTAATGTTTTATGAATAGGTGAAAAGTGTGTGACGATAGGCATATATATATATATTTGTGTGTGTTGAGTTTGTGAATGAGAGTAGTGAGTGTTAGGTGCTGTTTATGTAAAGCAAGAGCAAACTAAAGCTGTATGTGTTAGGCAATGTATTTCAGTAATGACTCTGCTCGTGCATAGTCCCGCTGATTCAGCCATTCCATCAGCTCAGCCTTTAGCCTAAACTTATTAAAATCACGCATCTTTATGAATGTTTAAACGACTTAATAAAAAGGAGGAGGTTCTCAATTCGTCGGAATGTGTTATGTTCATCAATTACCTACTTTAAGACGCCTGGGCCGATTTGTGAAATTCTTTTTTCGTTTGATAGGTTATACTTCCCAGGTAGTTTTATAGTCATCAGGTCAGGGTCTGATGGTGGAAAACCAGGGAAATCAAGGGCAACTTTCGACGATTCACAGCTGCTACCTCTTGTTTACGGTTTGAATTCATTTATTTCTAAATATTACAAATCACTTTACAGAAATAAATACTTAATATGAATAAATTAGGTACATTTTTGTAGTTTTTACTTGGTTAATTTGTATTGATAAGAACTTTACACCTAGATTTGTTGTGACTGTCATTAGAGCTCTGATGATGGAGACAGAGGTCAGTTCAGGGAACTCCTCCACGGTTTACAATAGTTACTTTGTGTTTCGGCTCATTTCATTTACATTTATATTGATGACAGTTTTACACCTATGTGGGTTAAAATTAAGGTCTGCAGTAGATCTGATGATGGAGCCGAGAGATAGTCGAGGGAATTCCTCAACGATAAGAGTTTTACACCTAGATGGATCGTGATTATCATTAGGGGTCTCATGATGAAGACGAATGACAGTTAAGGGTTTACAGTAGCTATAAACTTTGTGTTTGGACTTAACTCATTTAGATTGATAAGAACTTTGCACCCATATGGGTTCAATTGAACGTCTCCAAAAGATGTGATGTGAAGACCATAGACAGTCCAGAGAATTCCTCAACAATTTATAGTATTGAAGTTAAACATAGGACAAAAACTACCTACTCGTCATGCTTATGCATGGGCGTACCAAGGGCGGCAGGGGGGGTAGTTGTCCCCCTGGAAATCTCGCAGAACATGTATGAACTCCCATAATTACTAAACAAAGTATAGCTATAGATGAAGACTTATCTCTAACTTTTAAATAAACCACGCAGTAGACACTGACAAAATGTACGGTGTAATTGCCACAAAACCGTATCCGACAATAGCGTACAAAGATTACTCACTCAAAAAATTTGACTTGCCCTCCCCCTAGGCCGGACTTGCCCACCCCTAGGCTTGACTTAAAGTTAACAAAATAGGTCGTTTAAGGCCTTTTCCCAATATGTTGGTGTCAGTGTCCAGTCTGACCGGATGCAGCTGAACATTACATTTCACAACTAAAGTGTAAAATAAAAACTTAGGTCGGTGTCAAAAACATCATCAAAGACATTGACTACAAAAATAAGTATTTTTTGGAAGACGGTTGTTTTTATATGTTGTGACCCTGTAGGAATATTGGTTTGTTTATCGGAATCAGACGGTAGGACAATGAAGTGTCTTCTGAGTATGGATTGTAATTCGAAGAGTTGACAAACTGTTAGAACCTTATAATCTGAGTACAGTGATCTGAGTGAGTTGTAGAATAGCGATAAGGTTTTCGTGGCATCACTTTAAGTATCGCTCTCTTGGCTCTTTCTACTCTGAGAAAGGTAGCTATAGCTACATACACTTATGCAATATCGAAATACTGAATGGCACAGAACACAAAACACCGTTTTCAGAGCACCGTAATCATTTCGCCTCGTCTTTTATACCGCGTACATCGACTACGATGTAAGTGTCTTCAAGACTAGAATGAATAGGCTCTTAATAAACTAACGCGCTTTACCATCAACGATTGCTTCACTGCTTACCATCAGGCAGGATTGCACTAGTTTATAAATATGAAAAAAAAACAATTTTCGCAGAAACTCTAGGTAACTTAAATATAAGTATGTATATATCAGTCTCAGCGTTCTCGAGGTTAGGACATCTGCAGAATAGATAAAAGACATTACTTATCTATTCCGTGAGGGCTTTAATGTGTTTATCACAGCGTTACCGGGTCGGGCATCTATTTCAACACCAAGATATTTGACGTGATCAGTAAGTACGCATGAGAGTGAGCAAGTGTCCGCTCTTATCGAAAAGGTGTTGTCCGGTGCGGTTTTATGACGGATGGCAAATGGAATTAAGTCTTATTAGTTGAGGGTACGCAGGTTTAAGTTGACCCATTTGAAAAACAGTAAAAAGCACGGACGACAACAGATCAAGCTATCCCAAACTGCCAAATATACCCAATCAACCTTGAGCTTTAATAAATTAGGAATAAAGTTGAAAACCTAATAAAGAAATCGGACAGATTTGAGTAGCTTGATGTGCTATCGTCTGCAGTCTGTACTATAAAGGGCTCTCCACACGCTTGGCAAACAATGGCAAACAGCCAACAGCAAACAGCAAACACGGACGTGTGGATTGGTGTTTTTCTTGTCAGATCAAAGGATGTTTGGCTAACAGTTTGCGAGGTATCCACACGTTTGGCAGCGATCAGTAAAGCGTGCGAGTTTTCAGGAGGCGGACGTACTTACTCGGTACACTTTTTCGTTGGCGCGCAAAGCAAAAAAAAATGAGTTATTGGTCAGCACCTACGATTCTGTCATTTTTGGTGGCTTATCAAAATGAGCCATGTCTCTGTATGTGTGAAAAATCGGCAAAAGGTTAATGATGGATGGACTCGAATTAGCATTATAATGAATAAAAGTGTCAAGGAATTGAAAATCAAAAAATAAATACGTTACGGCTACGTTCCGCAGACATCTGAAGAAAAAAAAAAAGGATAAAGGATAGCAAATACTCAAAATCTGTGAAACTCATGCGACAGAAGTTATGAAATTCCCCTGATGGTTCGTGAAGAAGCTCATTAAAGTTTTCCTCTATAAATTGCCTGAAACCAATTGTAAAAACTTTTAAGCTAAATTAAATAACACGCCAAATTAAAGCCCAAATAATAGGTCTAAAGCAGACACCTTGTACGATTTTTATGTATTTGAATCATCCACCATCGTCTTCGCTTTCTTCTTTTTTTTCATTCTTTTTCGCTTGTTTTATTTTATAATAAAAATATATCAACCCGAAACTAATACTTGCCACAAGCTCGACGTCCACCATGTTTGCGGATTCGGAATGTAATGAACGTTCACCAAGCATGTGGATGTCTGTTTGTGTTGGGTGATTTTTGTTGGATGTTTGGGACTTTGTTTGCTGTATGCGGTGTTTGAGACAAACAGCCAACATGTGGAGGCCGCTTAAGGTTGTGGTTGTGGTTTTTTCTTCAAACGACAAAACATATACTTTACTGTACCTACATAGTATTGTATAGACTCACGTGTTGTTTAAAATTAACAGACAGCAGTGCTGCTGGGGAGTTCTTTCCGCCACTTCTACTTTCCAGCGAAAGCACTAAGGAGTGTCGATGGGTGGGCGTTTTGGAGGACGGTCTTATGCAATATTGACGTTCAAAAAGTGCTGATTCTCAGCCTAATTTGAATGAATACGTGCTTTTGATTTATAAGCCATATCTCTAATGCGCGTCATTGGCGGAGGATCAGATAGTGTAGATATTCGTTATCGTCATCATTCAGCCTGAAGAAATACACTATATGGCGGACAACATAATCGGAAAGTAGCCTTCAAAGTAGGGGACGTAATAATGCACGAGGATGTGCGAAACACAACTGAACTCTCAATTTTCTCACTATCATAATCTGATGGGTGAGCAAACCAACACGACTGGAGTAAAATTGGGCGCAGGCCACAAAGACATTAAGGCAGGCAGGCTTTATAAGATTTTCCTGGTTTATCACACTGCCAGCTTCTTACTTCCGAGATGCTAGATATAAATTAAGGCTACTGAGAAAATTGTCTACCGAGTAGCCAAAGTTGCGAGTAGAATAGTAGAATTTTTTAAAATAGATATGTGTTAGATACCTAATTTGGATTTATTTTTAGCATTCTCTGTTGTCTTGGAATGCAAAACTGCGCTTTTTGCATTCCAAGACCATGCCGATACACCTACGAGTCCTTAGCATTATAGCTGTACCCTCAACTAACGTTGCAATGAAATTATTTATACTTGAATATCGTAGGATTATACATTTTTACTTTCGTTCTTCTGCGGTTCTCCTCGTGCCTGATTAAATCACGCAGTGAAACCCCAAGCATAGTCCTCTCCATTGCGCTTTGAGTGCCAAAAGAATTGCAACACTAAAGTGGCTGTAGACCGGGCATATATTTGCCCGTAGGACCGATGCCCGATGGGGCCGAAGGTTCTCGAGTGACGACCAGGCACCGTAAGACCTAGTGTGGGTAGGCCACCGACAAGGTGGACCGCCGACCAAGTGAAGGTCGCGGGAAGCCGCTGTTAAATGCATCTTTTTGTTTCTATTTCATTGTGAAAAGAACAGAAGATGAAATGTTACTTTAGACCTGTCAAATTAGCCCGTTCCTGACGGAAATTGACGTAGTTTTGTTCGCCATGTTTATAATCGCGTTTGAACTGTCTATGGTAGATTAAAATGTTATCTTCTATGATTTTCTTCATAAAATAGAAAGAAAAAGTTGCACTTAACTTAAAATTAGTTTAGTTTGTAAACAAGACAATCGGCACCATTATTTTAAGTCGGTCCTACATCAAGGAAAACCGTGGAGCATGCCTTCTGCTCTTGTGTTTTTTTGAAATGAAATCGTTTAAGCAAGTATGATCACTGATCACTTTTACACGTCATGTGTTTTTTTTTTAACTAGATGAAGCCGGCATTTCCTAACTGACTACCTCTGAGAAGAAATAGCCGAAACAAACTCAGGGATCATCGTCTTTTTTCAAGTCCAGATATTAAAAATGAAAATGTTTACAATAATTTACGTTATAATTACGCATACCTATTGCTTAATAACAATGCTTAACATAGCGAGCAGCTCAGTCCAAAGCTTTTTTGTCTTCTAAATAATCTGTGATTTTATAATACCCCTTTTTGCAAAGTTTGGCCTTTATATAGTTTTTATATCGTTTAATGGGTAAGTTTCGAATGTCCATGGGAAGCTTGCTAGCTTTTTACTAATATTAGTAATAATTGTGTTCTTTTACTAAGATTAGTAATAAACCTGCCCCCCTGCCTTTCTCGGTACGCCCATGGATACCTATTAGATGTATTGTATGTAGCAAATATTATGATCTTTATTCAGTCTACACACACCTCGAAGACATCCGATCAGAAAAATGTGGGTAGATACGGGGAAGTTCTCAGGTTAGATTCGAAAGAAATAAAACACTTAAAATATCATTGTGACTCATGTTTACAACCACTCACAAATGCAACTTTTTACTTTAAAGCGATATTAATAAAACACATAATTTAACTGTCACCGGACTCATGGCATGAAACTGACAATCAATTTTACACAATACTTAGAATAAATTCCTTTACCTATTAAATAAATATATTGATGATTGATGTTACCTATGTATTTTATATAGATGTTATGCTAAACGGTTAATTTTATAAAATATAAACATCTAAATTAAATACGACATCTGTGTAGGTATTGCTCGACTTTATCGATATTTAATTTTATTGATATCGACTTTGTTAATTGATGAAAAAGTAAAAATCGACTTGATATCGATATAATTCGAACAAAACTGCAGGTGTCCAGTGCTCTGATCTATAACGAAGCACGTTAATTATTTTATTTAATTCCGGTAATAAAACAGTGCTAAAACTTACTCACTATACATACTTATAGGTATCTAGTTTCTGCACTTGTATATAAATTCCATTTCTTCTGCGAGTAGCGCTGAAAGCTGGGCACTTGTTAAGGCAATTATTAGCAATGCTAGATAATTTCATATTAATATAAATTGTAACAGATCTTTAAGATAACCGTTATTTAATATTAAAAGTTCTAAACCAATAAATATGACATAAATTATTTTCCAACATAGACCTGAAATTAAAATTTTATAAATATTTCCTATTTCTAGAGTTAAGAAGAAACGTTTTATGAAATAGCCATTTCCACTGTAGAGAATATAGAAGGACAAATACCTATACTTAGGTCGTTGTACTTATTAACTATAATAGAATGGATTTGGAATACCAGTAACATCGTTTAATACCTAGATATTATATTTCGATCTTAATGTATGGACGGATACATTTAATCTTCAGTAGATTTTGTCGGCGTTGATGCGAATGTAGGTAACAAAAATAATGCAATCAAAAAATTGTGCATTAATTTTATTTACAATGATACAGCGCACTGGTTATAGAGATACAGTGTGCTTAGGATATTTTGGCAGGTGGCGAATACAGTCACTAAACTCATTTTTATATTGTCACTTATGGTCTTGCAAGTAGCGCCATCAACGACAAAGATATACAAAGAACACTGTACGTTAATAAAATAAGCATTCGTTTTGACTGCACGTAATTGCTAAATCTTATGTTAAGTTAAATATACCGCTGGGAAGCGTGCGAACTTAACGGTAAGCTGATAAAAATAATTGTCTATATTCGGAATGTTTTGACTACGATGAGGACACGTCGTGTTAGTGTGAGGTTACTTGACACGAACGGACCGCTGCTTATTCATGTTTGTGAGCATGAGAGAGATGTATGACGTGAGAAGGTCGTCCATTTTGTACCCCAAGGAGGTCTCACACAGCAACTTGGATCCCCGCACGAGGTTGCCGATCGTCATGTGGAAGTAAGTGTTGCCAGATGACCAGTTTGATATTCTCGTGAATGGATGTGTTACTAGAATATCCTGGAAAAGTAAAGAGTAAATGATAAGTATATAATTTTATCATATCAGTACATTAACTTTCAAGTCTATCTGTTTTTAAGAAAACAGATTTGTGTAAAAAAAAAGGAAAGGAAATTCTTACCTTCGATTGAGGATGTATCAAACTAACTCCATGTTTATTGATAGCAATCAGCAGCAGCTCGGGATAATTTGGTTCTGTGGTCTGCTTGACCTCAAAGAAGGCAGACCCAAAAGTTGGCCAGCGGTAGATGACTTTCAGGAAGGTGATTTTGGCGTCTTCAGGCGTCATTCCAGCGTCCGTGTTGTATGAAGCCACGATCGCTCTCTTCCAGTCAGCAGAACTCTGCAGTTTTATCAGGTCTGCTGGAATCAGCTCGCGAAGCATTTGCCTAGAAATAGCAGGTAACCATAGTCAAATATACGAAACGTTTCACACCTTTGACTTATTATGAACGTTTACGTGTTCAAAGAAAAGGCAGAGCGTCGCGTCGATCTAATCGCTGTCACTTTGTTTCTAATAATAAATAAATAAATATATATATATACGAACAAATCACACAGATTGAGCTAGCTCCAAACTAAATTCGAGGCTTGTGTTATGGGGTACTAACTCAACGATTCTATACAGGCTGTATCTGACATCGTAACGCAAACTTCGTGAAAAGGCTAGACCGCATGCCAGTAATAAAATTATGATAGTCATTTATGTCGTTAATGAACAGTTACAGAAATAACAGTGTTTAAAAAAAGTGTCGGCTCGGCCCTTGAATGTTGCCGACGTGCGGGTTTGTAGGTATAACGTTGATTCCTGTAGGCTTAGTATAAGTTTTCATTACGAAACTCGTTCGTCGATATCGAGCGCGTTTGACTCAGCGATTGGCCCGCTTCAAGGTCGTAAGAACTCTCAACCAATGAGAGTGCCAAACGCGCTCGTTATCAACGATCGAGTTTCGTATTGAAAACTCATACTAGGCCTACTGATGTGAACTCTATTAAATCAGCTGATAAGATAGTTTTTCGAGTTTTGTTTTCATAATGCTTTTTGTGTAGTCAGCGAATTAATTAATTTTTACTTTAAAATCTTATTGGGTTATAAAAGTATAGCAATTATGAACGGTCTAAAATGAAAATAACTACATATATTTTTCTAAATCATGAAAAAGCCGACGAAAAATTCCACCACTGGGGGGTTCAGAATCATGTACTGGATCCATGATACTCGTTTGTGCGTCGATGTCAGATACACCCTTTATTTATAATAGATACATATATTGATAAATATCCAAGACCGAGGCCAATCAGGAAAAGATCGTTTTCCATCATGACCTGGCCGGGGATCGAACCCGGGGCCTCCAATGTCGCAGGTAGGCGTGTTGACCGCTGCGCCACGGAGGTCGACCTAATCCTAAATCTAATAGTTTCATATGTATAAGATCGTTATCGCAGGTCGATTTTATATCATATCGGAGATAATGTTAAACTTAACACACATACATACACATTTAAAAAACAAATGTGGGCCCAGGAATGTACCTTGTGGGACACCAGAAAGAACATTATCAGGAATTAAAATAATGCAATATCATGGATCCCGGTCAACTTTAATGTATCGTTGAATTATTTTTATTTATTTGACCAATTACTCACTCACTTTATTAAACTTCTTACTGAAATACGTACGGTATCGCCTGAAGCTCTTGCTTGTTATCTCCGAACCGCGCTCGGTAGGCCAGCGCCGCCAGCCGAGCAGCCTCATCCCGACCACAGCGGTGGTATCCTCGCAGGAGCTTGGGCAACTCCTGGTGGAAGTGGAAGATTACGTCCGCTGCCCGGTCCTTACCAGGGACTGTGTTTGTCCACAGCTTTTTCATGAAGAACACCTGAGAAATAGAGGTAAGGGACGATAAGTTAAGTTTATTTTTGTCATAGTTTTCTGTATCTATTTAATATTTTTTAATACACCTCTGTCTTTACCGAGGAGTACAGGCTTGATTTTATGTTACTCAGTAGGTACTTAGAGCCCAATTATAAATCATCAAGTCTTTAAGATAAGTGACTGCCAAATGCAACCGAAAACTGGATGTAACTAATAAATAAGGGTCGAAGTGAAACTTTTTATTCAATTTGTGGTCTCACCTGGTAGGTGAATTGCGGAGTGATGCCATCGCGCGTAGGCCGCGCCTTCTTGATCCAGTCCGTTAGGTGCCGCACGAAATCGAAGAAGAAGTCACCCTCAGGAACCGATATTACCTTATCAGCTATCTTAACGAATAAACTAAAGCCTTCACTAGATCTGAGATTCAGTCTCTGAGCTATATTTTGACAGAAGTCCTTGGCTCTGGTAGACGAGTCTACTTCAAATGCTTCGTCTGTGTCGTCAGGGAAGTACACCTTATGGAATATCTGAGTAGTCTTATGTTGAATAGCTTCGACTTCCACCTGGTGGGGTGGATACTTTCTCTGTCCATTCCTCAAAGTCTTTTGAAGCCTTTGGAGTGAATCTTGGGCTATTGGATACCTCCTAGTCCGCAAGAACAGTGTTAATTCTCTAAGCAATCCTTGACTACATGCAAATAGTCCCGTGGCCAGCCACATTAACTCCCAACCTCTTTCTTCCGACATTCTGTTTCGGTTATCAGTCAGCTGTCTCATTATTTGGCAGTATATCTCATCTCGAAGGATCTCGTGTTTTAGTGGACCGTCGAAGATATGATCTGTATACTCATTGCCAATGCGAGGACGTTTTGAAGGCAGGTCCCCCATGTACTTGAGAATGGATGTGAACGCGAAACATGCCTCTTCAGCCAGCTCTTCTTTTGCTTGAAGTTTCTTCAACAGGGGTTGTTTCACTGGTTCTCTAGAGTGCCGCCACAGTTCCTCAGTTCCTCCCCTCTTGGCAGTGGAAAGTGTTAGTGCCTTGGATACAGTGCGTTTCGGTGGCAACCGGAAATGATCCATAGCGTATTCCAACAAAGTATGAGGCTTGTCTTTTATTTCTGTCCCATTGTATGTAGCAGTTGGCGCTTTCCGACCATGGGATGCACCTTCTTGACAAAACAGAGTCAATATGTCTGGTGGTGGTTTAGTCAGTGCTGGCAACACATAGACGGTTTCGGAAGGAAAGTCACCCCTTTCCATTGTCCGTTCACAGCGACCGATGCACCAACCATTATTCAACACAGATTCTCCAGTACTGTCTTCTTCTAAAATTATCAGATCTCCTTTGTTGAATGTTAAGAAACTAGATCCCTCGCCAGGTGCTTTGTAATCTTGTAGTGCTATTACAAACTTGGATCTTTTCTTTAGACCTTCCAAGAAGTATACCACTAGATCTCGAATATCCTCAGCATTAGGACTTTGGAATGTGAACTCCTCACCACGAACAGTTGAGAGACTGAAAGTTTGTGTAAACACTTTGTTAGTTTTTTGACTTGAAACAGTCGTTATTTCAGGGAATGATAGTTCTAACAACACTTGTTCTTGATCATCGACGACGTACACACCAGTCCAATTCACTGCTATAATAACATCGTTTTTAGGTAAATTTGGCCCAGAGTTTCTATAAGCTTCGTAAAACCTTGAAAACAAAAGAGGCCACTTGAACTTTGCATAACTAACTACATCTTCTTTCACTCTGTACGCAGGAACTTTTTCTTTTACATAATAACTCTTTTTATATGCTTGCACTACAAGAGCACCCCACCGATCAACTGCTTTTTCTACACCAGTTAAACAATAATCTGGTATATAATTTGGCAGTAATGTATACAGTCGTTCAGTGTTCATATCTTGACTGTACTCGATGTAATACTGTTGCGCGGCTATCATAGCTAAGTCTTCTTCTTTATCACATCTATATTCGCCAAATTTAACACCTCTGACAACTTGTTGGTAAATAAGGTTAGTGGCCACTTGGTCTTCAGTAGGATCGTGCCATGGGGCGAAAATTTCTTTTCTGAAGAATAACCTCCATGGCGCGTTTCTTTCTTGGGCACCTTGTTCTTTAGCATATTGTTCACACTGAGATATTGCATCCATAACGTGGTCACCTCCACTGCCGAGTGAACTGACCTTATCGAACAAAGCAATGTATAGCGAGAAACCGAATTGGTCTCTCAGACCAATTTTATCTGACAATTGATTACACAGTTCTCTTGCAGTTGTTGCCGAGTCCGCTAGCAAGGTCTTCGTGTTGCCGTCCATGAAAGTTATGGGTAGCATTATAGGCTTTTTCGACTTCGTTGCTTGAAGTTCTAACCACGAAGGTGGCTGGTTTCTGGTTCCATTGTTAAATGTGCGTTTCAAACGGTCTTCACAATATGGAGCGTAGCCGGGAGGACCCTCTCTGATAAAAGCCCGCAAGTAATTGACGAACTTTTCACTAGGTGCAAAGCATCCAACACACAACGAAAGTAAAATCCATCCTCTAGCATGAGACGACTTCGAAGGATTGTTTGTCAGTTGTTTACAGATCTGACAATATATTTCGTCTCTCAACTCGGCTCGTAGAATTCCGTGCCCAATAATGAAATGTAATTTTTCTAGATTTGATGTTGGGCGAGATTCTAGCCACGACTGATAGCTATCTGCTGTGTACTCCTCATCCTGGAAGACACAACATGATAGTTATTATTAATCTTGTTATACATATGTATATTTACATATAAGAATGTTCATAAACAAAACCAACCTGTAACTTTCTCCTCACATCCTCTCCTAACTTGTTCTTCCTCTTTAACGTCAGAGAGACAAGCTTGTGTCTGATGGATCTTGGCTTCTGTTTGTTCAGATACGCGTCAGGGTCCACGCCCATCATCTGAGCTTCTTGAAACTCCTTGGACCTGATAAAGTTCCTGCCAAGAGTAGCTGTGACCTTAGACATGACTGACGTGTTGTCCCGATCCATTGTATGATATCTCGGCTCCGGCAGGTCTCCAGTGAACCGGAGTATTGTGACCCATAGCGCTTGTGCCGCCTGTAATTAAAATTTTCAATTGCATAACAACATTCTTGGTTGTATTTATCGATTAAAATGATTGAGAAAGCATTTAAGTACATAATCCACCTTATTCATAAACGTTGCTTAAAGTTAACTAGTGATTAGCGATTCTTTAACCATACATTTTAGAACGTCTAAAATAAATAAATAAATAAAAAAGCCTTTTATTTCTTAGTTACCTATTTAAATTTACAGTTAAAGATAGGAAAATAGTGAGCACGTCTAGTTTGTTTAAAGAAGGAAATAGATTTGTTACATAGATACTTTTGATAGTGTCACATATAAGTACTTAATGCGAGACAAGTATTATTACATTATGTGCATTTATTAAATTTGGTAGAAAGGATCTCGTGAGTTAATGTTAGTTGTAAATTATTTGATCTAAATATTATTTCTATTGTAAGAACCCCTCTCAGTGGAGGGTAAAGGCCTCCTCCAGAGATAGCCAATTTGTTCTATCTTCTGCTACTCGTATCCATTGGTCGCCAGCTATTTTTATAATGTCATCTGTCCATCTTGTATTTGGTCTGCCTTGTCTCCTCTTGCCTGATGGTCCTCGCCATGATGTTGTTTCTTTGGTCCAGCGATTGTCCTTAAGTCTGGCCACATGGCCTGCCCATCGCCATTTTAGTTTTTGTGAATAGCTGAGAGCGTCTATGACTTTAGTTTTATTTTAGACGTTAAGTGACGTTAAAAGGTCAAAAATGTATGGTTAAAGAATCGCTAATCACTAGTTAACTTTAAGCAATGTTTATGAATAAGGGGAATAATGTATAATAATTTTCAAATGTTCAAAATAATACATACCTAGTCGTAATTAGCTAATTAACATTGTGATATTTCGCAACACATTTTTATTGCAATATATCTTTATAAACCGGTCATAATGTAAACAATTCTTACCAGTTGGTCTCCTTGTGTATGAAGAGGCAATAATGGATGCTTCAGTGGTTTCCTCGAGTACTGATGAGTGACATTTCCTTGGAAATACGTTGCTGCGAACTTCTGAAACTTGAACTCCGACAAATCTTCCTCGTCTTCCGATGTGGTTTGCATTGGTGTTACCATCTGAATACGGAAGAACAGTGGACTAAAATTGGATGTACCTAAACTCACAGATTTTTCGTAAATACAGAGGGGCAGTTCTTGTAGTGTTAAGAATCTTTTCTCAAGTCTCAATCTTTTAAAAAGTACTTCTAATTTTCCTACATTTTGACAAGTTTTTCACATTTGTTTGACGCTGACACTGTGATTAAATTTTGAACATTTTGAATTAAGAGAATCGGCCTTCTGATTAAATCGAAGACAATTAGTTATCAGACAATTATTCATGCATTTAATGGAAATCCCAAAAGTAAACGTAACTTGAATAAGGTGAGATTCACTGATGGTTGAGAATACAAATCAAGTAAAGAGTAAGTAAAAACAGATACTGTGAACGCAGATGGGGATAAAAATGAGGAAGAACCTAATCAACAGTTTATAAATGAATCTGTTGGTAAGTCAATATTGAAGATAGCGTCAGTACTCTTTTTAATATTAATGCGCTATATTTTGCAGTACTTAATGCAGTAGTTACTAGTCTGAAATTAACTTTTAGAGAGTTTTGATCTATATTTAGTTGACCTGCGGGGTAATTTCGTAATACATCAGTAGCAATGGGTTTCATTTTGCAGGTCAACAACATTCATTGCATTGTTTAGGTGGTTGAGAAGACATTTTTTCAAACATATCGAGCAATGAATTAGCAATATGCTTCAAAGTGGTAGAAATTAGAGCCAAAACAAGAGTGCATTGACGTGGACCTGAATCTGCTAGGCAATTAACATATTTTGAATTGATGAATCACTGAATGATAAGGTTTTCTGCAATTCAATATTGTCTGTATTAAAGGTCTATATCAGTATCAGTCGTATAGCTTTACGTAGGTAACTTTTTCCCCACTTTTAACCTACTTTCCTATGTGGGTCTTAATAAGGTCACAGTGTACGACTTTGTTTTAAAACGGGGAAGTAAATTCATTTCGTTTCTTTTGTATCATTTCGTGGACCTTGAACGTATTTTATAAAATAATATTTTTCTAAGGCTGAGGTTCGAGTTACGTCGAAGTAAAGTTAACTATAAGCTAAATAATATCTTTATAAATAATGCTATCTACCTCTTGCTGATCAGCTCTCTGTTGTGGCAGATCACTGAAGATAGAGGTATCTTTGGGCGCAGGAGTTTCACTGCTGGAGTCAGGTAGGAAGTCAAACATGGCTTCTACAAGCTTGCTGTCATCTACAGGCTCATCCTGCTTCCTAGCCGCCTCCTGGAGTAACGTCCGTTTTGCTTCCAGCTGCTTCTTCTCTTCTAGGGCCAGTTCTTGTTCACGCCTTTCCAGCTCGTACATGCGCTCCTGTGGAAAGAGAGTAGTTTTATTATTTTATGTGATTTCTTCTACTACTTCCATCGTTTTTTGTTTTATTTTCCGATAGTATCGTTTTAAGACGACTTTCTAATGCATCATTATTGGACGTATGCTTTGTACTCCTTGACCATCGATCGCATCTTTTACTAAAATTTAACATAAAGTATTGTCGAAACTATTATTCAGATTCAAACACTTTTTTGATGATCTAAAGCATACTCTAGATCATCAATGAAGTAGGTACCTACTCGTAGTTAAAAAAAAAACGCACACCGTAGGAACAAAGTAGTTTTTTAAACGTGGGCATATATATATATTCATCAACTAAAAATTATGAATTACTATCGTAACATTCATTTCTGGGTATTTCAGTGAGTTTCGTGTCTAGATCTCAATTCAAATGTTGTAATAGATTCTAATTCTAAGAAGACAATAGGTAATCTAATCTCGTATCTCTTTTGATATCAATTATCAACAGATGTGTACAAATGTGCATTATTATCTACTATTCTCCTTAATAACAAACACCATACCGTACGTCCTGGTCGTCAAATACTCAGACAAATAGGGTCTAGCTTAATAGGTACCTACCTAGTCGGTTCATTTGATCCAGCGGAAGTGGTCACAAGAGAAATTAAAGTTTTTTTTCTTAATAAACAGTATAAAGGGTGTATCTTAGGACATTGACGCACAACCGAGTACTGGTGGATATTTTTATCGACTTTTTTATCATTTGAAAAATATATATATATATAGTTTTTATCACTTTAGACCGTTCATATTTGCTATACTTTTATGACCCAATAAGATTTTAAAGTCAAAATTAATTAATTCGCTAATTACACACATAAGCGTAATGAAAACAAAACTCGAAAATATATCTTATCAGCTGATTTAATAGAGTTCCCATCAGGGATCAACGTCATACCTACAAATTCGCACGGCGGCACGCTTGCAACGTTCAAAGGCTGAGCCGACACTTTTTTTTAAACACTTTGAATTTTGTAACCGTTCATTAACGACATAAATGACTATCATAATTTTATTAGTGGCATGCGGTCTAGCCTTTTCGCGAAGTTTGCGTTATGATGTCAGATACAACCTGTATTATATGAGAATATAGACACATACATTGTATACAAACACAGAATGATAATAATACCAACTTACAATAAAACCAGCCACATGCGACTTTTCAAAACGATTCAAATCAAATACGACATTTTCGCAAAATACCTCGAACCACAAATTCATCATTATGTACCGACCCACTAGCCACGACCACACGTCTGGTTGATTCAAAGGATTAGTTCATATTACGGCAAATATCGACAGGTTACGTTACCCTGTATTGCCTAACACAGTTGTACTGCATGTGTAATGCAATTTCTATCCGAAAGCGAACGTGGTCCGTTTTTTTCTTGAACAATTTAGCAAGAAAACACTTCCCAGTTCCGAAAAATGATTAAAATCAATGCCAAAGGAAGCTGTCGAAATAACTCGAAAGCGAAAATTAATAGCGTTGACCATCCTAAATTTACTTCAAGCCAATTGGGTTGTATCCTAAAAAATAATTTAGGTAATGTCCATCAGATAGATTTATAAAAAAATATTGAACACGTATTTTTTATTTTTCCTTTCTTTTAAATACTTAGGAAGATATATTGATTTGAAATGTCGCATGTCGTCACGCCGTGGTACAAAATATACCACGGCGTGACGTATTTAGCCCCCACTCCGTAGCTTTAATACGGTATATCCCAGTAGTTTTTGGTAACTTCGACAAAATAAAAAATACGGGTCCTCATTTTTTTTTATTATCTATAAGACGCACTAATTATTTTTTTGATTTTAATACATCCCTATTGTCATCCTGCATCTTTTTCTTTTTGCAGTTGTACTTGAAGCTCTTTGCGTTTCATTAAAACTTCGATTGGGTAATCATCTTTTAAGTAATAAGAAGTATTTTTTAGATTATATTTCTTTTCTTGTATTTTTATTTTGAAACCTAAGGTATTGAATGTAATTGCTATCGGTCGCAATTTGGTCCCCTTTTTTCCCAACCTTCTGACAGCTGCTATGTTGTTAATGGCGCACGAAATTTTTATGTATGTATTTATAATATTTATTACAATTTTTTCCAGTTCATCATACGACTTTTCTGTCTCTTCTGCACCAAATAAGATCAGATTTCTGCGTCGACACTGTCTTTCTAGATTGTTAATTTTATTTGTTTGTTCTTCTAATTTTTTCTCTAGACACTCATTTTTCATTTCTAAGTTTTTGAACTTCTCGTTTAGGCTGTTGATAATTGTATCCTTAATATCTTCTTTCATCTCCAACATATCTTGTTTTTGCTGCTTTATATCTTGCTGCATGCTAATTAACATATTTTTTAATTCTTCCATGTTTGTTTACAATACGCTTAGCGTCCTCTATGGTAACAGGAAAGTAGTTCTCGGTATATTAGCGGTTGACTTGCCTTGTCGCGTCGGTCGAAATAGGATTTTGCTAGGAAGATCTAATGAAGTGTAATAGATGGCGCTGAAAGGCTTTGATCGGTGACTCAGAACCGTAGGTAGTTTTGATGATTATTTGGCACTTTCGAGGTTATGGTTTCTGATGTTTTTGATTTACGCACTGTATTAATGTAGTTCGAGTTCCAGTTTTGTAGTACACTTGTTCCACTATTAGTTCGCACTTGAATAATGGTTATATTTCCAGGTACCTTGACGAATTTCCAATGACAAGATAGAACGATTTTTTTGCACTTTTTAACAAAGTTTTTTGTATATGCACTATGTTTTATATATTGTTCGAAGTATTTAATGCACAGTTTTTATGTCTTGATAATATCACTTTGTTTTAAAGCACTTAAATAATTTTAACACTGTTTTTATACTGAGTACGATGTTAACAGTGCCGCAGTGGCGCCCTCTTTATAAATTATGATAAAATTGTGATACTAAACAAGAAAATACCCCAACAGAAACAATCAAGTAAAAGAAATCTGTCAGAATCCCCGGAGACGGCCAACCCTGAAAATCGATATGCTCAACATAGTCAAAAACCACCTAAGAAAAATAAAGGTGATATGAAGAATTATTTATTACAAAAGCCAAAATTATGTCTCGACCAGAAACCAACTGACAGCCAATCAATTACATCAGACCACAACACGGCATAGCAATTAAAATAGGACCCTCTTCCAACCCCTAATCTCCCAGTATGGCCGGTCACCGCGGGAGAGTTCGATCAAAACCCCCCAAGAACACGTATTGAAACAAAAAATACAATCTACATTTGCACTCTCAATGTAAAACCATTATCTACTGATCAAAAATATATTGAGCTCAAAGCTGCACTAGAAGATATTAAACACGATATAATAGGATTGAGCGAAGTTCGCCGCCTAGGATAAAAGATAATAGAAGACGACGAATACATTTTCTACTACATAGGCAAAATAAAAGGACTATATGGCGTAGGTTTTCTAGTTGAGAAGAAATACAAAGATAAAATCACAAAAGTTACTGGAATATCCGAGAGAGTGTGCGTACTGGAAATCCGAATGGAAAACCAGTGTGTTGCGGTAATTCAAGCATACGTCCCCACTGAGTAGTCATCACAGGAAGACATAGATAATTTTTACGAGGACGATGGACTTTACGGTCGGTAAAGTGGCCCGGGCCAAAAGGCACCAGATCAAGAGGCCGCCCGAGAACCAGATGGGCAGACGAAATCGTAGCATGCGCAAGTGAAGAGTGGCTGGAAAGAGCTAAGGATAGAGAAGAATGGCATTCCTTGGGGGAGGCTTTTACCCGAACGGGGTCCACGAATTAATCTTTGTTACTAGTTTTTTAATTAATTAATATGTATTTGCATGGAATAAACAAGCTTTATTATTATTATTATCTTTTATTTCATTATAATACACTTATAAATTATATTTTTAAATATTTCTACATAAAAAATATATAAAAAAAAAACCTTTAAAAATATAAAAAATAGTAACCCACCGGCATCGGGAACAGGGTCCAAGCTACCGGCGGTCAGGGCTCATTATTATTATTATTATTTCGTTTATTTTTATATATATACATATTCATTTACATTTTTAAATATTTATAAAAAAAAATAAAAACATTTAAAAATATAAAAAATAGTGTTCCACCGATGGCGGGAGCGGGGTCCAAGCTACCGGTGGTTAGAGCTCCAGAGACAGAAACCTCCTCACGATGCGGGCCGTATCGAGGAGTACTGCCTTTTGAATCTGGCCTTTGATCCAACTGCCTAACGAGAGCCTCAATAGATGTTGGTCGAGGCTCTTGGCTATCAAACCATTATTATTATTATTATTGTCATCGCGAATACAATTTTGTTAAAGAATACACCTGCAGACTAACCGAGCACGTCAGACGTACAAGTTGCAATGCTTACGCAAGGACGCGGTTGATCGATTTGACGATATCGTTCAATTACGCAAAACTACTGTCGTCATTAATATAACACTTATGTTTGCAGCTCATTACCCGCATTAATTATTAGTGGATTTTCGTGTTTAGCCACCGCCAATATAAACCAAATACCCTATCTCTTGTTTTATTTAATCTTTCGCACATGAAATGTACAGAGGCGGACTTAATGCCTTAGGCATTCTCTACCAGTCAACCACAGGTAGTGAAGAGATAAGATGGTAGGTGCTTTCGTTTGAAATAAAAAAATATAAAGAAAAAAATAACTCTTAACACTATTAAAAAAATACTTAAATAAGCTAAATATACATACATACTACACATATTTGTTTTCTGTGTTTATTGAAGAAGATTTGAATAATTTTATGTTAAGAGGGCATCCAGCTCCTGCATATTTGTCTTAATAAGTATGATGTCATACCGAAAGGATAGTAGTCTCTTAGAGTTATACTTTTATTAGTACTGTCATTAATTTAATTCTGTACGGAATATGATTGCGTATTTGCTCTTAATTATATATACACAATATACATACATATATTAAGATAAATTGAAATCGTACACGTAAATAATTCAAAAAACAATAATTTCAATTTACAAAAACAGACAATAGGTGAAGTTTCAAAAACGACATTCCTGCTACGCCGTAGCAGGATACGAGCTACGTCGTAGCCAGGCGATTAGCGCGCTTTCTTATGTTTTGCCAATGACATGATTACTACAATTATGATTTCCTAGAATTTGTTACAAAACCATATTTATATACTAAATCAATGTGTTATACAATGTGGAAATTCAGAATCATGCTTATATACTGGTAAGACATTGTGCGTCGTTGTTCCCACTGTTTGTTTTTATATTTTAATTAAATTTATTCCAAAAGGACCAATAACATGCACTTTAGAATTGTCAAGGGACAGTATAAATATACCCCACACATCGTTTATATTGAAATTATCCACATGAACACTATACAGAAAGACATGCATATTAAAAGTGTCCGTTACAGAAAACATAAAAACAATTCAGAAATTAAAATAAGACTACTGAGAGATGATTGACCCCGTCCCGCACTTGTAGGTATGTAAATAGTATCTAACTTACCCGGAAATGTAAAAGATACCAGAGGGCCCTATACGATAGAGTTTCGTCAATTACCGGTAGGTATACATAATTCTTTAACTTTCTTTCCATATTCACTAATTATTATATCCATATAAACTAATAATTTATATTCACTACTTGTCATTGTCACTGAACTACATTGTTTAAAAAAAAAACACAAACAAAATCTTTTTTTAAATTCTTATTTTGTTCGAGACTGCAACGTGCGTTTCCTTCGTTACCACCGTATCTAAATGAATTAAGAAATTATGTGTAAAGTCAGTAATCGATTATCTAATTAGATACCACAATAGCGGAATTTCGTTTGATTTATTATTTAGTAAATTTGACTATCTATCGATCTATGCTGATAAGGGTTGATGTTATCTTTAACCTCAGGAATAGAAACATACCTACGGATTGTTTTCTTTTATTTTTTTTAATTGAAATATTTAATCTTTCAATGCGTAATACCTTACTTAACTCTTATACTTGGCTTGACAAAATTCTGCAATAGTAATTTTAATTTGAAATGTTATTAAATACTAAAAACACGTTGAAAGTGTTTTAGGAACGGCACGAGAGCCTAATACTTTTTTTTTATAATGAAGTGTGCACAGTATTTGTCTATGAAAACATACTGTATGTAAGTCTATACAACATATCATTAGTATGGGATTAGAATGTATCTATAATAGATAACTATTAGAGATTATCTATAATAATTTCCTACATATATATATTATTAGATTTTTCAATACTATTAGATGTTACATTGTGTACAGATTAAACGAGTGATAACCTTAACATAAATACGTAATTAACTGTTATTGTTACGAACACTTAGTAATAATAATAATTATTTTGTTTAATATGAATTACTTTGCTTATACACACATAAACAATGCCCAGGGATATTTTATTTTAACCTTATTTTACAAAATTCTGTAAATAATTTGTTAAAACAATTACTTCTATTCTATTCGATTTTTGTTTATGCTAATGGTGCCGATGTCGACAATTCTGCCAATGTCTAATGTGTAATTACTTAAATATTTTAGAATTTTGGCGGGAAAGCTACGATGAGTGCCACGCTAAATTTTCATTGAACTTTTAAATTGTTTACAGTGTCGTTTACTAAATAAAAACGCGTGATTTATGTAGTAAAAAGTGCATTCAGTGAATAATTCATAAAGAACAGTGAAATATTGCAGCATAGTGGCCACATCATGTCTTTGTCCCAAACCTTCCTCCCAGTGTCGGTACACGCGGGGGATGAAAGGAGATAGGTTTAGGTTAGGTTAATTTAGATTAGTTAGGTTATGATAGTTGAAAATTAATTACTGAAGACATGGCAGTATGGTCTCTGACCTTAGTCGGTTTCAAATGGAACAAGCAAAACAAAAAAAAATAATTATAATATTAGGTACAGCTACTTTGGTCTTTCCTTGACAAATGTCTGCGTGTCGACATAACAATAAATGTAACACACGTTTAAATTAAAATAAAGGTAGTGTGTGGTCGCCATTAATTTTACAAAACTTCACTCTTATATTGTAACATGTACTAACTTTTGACCGCCAAATTAGAATAATCGTAATATTATTTTTTTTTTTTTGTAGTGTGCGCTAGTTTGTTGTTTAGTGACTTTGTGCCAATTTCAAGTAAAAGGTAAAGATTTTTTTCTGAAGTAATCAAGAGTTTCTTTCTTTCTTTTTTGGCTTCGCACGGTTAGTGCATATAGCCAATGTCACGTAATGAATTATTCATATCGAAAAAGACTACGTGAACCGTCTACGACGGAGGTTTGAGGCAAAGTCAAAGTCTGCGAAATCCCAATGTTCTTTATGAATTATTTACTGAATGCACTTTTTACTACATAAATCACGTACTTTTATTTAGTAAACAACACTATAAATCATTTAAAAAGTCAAAAGTCCAATGACAAATGAGCGTGACACTCAAGCTTTACATTCCCGCCAAAACTCTACCTATTCTTTTGTTTCAAAATGAGTTTTTGTTTTTTATTTTTTTTTTATTTCGAAAGAGGTGGTGCAGAAGAAAATATGTCATATACAATTTTTTTTATACTGTAAATAGTTTTTAAGTTAGAAAGTCTTTCATGTAATATAGTTTTAGTTTCATTGTTGTGTGTAGGTAATACAGAGAAACAATATTTTTAGCGGACTAGACAGGTTAGTTTTTGGTTCTAATCAGATAATTTTTAATTTTACTTAGTGTTATATTTTATCTATTTATATAGATTTAGATAGAGACAAAATAATTATTATCTATTTATCTAACATCTCGCTAGTACACTATGTAATAACATTGCATTTATTTTTATAAATGTTTGTTTTTTCACTTTTAAGTTCGCCGACTCGGCCTTCGATATTATAAATTAAAATGTAGATACAATTAGCAAAATTTTATCTGATAAGACTTTTTATATCTGTCTTCAACTGCACAGTAACTGACACGAGTCAATGACTGAAGACTTAGGAACTAACACTACTTGTTGTGATCTTGTTAAACTAACAGCTTTTTGCCTATTTACTTTGCTTATTCAGTACGTAAGTGTATAATTTTGGATATTTATGAATATGTGTATCGAAAATCTCTGTCCATTCTAAAGTTGCCTGAATCTATTGTATATTTGGATTTTTTAAGTAATGTATGTTTAGGTGTATAATAGAGTATAAAGAGTGTCTCTGACATCGACGCACAAACGAGTACCATGGATCCAGTACATGATTCTGAACCCCCCAGTGGTGGAATTTTTCGTCGGTGTTTTCCTGATTAAAAAAAAATAATATGCAGCTTTTTTCACTTTAAACCGTTTATAATTGCTATACTTTTAACACAATAAGATTTTAAAGTAAAAATTAATTAATTCGCTAGTTACACAAAAAAAGCGCAATGAAAACAAAACTCGAAAAACTATCCTATCAGCTGATTTAATAGAGTTCACATCAGGGGTTAACGTCATACCCACAAACACGCGCGGCGGCACGCTTGCAACGTTCAAAGGCCGAGCCGACACATTTAACGATATAAATGACTATCATAATTTTATTAGTGGGATGCGGTGTAGCCTTCTCGCGAAGTTTGCGTTACGATGTCAGATACACCCTGTAAAAATAAATAAACTGTAAACTTACAACAATGTTAATCGAAAATGAAACGGAAATTGGTTTGAAATCTTTGAATTCACAAGCTATACGGAACATACTTACATGTGTCATGGAAGTTTATTGCACTAATAAATCACCGTTTTATGTTAGTAGTATATACCACAGAGTACATTGAAGTTTGGTGTATACAAGGTGCGGTGCATGTTCAACAAATATCAGGAGACTATAAAAGGCGTAAGTAAATGAGTCTCGTTGCTGATAAATCAATGTGAGCCTCGATATAAATAATCAAATTAAATTACGATACCTGCCCCCTAATCAGCGAACATTTTTTTCTTAAATGAATGCGACTAGTTGAGATCGTTTGGAGCAAACGAACCTAGACGATCCCAACTGATCCCAACTAGTCGCAATCATTTGACAAAAATGTGTTCGCCGGTTAGGGGGCAGATCAATAATATATATAATTGACACATGCTTATTGTTTAGTTATTGCTAAAGCTAAGGTTTATTAATTTGAATAAACCACTTTCAAAGAACAGAATCGCCCCGATGCGTTTGTGGTAGGCAGTGTTAAACAACAGTCATTTAGCTAGATACCTACCCTTATTTCCTTGTAATTTATGTTAGAAAACGTTCTTCAGATTATTTTTAATTCTTTCGGAACTACGGCTTTTTAGTTATATAATTTACAAACCCTTATATTATAACTACAATGAAATAACCGATAAATTTTCTCCAAACAACGCCTTACCCGATAGTTATGTTCAGCGATCTCCTTAGCCCTGGTGTTGCCCTGCGTGTGGAGGCGCAGCTCCTCCTGGCGCCGCAGCCGCAGTGCCTCCGAGTGCGCGCGTGCCTCCCCGCGCATGCGCCGGTAGCGCCGCATGCACAGCAGGCGCCGCGCGTGCGACTGGATCTTCACGATAGCCCACATCTTGTGCCCGTACGAGCGACGGACTAAGTAGCCCCGGGCTGCTGCCTATGAGACAAGGTACAACTTATTGGATGTTTATTTAAAGATTTATTTTTATTCTATACTGTCTGCTTGTAACGCTTATTAAACTTTTGATATGTGTCATGGTGTGTTTATTTTGAAGTGACGTCTTATAATTCGATGGAGCCGGCTGCACGCACGAAAAAACATAATTCATGCGGCGTAACCTCGCTCTGAGGCGTTCCATTTAAGGCTTGAAGTGCAAGCGAGAGCGCGGAACGAGCGACAAAGAGGCACAATAGGCCTCCGCGTTCGCTAGCGTTCGACATCGGTCTCTCTCCTACTAGAATGAGCGATGCCTCCGCGTGGACAGCTACTATACAATACCTAATAAATTTTCATGTTTTCGTCAAGTATGAAGTGCAATGACAAGTGAATCTAATGTCAATTGTTTATAGCAACGATAATTTCGGCAATAAAGGCTTGAAAAATGCAACCGTACCATCAGTACTTTCTTATGACGTTATCACGTTCAACTATCGTCAGTGAACCGACTTTACAGATAATCGATTTTTTATTGCATATAGAATTCAATAGAAAAAAAAACAGTAAGTATAAAATAGTAGTTTATGAAACTGTTACATAATGAGGGATATTATGCACGAGTGTGAGTTTAAAAAAACGAGCGAAGCCAGTTTTTTAATAGTATCACACGAGTGTGTAATACCTAATTATGTACAGTTTCATACACTACTTTATCTAATCTCATACATTTTAAGAAACAATAATAATCATGTGTCCAGCGAAACACAACAACGACTCGCAATACCAAGAAACGTATTTGGCGCCAAAATTCTGCACCCTGCATCAAAGCGCACGCGCCAAAGCGCGCGCAGCCACAGATAAAAAATGAAATAATGCTATCTATGGTTTGTAATCTGTACGATAATAAAAAAAAAAATTATTATAACATTATTTTGTTAGAGAAATAATGTTATAATTTAATTTTTTAATTTCCTTTCGATATACTATGGGTAAAGTACGCCAATATAAACTCCTTTTTAGTTTTATATTTCTAATTTTTTTATATGAGAGTAGATAAAAATATTTATGAACTTACTTGTAAAGAGACAATATGTCCACGAAGATGCCTGAACCGGTGAGCCAACACTCGAGCACGTATCAAAGCTTGCAGTCTCGCATACCCAACCTTCATCTTGTTATACCGAATTCTTTGCAGCTTGCCTCGCCAGTGACGTTGAATCAAAATGGCCGCCGCTCGCATCTTCAAGAACCGTCTGCGGTACACCCACCCTCGAATAGACCTCTGCAGTATTAATATTTTCCTAGTAAGCACTCTGTCTCTTTCCTGCTCTAGGAACAAGTCATGAGCGTCCTTCAGAAAAACTTTGGTGTGACCCAGCTGGTAGTCAGACTTGCCAAGGACTGAAGCACAGATCTTTGCAGTAGCTGTGCGACAGTCAGTCTTGTGCGCAGGTGGAATGCCGGATATTAAGAACCTGTATCTCTCAACAAATTCTTTGAAGCTGTGCCTGATAGGGTATCCAGCTCTTCTGATTCTGATCGTCTCCATCATACCAGAGTACCTGAGTTGTCTGCAACAAAGACCACGATCGAATAGCATTGGCTTTTTGAATTCATTTGGTTTTATACACCGTATGAAAAACGGCTGACATGTCCCTAATGTTCGCATCAACAGGTCGAGGGACTTCTTGAACTGCGTTGAAAGTGTCGGAGTTCGTTTCCGAGTCTCAGATCCCATCGCGATGTCATCCTGGAATATATGCTGCAGGAACTTGTTCGTAGAAATATGAATTAATTGCAATAAATCAGCACTAAATGTATCTCGGTTCTTCTCGAGGAAACCTCTCGTATCATAGAAGACTATTCCAGCGAAGTGGTTGAGTCCAAAACTGGTATTTATATCTGACTTTGGCTTCAAGTAGTTTCTATGCAGACCATGGGTCTTGTGTAGTTTTGCTAACATTGTTTGATCAGTCCCCTTGGGAAACTTCGACTCTTCATCAATTAAAGCCATAATATTTAGCTGTTTTAGTGCAATCAAATCCAAGGCATCTTGATTGTCAACGAATTCTATATGCTGCCAGTTGATTCCTTCGTGGTTATATTCTTCTTGTTCCAATTTGAATATGTGTCTAACGAAGAATTGCTGCAAATTTTCGTTGGCAAAGTTTATACAGAATTGTTCGAAGCTGTTTTGATCGAAGTTTTCAAAACCGAATATATCTAGGACGCCAATGGCGGTTCGCATTGTAGACTTTGGTCTGTAGATTGCAGAGTTGATCTTTTTAACGATGGTGACGAAGAGACGTCCATATATGCCTTTGACAAAGGCGTCTCTGATGTCAACTGACTGCGTTTTGCTGAGAGTTGATATGACGGTTTCTCCATGGGCAAACAGTGTCTTTCTAGTAAGTGCGTCTATGAGCGACTGCATGGGAACACCTAGCAAGGTCGCTACTCTCCTCACATTGGCTTGTTCTATAATTTCTGTTGCATCTAAGTTGTCGACGACTGTTGCTTCGTATTTTATGTTGCCAGTGTGTAAGACAGCAGCTAACAGTTTCAATATTTCCCATATTTCTGGTTCAGTGAATAATAAAACCTTCATGGCTGACCTTATGTCAGCGAATTCGGCCGCATCATCTCTGCCTTCACAAGTAAGACTTCCACCCTGGAAAAGAAATCTTCGTTAAGTAGATGCTTATCACAGAATTTATTTAGAACTATGTAATTTTAACGGGAGATGATTATCTAAATATTAATTTGTATATGATTATTATTACCTAACAAGACATAGATATTACAATATATAATAATTTGTAATTAATTGTAGTTATTGATATTATCAATAAGGACCCGTATACAGAGTGGTGCTAACAATATGACAATAAATTAAACATCGTGTACCTCAACGCATTCTCAGTCTACCCATAAAAAAACATATAAATATGTCCATTAGTTTAGTTACAGGAAATTATTTTTCATTTTTCACATTTTCTACATGATGTACATGTTGATAAGGAAGCGCTTACAGGTCAATGGCCGCCGCATTCTGCGGTACCAAACTTTAATAATAATGGCGCGAAAAAAGCAAGTCGATACAGGATCGCGCTGTCGCCGATCGGAGGTCAGTGAACCAATATTTTTAAAGGATTTTCTATTCCGTTTGCAATTTCATGCGATTTAGTTTGTTTGAAATTATCTTTTTTTTTTATTTTTGATGCTAGGTTTTTTTCTATGGTTTAGGATTATTCCTATGAACCAGCATTGTTCCGTGTTTTCATTTATTGTCGTACTAGCTTTCCGCCCGCGTGGAGTTCGGTTATATCGCGCTTTTTAGATTTCCCTCAGGAACATTAAATTTTTCCGAGATAAAAAGTACCCTATTATTTAATCCGGACTTCTAACTTTACGCTTGCAAAATTTTGTAGCGCGTAGGTCGTGTCGCGTAAGTAAAACTCAGATAAATCGAACTTTGTGTATTGCACGAATGTAAAAGAGTACAATGTATTTGACGTGTAAAATGACGCGATACAAGAGTGCGATCAAGGAATGGACTGTAATGTAATAATGATGTAGAATATAATAATGATGTATAATGAGGTATAATGATGTTGTACAATGACGTGTCTTACAAGCTATGCACTCACTTAAATACTATCTCTAAATAATAGTGGGGTAACCAATAGCAAATCAGCTTGCTGGCCTGCGATGTCCACGCGGTGTTGCGTGCGTCCTTGATGTTGATTCGTTGATCGAGGCAGGCCACGGCGTATGATTGGTTAATGTAGAAAGCGCGCCAATTCAGTCACGTGCTAGATGACTCGTTATGGTTCCCACGGACGTTGACCGTTGGTCCTGCATATGTGTTCCGGGGTGAAGATTTATGGGAACCCACGCTGCGGGAGTCAGGGTCGCCGGGACGCGCGCCATGACTTCCGCGCTCGTCAGTGTGATTTATAGTCGACCTTTTTGGTGTGATAGAGGACATGTGTAGCCTTTGTACAACGCTACAATAGAGACCATGTGTAGCATTTGTACAATGCTACAATACTCCCCCCTTTAGCGAACTCCCCCCTTTAGCGAAGCGTACGTAGCGTGCAGGCGTCTTGACGATCCTGCCTGATCTGGTACGTTGTTCCCTCGTATGCGGGTCTGGATGTAGGCTGGATTGCTCATCTGTGGTAGCTGCAGGTGCTTGATTGGTCTCGCTGTTCGTATGCCTGGGATCATCTTCTGTGTTGATTGTGTACGCAGGTTTGAGGCGATCTGTCGATATATTGCTAATTCGTCCTGGTAGCTGGATTGTAAAATACTTTTCTTTACGTTCGATGATCTTGAATGGACCTTGGTATGGATGCTGCAGAGGTTTGCGGACGGTGTCATCGCGTACAAACACGTGGCTACATGTTTGTAGGTCGTTGTGGACGAACATACATCGCTTGTTTGCATGCGATTTGTATGTAGGTGTGAGCTTGGTGATAACTACTTGCAGGTGATTGACGTAGTCGTGGTCCATTTTCGGTGTAGCTGGTGTTGGTGATATGAAATCGCCTGGTAGTCGTATTGCTTGACCGTAGGTGAGTTGCGCTGCGCTCGTGTTAGAGTCGGAGCAGATAGCAGCTCTGAGACCCATTAGAACAGCAGGCAATTCGTCGATCCATTTGTTGCTGTTTTCTAGCCTAGCCATGAGTGCGGCTTTTAATGTCCTGTGCCAGCGTTCGACGATTCCGTTACTCTGCGGGTGGTATGCAGTAGTACGGGTTTTTTCTACACCGAGTAATTGAGCGAGGTCTCGGAATAGTCGACTTTCAAACTGTCGTCCTTGATCGGTAGTGATTCTTATTGGACAACCGAAACGAGATATCCACATTTCGTAAAGTTTTCTTGCGACGATTTCAGCGGTTGTCTCCTGAAGTAGTACAGCTTCAGGCCATCGTGTGCACCGGTCGATCATCGTGAGCAAGTATTTGTGTCCACATGCTGACGTCGGTAGCGGTCCAACGATATCAACGTGAATATGTTGAAATCGTTCGCTCGGTGGGAATGTTGCGATGTCACTATGATTGTGTCGCTGTACTTTGGAGAGCTGACACGAATTGCATGTCTTAGTCCACTGGCCGATGTCGGTATTCATTGACGGCCAAAAGAATCGCTCTTGCATCAGCTTCCGTGTGGATCGTACTCCTGGGTGGCTTGGGCTGTGCACGGCGTTGAAAGCTATGCGACGAAAATCAGCTGTTAAGTAGGGGCGAACATGTGACGTCGATGTTTCGCAGAATATTGGCTTGTTAGTACCCGGTAAAATGATTTTCTTGAGTTGTATGTTGGTCTGTTGAGACAATGTCGGGATACAACTGTCGTTTTCTTGAGCTTGAGATAACTCGTCGTAGTTGATAGGTGATGGCACGTCGATAGTTTCGACTCGTGATAATGCATCTGCTACAACGTTTTGAGCTCCGCTCACGTGTCGAATGTCTGTAGTGAACTCGCTGATAAACAGTAGCTGCCGAATTCGCCGTGGTGTGTCGTTATCGGAAGGAGGCTTTCGAATTGCGTAGGTCAGCGGTTTATGGTCAGTATAAATCACGAGTTCTTTGCCTTCAAACATCTTTCTGAAATGTTTTACTGCCATATTTATCGATGAGAGCTCCCGATCAAAAGTGGAGTACTTCTTTTGTCTTTCCGAAAATTGTACCTTTTTGGTGTGATAGAGGACATGTGTAGCCTTTGTACAACGCTACAATAGAGACCATGTGTAGCATTTGTACAATGCTACAATTTCAAAGCAATCAGTTCAGTAGCTACGGCGTGAAGGAAGGACAAACAAACAAACAAACACACTTTCACATTTATAATATTAGTATGGATTGTCAGCACCACTTTGTATAATTTTGGTTTTTCTTTAGCACTATTAATACCAACACTCACGCTACATTAACTATAGAAGATAGAATCTAAATAATCATAATAAATAAAAAAGTAATAATAATAATATTAAATTGTCTACTTTTGACTATACAACGTCATTTTTCCTTTATACGAAACCTGAATATAATTTGTTCAGAATAAGCAACTGAATCGATTCCAATCATTTTTACACCATGTTATATTTTTTTCCCGAATACATTTAAAAATTGTTGCGGTGTTGTTACCGAGCGCACAACTCAGCTGTAGGCGTGGCCGGGAAAACGGTGAGTTGACCATATTTTTGTTGGGACAACCAAGTAAGATAACAAGCGCATAACTTTATGGTTTTTAGGGTTCTGTAGCCGTGGCAAAAAACGAAACCCTTATAGATTCGTCATGTCTGTCTGTCCGTCCGTATGTCACAGCCATTTTTTTCCGAAACTATAAGAGCTATACTGTTGAAACTTGGTAGGTAGATGTATTCTGTGAACCGCATTAAGATTTTGATGTAAAAATAAAATAATAAATATTGGGGGCTCCCTATACTTAGAACTGAAACTCAATTTTTTTTTTCATCAAACACATACGTGTGGTATATTTATGGATAGGTCTTCAAAAATGATATCGAGGTTTCTAAAATATTTTTTTCTAAACCGAATAGCTTGCGTGACAGACGCTTCCAAAGTGGAAAAAAGTTGGTCCCCCCCTCCCTCTAATTTCTAAAATAAGGAAATGAAAAAAACATATGATGTACATTACTATAAAAACTACCAACGAAAATAGTTTTGAACAAGATCTAGCAAGTAGTTTTTTTTTAATACCTCGTAAATCATAAACCACTTATTACCGCGTAATCTTTCATACAAATAACTTAAATCCTTTAATTTCATAAATCAATGGTACGGAACCCTTTGTGCATGAGTCCGACACGCACTTGGCCTGTTTTTTTCATTAGTACATAGATTTTTTTTAAATATTTTTTTTATTTATTTATAAACCAGCGCTTGACCGCAACCCCGCCTGATGGTAAGCTGTGACGCAATCGTTGATGGTAAAGCGCACTAGTTTATTAAGAGCCTATTCACTCTAGCCTTGAAGACACTCAAATTGTAGTCCGACGGAAACACCGCCGCTGGCAAATTGTTCCAGTCCCTCGATGTACGAGGTATAAAGGAGGAGGCGAAACGCTTCGTCCGGATCGTAGTGGTGTTAACAACATAAGGGTGGAAACTCGCCGTACGACGGGTCGTCCGATGGTGGAACGGAGATGGGGGAATTGAATCATGCAATTCCCCAGGCGCGTGCGCTCCATAGAGGCATTTAAGCACTGCATACCCTAATAATTTTCCAATTCGGAACACCCTAATCGTATTATAATATATTTTTTGTACTACAATACATTTTGTTAAAACACTACACTAAAACGGTAATACCGCCATCTTTTGGGGCTAGCGGAAACTAGCTAACACACATTACATATGCGTGCGTACGCGTCACTAGCGCTACGGAGCGGAGAGCGACGTAGGCACGAACTAAATTTGCTTATTTTTTAGCGAGAATGGCCGTGTATTTATATAAAATTATTTGTTGGTGTGAGTAATTTTCTCTAGTGTGCCCGCAGAATTTCATTCACTTTTAAGCCCGGAAAGGCAGTGCCTATTTGGCAAACCGACCAAGTTTAGATGCTATGACAAATAGCATAATTGTTTTTCGTTAAAATACCTATTTATTTTACCAGCTTTGCAATGTTAAATTACTCCATGTTTTTGTTGTTGTGATTTGTGATGTTTGTTTTCGTTTTAAGTGCAAATGAATTGAATTAAGTTTATTTACTTTAATACGTATTTCTTTCTAAAATATGCAAAATTATACCTGTGAGATTTGTTGGTTTAGTTGTTTTTCAACGTAAAGTTTTGAGCAAAAATATAAATTAAAGAGCGTTGTGTTCCCAATTTGGATGTAACTCAAAAAAAGGTAATATCACACGTTGTTTTAATTCGCTTAATAAACGAAAAATATGGTCCACGCTCAGACGATGGGCACGCGGGGCGTTGAATTCCGTCAGCTGTTGCCACGATGCAACAATGGCTAAATGTATTTGTGAAAAAATATAACATACATAGTGTAAAAAGATTAGAAACGATTAGGTTTCGTATAAAGAAAAAATAACGTTGTATAAACACAGAGATTTGGTTGTGTATGTATGCATACACTTTTCTAAAGTTATATGTACTTTTTAAGTATATCTGGGACACCAATGACTGAAGGTGAAAGGAAAACATCTTGAGGAAACCTGAACTTTAAGTCTGAAATCGCTAACCCCCATTGAGCAAGCGTGGTGATTACGCTCAATCCTTCTCTGTATGAGAGGAGATCTGTGCCCAGCAGTGGGACGGTAAAAAGATTGATAGTGATGATGATGATGATCTATGCATACCCTCAAAAAAATCTCTGTGCACGCCCCTGCAATTCCCTCGCACACTCCCCAAAATGTATCCTATAGAACCCGAAAGGCTGGCTACTCTACGCCTGTGCTCTAGGCTTTGGAGACCAACTCGAGCGTCTTGCACTAGGTATTATACATGATGTATCTGACATCGTAACGCAAACTTCGCGAGAAGGTTACACCGCACTAATAAAATTATGTTAGTCATTTATATCGTTAATGAGCAGTTACAGAAATAACAGTGTTTAAAAAAATGTGTCGGCTCGGCCTTTGAACGTTGCAAGCGTGCCGTCGCGCGTGTTTGTGTGTATGACGTTGACCCCTGATGTGAACTCTATTAAATCAGCTGATAGGATAGTTTTTCGAGTTTTGTTCACATTGCGCTTTTTTGTGTAATTAGCGAATTAATTAATTTTTTATTTTAAAATCTTATTCGGTTATAAAAGTATAGCAATTATGAACGGTTAAAAGTGAAAAAAACTGCATATTATTTTTTTAAATCCGGAAAAAACCGACGAAAAATTCCACCACTGGGGGGTTCAGAATCATGTACTGGATCCATGGTACACCTTTGTGCGAGAGACACCCTTTATACATCGTGACTGGGTCCACTAAGACCGGTGCCTGCCAAACAGCCCATGGCTGTTCGAAAGAGATACCGTGGCCCATGGCGCATAGGCAAATGAAGGAACACGGGTGGGTTTACTCAGTGCAAGTCTGACACGCCCTTCTGCCCCTCCCAGAGCCGGAGAGCTAATTTGAGGATTTCTCACAAAAAAGATGTGCTTACCCCAGACAAATATCTATAATCAGATGGTTCAGTCAGTTCTAGCTTCTTCTTCTCCTCTTTGGACAGTCCTGCCAATAGGCAGTAGAACACATGGTAGTTTCTCTCATCCGCTCCCTGTGAGACTATTCTAGACTTTTCTAGAAGGTACTGCTCGATCTTGGCTCCTTCGATGACTCCGCTGTTGTTGAAGTGAATGTCGATGTACTTGCCGAACCGCGAGGAGTTGTCGTTTCTGACAGTTTTCGCGTTGCCAAAGGCTTCGAGGATGGGATTTGCTTCTAAAATCTGAAGAAGAAATTTTCAATTATTAACACTACTAGCACTCATTATTACTAGCGTACATTACTAACGCGCTTACGATTTCGTCTGGATTATTTTTTTGTTCCCTCAACTCACCCCGTCGTGCGTTCGTTGTAACGCCTTATTTACTTTCTTTCCGCTTATCGTTCTTTCTAATTCGTTTTGCTTGACTTCTAGAGGACCTAGCGTGTGTTGGATAGCGTTTCCCCTTCAAACACTGGCCTACCCAAAATCAATCAATACTTCACCTAAGTTTCCACGGTGAGGTGAACTCTCAATCTTTATTATAAATATTAATTATTACACGTAAACGCGAATAAGAAGAAGGTAAAGATGCATTACATGGCTCAAAAGTTCTCTGAGGTTATGTTATTAAGACGGGGAAAAAAAGTCAGAACCATGCTTTTTGTTGTTAATCTATTCATGACTTTTACTTTTTTGGACTAAGATTTTGAACAGTATAAAGTCTCAGAGATAGACATGATCAAGATACACCTGGAGGCACCTCGTAACAAAACGTCAAAAATCTTGACGCAGTGTCATCTCAGCAACATCCTGTTAGGATAAGAAATTGGTTGCATGATTATTTTCTCTCAGTTAAAAAACAGCCCCCTAATCGGCGAACACATTTTTGTCAAATGATTGCGACCAGTTGGGATTGTTCGAACCGCCCATTGGTCCGTTCGGTCCAAACGATCCCAACTAGTCGCAATCGTTTGACAAAAATGTGTTCGCCGATTAGGGGGCGGGCGTCAACTGTCAGATGTCAAAGTTGTTGGCCGTAAAGTAGCCGCCGATTAAATGCGCATCATCCTTTCTCCATTTTTAGACTTTATTCACAAAATCCTTTAAAACTCAGATCAGGTTACGGGCCCAGCACGCTTCCTTCACAATCAATGTCAAAATCTTGTCAATAATTTAGGGAAAATAGATATATTTTTGACAGATTGAGGCTGTTGTGAGACGGAACATTCTTAAAATTACGACTATTTCCTCTGATTAAAATGTATTTGCGACGTGATTAGAATTTATCAGATTCTAATCTTTAATTGATTAAATAAATCTGAAAGATATGTTCCGATTAAAGATTTTAATCTTGTAGTATTGTAATTAACAAATAAATGTAATCCTTGTAGTATTAATTAGTGTAGATTAGTACGTTATTAAGTACAAGAAAACAAAAACAACACAACACAAACATTGATAAAGATAATTTCATTAAAATATTATTGAGATAAAGGTAGAACTAACATTAGTCTTGATCATCACCATACGCATCTATCTTGGAGTAGATTTAGTTTTGTATTACTTACTCAAAACTCAAGTAAAACCTATAATTAGTTTCAATGAACCAAATGGCTCTAAGCTAGTATTAAGTAATGGTTAAGCTTGAGTGATGTTCTGTAATACGAAGCTTAACATCTAGTACGTAGTATTGCCTAATGCTCCAACATATTCATTGCATAATTTTCAAGTTGTTTGAAGCCTGTCACTCTTTTATTTTCTCGTGATATCATTATCATATTAGTGAATTAATTCTGTAAAAATTTCATCGTGAAAAGTTGGGTGAAGTGAGGTTAAAATGAGCTGTCAATAGTGTCAATACCTTAGCTTTCGTTGGAATTACAACTAGAGTCAACGAGATGGTTACAGTACAGTTTTCTCCAATCCATCTGCAACATTACTTCAAATTTATCACAAAATCTAACCTGTTGTTCAATCCAAGAGTGCTTTCCACTAATAGCGGCAAGGTACTGGAGAATCAGCTTCGTCGACTCAGTCTTTCCGGCGCCGGATTCCCCGCTGATGACAATGCATTGATCTTGTTTATACCGACGCATATGCGCGTACCCATTGTCGCCGATCGCAAAGATGTGTGGAGGCAGTTCCCCGATCTTCCTCTCCTTGTACAACTTGATCTGGTCTGCCGTGTAGATCGGCAGTATTTGGTACGGGTTTACGGCTACTAATATTGAGCCGGTGTATGTCTGGAAATTATAAAACTTTAGTTAGTTGCACACGTTCAGAAAGGTTTCTTTTTTGGACAAAGGACAGAAAATATTTAATTATTTCTATTCGGTTGTTGTAGTGGCTGGGCGATCGACTCCTGCGCTGCGTGGAGCGATCCCCGCACGGAACAAGTATTTGTATGAACTACAAGTAATTGTTCCGGGTCTGGTTGATTGTGTATGTAAGATGAAATGTTTGTAAATGCACTCACGATACGGGAGTAGAGAATAGTGTGGAGCAAAATTGTTTATTCCTTTAAGCGAGAAATTATATTCAAAATTGGTAAGTAAATCAATTAGGATGTCAACCATTTAATTACGACTTTCTAATTAGGATGCCCTAGAAGTATTTGATAGAAGTATTTGAACTAGATATAGACCTTGTAATTGATTTACCTCTTTTGACAATAATTCCCAGACAATTGAAACTTACACTATTGTCGAAACTAATGCTGGAGAGGGAGAGGAAGGCCAAATAATAGATGGATGTGTGAGGAATAATATAAAAGAGAAAGTAATGAATGATAGCGTGACGATTAATTGGGAAACATGAAAAGTGTTGTAGGTTATGGAACACGGGCAGAAACATGATGATGACTATCGTCGATACAAACTATTGGTCTTAAAAGTTGACCTTGACGATTTTTGATGAGCAAGTGTCATTCAAACAATAATCCATACTAATATTATAAATGTGAAAGTAACTCCGTCAGTCTGTCTGTCTGTCTGTTACGCTTTCCCGCTTAAACCTCTCAACCGATGTTCGCGCTGGTTTTATCGATCGGGTCCGATTGCTAGTTAGTCGAGTCGATAGATGCCCGATCGCACGGGCCAGCGCGATTAGTGTTGTCTGTGGCGGCGCGCGGCCGCCATTGGCACAGCGTCTTGCGACCTCGCCGGGGAAGGTCCGTGGCTTGAACTTGAAATAACAACGTGTTAGGACCCGGCGGCGTACGCGGGCCGTTACTTGAAATCTTGACGAATAATCTCTCGCACGCGTGGCGTGTTTCGGCGAGTGAATTTCGGGAAATTAGATATACCACCGGCGCGTCTTGTATAGTTTGTCGCGATTGTTGCCCGGGTTTTGAAGTGTTTATTTGAACTATAAAACGTAACAGTGCGTCTGTAAATTGAGTTGAATTTGAATCGGAAACGTGGTTTCATTGGCGATCTTTGTCGGGCGTGTTTGACACTGTTAAATAACTTCTTACGTTGGTGAGCTTTGGTGCCTGTTGAGGGAGCTTGGTGTGCGGACTGGTATGGGACGGTCAGTGAACTGAAGACTTCGGACGTCATTGTAGGGTCGGCGCGCGCGTCGACCTCGCCTGACTTCACTTCGCGACGAAGCACACTGAGTCCCAGGTAAGTCCCGTAGATTTCTTAGTGTATGGTCGGAGATTAATTTTACTTGTGGTGTATGCCGACCTTGTTTGTTGAATAAGCCGTGACAAATGCGCGGTAGATGTACGTGCTTTACTGGGGCGCCTACAACCGAGTTTGATGAAATTTGGCACAGACAATCTTTAGACCCTGAGAAAGGACATAGGCTACCTTTCATTGAAAAAAAATTTATATTCCCGAGGGAAATCTAAAAAGCGCGATATAACCGATTTCCACGCGGGCGAAGCCGCGGGCGGAAAGCTAGTAGTAAATAATTTTAAAAGAACATGAATGACTGTTGTGATGTTGACTAATGGCATTTGTATACTTATTGTAAATGAATATTTATTTATATAAACACAAAGGTACAAAGGCGGCCTTAATGCCTTCGGCATTTTCTACCAGTCAACCGAGGATGTTGAAGAGGTATGGTGGCAGGTTCCTTGGTTGATAGGAACTATGATAAGAAACAAAGTCTTAAATTTAGTTTTGTGTAACTAAATTTAAGAGTTTGCTACTTTACGTTTACATTACCATAACACATATATACAGCACTAAATCAAAATAGAGAGGTATTGAGATGACTCTTCGCTATTAGTTTAGAATATAATCGTAATTTTGCAACTTCCGCTAAAATTCAAGCCAACCGGTGGCCGTCCTAATATCAAGAGGAGAATAATGGTTAAGAAATACAGATAACCGATTTAGAAAGATTGATTATGTCACAAACAATTACAGGATAATCAGATTTCTCCTAATCTTAATGTTTTGGTCTTAGACCAGAGGTCAAGTGAAAGCTTTATTTGTTTCAATAAATTGAGATTTATCTGCCTCTCCATTTTGATGAATTCCTGATCCGTGCCGCTTGTCCTTGCTTAAAACTGGTTTATTACGTTTTTTTTTCCGTCAGACTAATAAAATTTACATTCTCTAAAAAAAGGTGCAAACTGAAATATAAATTATTGAGTCATCGCAAGTTTTAGCTTGATCAAAAAGTTTCGAGTTTCACGACAAGGATTACTTCGACTACACTGGGTATTTATTCAAAGCTCAGCAAAATTTAAGGGTGTATGCAGTCCATCAGACTGATTTTTTTTAAAGTATTTTCTCCATGGACTAACGTTGCTATAGCGAACAAAAAATTAGCCATTTTAGTTAGTAAATTCGTTTAGGTCGAGTAGGTATACCTACGTATTATATAGTAAGTTTCCTATGGGACAGTTGATAAATTAGTCACATCCACGATATTGGTCTCATAAAGAATGTTATTCGATTTGATAGACCACCACACCCACTCGGCTGCTCTTTGAAAATAAACCCTGCAAATCAAGATCGGTACAGATTCTAATTTTTATTTTATGGAATATCGTTACAAGTACTGTGTAGAAATAGACACACGTAGCAAAAGCAAACAACTCGCAACTGTTACAATATGCTTCACACTCAAGTTCTTTTTACCCAATAGCCACGTTTATAAACATTGAAAAGGTTCATACTGAATGAATAACATGACGTCAACCAGTTAACAACAAAATTTAAGAGAAGAAATAAAAACTGAAAGAAGAAATGGCACAAAGTCTCTCTCAGCCGTGATCTCAGGACAAACCTTAAAGATAAACCTAAAACAAAAAGACGTTATGAATAGGAACTATCCATAACATCTTTCATACAATTACTTCATCTTTTGTTTTGCATTTCTTCTTAAAGCCTACATTCATAGTTTTCATACTTAAAGAAGAAGCCCATACTTACATAAATGAGATTCTCATTGTATCTTATAAGAAGATTCCTTAGGATTCCGGCTTCGTGCAGGTCACCGAGTGAAATCATATCCTCGACGCCATGCACGGAGGTGGCGTGCATCGCCTTGATGCGTCGCTCCGGCGGCAGCCATTGCTCGTTGCCGTCGTCGTCGCGGACTCGAATCCGTCGACCTTCGGCAGCGAGGACGCGTGCGCCGATCGCTACGTCGAACTCCCGACCAGACACCGGCTCGATCCATATGTAATCGCCCTGGAAATTAGATTAAATTCAATTAGTATTGGGGTCATATATTGTGTGGCGTAGACCTCTATTCTCTTAGCAAACAAAGCTATACAGAAATCCTTGTTACAAGAACCTGATAGTCAAAATATGCCGTACATGTAGTTAATACAGAAATCTGACCATATAAGGTTGATGATTTGCAGTTAACTGGCCAAGTAAAGCAATGTCTATCACAAAATCTTGGGTCGGTCAAATACGTCAATTTGTAAACCTATGAATATTAACTTTTAGCCATAATCTACACATTTTTGTTATAAGATATAACTGTAATTCTAAGTAGCATTACGTAGCATCCCACTTAATGCAGTCCCCAACAAGTTGTCGATCTCTCAAATCAGGCAAAGCTAAATGACATTTATATAATTGTTGTCATCTAATCTTGAAAACAAAAATCTGGTTTATGGTAGCTCTCCTTTTTGGGCGAAGCAATGATAAAAACCAATGTGGCCATAGATAGGTGGACCAGAAGCCAATCTAACCAGTTTTTTACAATGCCGCTTTTGCAACAGTACAGATCCTTGTAACAAGTTTTTGATAATAGAAAAAAAGGTGATTAAAAAAGCAGTAAGCCTGCTTTTGCCGATAGCTCTCTTTAATGTCACCCGACAACTTTCGTAAGATTAATTCATAAGTTACATCTATTTCCTGTTTTTAAGTACCTCACCTACTTATATACTAAAAGAAGCTGACTTCTGCGTAATTTATGCGAACTGAGTAGGTATAATTTATTTATTAGCTTTCTATATAGCTTTTATTTTATGCTCGATTTTTTCTCAATGTTTACAGTCAGGACGCAGAAACTGGATTTTAAATCCGGCGCTTTATGAGTATTTAAATGATATAATAGCAAGGCACTTAGATAACACAACATAGTACCCATAGAATTAATTTTAAAAGCTCAACAATATTCATTGCAGTGATTTGTTTGTTTGTAATTTTGTTTTAATAATTCATTTGTTGAGCCGTCAAATTCTTCGAACATATTTCTAAAGTCGAGCTATAGATACGACCTAATGCTTCTAAGGTCAGATTTATGATGCAATGGATTAACAATATCCTTCAAAATGATAAGGCTGTGATTGAAAACGTTACACAATTAGGACGCCGCGCTGGTCCATTGATACTATTTTCTCTTGTTTTAAATGTACCTAATAGTATCTATCCTATATAGTCACACAGAAAATAGCAATAGGGTAGTTGACTAAAAAAACTAATTAGTCCGTCAGTCAGATTTCCAAAAAATACTAGACACGTATTTTTTTTTTCATATAAACAAAAAATGAAGACGACACAGTGCGTTGAAAACTCGTGTGACGTCACTACACGCTACACTTTTTAGCGAGCAGTGACGCCACCACTCCTGATCTTTGATGCCTTTTATATTTGTCAATTTTCATTGATTTGTTAAAACAAAATATAGGTACGTATCCAATATTTTTCTATAATCTGAATGACGGACTAAATAGAATATTTTTTTTTTACCCAGGAAACATTCCTATTGCATCTAATTTCACCTTTTCTTGATCATGTCATGAATATAGGTCTATACATATTATACATATGTTTAATATCTGGAGCACATACTTAGCAGAATCATGAGTGAACACGACATCTTTAATGATAAATCAGACCTTAATCATTTTATTTAGTTACACTAATCCAAGGTATGGAATTCGGATCAGACATCTAAGATGGTATCTATTAAAAAACAAAAATTCAGGTTACTCATCTGACTAGACTTTTTCCAACTGTATTTGAGTTGGCTTCCAATCTAATTGAATACCAATATTTTACACGAAGCGATTGGTAAGACATATACAATATGTAAAGAAAACCCTGTCCGACCCATAAGGATAATGAAGGTTATGTAAACACATGACCAAATATAATATAAAATTTTACGTAATCATCATAGTAACAATACTAATAAATTTTGAAATAATCTTTCTTTCCCGCGAATTAATTCCAACTTTCCCGAAATTTGGTAATTTTTAATAAAGTGACAACACCATTTTGACGGTATTGTTATAAGCGATGCGACCACGTGCTGCGTGCCCTGCCCCCGTCGCCCGCGGGAGGTTTGCCTACCGCACATGTATTAAGTTACCTCTTTTTTGCGAATTAATATTTATTTTTTTAAGGGATTTTTATTTTAAGTTTAGTCCGGCTTTGTATCCATTAGTAGAATCGGTTATCGATACTTAACAACACCTTCACGGATCGGACAGGGTTTTCTTTACATATTGTATAATATATCCTGCGGTTTACAAGCAACTTCGGAAGTCGTAGGTATCAACACAAAGTCGGCGCCATAGTCCACGTCTGGACATAGGCCACTCCTAGTTCACGCCATTCATCTCAGTTTTGGCAACTTTCATCTAGTTACTACCATCGTCGCTCCACCTAGCCCGACGGCGTCCCACCTTGCGTTTACCGATTGGCGCCCTTTTATCAGAATTTCAAAACAACAACTAAAACAGAATAGAAGGATGTAAAGAAGATTATTTAAAAAATATTATTAATTTCTAAAATGAAATGAAATGAAATCGTTCACTAAGCAAGTAGGATCACCAATCACTTTTACAAGTCATATGTTTTTTTTAACTAGATGAAGCCGGCATTTCCTAACTGACTACCTCTGAGAAGAAATAGCCGAAATAAACTCAGGGATCATCGTCTTTTTTCAAGTCCAGACATTAAAAATGAAAATGTTTACAATAATTTACCTTATAATTACGCATATTGCTCATTAACAATGCTTAACATAGCGAGCAGCTCAGTCCCAAGCTTTTATGTCATCTAAATATTCTGTGATTTTATAATACCCCTTTTTGCAAAGTTTGGCCTTTATATAGTTTTTAAATCGTTTAATGGGAAAGTTTCGAATGTCCAAACTTACCCAAAAGTATTTGTATACAAACCTACTTACAGGAAATAAATCATTTATAATACGCCGCATTAATATACATATGTATCACTGTTTATAAAGTTATAGAGTCGATATATGTAATCTTATTCACTGTCACGGAACAAGCCACTGTTTATTAAAAAAGGCGCTTAGATAAAATACAAACCGTATTGAACAAGCGCTATTTTTAGTGAACAGTTCAGAGCAAAACATTCACCATAACAACACACCTGCATTTCCCGAAGGAACAAGCGGAGATGTACCTATAGAGGCACATACATCCACGTTTCTTTAGTAATATTCGAGTCTCATGTAATTACGAGCGAGGCTATCGCCATCAGCCAGGAACACTCTAGACTTGGGGAAATGATGGTTTAATTTGAAGGAAAAACCTTAAAACATTTATGTCGATTGGGAAAATAAACCTCCTGATTGCTTGCAACTATAAGACCAAGGGGGCAGGGATTGGGCACGCCACAATAGCGGCGGTAAGTCCCCTCTTTGAGGAGTGGCTAGAGAGGCGCCACGGCGCCCTCACCTTCCGCCTGACGCAGCTCCTCACCGGACACGGTTGTTTCGGGAGGTTCCTGTTTCGTATTAGGCGGGAGGAAACGCCAGGGTGTCACCATTGTGTGGATCGCCCTGAGGACACGGTGGAGGTCTGCCCGGCTTGGGTAGAGCACCGCAGTGTCCTCGTAGCGGCGATCGGCGGCGATCTCTCGCGTCCGACCCTGGTCCAGGCCATGGTCCGGAGCGAGAGTGCATGGCAGGCAGTCACCTCCTTCTGCGAAGCAGTGATGCTGGCAAAGGAGGAGGCGGAGCGCGTGAGGCAACGGGAATCCCAGCGCCCTCACGCCACTAGCCGCCGCAGTAGACGCCCTGGTCGGGAGACGACACCTAACTCCCAGCCACCATAGGCGCGGGCCTGCGGGCGGTGAGCAGTGGGCAGCTCGCCGCCCGGTAAGGACCAGGCCCGAGTCGACGGCGCGTCGTGTTTCACGCGCGCCTCAAAGAGATGTCAGCACATCGTGACGGGGTCCACGAAAACCTAAATTCGATATTTCTACATCTCTTCTCATAAAGAAATTGGGTTGGTAATTCAAACACACACAACCTTCCCGCTTTAATGGATACCGGACCTAAGACCTACGTATTAGAGTACTTATTTCTAACGCTTATCAAACTGTCTATGTAGGTACTATAAGTTATGTTCTAAAACATAATCAGGGCTTTCTCACAATTCCATAATTACAATAGGTTTATTTTTAATAAAGTTATTTAATAACCTAGATAAAGTTATTATCATAATATGTCCATTAGCATCCTGTCGTAGATGTTGAAAGATACATAGGTAGGTAGGTATCAATAATGTTGAGATTAATGTAGATAAGTAATTTTATGCTCGTCTACCAAGCATTTCATCTATTGGAATAGGCGAATGTTCATAGAGTTATTAATAAAACTATGTGCCTATCCAAAATATTAGGTTTTCCCTATTTGCTTGAAAGAAACCTCAAACTCTGCGTAAAATGACTCGTCAAACAAAAAAACACGGCCTATGTCTTGGTGTCGGAATTTGACGGTATCAAACCATGTCAATTTTCTTTCTAGCGCTGCTTCTAGCAATTATCCATACAAAAACTACAACGCAAGCCAAGCCGCGAGTAAAAGCCACTAACATATAAAACTTGTAAATCCACTAAAGCCGGAACTAATACAAAAACAATGGTGAGTCTAATGTGTCAGTATAAAGTTATAGAAAGTTGGCCGCGTCCCTGTTGCGCGCGCGTCAATACGTCGCGATGACTATCTTAATTAATTAAATCTAATGCTTATTCTTAAATTTACCTACGGCTTTTTGTTACCTAATTCACGATGGTTACACGGATCTTATGATCTCTTCATTTTGATGTGGCATTCTTTATTGGAACGAGTTTCTTTTATAGATCTTGCGGTCTGAGTAGAATGGGAAGATCGGTGATAAAAAGAGAGCTATTTAAAGCCAAAGCCTCACTATTGACTTCAGTAAAAAAAATCCAAGATGGCGGCTGTTTTTTTTTTTATTTGATATTTCGGAATGCATCATATTTACGCGCACGACACTTTAATGTCTCAACTGACAATAATATTAATGTATCCTAGTAAGTTATTTACAGAAGACACCTAATAATATAATTATTGTTCACTTCGCTGACCATTGACATTCAACTTTACCTTTCCTTACTTCTACTTATTGTTTTATGTAATCCACTATAAATGATTAACTTAACCTCAATGCATTACAATATGTACTACTAAAGAGGAGAATACCTATGCAAGGTCAGTTTACAAGCAGGTTCCTAGTACTAATCAAAGAGTACTTTTTATATATGAAAGTACTAATAATATGCTTCAAGTGAATGGATTATAATGACCAAGTTATATCATAATGTACCTAAAATATAAAATCATATACCTACATCTACTGGGTTGCTGCTGGTATAAGTTTACTTACTTCTTTGTTAGTTTTCCTTACACTTAATTACAACAACACAAATTAACTTTAGTAATAGTAACGGTAGTTACCTCAAAATAAATGGTTTCCATGACAACACATCACAGTAGGTATCAAATATGGCAAAAAAAAAAAACAATTCCACATAACCTCTGTCTGTAACAAGTGTCGATCGATAATTTTATCTGAACTGACCGCGATTCTCTCGAAGCATTCAGAGTTTATTATAGTTATCAATCAAGAGTAACCATTCGTTCACAAGTTCAACTTGATTCATTTGACGTGTAGCTATGTATTCATTGAATTTCGATGAGATGAGTAATGATGAGATGGTCACTTTGAGATAAGGTAATGAATATTACTTACTAGGATTAGCAGTCGGATTTAGAACCATTCCAATTAGTAGGTAATAATGTGTTACGCAGTTGGTGTGCTGGTTTATAAGAACAGGGACAATACTAGTAGGTATGGGGCCATATCGTATATATGGTTGTAGTAATAAGCCTATTGTTTCCACTGCTAAGGCATAGACTTTCTGCTTCAAGATCGAATGGGCAATCAACGAGGAGGGCCCAATGTAGTTTTACATGTCTTCGAATTTTCAGTTCGATTCCCTCACGAGAGTCTCTTCTAATTTGTTTACACAAAGTAAATATAGAGAAAAAAGAGAAATAAAGAGTAATCTATTCTATTCTAAATCTCCTACCTGGATTTGAGTCCAAGGACCTCATCATCGCCTTACAATAAAAGTACCTATACAGATACAGAGTGGTGCTGACAATACGAAAATAAATTAAACACCGTATACCTCAACACATTCTCAGTCTACCCATAAAAAATCATATAAATATGTCCATTAGTTTAGTCACAGGAAATTATTTTTCAGTTTTCACATTTTCTACATGATGTACATATTGATAAGGAAGCGCTTACAGGTTAATGACCGTCGCAACCTGCGGTACCGAACTTTAGTAATAATGGCGCGAAAAAAGCAAGCCGATACAGGGTCGCGCTGTCGCCGACCGGAGGTCAGTGAACCAATATTTTTAAAGGATGTTCTATTCCGTTTGCAATTTTAAGCAATTTAGTTTGTTTGAAATTTTCATTTTTTTATTTTTTATGCTAGGTTTTTTTCTATGGTATAGGATTATTCCTATGAACCAGCATTGTTCGTGTTTTCATTTATTGTCGTATTGTCAGTACCACTCTGTATAAAATGACTGTTATCGTAGTCTAAATACATGTTTATTTTGCTGGTGTTATCATTATTTTAAAGTTCATACCTATATATACACATATCGTGTGAACAAAGTACTAAGAAAGATAATTGAGAAACATTCGATTCGCTGAACAAAGGCTAAACGGATGGAACAGTTGATTGTTGGATTAGGCAGCCCCTGGTTCTATTGTCTTTTTATATACACTGTAGTTGCCGCTGGCTAACTGAGATAAAGAACATTACTACATGGTTAGGCGGAGTTGTACCTATAGTATTATGGTTAATACTAGAGGTACAACATATAGTGTTATAGTTAGTAATAGAGATACAACTTATAGTATTATAGGTAATGTTAAAGGTACAACTCTGCCTAACCATGATGTCATGCCTGGCAGACAATAGGTTGAGTAAACATAACTGGCGAAATATGGGTGTTTTAACACTCATATTTATTTTGTTCGTTTCATTGACAGCCCGAACCCTGGATTTGTGTCGGGTTGATATGCCTGGTAAACTATAGGCTAGGTAAACATAACGGGTGAAACATGAGTGTACCGACACCCACATTGTTTGCTATACAGAGTGTATCTGACATCGTAACGAAAACTTCGCGAAATGGCTAGACCGCATGCCACCAATAAAATTATGATAGTCATTTATGTCGTTAATAAACGGTTACAGAAATAACAATGTTTAAAAAAGTGTCGGCTCGGCCTTTGAACGTTGCAAGCGTGCCGCCGTGCGGGTTTGTAGGTATGACGTTGATCCCTGATGTGAACTCTATTAAATCAGCTGATAAGATAGTTTTTCGAGTTTTGTTTTCATTGCGCTTTATTGTGTAAAATGTAAAATCTTATTGGGTTATAAAAGTATAGCAATTATGACCGGTCTAAAGTGAAAAAAAACTACATATATTTTTTTAAATCATAAAAATGCCGACGAGAAATTCCACCACTGGGGGGTCAGAATCATGTACTGGCTCCATGGTACTCGTTTGTGCGTCGATGTCAGATATACCCTTTATATTACTATTTTATATTTACCCAGCCTATTGTCTACTGGGCGTATCAACCTGACACAAACCCGGAGTTCGATCTGTTCTTGAGAATCGTGGTAAAAAAAACCCGGATAAAACTGTCCTACCTGCCTCCCTGTCATGCTCAACAGTTGCGGACAATCCACGACCAAGTAGTCAAATAGTTATATTATAAAGACTTATTGGAGTTTTGGCGGGAAAGTTAAGCAGAGTGTCACGCTCATTTTTGATTGATCTTTTAAAATTATGTATAGTCTTGTTTACTAAACAAAAGTGCGTGATTTATGTAGTAAAAAGTGCATTCAGTAAATAATTCGTAAAAAAACATTGAAATATCGCAGCATAGTGGCCTCATCATAACTTTGCCTCAATCCTCCCTCGTAGACGGTTCATGTGGCCGTCTTTTTCGACATGAATAATTCATTACGTGACTGGCTAAGTGCACAAACCGTGCAAAGCCAAAAAAGGAAAAAAGACATAATGACAGGAACGTAGACGCGCAACCTGTCACCAAGGTATAAACTAAAATAATTCGAACTACAAAAAATGTGTGGTATTTTTTTGTCTGTGATACGGCGGTTTTTATGGTTTTGTAATTCACGTTTGGAACCTTTATTGATTAACGATTTAGTTACCTATACGTTTGCGAGATTCTCGATTTAAAAACGCATTGTATTATTAAAATAATCAGTGTGTACTTAATAAAAAGAAGCTAAATGGTCGGTTTCCATAATCAGAAAAAATCATGATGGTAGTAGGTAATCAATAAGGGTTTATAATTTTAGATAAATATTAGTGCGCGCGACTTCGACGATGCCGGTGTAAAGACTCCATGAACAATCCTTACTAATACACACATCAAAAGTGTCTAGGGATCAAGCATTTTTATGCGGATTTCTTGAGATTGAGATGTGGCTTTGTAATAAATTTATGATTTTATAAATTTACATGGATCCTTTTTGGTGCATTTCATAATTTGAATCAGGAACTGTGAATCAAATTCGAGTAAAAGATGAAAATCAGCTGTCAATATTTTCCCTATAAAAACATACAATGCATTGAAGACATTATTAGTGCTACTGTTTCCCTACTACTGATTAAAACCAACGTTATTATGGAGCGGCGACGTCATTTAAGCAGGGAAGAAATGCTCAGAGCCGTGGGAATGATAGAAGTTGGTTCCTGGCAACGTACTGTGGCTTTAGCTCTGAATACAAGTCAGAGTGTTATCAGTCGACTTTGGACACGTTACCGAAGCACTGGTACCGTGGCTGAGCGCCATGGAGGACGGTATCGCTGCACCACACGGAGACAAGACCGATACATTCAAATCTTAACTCGAAGAGCTCCAACAATAACCGCCATGATGTTAGCCGTGAGGCTTCATCACTCTTCAGGGAACTTAATTAGCGACCAAACAGTCAGAAACCGCTTGCATGAAGTGAACCTTCATTCCCGAAGACCGCTACGGGTACCACCTATAGCAATGCACAATCGTAGGATTCGATATCAATGGGCTCTTGAACACAGAAATTGGGCAGAAGAACAATGGCGTTTCGTGTGCTTTTCTGATGAGTCTCGTTTTGGTATGAGACCGGATACAAGACGTATACGACACTGGAGAACCCCTGGACGCCAACAGCGATTAAAATCCTGCCAGGAAGTCCATCCTTATAGTGGTGGAACCATCATGGTATGGGCGGGTATTTGGATCGGCGGAAGAACTGAGTTGATTTGGATCAGAGGCAACCTCAACGCTCAAATTTATGCTGAGACGATTGTATCAGACGTCATCGTTCCTCTACAAGTGCAAATCGGTCCCTTATTTCAGTTAATGCATGATAATGCACGACCGCACACCGCAAGAGTTGTAAGACAGACTCTCGCCGCAGCTAAAATCAATGTCCTGCCCTGGCCTGCTCAGTCGCCAGACTTGAACCCGATTGAGCATGCATGGGATATGCTACAGAGAAGAGCTCTGCCGAATATGGAGGGTATCCAGTCGCAAGAAGACCTTTTTTGTTGTTGCAATGAACATGGTCGGCCATTCCACAGCGTGATTTGGATGAACTCATTTTGAGTATGCCAAACCGATGTTCTTGTGTTGTTAGTGTTCGCGGTAGAAACACGGATTATTAATTGTTTAAGTTACCCAATAAAATTTTAGAGAAAACTGTTATTTCAGTCTTTTTTTCGAACTTTTGTGTTAGTGGTTCAAATGTCAAATATCCCTTTATTAGGAAAATGGCAAATTTCTTTATTAATGCAAAGGTGACTTGGTTTATCGTTACTGTGACAAACGAAAACACTTTATTTGATGAATCCTTAAAGAAAATTTTAATTAATATCAATCAGGAGAAAAGTTATTGCAAAAATATATGTTGATCCCTAGACACTTTTGATGTGTGTATTATAAATCGGAAAGTGAGTTTGTTTGTTTGTTCCGCTTTCACGCCGTAACTACTGAACCGATTGCTTTGAAATTTTGTATACCAAAAGTTAGAAGTCCGGATTAAATAATAGAATGCTTTTTATTGCGGAAAATTTGATATTCCCGAGGGAAATCAATCTATCGCGATATAAACTCTCTCGAACTCCACGCGGGCGAAGCCGCGGGCGTAAAGCCAATTTTAATATAAATCCTATGTTTTGCCAATATTATTATTAGGATTATTAACCTCTTATTGTGAATATTGTGTCTTATTGTATGTGTTGAGTTGTGTTGTGTATGTTTTTACACAGAAGAAGACTTTTGATTGCTTTTTGTTATTATCCTTGTAAATATGTGGTGTGCCATATTTAATAAATAAATATATTCATACACTAGAGGTCTAAAATCATGTGCCGAATTCATGGTTAGTTTGCTCACCGAGCCGATGCCTATTAGAATACTAGTCCTGTATTTTTTTACAACCAGTGGCCTAATCGACGAACACATTTTTGTCAAATGATTGACAAAAATGTGTTCGTCGATATACTTATCAAATTATTAGTGCATCATTAGCCATTCAAGTACGCTCACTATTGTTTCGAATGTTATTGTAAATACCACGTGTTCTTCTTGAGTATATACTTTCTGTACCGGTTTAATAAATTATATAGCTTTCTAAATAATATATAGTCTTCTGTTGTTAAAAGAAAGCGAGTTTTAAATGTTAATGTTAAACAGAAACTAAAGAAAACTTGACATTCACAAGTATACTATAAATATTAACTTATGTCTATTTGATTAACATATCCAAACAAGGTGTTAATGTTCTTGGTGTTTATACCGGATCAACTTTTGTTGTATAGGTACACAATAGGGAGGTGAATAAGCAGGGGCGTAGCTACCGCCGTATCTGCCGTATCAATTATACGGGGCCCCCCAACTCACGTAGGCAAAAATTCATAAAAATTTCCCAACTCCTTTTTTTATTTCACAAATGACAAAAGTAAAAAAAGCAATTTCTCTTTTTCCCGCGTAATGGCCCTGCACACAGCGCGCGACGAGCGACGGGCGACGAGCAATATCCAATGAGAGCTCTGATTTTCCGAATGGTTCCGGGGAAAGCGAAGTTCTCAAATTTTGGAAAAAGTGACAGATAATTATGATCAATAAATATTTCTATTAATTTTATGCAATTTTTTTTCTTTTGTCTTTACCCTTCCTAAGGGCTCCCAAACAATTTTTATATGGGGCCCCGCTAAGGCACGCTACGCTTCTGTGAATAAGTATTCTAAAACGATTGTTCATCATGTTTCAGGCAAATTTTCAGGAAGTCAATGCGCCGAATGACTTTTCAGAAGATTTTTTTTATTTTTTGGCTTCGCACGGTTTGTGCATTTAGCCAATGTCACGTAATTATGAATTATTCATGTCGAAAAAAACGGCCGCGTGACCCGTCTTACGAGTGAGGTTTGGGGCAAAGTCATGTTCACTGTTCTTGATGAACTATTTACTAAATGCACTTTTTACTAAATAAATCACGCACTTTTATTTAGTAAACAACACTATAAATAATTTTAAAAGTCCAATGAAAAACGAGCGTGACACTCAGGTTGACTTTCCCGCCAAAACTCCAGAATAAAAATCATAGTATTGATTGTAATACATTTTGTAATCTATGGTAATACATAATATAATTAATTAGCCTATAATGTACCCACTGTTGGGACACCGGCCTCTTCTCGGCGAGAGGGAGGGGGCCACATTCTACCACGCTGGCCCAATACGAGTTGGTTGCGGGTTGTTTTGGCTCTAAGACATGCCGGTTTCCTCACAATGACACTGATTCTGTTGTTCACAAACTAAACTAATTTTATATTATGTGCATCTATTTCTTTCCATTTCGTTAAGAAAAGGATAGAAGATAACATTATAGTTTAATCCTGTCAAATTAAGATACTCCATAGACAGTTTAGACGCGATTATAAACATGGCGACTAAAAATACGCCAGTTTGCGTCAGGAGCGCACTAATTGCACAGGTCTAAAATTCGTAATGATGCTTTACCCAAGTAGCTAAATCTAAACTAAAAAAATCTCTGTCTGCACAAATTAAGGTAAGGTTGAAAAAAAATTGAGTTAGAGACGGACAAGCAAACATACAAGTGTAGCTAATAAAAAGCATGTAAAATCATCTCGACTACCATTCGACGGTAGCTGTCAATGCCAAAAACGATTTTTCATTAAAACATTTAAAATTGTGTCTAATTTACACGACGCACGTTGATCAATGCGTTTGAAAAATCCGCAACGTCATTGAGATGTTATCAATAGAAGAACAGTTAGCTATAAGTATGTAACCGCAACATTTATCGTTAAACAAAGACTTCAAGACGAGTACTTACATTGGCACTTACCCTACTTAATAGAACTCTTCAATTATATTACAGTTAGGTACAACACGGGGTACTTTAAGAAAACGCTAAATTTTAAATTAAATGAAACATGAAAATCAAGTAGATTAACCAGAATCTGAATTCATTCAAAGTTTCAATGCAGCTGTCACATTCGTTACCTACTTTGACGTGGAAAAGGGTAAAAATATGTCATAAAAAGCCGTCATATTTCCAGAAGCCGGATCGAATGTTTCGCAGACTAAAATGACAGATGGACGTAACAGGCAATTGATCGGAATCTGCATCATTTTTCTAAACCATTGCTTCTATTACTTCGAAAAATTTGTCTGCACAACACTTAAATAAAGCAAAAAATGTTGTTAACCTGTCAAATTGAAACTGATTCCGATTGATAAATAATGTGTTACGTATTTGTTCCGCTGAACATTTAGTAGGCTACGTTTAGTAGTTTCAATTATTTCAGTTCCTTGGCAATTTATTAAGATAATAAAATGATTATTCGAATCGATACCAAGCGAGTTGGTTTTGACATTCTTTGGTCCTAGTTTCACCCACTCACGATGCTTTACGAGGCATAGTGTCCACTCTCACTCTCGTTTTGGAAGTTGAACAGCTCGCCTCGCCCATGTCTGTACACTGCCTTACATATAGGCGGATTACAAATAGACAATTTAGCAACGCTGCTAGTCTTACCAGAAAGACTTTTAAAACTATATTTTTATCATTTTGGTTCTGTTTGATGTGTAGGTAGATGTGATGAAATAAAGTCAAGGCTGTGTACGACTGTTGGTGCTTCGACTATATAAAAGCTTATTTATCCTTTCAATGAGATAATCTTTTAAACATAATTCTTCTAAGAAAGTGATCCGTTTAAGACAAAACTGGTGTCGCGACATTATTTACAATATCAAGGACCATTTGCCAATATGAAACCAAATTAATTTTCTAGCAATAATTACAGTTACAAAATGTAGGATAATTGGATTGGAAAACATTTATTTTTTTGTCATAAAGTTTTGATTGATTTGGACGGTCATAAACTATATAATCTGAATTAAATATATGTATATTTTAATTTAATTCAAATCAATTATGTATTCAATTTACGTTGCCTGAAGTACCAAATTCTGTTGCATATTGTGGCCCTATACATAATGTCAAACGACTATCATAAATCAAGTATTTTGTGATAAGTCGTCACACCCATGAATAAGTTATCATATCGAATCATTAGAAATTCCCATTTTAACTTTTTCCAAAATTAAAAGTTATGCTTTGGCTTCGTTATGTGAGAGTGTATATGTATAGTGTGTATGCATGTATGTATTGGTCAGAGAGGTGAACGCCCTCAGTGCTGGATTCTGTAGCGGGCTGACGGAATGTGTTGCCAAACGCACTGATCGGAACTCGGCGAGAATGTACCGCTTTGGGCACAAGTAGGTAGCTCACACTACGTCACCGTCCACGATGCCGACAATCCATTTTTTTAAATTTCTTACAGAGCAGTTACAGCTTTTGACAGCTAACCGCTTTTTACAAATATGTAATCACATTTAAAAAATGCCAATTATTGGATTTCATGTACGATTCCGTCAGCCACAAAAAAAAATAGTGTGTAAAAATAGTCATTCAATGTAATGTCTGCTGCACAGAATCGTTTTCAATGCAAAAGTCAATTAATTAGCTTAGCCCAATATCCTCTGAAATAAAAAAAAATTGAAAACGTAAAATGTGCATTTTCGACACACATTAAGGAAACATTGGATTCCAAAAATTTTAAATGAGCAATTGAAAATATTTTATGATTTTTTCGAAACGAGCGAGTCTTTTAGAATGGTTAGGACCAATACAACTAATGACGGTAGTAAATATATATGCAACGTGTAACATAAAGGGTATATATTTATATATATATACATACCAAGGTCATGGCATCTTTACATGATATCAATCGATATTGGAAGGGTTTTTTAATCCTATCTCTTTATGTTAGGAAGTTACGAGAAAAAACACCGCCTGTGATAGGCTACTACCGTGATTTTGCCAAGTAATGTGACGTGTAACGAGTAGTTATTAAGTATGTAGTGTGGTGCACGTTTGTAATGATTTGAATTTAAGAAACACACGGAACCGAAAATATTGTATAAATGTTTTGAGTACTTTATTTTGAGTTAAAAACCTTCCGATATCATTTGATATCATGTAAAGATGCCATGCCCTTGGTATGTATATACCCTTTATGTTACACGTTGTATACAGAGCCTATTGTACCATCATTATAACTGTGTACCTTGTCAATTCCTGTCAAGTTAAGCCTTGAACTCGAACCCGCAGTACAATTAATGCCGTTTCGAAGTCTCAACATCTAAGCGGTATCCGGTTTGCTCGAGTATAACTCATAATTTTATGTGTGAGCCACAAAAGTGGAAGCTATCTTCGGCAGGCTTTCTAAAGATTTTGACTTAAACACCACACTTAGCAGACAAGGTGGGGTAGACAAGTTTCGTTTAAAGAAAACTTTAACTGGGTATTTGTGTGGTAGGTACGTACGTAGGTACGTCATTTTTAAAATGGCTATTTTCTACAAAAATCCATACTAATATTATAAATGAGAAAGTATCTCTGTCTGTCTGTCTGTCCGGCTTTCACGCCAAAACTACTGAACCGATTGTAATTAAATTTGGTACACAGATAGTCTAGATTAGGTATAAAGGGTGTATCTGACATCGACGCACAAACGAGTACCATGGATCCAGTACATAATTCTGTACCTGCTAGTGGTGGAATTATTCGTCGGTTTTTTCCTAATTTAAAAAAAATAATATGCAGTTTTTTTCACTTTAAACCGTTCATAATTGCTATACTTTTATAACCTAATAAAATTTTAAAGTAAAAAATAATTAATTCGCTAATTACACAAAAAGCGCAATGTGAACAGAAATCGAAAAACTATCCTATCAGCTGATTTAATAGAATTCACATCAGGGGTCAACGTCATACCCACAAACACGCGCGGCGGCACGCTTGCAACGTTCAAAGGCCGAGCCGACACATTTTTTTAAACACTGTTATTTCTGTAACCCCTCATTAACGATATAAATGACAATCATAATTTATTACTGGCACGCGGTGTAGCCTTCTCGCGAAGTTTGTGTTACGATGTCAGAAACACCCTGTATAACATCCCGCTATGACTAATAGGAGCACAGCAATAACAAAAAATGTTGCGGAAACGGGGGCAAAAGCGGACGTACATATTGCTCCCATTATTTTAACAGGCGCTTATTTTATATCAACACGCGGACGGAGTCGCGAGCAACAGCTAGTGTCGTATAAATAAATCTAATCTATCTAAAATCTAAATAATCTACTTTAGGTTACATAATCAGCCTACAATGTTTCCACTCCTGGGAAACAGGCCTCCTCTCGGCTAGAGGGAGTGGGCCATAATCTACCACGCGGGCCCAGTGTGGGTTGGTAGATGTCACATATCTTCGGAGTTTTTCCCGTTAGGTTAAGTTGGGGTAAACAGCTCCCTATTCGTGGCGCGCGCCTCAGAGGCGATGCACGGGGTATTTTAACACCTCACTACCCTGTGCAAGAGGCGAGGCCCGAACAGACCGGTCCGGCACGAGAATGTGGGGCCGCGGCAGAATCAAGGACTCCCGCGGCTCCGTGCGCACGTGACCGGAGAGACACTGGGGTGGTTTTTTAGTCAGGGGTAAACAGCTGATCTTTCAATATATTCCTACAATATTGAGATACAAAATTTCGTCTTCGATCTAGTCTGTGTTTCTTAATCGCTTTTATAAGTCCGTCTCGAAGGAAAAAGGTAGGTAAGTTTATTAGATATTATTTAATTAGTTTATTAGACTGCACGGCTAGCGCAGTGGTTAAAGCTATTGACTGCTGTGCTGCGTATCGTGGGTTCGATTCCCGCACGGTACAAATATTTGTATGACCTACAAGTATGTAGTTGTTCCGGGTCTGGCTGTTTGTGTATGTGAGTTTATATGTTTGTAAACACACCCACGATACAGGAGAAACTTGTAGTGTGGGGCAACGTTTTTTTTTTTATAAAAAAAAGATACTTTTTAAACCAATATCATGGGTAACAGTCGGTTAATCGCAGTTATTTTCATATTACCTACCCTGGTAACGATCACCATGATGACGGCGGCATGTGGTCACCGGCACGATCTGAAACAAATCATAAAACTTTATTATTCACCTTGTAGATGACATGATTGTGAGGTTCTCAGCAAATAATCTTGTAAAAGGTCTTGTGCTGTCTTTATGCAGAAAATCTTTCTATCAGCCTTATTATACTTGCATATTTTTGAGATGTTCTATTTTGTTTGGGTCTTTTGACGCTTGCTGCAATCAGCACCCTAATTGCGTAACACATTATTACAATCAATTGGAATCATTTTGAAATCAATTCGTAATCCATTGCCTCATTATTTGAAAAATATGTCTGGTCAAGAACGTAAATAACACTATGAATGTTGTTGAAATGTCAAAATGAAACCGATTGCTACTTACTGTGTGTTACGCAATTACCCTGCTGATAAGTGGCTTTCTATAGGTTATGGGTTTGTAAACAGCATCTAGAGGATAATTTCTTGGATAACTTGATTGGTAAATCGCTTCTAGCTATACTGATGTATTTTCAATGGCATGAATTCATATGAATGAGTGAATCCCGAATGATTTAGAGTTGCGTGCAGTTGATCACGTGGAGTTACGTCATGATGTCACTATTGGTAGGTGTTTCTTCAACTTCAAGGAACTTTAGTTAGTCACATCTATTTAAAGACTATTTTTGTAAGTAACTTATTAAATATCCTTTCATGCTCTACTACTCTACTTCCTATTAATATATATTTTTAATAATACAATATGTTAAGAAAACCCTGTCCGACCCATAAGAATAATAAAGGTTAGGTAAACACGTGACCAAACACAATGTAAAATTTTACGTAATTATCATAGTACCAATACAAATGAATTTTGAAATAATCTTTTTTTCCCGCGAATTAATACCAACTTCCCCGAAATTTGGTAATTTTTAAAAAAGTGACAACACCGGTATTATTATTAGCGATGCGACCACGTGCCGCGTGCCCTGCCGCCCGCCGCCCGCGGAAGGGTGCTTATCGCACATTTATTAAGTTACCTCTTTTTGCGAAACAATATTTATTTTTTTAGGGGGTTTTTTTTTTAAGTGTAGCCCTGTTTTGTATCCGTTAGTAGAATCAGTTATCGATACCTAACAACACCTTCACGGGTCGGACAGGGTTTTCTTAACATACTGTATATTTTTGACTACGCGGTTGGGCAGTGGCGGAGCGATCGTCTGCTGTGTTAGACGTCGCTGTATCGTATTTCGTCAAGCTATTTGTGTTTTCTTCTTCTTCAGGCTATAGAGGTCCTCCCCCAAGCCTAGGCTTTCCACATTGGAGGTTTGCTATAATCCCCACGCTTGGCAGGCGGGTTGGGGATCGCAGTAATTTGATATTCCACAGGACAAGCGCTGCTGCCCGCTTCCCTGGTGAGAGTTCCCTTAGTCGCCTATTACGACACGCACGGTTGGATTTGGGTTGTATCGTATGGTGGCACAATTTGCATATGTAAGTTTAAATATTTGTAAACGCACTCATAAAATAGGAGTAATTCCTAGTGCGGCAACTTTAAAACTTGACACATTAGTTTGTAACTAGGATTATCACTGGCCATCATTTACACGGGAGGGAAACTTATGCAGGTGCTGTGCGTCTACCACTATTTGGACCCAGCCCAGAATTCGGCTACGTGTTTGACCATCATCACAATCGCTGCTAGGAAAAACCTCTCCTACAAACAAATCTCAGACTTACAATTTACCTACAGGAAGAGGACGTTGGTTCAAAATGAAATGAACATAAATGTTAAAAATAGTTTTCCCTGTAATATTTAAATTAAAAATAAACATGTGACTTTTGGTCTTTAGGTACAAATGTTAAAAAAGCCAAGGTTGTCCCCCGCTGACTAAAACAGCGTCATGACTTCCATATACATAAGTGTAAACTGGACGAAGCGTTTCGCCTCCACTATTATAACGCATAAATCGAGGAACTAGAACAATATACCCGTGCGGCCAAACACTAGTACTGGTAAATAACATTAAAAAATAGTCCTTTTTACACAGCTTACACTTGACTTGTTTTGTATGTGACCAGTAATGGTAAGATACCAGAATGTAGGTGATAACTAGAAATAGCATAATAATAATATACCTACATTAAGCACTACAGACGAACACGGCAATTCATTCACATAAAAAGAAAATACAGTGCTATAATAATTACAAATGTCAAGGGAAGGAGTAATTGCAGTAATACCGCAGCAATTTTTACAATGAATTATTTAATAACAGGAGCTTAATGTGGTACAAAAAAAAAAAAAATGCAGTCGGACATGGCATAGGGGAATAAACCTATAATCAAAATCTTTTTTACTTATAGGTATGTATGAAGTTTTATATATCAAAGGCCCAACATTATAGAACCTTACAATAATTAAATATTTAGAATGACCTTTCATTTAGTTAAGTTTGGGACAGTGCTTCAACCATAAACAAAAAAGGTTATTTTTATAATTTACTTTACCTACTACCTAAATTCAAAATAGAATTGGACAGGAAAGCCAAGATGAGTGTCACGCGCATTTTTCATTGGACTTTTAAAATTATAGTGTCGTTTACTAAATAAAAACGCGTGATTTATGTAGTAAAAAGTGCATTCAGTGATTAATTCATAAAGAACATTGAAATATCGAATTGAATATAAATAATAACTACCTTTTGTAATGCAGTTTTATTGTATACGATAAGTGGAAAATGTATTTTTTGTCACAATAAATATTATTATTATTATTATCCTTTATTTCGTTGTATACACATATAAATTACATTTTTAAATATTTCTATATAAATAATACATAAAAAACATTTAAAAATATAAAAAATAGTAGCCCACCGGCATCGGGAACAGGGTCCAAGCTACCGGCGATCAGGGCTCCAGAGAGAGGAACTTTCTGACAATGCGAGCCGTGTCCAGAAGTACAGCTTTCTGAATCAAGCCTTTGATCCAGCTGCCTAACGAGAGCCTCCTGAGGTGTTGGTCGAGGCTCTTGGCTATTAAGCCATTGGCTGTCACGACTATCGGCACAATGACTGCTGAATCCACCTCCCACATGTCGACAACCTCGTGAACCAAGTCAAGATACTTAATTTGTTTATCTTTCTCGGCTTTCACGAGGTTCTCATCATGCGGGATGGTTATGTCAACAATCATTGCACGCCGCTCTGATCGATCCACCATCACTATATCAGGCTTATTGGCAACAATAGTCCTGTCAGTGATGATGGATCGATCCCAGTACAATGTGATATGGCCATTTTCGAGAACTGGGTCGGGCATATACCTGTAGTACGGCACCTCTGATTCCACAAGGTTGTATTTGAGAGCAAGTTGCTGATGAATTATCCTGGCTACAAGGTTGTGTCTATGCAAGTACTCTCCGTTAGCTAGACGAGAACACCCGGAGATAATATGTCTTATTGATTCCCCCGGCCGGTGACATGCCCGACAGATGTCAACTGTGCCGTCTTTCACAATAAATCTCCGGTAATTGTTCGTCATCATAACTTCGTCCATAATTGCACATACAAAACCTTCGGTTTCCCCAAAAAGGTCACCGAATCGTAGCCAGGCTACGGACGCTTGCAAATCTACATCAGGCCCGTGTAGGGCTCTGAAAAAGCGTCCGTGAAGCTCTTTGCTCTTCCATACCTCCATGCGGTCATTGGTGTCAAGCACTACTGGTTTACGCCAGTTCTCTTTAGCCAAGGAGAGCGGAGTGAGGCCCTTGTCAACCGCGACCACATCTCGATGCATCCCCACGTCGGTTTCTAGAAAATATTCCCTGAGACTGCATATCTCGCGATTGTGGAGGGTCTTAGCGTTTAAAAAGCCACGACCTCCACATTTTCGCGGGATATACAGCCTCATAACCGATGATCGTGGGTGATGCAATCGATTTGCAGTCAGCAGCGTACGGACCCTCTGATCCAGGGCGTTAAGTTCGGTTTGAGTCCATTTGAGTATACCGAAAGAGTACATCAATACCGGCATGACCCAACCGTTGAAAGCGCGCACCTTGTTTCCGCCTGATAGAAGACTATTAAGTACTTTTTTCAGGCGGCCAAAGAAGCGTTCCTTCAACGATTGCTTCATGTCAGTAACATTGATACCCAACGCTTCCGCCATACCCAAATACTTATAGGTTTCGGATGCGGAGAGGGCTCTAAGGTTTATGGAACTCGTGAGTTGGGTTCCCACGGGTTCCACAATCTCTCCTCGCTTTACATGCATGACTGCACATTTGTCCACACCAAATTCCATCCTGATGGAGCTACTGAAAGTTTCAGTAATTTTCAGTAGCTCCTTCAGTTGCGAATTGTTGGGAGCAAAAAGTTTCAGGTCATCCATGTAAAGGAGGTGCGATATAACCTGACCACCTCTCCTCAACCGATAGCCTAGACCTGAATCCTCCAATAGTGTGCTTAGAGGATTCAATGCTAAGCAAAACCAAAGCGGACTCAAACTATCGCCCTGAAATATTCCTCGCTCGATCCTTATCGGTTCGCTATTCCTCAGAATATTTCGACATCCTGGATAGCGAAGGACTGTCCTCCATTGCCTCATACACGTCATCAGGAAGGTGCGTAGAGTTGTATCCACTTTATACAACTCCAGCACCCGCATGAGCCATGTATGTGGCACTGAGTCATAGGCCTTCTTATAATCTATCCAACATGTCGAAAGATCCTTTCGGGAACGACGAACTTGTTGGCTAATGGCCACATCAATGAGGAGTAGCTCCTTAGTACCGCGGGACCCGCTCCTACATCCATTTTGAGAGGCAGACATGATGGCGTTGCTGTCAATATGTTTGATAATTTTAGTTTTCAAAATGGATGTAAGAACTTTATAGACCGTCGGTAAACAGGTGATCGGTCTATAATTTTTGGGTTCCGCGGCGCTACCTGATTTATGGAGCAGGTGGGTTATTCCAGTAGTTAGGAACTGAGGTAACGAACCAGACACTAAAGCAGTCTGGAATTGACATGCCAAGCGAGCGTGCGACCTTGGAAACCATTTTATCCAAAAGTTATGCAGCCCGTCCGGTCCTGGAGATTTCCAGTTAGGTAACGGACGGACTGCACGAGCTACATCTTGGGGGCAGATGGTAATAGCCCCCATTTCAGGTATTGGATCGCAGGCTCGCTCGACATCCCGAGCCCAGTCACCTTCAGTGTGACTGACAGGCACCGACCAGATACTGCGCCAGAATGAACACATGGCATCATCATCTGGTAGGCACGTGTCAGCCACACCTTGTTCTGGTCGTTCCCAGTCCCTATAAACCCACCTTTGATTGCTCTGGAAGGTGCGATTCTGAGTGTACCGTTGTACTCGTCGTTTATATCGACGAATACGGTTCGCCCATGCATACACTTTCTGCTTCAGGAAGTCGATGCGCTCCGTGACACGGGCCATATAATTGTCAGGGCTGGTATTAGTACCTGAGAATGCCCGCCTCACAAAGCGCATCACTCTAGGACGAGTATTACCCTCCCTGAAGCAGATTAGTTTACCGATGAGTGCTCTGGCCCCACCAATACGACGTTCAATCCTGTGCTGCCAAGCTGGTACTACTGGTTTCGGTCGTGTAGCTCTGGAGTCACTGTGAAATTTGACATGAGCTACACGACAAGCTGCTACAGCTGCGCAGTACAGGATTGAATGAGTATCAGTGAGGTCCTCGCAGGTATCAAAATAATTTGATAACTGCGCATCCAGAGCAGCCATCAGTGCCCTATTTCTGTTATGCATGGGCAAACGTGGCAGGCGTGGTCTAATTTCTGCCGACATGTAACGGTATTCCTGAATCGCAGCCTCCAAAGCATTCCTTAATTCCTCATTGCACTGGGTACTTACATTTGTAGCCCTATCATTACTCCCCTCGTCAGCATAGTTTGTGGACTGCGGTGGTACCTCCGCAGTCTGCGACTGGTGAGTGATGACACGGCTACTCTGCATTTCTTTTCGCAGGCGATCAAGCACAGTATCATCCAACATATGATTACGCTGGATAACCCGTACCTGATCCGACAGTCGTTGTGCCGAAACGTTGACAGCTGGTTCAAGCACCTGAAACAGAGAGAGCATTCGAACACGGTACGCGGTCAGGTTGTTTCCTCCCTCTGTAGCCCCATAGTATGAGCGCATGACATTTTCGTTGATGGATTGTGTCCATCTCATGCGCTGCACACTTCCGCCGGGAGCTGGGACCCTGTCAGAAGCCGATGGGCCTCGAGGTCCTAAGCGGTCCGGCGGCCGGCGTCCTCCCCGTCGGCGAACAGGTGGTGGCGTCGTCGGCGGAGAGAAGTACTCGTCGCTCGAGCTCGACGCAACTGCCGTGGCCGGGGTCGTCACAGCGCTTACAGTGGGGCTGGAGACCGGCGGCGGCGAGGCGGAGCTGAGCAACGAGTCCGGAGATGTTGGGCGTGCACGTCTTGCGGCAGATCTTGTCAACATATTTTCACATTTTTAAATTTCCAAATTTCTATTTCTTGTTGTTAGGTGACATGTTCTGTCATCCTGTCTTGTCTGTTTTGAATTTTCTAGTTTGTCCATTGTATTTATTTCCGCGATTATTTTTATTGTATGTATATTATTTGTTACTGTTTTGAGATTCACAGTGGGTATATATATATGTGCACAAAGAACTATTAATTAATTTATTAAATATTATAGTGGTAAATTATTTGAATGTGTTCCGTTGACGTTGACGGTGTTGCCATTTGTTTTGTTTTTATTATTATTATTATTATTATTATCGCTGCATAGTGGCCACATCATGGCTTTGAATAAAATCTCCTAGTAGGCGGCTCACGCGGCCGTTTTTACAACTGTCATTGGCGATATGCGCAATTATTGTGAAATTTTTTTTTAAAGAATGTCTACAATTTGTTACACGTGTTATTGGCAAAATTGTGGTATCTAACCACAGAGGCCATTGAAAAGTTGAATTAGTATTCACTCTAAAGAAAAGAAAAAAAAAATCAAAATAATATTAGACGTTTCAGAAAACCTTCTTTAGTGTCCGTTCAACCGATTTTTATTTTTATTACGTTTAGTTGTTTTTTTTTAAAGATTTTTTCGCTTTTAATGAAGGCATTAAAAGTGAAAAAATCTTTTAAAAAATCCTTAGGTATAAGGATGGCCTTATACCTACGGAATAGAAGTTAAAATAGGTTAAATAGACAGTAAAATGTTTTTTTTAATGACTAGTTTTAACGCGAATACATTATAGGGAGGTATAATTAGTTCTTAAATTGAAATTTCAAAAGATTATTAATTATTCTGTTAATTGCGATCCTACTCGTACTACCTTTAAGTGCGTTCTTATCAATACCACATTCACTCGGTCCATTCAGTTACGAGGATGGGAGTGTTTTTCGAAATGTTCCTCCATTGTGTAGTGTTGATCGTAGTTATGGACTTATTGAGTTCATTGTTTTATATACTTGTATTGCAGGTTCATTGAGATGGAGGCTGTACTCGACCGGTTTAAAGTAGGGTAACGTAGGCAACTTGAAGTGATCATTTGAATTATGTGAATGATTTTCTCATGAAAAAGTTTTTAATTCCTTATTAGTCATAAACTAGACTAAATAGCCGCTTGAAGGCAGCAAAACAAAAATTACAACCTTATAGCCACGAAAAAAGGGTCCCTAAGAGTTTGAAAGTTATGCAAAATATCGAAGGTAAAATAATATGAACGGGCTGTAAGAATCTTCACTCAGCGACGGTCTTATGTTTTTATCAATAAGTCATCTTAAAAAGGTTTATCAAAATTCAACCTTTTTAATTTAATTTTAAACGTTGTTCCATAAAGCACATGATGAATGAATACATGATGGTGTATTTAAAGCTATGCTAGTAAAAGTCAACCCTAATCGGAAGTGTGTGTGTAAAGTGTACCATTGTTCAGTTATTAATATGCTGCATTGTTAACAGCACCTTTTGAAAAATAAATTCAGTTTCATGCTATACTTCAGCATCAGACTCGTTCATACTTCTTTTAGCAATTGCTTTTACAAAAATATTCAATATACACTTTTGACTTTGCTAGTATTGTATTGTATCTTTTTGTGTAGCATGAGTGTGCCGTCATTCTATATTTTTTTTAAATAGCCGCCCTACGTTGAAATTGACAGGCGTTCCTCAGTCCTAGACTGGGTAGATTGTACCTAGGAAGAAGTTTAAAGACAGAATGATAAAAGGATTTTACTACTGCACAGTAACCTTTATGTAGTAGTACTTTAATGAAAATTCAGCCTCATCATCATCGTTTCAGCCGAAAAATGTCCACTATTGGACTAGTACACACTATTAGACTCCTAAACACAGTTTACTAATTCACTAAATACGAAAGCTTCGCAAGCAATGGGAAATGGCTACTTAAAGTACGTCGCACGTCGGTTACTCCCGCACCACCTATCATGACTGAAAAGAAAATGGAATCTTTAAAAAAAAAGTGTTTCTTTAGCATATTTTGGTGTCGCACTATTTCCAGGCGAACGAAACCGTACAATCGGGCAAAAGCATACAATTAATAAAGCAGGCAAGCATCAACTCAACGTAAAAGTCGCTTGACGTCGCTCAACATAGAGGCAAAGAGAGGAACCTTAGAGGCAAGGAAAGAAACCGTTCGTATATGGATATTGCTTTTATTTATTTATGACTACTTAGAAGTATTTCACAGTAACCTCAAGCCTAAGGTGGATTATAATGGCAAGACAAGATGATCTAATCGAACAGGTTTTCGATACCACACCCTTTTTTATTCCGGAGTGGAAGATCCTCAATGGATGTCCGCCGCCCTGAGGCGGGCGACGGGGCTGTGAAACTCCTACTGACTAAAAACCACCCCGGTGTCTCTCCGGTCATGTGCGCACGGAGCTGCGGTAGTCCTTGATTCTGCCGCGGCCCCACACGGTCTGTCCGGGCCTCGCCTCCTGCACGGGGTAGTCAGGTGTTAAACTACCCCGTGCAATGCCACTGAGGCGCGCGCCGACACTCGCGCGCGCCTCTGCCTCGGGGTCCAACGAATAGGGGGCGGGGACTTCCCCATGTCCCTCGCCCCTGGACCCATTCATGGGGGCCGGAAGAGGGCGTTATCCGCCCTTCCTCGGCGTCCGGGGCGTCTTCTGCGGCCCGGAAAGGGAGTTGAGATCTCCCTCACACGTTCCGCAGCTTCCTTCTGCGACATCGCGTCTTCACGATACCACACCCGAACCAACTGTACTTAAACAGCAATAGGCCCCGATACCCTTGTATACAAGTTAAACTTAATTTAACTTCTTGCTCTGTCTAATTCATTAAGAAAAAGACAAGACAAATATTCAGTCCTATTTTTAGTTGTTATGTTTTTAATCGCGTCAACCGTCTACGGAGTTACTTATGAAGTTAATTTAACAGCACTAAACCAACTAAACTAATATTTTATCTTCTATCATTTTTTGAAATAGAATAAAAAGAAGTGCTGAACTTAAAATTACACACATCAAAAGTGTCTAGGGATCAACATATATTTTTGCAATAACTTTTCTCCTGATTGATATTAATTAAAATTTTCTTTAAGGATTCATCAAATAAAGTGTTTTCGTTTGTCACAGTAACGATAAACCAAGTCACCTTTGCATTAATAAAGAAATTTGCCATTTTCCTAATAAAGGGATATTTGACATTTGAACCACTAACACAAAAGTTCGAAAAAAAGACTGAAATAACAGTTTTCTCTAAAATTTTATTGGGTAACTTAAACAATTAATAATCCGTGTTTCTACCGCGAACACTAACAACACAAGAACATCGGTTTGGCATACTCAAAATGAGTTCATCCAAATCACGCTGTGGAATGGCCGACCATGTTCATTGCAACAACAAAAAAGGTCTTCTTGCGACTGGATACCCTCCATATTCGGCAGAGCTCTTCTCTGTAGCATATCCCATGCATGCTCAATCGGGTTCAAGTCTGGCGACTGAGCAGGCCAGGGCAGGACATTGATGTTAGCTGCGGCGAGAGTCTGTCTTACAACTCTTGCGGTGTGCGGTCGTGCATTATCATGCATTAACTGAAATAAGGGACCGATTTGCACTTGTAGCGGAAGGATGACGTCTGATACAATCGTCTCAGCATAAATTTGAGCGTTGAGGTTGCCTCTGATCCAAATCAACTCAGTTCTTCCGCCGATCCAAATACCCGCCCATACCATGATGGTTCTACCACTATAAGGATGGACTTCCTGGCAGGATTTTAATCGCTGTTGGCGTCCAGGGGTTCTCCAGTGTCGTATACGTCTTGTATCCGGTCTCATACCAAAACGAGACTCATCAGAAAAGCACACGAAACGCCATTGTTCTTCTGCCCAATTTCTGTGTTCAAGAGCCCATTGATATCGAATCCTACGATTGTGCATTGCTATAGGTGGTACCCGTAGCGGTCTTCGGGAATGAAGGTTCACTTCATGCAAGCGGTTTCTGACTGTTTGGTCGCTAATTAAGTTCCCTGAAGAGTGATGAAGCCTCACGGCTAACATCATGGCGGTTATTGTTGGAGCTCTTCGAGTTAAGATTTGAATGTATCGGTCTTGTCTCCGTGTGGTGCAGCGATACCGTCCTCCATGGCGCTCAGCCACGGTACCAGTGCTTCGGTAACGTGTCCAAAGTCGACTGATAACACTCTGACTTGTATTCAGAGCTAAAGCCACAGTACGTTGCCGGGAACCAGCTTCTATCATTCCCACGGCTCTGAGCATTTCTTCCCTGCTTAAATGACGTCGCCGCTCCATAATAACGTTGGTTTTAATCAGTAGTAGGGAAACAGTAGCACTAATAATGTCTTCAATGCGTTGTATGTTTTTATAGGGAAAATATTGACAGCTGATTTTCATCTTTTACTCGAATTTGATTCACAGTTCCTGATTCAAATTATGAAATGCACCAAAAAGGATCCATATAAATTTATAAAATCATAAATTTATTACAAAGCCACATCTCAATCTCAAGAAATCCGCATAAAAATGCTTGATCCCTAGACACTTTTGATGTGTGTAGTTTGTGAACAACAGAATCGGCACCTGAGACTTGAAATTTTGAAGCCAGTTGGGATTCCTAAGTCTGTTGTAAAATCTTATGACTTTTTATATGCTTTTTATTAGCTTCATTTGTATGTTTGCTTGTTTGTTTGTCCGTCTCTAACTCAAATTTTTTTCAACCTTACCTTACATTAATTTGTGCAGGCAAAGTATTTTTTAGTTTAGATTTAGATTTAGTTATAAATATTTAGATTTAGTTAATTTTTTATACTTGGGTAACGCATCATTACGAATTTTAGCACTTGCTATTCTGTCCGTTGGAGATCAAGAAAAGTTTGGTAAAAACAAATTAGCACCACTTAAGCGTTCGTGTTATCCGTATATTATTTCAAAAAATAATATCGAACTAATAAATTGAAAATAAATATAGTTTAAAAAACTAAAAAAACATGCTTTTAAAGAATATCAAACTAAAAAGTTAAAAATAATTTTGTGTGAGGCGCTAGCGCCTCACGCTTTTTTCTCATTTTACTAGTATTGTTTATATACTATTGTTATAAATGAAATTTTAAAATTATTTTTAACTTTTTAGTTTGATATTCTTTAAAAGCATGTTTTTTAGTTTATTAATTCGCTTCTTCTTCAGGCTATAGGAGACTAGGTGCTAGGCCCACTGCTGGACAAAGGCCTCCCCCAAGGCAAGTGTATGCCATAATCCCCAGGATTGGCAGGCTGGTTGGGGACTGCAGTAAATTGATATTCTACAGGTGAAGAGCTGCTGCCCACTTCCCTGGTGAGAGTTTCCTTAGTCGTCTATTACGACAGCCACGGGAGGATATGGCGTGGTACTATTCTAAGCCCGGTACCTACCACACGGGATGGGATCGCTTAACATAAACATAATCCGCCTATATTCTCTCCCCTGTAATGTCACAGCAGGACTTCTCTCTATAAAATTGAAGGGGCCTAATCTGTATTAGCTAAGCAAAGTAAGCTAAGTAAGAGTGAGAGGTCACTAGTGTCAGTCCCTTTTGCAATAGTTAATGTAGTTGTTGTTTTTGCTCATCAAACATCATAATATAGTTAATAATGTCATTCATTCAACTAGAGTAGTGATTAATAGGGCATTGAACTCGAACTGGTATCAGAACATCAGGCTAAGCTGCCCGACACTGACAAATTTTCTAAAATAACTTTGAACCTTGATGATTAAGTTGATAATCTGTTGAAAAAATTTAAAAGATTATATAGATCTAGTATTCAAAAAGTGCCAATTCTTAGAGTGATTTGAATATGATTTTTTTTTTTAATAGTTTTGTTTTCGTAATTCGGTAGCCGTTGCAATGTTTCGTGAACCAAAATTTGGATTTCTGGCGTATGATCCCAAGCCAACAGGGCATAACTTTGTTGTAACCGTGTTGCTTGGCACTTGTCCTTCTTGTCCCATGAAGAATTAAAAAATCCCGCAACTGCAGTTTTAGCACTATCCGGCTATAATGTTCCAGCAGCTCTGAGTCGGTTTCGTAAGAGAGTGGGCGGCCACGCAAGCTCAGTTCGGCTTGGTAGAAGTCACAATCCTTCGAATGTATAGTTCTAGAACACGCTTGTTTCCTCGTGATGTTTTCCTTCATCATTTTAAGAGCACTTTGTAGGCATTGTTGTACATAATATTTTGTTTATCCAGCACACACTAAACTTGTGTCAAAAAACACGAGACGAAAAAATTTACTTTTGGTTAGAACTGATCGAGATTGTGACAATTAATTCCCTCAATCTTTATGTGTATTAAACCTACTGCCTCCTGTTTAGAAGCCCAAGCGCACGTGTAAGTGACCGGCGGAACTAAACGGCGGAAGTTCTTTATCTGTGGGGCGTTCATCTCGCGCAAAATACGGAGCGACAAAAAGCTTCATGTTGTTGTGGAATGTTTGGTAAACATCTAGTTTAATTATGGAAGCAAGGACGTAATAATGAGTAGGTATGATTTTTGAGTATGATTCTTTTCATTAGATTTTGGATTTAATTATCAAATATGGAGGCTACGTAGTCGACAGTATCGACTCGATATACCACGAAGCCTCGTGAACCTTAATATTGTGGTATTAAACGGCGTATTTAGTGTCCGCAAAACGAGATATATTCCAATCAAGGAATGAAAGAAAGTGTCAAATCTGCTAAAAAGTACACTTTACAATATCACTTAGGAATAGTAATTGTTGTTCTGTTTATCTATACGATCTTTAAAACAATTACACATATATATTTTTTATTGGAAAAACTTATAGTTTACTAGATTTCCGCCCGCGTGGAATTCGGTATTTTTGTTTTCCCTCGGGAATATCAAATTTTTCCGGGATAAATAGTATCCTATTATTTACTCCGGGCTTCTAACTTTACGTCTGCAAAATTTCAAAGCAATCGGTTCAGCAGTTACAGCAGCAGTGAACGCGAAACAAACAAACAAACAAACTCACTTTCCCATTTATAATATTAGTATGATTTGGTATTAGAAGTTTGTAAATATAATCATTAGTTACCATGTCTTAATAATAAAAATACATGACAGGTGTAAACGAATTGCTGTCACCTAATGGTTTAAATGATCTTTTCATGCACTTATGTAGAAATATTACGCCACCGTTTAAACGACTTTTATATAAAAAACAACTAAGTAGTATTTACCTACCTACCTAGCTATGTACCTACCTACTCACTGCAATCCAACAGGAACCGCTTATCACTTAACATCACATCCTAGAACTTAAACCATTTATTTCGCACATACTTCAGCAAACTAGAATCCAGTTACACTAGAGTTTTCTCGGAAACTATAGGTAAATACTTGTGTGACATGCGGGTACCATATTTGTCACTTGAGTGAGGCAACCCGCTATGTAACGGAAAGGGGACGCAAGTGGCCGATCTGAGATAGCAAATGCGAGTGCATTTAACGTTTGTGTAAGTACTGACGACACAGGAGTTTAAGTTGGTCCGGGCTGATTCATGAATCTTTGATGCACGTTACGGGTCATCAGAAGACCAAAAATCAAACAACATTTTACTGAGTATTTGGGTTGTGGAATGTCAAATTAGTCGCTCCATATAAAATATTGGTTTCAACTACTGTCTATTGAACTAGAAGTTGCAGCATAGTTGAGAAAAAGCTAGACCTAAGCCAAATGATGATGGCCGACAGATTCTCGAGTGGCGACCACGCACCGGAAGACACAGCGTGGGTAGGCCCCCGACAAGGTGGAACGACGACCTGGTGGAGGTCGCGGGAAACCGCTAGCCGCGGGAGTCGTGGAGAGCCTTGGGCGAGGCCTATGTCCAGCAGTGGACGTCTTTTGGCTGAAATATGATGATGAACCACATTCGGTCGGCATTAATAAGGTAAGTGATCGTTTGTCCCTTTAATTGTCAACTAAGCCAACTCTGGGATTCCAGAGACGAGCTTTGATTTATTATATTTATGTAGTCATTTCTTTTTTAGGAAAATATAATTTATATATGCATTACAAAATATGAGCTTAAAATTATAGTAATAATATGTGCACAGTTAATTTTTTGTCCCTTTTGCTGACCCTATCGTCGATATCAGTAGATATAGCGTTTGATTGCCAATAAATTATATGAAAACTCAAGTGGTTTGTTGATAAAATGATAAAATGAGGGGGCATTTCTCGTCATTTTAAGAATATTCTCAATCTGTCAAAAATACCTGTAATTTTCCTACATTTCGAGAAGTTTTGGGATTTATTTGTCGCCGATATTAAACAGTGACAGTGGTTCCCGTAGACCGCCTAGCTCGCTATTATAGATCAAATCATGCTCGGGACAAGCACGACTAAGAATGGACCGATATGAGACAGGGGTCCAATTCCCTTGTTCACAAACTCTCCAATTTAAATTTAAGTTATGTGAATCTTTTTCTTTCTGTTTCATTAAGAAAAGGACAGAAGGTAAATGTTAGTGTAGACCTGTCAAATTAGTCCGCACCTGACGTAAAAACGCGTATTTTTAGTCGCCATGTTTATACTCACGTCCAAACTGTCTATTTAGTATATTAATTTGACAGGATTAAAACTAAAATATTACCTTCCTGTCCTTTTCTTAATGAAATAGAAAGTAAAGGATCACCTGAACTTAAAAATAAATTTGCTTGTAAACTATAGAATCGGCGCCAATGACTAGCTTTAGAACGTTTTGAATGACTATTGGCCCAGAAATAACAAGCATATTTACATATTTATTATGATGACGGATAAAGTGTGTGATATTTATACTCTTTAAAATTTACATAAGGTAAAACTAAGTAATCATGTAGATTGTAGGTACACAACAAAATTTACTACACGATCATTGCAAGCAAGTAATTGAATTAATTAGATACTAAATAAATGATCCAAAGTAATCGATAAGATTACCTTGGTACACTCAACAATCTGTTTCTCAAATTATTTTGTACTTATGTTAAATAAACAAGTTAGATAAATATGTATAATCTTACGTGTTAGGTTCTAAAGAAATACCGTGGCCACAAAGAGGTCGAAAGATACATACATCTGGCACAAGCGAATGAAGGAAAATGGGTGGGTTTCAGTCAGTAAAAGCCTGACACACCCTTCCGCTCCGCCCAGAGCAGAAGTCATTTGATGATTTTTACATAAAAAAATATAGTGTTAGGTACCATGTGAAAGGTTTCTTTTATCTTTAACTAGCGACCCGTCCCGGCTTTGCACGGATGCAATGCTGATACTAAATACACTACAGAAAAATTGTGAACGTAGTATAATAAACATAGTGGCCGCCCCTCCCGCCGACCCGGCCGGTCGGTATCGCTGCACGACGCACAACGCCCCGAAAATTTTAAATATGTAATGTCTTCGAAAATACTCATTTAAATCATATGCTGTAAAGGGCGATATACAATATGTAAAGAATCCCTATTCGATCCGTGAAGGTATTGGTAGGTATCGATAACTGATTCTACTAATGGATACAAAACCGGGCTAAAGTTAAAAAAAAATCCCCCTAAAAAAATAAATATTATTTCGCAAAAAGAGGTAACTTAATACATGTGCGGTATGCAACCCTTCCGCGGGCGGCGGGCGGCAGGGCACGCGGCACTTGGTCGCATCGCTATTCGCTCATAATAATACCGGTGTTGTCACTTTTTTAAAAATTACCAAATTTCGGGGAAGTCGGAATTAATTCGTGGGAAAAAAAGATTATTTCAAAATTCATTAGCATTGTTTCTATGATGATTAAGTAAAATTTTATATTTTATTTAGTCAAGTGTTTACCTAACCTTTATTATCCTTATGGGTCGAACAGGGTTTTCGTTACATATTGTAGATCTTAAAACAACAATGTATTTAAGGTATTAAATTGGATAAGGATTAGTGCTCTATTGGTTAAAATCGCTTCGAAAATTAGCCAGTATTTGTCGTAAAAAGTAAATGACAAAAATTGTTATTGTGGGATATCCATAAGAGATACATATACCATACCGGATTTTTAATGTGTACAATATTTAGTACATTATTTTGATAAATCTCGTAGAATCTTACGAGATTTAACCTGCGTTTCACTGCAAAAAATGTAATTATTTACGACATCACATTAAAAACCTCGAAAATAATAGTATTTCTCTACTATTTAATATATTTTATTATACATATAAACCTTTCGCTTTAATTACTCTATCTATTAAAGAAAACGCATCAAAATCTGTTGCGCAGTTTTAAAGATTTATTCATACATAGGGACATAGGGAAAGAGACTATGTAGTGACGATTAAATTAATCGTTTTTAATACTTAAATATTCTAATAGTGATTTTAAATCATTATAACTAGCTTCTGCCTTCTTCTCTACTTCGTCCTCTTACAAGTCGTACACATTATTGCTCACCCGTATCGCCCCGTCGCAACGCATGGATCACCGAGTTGTTACTTTGTTTTCGCTTTGCGTTTTTACATACGATTTTCATTTTGCTCGGCTCCTAGAAGGAATCTCAAGACCTACCAGTCAGATTCGAAACATTAATTTGTTAGCCTATTTCTTGAGGAAGACTAATAAAGATCATGCTCAAGAAATAATGTCGCAAATAAACTCTTTCGCTTTATCTATAGAGTGTGCAACAGCCTTTTTAACCGTCCCACTGCTGGGCACAGGTCTCCTCTCATACAGAGAAGGACGAATATATCTATAGTAATTTATACTAATACTACCTATTATCTATAGTAATCTATAATAACACTATAGTCCTATGGCCTAGTGGTTAAAACACCAGCCTCTCAAGTATGAGAGCGCGGGTTCGATTCCAGGTCAGGCAAGTACCAATGCAACTTTTATAAAGTTGTATGTACTTTCTAAGTATGTCTTGGACACCAATGACTGAAGGTGAAGGAAAACATCTTGAGGAAACCTGGAATTTCAAGTCTGAAATCGCCAACTCGCATTGAGCAAGCGTGGTGATTACGCTCAAACCTTCTCTGTATGAGAGGAGACCTGTGCCCAGCAGTGGGACGATAAAAAGGTTGATGATGATGATGATGAATCTATACTAATATAGAAAGCTGAAGAGTTTGTTTGTTTGAACGCGCTAATCTCGGGAACTACTGGTCCGATTTGAAAAATTCTATTTGCGTTGGCTTGCTTATTAATCCGGGAAGGATTTAGGCTATATAACATCACGCTGCAAATAATAGGAGCGGAGCATATACAAAAACATATCGAGACCTACGCGGGTGAAACCGCCACGGGCAGCTATAGTCTATTATAAAGAGGTACGGACGACAGCACGTCAAGCTACCCCAAACTGTCAGATATTCCCAATCAACATTGAGCCTTAATGCTTTAGGCATAAAATAGAAAATCTAAAAAGGAAATCTGACAGATTGTAATAGCTTTGCTGCCGTCTGTACCTACAGCTTGTGAGGTTATAGGAGGTAATCTCTGTATCTACTGAATTTTGAAAATTCGTTTACCAATAGAAAAACACGGCACTTGTGAGTGTCATAGGCTATAAGTATATTAACCCAAAAAAAAAAATTAATACTTTTTCGTGGTAATCTGATTTCATTACAAAAAATATTTACTGCCCAACGAAATAAGGAACGGCACCCTACCTAATTGCGTAGGTTAACATTTCCATTACTATCAGTTGGAATCATTTTAAAGCTTATTGCTATTATGTTGCTCCCTATGTTCGAACATGTATCTGCTCAACAACGTAAATAACGCAATGAATGCTGTTTGAACTGTCAAAATGAAACCCATTGCTCACTATAAGTAGCAATGGGTTTGTGTAATACACTTATAGGGTATTACACAATTACCCTGCTGGCAGCGACTTTTGCAGAGCCCGCATAGCCACTGCTAAATGTCTAGGATACTGTACTACTATAGGATACTATATAACAAATCCCTATAGGTGTGTTGTACTATACATTGTATATTTGTACGTTATTATGAGCTAACTGCACTATCTAAGTGTGTCAGAGACGATCGAGTTTAAAATCTGTTCAACGATGGTTCACAGGTGTAGGTAAAGCGGGTATTTAAAGGTATTTAAAGTGTCGTAACGTTTTAACTGTAGTCTGTCCATAACATCAGTCATCCGTTGGAAAATTATTTTGTCATTTATTACTTGATAATCGCCATAAAATAGCTATAGATTCCTTAAGACTGGCGTCCACTAGCGGCACGGCACGACAGGGGATTTTTGCACGACGAATATGAATATTGAATATAAAGTATGACTATAAAATTGAAATTCAATGATGATGTCAAAAGACATAGCGGCCTGACTTATGATGATGATTGTGAAATGTTAAATTAATTGTCATTTAAATTAAAAAAATATTAGTCATTGAAAAATCATCCGGTAAGACTGGTAGGAGCGAAACGAAAAAGGCAAGTAAGAAAGAACGTTCGAAAACGAAGAAACTGTGCGAGCTGGCAAAGCGATGCGTTGATCTCTGCCTAACCATTTGATTGTCGTGGAGGTATGATACATATATTCTTGTAGCTGCAATGACTGTAATAAAGACAGCAGCTGTGGCATGCGCATGCGGCACGCTACGGTTCAGTGCGGGTCGAAATGCGTCCGCGACTAAGTATGTAGTACATATGTACGGCTATCAGCGTGTGCGCATTGAAGTAATACCTGTTTGTTTTGGATTAGATCAAATGCTGGGTTTACTTTCAGGTTGTATTGGTTAGTTTCTGTAACTGGGTGTTAATTCTGGCTGTTGATGTATGTGGCTTTATATGTTTGTAGACGTACACACGTAACAGGAGAAATTCCTAGTATCGTGTGTGTGCATGTTTGTGTGTACGTCACAATAAGATAACTGGCAGTCAGATTAGGTAGGTTTTAACTGAACTTAATGACTTTAAGAAAATCCAAATCAATATTCAAGTCTTTGATAGAGAGACTTTCATTTTCAGCAAGAAGTTCAAGAAAACGGATAATGCAGACTTACTAGGATAGGGCTATATCCTGCATCAGCCTACAGCAGCCAACGTTGTAAGTTGATGATCGTACGACAAAGAAGAAGGATAGATATTCTTATTAATGATGAGTAAGGAGTCTGTTCTGGTAATAGATTTTTAGTAGGTACTTACCTAGGTTTAAAAAAGTCTCTGTGATCACACATTGAAGTCGCTACTAACGCTCAGGTCAATTAAAAGCATCACTTTCTTGAGTCTCTATTTTGTTTATCGGATTTAACGGGAAGTTACTACTTTTGTGTGGAACAGCAAGGTGTCTCACCAATAACTTCCGTAAGTATAGTATACAAAAGAGAAGTCACTTAATCAAAATTATTTATGCAAAATACGCGCAAAGCGTGGTTCACGACTGTCCAATTAAATATGACAATATAAACGTACCGAGTATATAACTAGTTAGTATAGTTAGCTGTATGAATGTCGTATGTGCGTTATGTTTACCTCCGTGCCTCTGTGGGCACTCCACGCCTCGCGGGAGGGCCGTGACCCGCCACCTGCCGGTCACGGGTGAGCGCTCCGGTCGTTGTAAAACTACCTTATTACATACTACAAACTAACTATACGTCAAAATCATGCGTATAACTAGTTTTGTAGCGGGCAATGACAGTCTGTGTAATTAGTAGATACAAATGGAAGTTTGAGTCGAAGGATCGGACGTCCCAAATGCGTTTTGGGGAGATCTTGGAAAAGACACAAGCTTATATATGTAGATATTTGGGATGCTGTTAATTAAATTGTAGTATGAACCTACGTACTTATAAATTGGGTTCATAATGCACCGCATTACCAGAAAATGCAGCGACAATGGTGTAGTGTGCATATATACCTACGCAATTAAGAATGTGCGTGGGAACTGAGGGACCACACTGGGAATTCGCGAAATGAAAATCCTAGGATATACTTACTTAAAACAACTGTAGAACGAGTCTGGGAAACAATTATATTATAAACTACAGCTATCAGCCAGATCTCGGAAAGTATCTTAAAAAAGAAGGTTTTGTGAACTGGGTGCGGTAAAAATAATCATACCGATATCGGTATGATTATTTTCAGAGAGTAGGTACCTATGATGATGTACGGGTTGAGTTGAGAATCAGATCAACTCTGCCTAATACTTAGGTGCATTTGATAGCAAGACAAGAGTAGATTGTATCTGATCATAGATAGAAACAGAATTGAAAAAAAAAATATGTTAGTTCATTACTCCATTCAAAATTACCCGTCATTCTCCTGCCTTTATTCAATATTTGGGTCTGCGCAACATGTAAGTATTTTTCTACCATACTTCTATACTAGATATCATGCCAATATTCACCTCCTTTCTAACCATATTATAATTCACACATTCCTTCCATCGTTTCTTTGGTCTTTCCCTACTCTTATAGTCATCGACATTCATACACAAAACTTGTTTTACCCAACCAACTAATGAAATATCTCCCCCAAATCCAAATCCGTTACAAACAACTAGAAACCGAAAGTAAAACCAAGATATGTATTGAAAACAACTGATCCAATACTCCAATTACCATTACAAGTGCGTTTGTTGTTGCGTAGTTGTCGCAAAAGCATCGTTATTATGTAAACAGCGATGTTTGTGTATTCAGTCGGGAGGCGGTTGCATTCACACGTGACTGACCACCGCTTCCTGTCGCCGCCTCTGGGAAACGCGCTCATTCATGCGTGTGTTTGCAACCATAGGCGGCAACAGCCGATCGGAGCCGAAGCCCCCTGGTGCGGTATGATGAAGTAACTTTAGTAATCATTGATAAGAGGGTACGGTTGGCTAGTGTTTTAAAACAGCTGGTAGTGAAACCGTCTTTTTATGTGATTTTGTTTCAAACCTCAATAAAATAATACCAAAGCAATGAAGACACAAACTGTAGAATTTAGCATGTAATAAGCACCGTTGCTGTGACAGACCGCCAGCCAAAGTCTGTATACTAGAATAAAAATAATAATAATTAAGAGAAGATGACTTGGATGACAGATTGATGAATTTTAGAAGGAAAATTCTAGAGTACCTAAACAACGTAAAGCACGAATATCTTTGGTAAACCTCTTATGATAAAAGCTAACGCTGCTTTTATTAACAGACACCGGGTAAACAGGTTTTTCATTAAAAAAGATTATATTATATACCTGCATTAAATCATCATTAATTGTATATGGAAAAATGCTAATTCGAGGCCTCAGCTTTCTTTCAAAATCAAGAAACCGTTAACCGATCGTTTGTTAAACTAACGGTAGGCATAATAATTAAATACGAAATTTCACAATTAGAAACTATGCTTAGACGAGATTGGCAATATTTTTACTTCCTGAATTATGGAAATGTAAATTTTCTACGATGAAAAAAACTTGCCAAATCCATAGAGTTCTAAAAACATGATTATAATATGATAGGTTATAAAAATCTTAGCATAAGCATAATCTTCATAATATCATAATCCTTCTCTGTATGAGAGGAGACCTGTAATGAAATGAAATGAAATCGTTTATTAAGCAAGTAGGATCACCGATCACTTTTACACGTCATGTTTTTTTTTTCTTTTTTTTTTTTTTAAACTAGATGAAGCCGGCATTTCCTAACTGACTACCTCTGAGAAGAAATAGCCGAAACAAACTCAGGGATCATCGTCTTTTTTAAAGTCCAGACATTAAAAATGAAAATGTTTACAATAATTTACGTTATAATTACGCATATTGCTTAATAACAATGCTTAACAGAGCGAGCAGCTCAGTCCCAAGCCTCTCTATCCTCTAAATAATCCGAGATTTTATAATACCCCTTTTTGCAAAGTTTGGCCTTTATATAGGTTTTATATCGTTTAATGGGTAAGTTTCGAATGTCCATGGGAAGCTTGTTGTAAAAGTGTATACATTGACCCATGAACGAGTTGCCTACTCTGTGGAGACGAGTGTGATGTACAGCAAGATTGTGTTTGTTCCTGGTATTTATATTATGAACTTCGCTTATTTTCTTAAAATTAGATATATTTTTATGTACATACATAAGATTTTCAAATATATATTGCGAAGCTACAGTCAGAATGTTCACCTCTCTGAATTTTTCTCTAAGAGAATCTCTAGGACCAAGGTTGTAAATGGCTCGAACAGCCCTTTTCTGTAAAACAAAGATGGTATTGATGTCCGCACAAGTTCCCCAGAGAAGAATCCCATAAGTCATAAGACTATGAAAATAACTAAAATAAACAATTCTGGCTGTATTCACATCAGTTATCTGTCTAATTTTCTTAACAGCATAAGCGGCAGAACTGAGTCTACCCGACAGCTTCTCAATGTGAGGACCCCATTGTAACTTGGAGTCAATAGTCAATCCAAGAAAAACTGTCGACTCGACAGGGATCAACTCTACTCCATTCAGTTGAACATTGGTACTTAACTGCCTGACATTTGGCGTAGAAAATTTAATGAATTTAGTTTTTTTTTCATTCAAAAGAAGGTTATTTACATTAAACCAATGGACAACTTTCGAAAGTGCATTGTTAACTTCGTCAAAATTTGCTAGCTGACGCTTGACTTTAAAAATAAGAGAAGTGTCATCCGCGAACAATACTATGTTGTGATTATCCCTCACGTGATGAGGTAAGTCATTAATATAAATTAAAAACAAGAAAGGACCTAGAATTGAGCCCTGCGGAACGCCCATGGTGACCTCAGATCCTGCAGATTTGTTGCCATTAACATCAACCCTCTGAATTCGATTATTCAGATAAGAAGTCAGAAGGTCGAGAGCTCTGTCCCTTAAACCATAATGGTACAGTTTCCTAATAAGAGTATCATGATGTACGCAATCAAAAGCCTTGGACAAATCACAAAAAATACCAAGAGCATCTTGCGATTCCTCCCAGGCCCCAAATATGTTCTTTAGCAACGCCACGCCCGCATCGGTAGTTGAACGACCCTTTGTAAAACCAAATTGTTTCACGTGCAATAAATTATATAAGTTGAAATGTCTCAACAACTGTTTCAAAATTAATTTTTCAAAAATTTTGCTCAAAGTTGGTAATATAGAAATTGGCCGAAAATTCGTGGGATCAGTTGTACTACCAGATTTGAACAGTGGAATTACTTTGCTAAGTTTCATCAAATCAGGAAATATACCACATGTGACACAAGAATTAAAAACAATTGCTAAGAAAGGTGCGATAACATCTATTATTGAAGCTACAGTATATACTGACAAACCCCAATGATCGGCAGTTTTTTTTACATCAAGATCCTTAAAAGATTCTATAATGTCTTTAGCAGTCGCAAACGTAAATTCAAAGTGTTTGTCACATTCTGGAACACATTCTTTTAGTATGGCGTAGGCAGAAGTGGAGGAAGAAGACAAAGTTTTTGTTGTTATTATTGGAATACTAGTAAAAAAATTCTCAAACTCAGTTGCTACCTCCAAGTCCGCCTTTATATCTTCATCGTTAATTTTAAGATTGAAATCGCGATTTTGTACTTTGGTTCTTCCAGTTTCAGAATTTATAATTTGCCAAGTTGTTTTGATTTTATTTCTAGAAGATTTTATTTTATTTTTAATGTGTATGGCTTTTGCTGAGGAACAGGCTCTCTTAAAAGTTTTTGAATATTTTTTAACGAATTCTTGAAAAGCTACATCATGGTTATATGTTTTTTCCTGATACAATTCATACATTTTTTCCCTGCTTTTATAAATACCTGGGGTTGCCCAGTCACTAAATATAATGCGGTCGCTAACAGGCAATGTTTTTTTTGTGAAAACTTTCATAAATTCACAATTAATCAAGTTAAATAGTATACTATATGCATGATCCGGGTTGGTGTGATGAGGCAAGCCCGGTAGCTTTTCAATTAAATTATTTTTAAATTGTCCTAAACGATTTTCATTTACAGGAACAAAACTCACAAGTTTTCTTTGAGCTCTGACTTCACTCTTCTGAGGAAAAGTAACTAACTGGCCACAGTGATCAGAGTCTAACTCATTTATAATTAAATGGTCAGAAGGTCTTAGGTTAGAAAAGATGTTGTCTAAACAGGTGGCACTTGTGGCAGTTATTCTAGTCGGCTCAAAGAATCATGCGTACAAATTATAGGACTTGAATAATGAGATAAATTCATTCACTGTAGCTGATTTCTCTAGAATATTAATGTTGAAGTCTCCACAGACAACAACCGTTTTGTTACTGTGACAAGTCTTTAATAAAACTTCCTCCATATATTTTCCAAAAATATCATAGGAAGCACATGGGGGCCTGTAGACACTTATTACAATGAACCGCTCGAGCTCGATGCAAGCAATTTCAATAACTCGCTCAACAGAGAGGCTTACAATATCAGCCCGTTCTTTAAATTTGATATTGTTGCGAACAATTATTAGGGAGCCACCCCTTATCATATTCACTCTGCTGAATGAGCTACCAATCTGATGGTTATTAAAGCTGAACATGAACTGATGGGCTTTTAACCAATGTTCAGTAAGACAAACAATATCAATATAACTACAGTTCATGAACAACTCCAATTCTAATTGTTTATTTATCACACCCTGTATATTTTGATGAACAATTTTAAGGTTATTATTATTGATTAGATTTTGAAAATTAAAATTTATTGGGTGTGATATTAATGTTTCTAGGTTCACATCTCTGCTAGAGTTCAACTCTATTGTCTCAATGTCCCTTGATAATGGGTACATGTCTAATTCATTATTCAAAATAGTGCTAGAGGTTGACTCTATTGTCTCAAATTGCAATTTAAATAACTTGGAACAAATTCCAAGCTCTGCTCATTACCACTAAGTGTATTACTTAACTGCTCAATAGAAGCAGCATAGTTAGCCAAACACTTGGCTGACTTATATATATAGTATGATAGCGATTCTGCTACCTGTCTTTTTAAAAAATTACAAAGATAATAGTTATCTTTGGTCGTAAAATAATTTTGACTAATGAGTGCATTAGAGTCAATAAATTCAAATTTTTCATTATACAATGTCATAGTTTGTAATGTCATATTACATCTATATCTAATTCTGTTTTCGGTCTGTGACAGGCCATTGCCATAAGGAAAGGCAAACAAAACTATTTTGTTTACATTTAATGAGGCCAGATTTTCAAAATATTTCTTTATCTTTACACTGTTTGCATTTCCCCTTCTCCCAATCAAAATAACAATATTTGTGGATGGACTGTAATTACCACTTATAACTTTATCTATAATTTGACTATAAGATGCTTCAGGCATACAATAATTGACTACTTGGTCATTTAAATGGTGTTGTAGTGTATGACCCATATTTTTACCCATTTCATCGCAGTACATCAATATTTTGTTTTTATTGTTTAACATTTTATTTGTTATTATTAATTCTTCTGTGTTTGGTGTGGCGAGGGAAGTACTGCTGAGACTGTCAAACAACTCCACAGTATGAGTCACTGATGGAGGAGACTCATTTGAGACAGCTGACCGTGAACAGCCTGATGGATCATGATTACAATCAGGTGTAAGATTGTTTGTTAAGGAGTTAAACATTCTCTCATTCTCACTACACTGTTCCACCAGACTGTTCATTGCCAGAATATACTCTCCTATTTCCTTTTGAGAAATCTCATATTTAGATATAACACTATTCAAGGAATCCTGTAAGCGGAGAGTCTCTGACTGTAATTGTTGAATTTCAGCCTCATAATTATTTTTAATGCTTTCTAACTTTATACTATGCCCACTAATTGTTTCTTTTAATTTTTGAGAACTTTTTAATGCATTGAAGCTTTTTGAAAAAGTATTTTTGTTATTTTTAATTAATTTCTGGGTTTTTCTAATCATTTTATTTATTTTAATGTATTTTTTTAACTTATTTTTACTACTATTTACAAATTTAACTTCAGGGTTTGATCTTATACTATTATCACAAGTAAGATCAATTGTCTCAATGTTATTATTACTGTTTATGTTTATGTTGCCCAAGATTGAGTTGGCAGAATGCAACGGAGTGGTACCAACCAGTTCATCAAACAGAGCATGAGTCTGCGCTGTCTGGAGTCTCCGGCTAGCACTCTCCAGCCTGTCGATGGTGTCGTGGGCTTCGCTTAGCCTAGATTTTAGCTCAGTGTTGCATTTGACTGTGATATCAAACTCATTGCTACACTGGTCAAAGCTGTCTACAGTACGTTGAAGCTTATCCCGTTCCTCACTAATGGTAATTAGCTGATTATGCATTTCAGCCATCTCACTCTTGAGCTTCGTGTTATTGTTTAAAATATTAAGTACTTCCCTCTCATTGTCATCCTGTTCCCAGCAGTGGGATGATAAAAAGGTTGATGATGATGATGATGATGAAGCATAATCAGTTTATAATGTTCCCACTCCTGGGATACTGTCCTCCTCTTGGTGAGAGGGTAGTAGAACCATGCGGGCCCAGTGCGGTTGGTAATGACACATAACCTCAAAGTTTTCCTTCACCTTTCTGAGATCAGTGGTGGCAAAATAATTTACACAATTAAAACGCCTGACGGGGTTCGAACCTACAACTTGTCGCATTTGACTTGACGAACTTGTAAGTCGTAGCCGATACCACGAAAACACCGCTGCTAAAAAAACTGATTAAATATAATTCAAGATGATGTGCTTCTGTGTACGGACGATAACAGGTCAAGCTACCCGAAACTGTAAAATATTCCCAATCAATCTTGAGCCTTAATGCTTTAAAGATAAAGTTGAAAATCTAATAAAGAAATCTAAATCGTCTGTACTTTTATGAAATCGTTTATGTTATACAAAACTGTTCGAAAACCGACATAACTCTTCGAGCCGCTAAAATTAAGTAGCAGTGGGCGGGGCACATTGCTTGTAGAATCGATGGCCAGTAAGGTTCTGAAGTGGCGGCGACGTACCGGAAGACGCAGCGAAGGCCACAAGCGCAGTTATCATGAAAAGCCTTGGGGGGGCCTTTGTCCAGTGATTTCGACCTATGTAGCCTGAAGAAGGTACAAAACTGTTACACTTGGATATTGCAAAATAAAATTTTATTCTAGTCTCTAAGTTATACAGAATACAGAATGTTATTAAACAAAATAATGTACGAAAAAGGAATGCCATATTTATGTAAATCTCACAGAACTGCGTACGTTCACGATCTCATCAACTTGTTTATGTTTATAGATATCATAAACTATTTAGCGAAACGAGAAAGTTGTTTTCGAATATCTACGTTTCGTTACAAATCTCAACTCCTTTTTTTCCTGCAATCTTCATACAACTACAATTATGATGTAAATAACCACGATGATAACCCAAATTTCGAAATCTTATCGCACAAGATAAGGGAATCTCTCACAATTACTACCGGCCGGGACCTAATTAAGAACAGGTAACCATCATAATGTATAGTCTCAAGTTTATCAAGATAACAGAATGGTGACGACAAACCCGAAAAAATCATAAGACAATAATATTATATCGTAGTACAGTTTGTTTTTTAAATAATTGCAATAGTTATTGCAATATTAATTGTTTTCAATAAATACGTAACTTAGTTTTACTTTCGGTTTCCAGTTTTATTTGTAACGGATTCGGATATGTGGGACATTTTTCGTCATCTTCGTTCGCGTGGAGTTATTTATGCTCTGCTCCTATTGGTGGCAGCGTGATGCTATATAGCTTAAAGCCTTCCTGGACTAATGGGCTATCCAACGCAGAAATAATTTTTCAAATCGGACCAGTAGTAGTTCCTGAGATTAGCGCGTTCAAACAAACAAACAAACTCTTCAGCTTTATATAGTAAAGTATAGAGTATAGATTTTACTACACCATAAGCATTTCGTATATAAGATTTTTAAATAAAAATCTCAGCTGTGTTAAATAAAGAGTTCTTCTACAATAGATTCAAGCAACTCACGCGTGTAAAACTAAGGTCATTCATTATGGTCGGCAAATAATCTCGTGCTGCTTATGTGCATGATTTCCATGTACCTACTCTCGATTTAATATCATCATCGATCATGCTTTCAGTCATCGAGATACAAGTCTAGTTTCATTCTTAGTATCTACATAGTCCATCTCGGAATATACCGGTGGCTTTATCGGATTCAAACTGGAGAGATTAAATAGAGGGACTATTTCTAAAACCTACATACAGGGCGATTTGATTTGGAAATATCCTTAAAAATTACCTACTCGTAATTTATAAAAGCATTAAAAACAGTTTGTTGGTATTCGTAACGAACATCGACCGATCGTAAACAACAAATTTAAAATGCGACCCGCATCCTCAAAAAGAGAACGCCGCATGTCGATCAGATAAGTGACCGAACTTCGCTTTTTTGTCGACCCAGGTATGGACGACAGCAGGTCAAGCTACTACGATCTGTCAGATTTCTTTATTAGATTTTCAACTTTATCTATAAAGCATTAAGGCTCAAGGTTGATTGGGAATTTTTGACAGTTTCGGGTAAGTTGACCTGCTGACGACCGTACATAGGAAAGTGCTTGATACGCGACACGACGGCGCGCGTCGCCGCGCAACTTTATATGCGATGCACATCATTTGACCCACATTCTTACGTTCGCGTTCAAAAAATCTCTTGAACATAATTTTATTAAATGTTTTTTTCCCAACAAGTTCACCGACTTTACGACCGGAACCGCGGGAAACACACACTTTGTTTGGACGCAAGACTTGTTTACAAATCAGGCATTACTTAATCCTTATTTTTTTTTTGCACCTAATCTCACTTTCATTTGAATGCGGTTTGTATACTAAAATGTGGAATAATTTTGTACTGATTGGTAAACTTTACTTTTCTCACAAACAACTTTTTACATGCAAACAAGCATCTCTACATTATTCGCAACTCCCTGAACACATACCCGATTGCACAAAACATCGAGCTGTGGAAAGATTTCAAAAGAATAATTATGCTTAACACGTCAGTTACTCAGCCGCATAGCAATGGCAATTTACTAACGACAAAGATACATAGTTAGAAGTCAGTATATCTATGTAATGTACCGTGTCCTCACGTCAGCGCCACCGCAAATGTTCATTTCTTATCGCCTCGTAAAATAAAGAGAATGGTTTGTGTCAACAACGGCGCAACGTGATTGTGAAGACGCGTCATTGGCGTGTCATAGATGTCCAGCCAGGTAAACCCCTCCTGCCCCCCGTGCCAGTCCTCATGACACGAGACGACACAAAGGGTACGAATTGAAAGTGAAGGTCTGGTTATATTGGCGTATCACCTCCAGACGAGGAAAGCTAATTATCGCTTAAGAATGTCACCGTGCAAGCTCACTGTAGAACATTCGTGATGCCCTCATAAAAGAAGCACTTTGTCACAAATGCGAGCACGACACGACTCAAAATTTCACATGACTGTGGAGAAAAACGACGACTCTAAAAACTCGTTTTGAAAAGCCGTGAAGCTAAATTATTAGCCCTCTTTCTTATGGATCTGTCACTGTAGACTGTTTATTTAAGTGTTGTGAACATCCTGTTAACTGAGTTATTATGATCCTTTAAACGTACATCATTATTTATCTACCTTGAGAAACAGAAGAATACATCTCTTTCAAGAGGTAGATAAATAATGATGAACCGAGAGCTATAAATGCAATAAATGGCTTAATAGCCATAAATTTACCCATTTATCTTGGAGGATGTTTTTAATGCCTCCCGTGAAAAGCCTTACATGGACGTAGATGATGGTCATTCATTTATGTCTGATGATAACTTAAAAGTTAGAAAAGAAAATAAACGGCTTATCGATAATATAATCGGAAAATTTTCACCTATAGATTTTTGATTTAGCGAGAGATAGAATAGGCTTTATAATTATTTTTTTACCTTCTATTGTACCACCATTTGTAAAATTTCTATATACATAACAAAGAGTATACTATTCATCATCATCATTATTCTTCTTTTTACACAGGCACAGGTTTTTTCTCATACAGAGAAGGATTGAGCGTAATCACCACGCTTGCTCAATGCGGGTTGGCGATTTCAAACTTAAAGGATATCCTCAAGATTCAAAATGCTTTCCTTCACCGTGCAATCAGTCATTGGTGTCTATGATATACTTAGAAAGACTTTCCACTCCGACCAACTGAAACGAATTAGAAAAGCTACATTGGTACTTACTTGCCTGATTTGGAATCGAACCCGCATACTCATACTTGAGAGGCTGGTGTTTTAACCACTATAGGTCACCACACTTTTACTATTCTACAATATATATATATATATAAAAATAATTTTATTATTATATATAAATCGTGAGGGGCAAAAAAAATATGTTATAGAAATTAAAGATAACTACTAGAACCTGTTTGTGAATATGCGACTTTAGAATCAACTTATCGATTACTGCATTAGGTGGTTATTGAACAGCACACCTACGGCTTCTCGTTACTTCGTATCACATAAACGATAAAAATTACGCAATGTTATTCTTGAGTATAACATAATGCTGTTGACGAGATTTGAATCGTAGTAGTGGGTAATAGCAAAACGATGCAGACAGCAGAATTGTTTTGTTGATATTGCTTTTTATAATTGAAGAAGACGTGGTAGCTAAGCGCTGTTTTTTCTATAGAAGTAACTAACTTTATTCGTAGAATAAAATTAACAGATTTTGTAAAAAAAACAATGTTATATTACTGAATTTTTGTATGTATTTGCATCATTTCTCGAATAAAATTATTTTTACTTACTAATTTTTACAACTTATCCCAGAAATAATGTTTAAAAAATACGATGGATAAATCAGACTTATGTGAAGCTATTTTCCAAATAAAAAATACTTTGGACAGATTCTCTATCGTCAGATAAATATTTTATATGATGAATTAATATCGCGTTTGATATTTTTCTGAATAAAATTGAAAAATCGTTCCTGACTAAAACAGTGTGTTTAATAAGTATGATAATGTAGGGGCTAGACCTGATGAGGATATCAATGCTGATCTGTAAATATACGGGCTGAAGAAGTGACAGACCAAAACAGACGATCTCAAAAACATTAAAAAGATTTGAACAACAAAACCCAAATTAAAGGCTAACTTAAAATCCAAGTCACGTCGAGACGAAACGGTTAACAAAACACAGGATCGTCCTGCCGGCGACAGTCTTCCAGTGAAAGTCAACGATATAAACAAAAACCGTTTTGTGATGCCACTCGCGTTCATTCCTCTGTTTGTAAATTAGGACATTTCCAAATGAAATTCCTGCAGGTACGAGTGCTACTGCTTCCTGTGGAGTGTCGCGATATCCAATACTTTATGGCTTTCTATGTATGTTTGAATTTTGAATTAGGAGGTCAACATTCGCTATCGATCTGAAGATATGGCTATCAGCTACCGAATAGCTTGGTTTCCTTGTAATTAGAAGATTTAGACAAATTTTTAAGAGCGATATCAAAAATGTTGATATACAGTATGTTACAAAAACCCTGTCCGACCCGTGAAGGTGTTGTTAGGTATCGTTAGCTGATTCTACTAATGCGTACATAACCTGGCTAAACTAAAAAAAAAATACCCCCTTAAAAATAAATAATTTAAATAAAATAAATAGGTAATTTCATGGCAACACAGGCACAGGTCATGACCTCAGTTGACCTCATGCATGTAGGTATTGGTAGTCTAACCACGTTTATCGACTCTAGAAAGAAACAATGATACCTACTTAGGCAGCTCGTGAAAAGAACTTTTTTTTTAAGTAGAAAGGTCGTCTGACCCTCCGAATGTATCTTCGAATTTCATTCGATGAGCACAATGGCTGTGGCGGAGATGTTGTTCCATATTTCGTTCACTAAGAACGATACCGGTCTGGCACCGTCCCACGAGATTAGCACGGTGTTTCACAACGTTAATCCACTCCTACCAATCCACTGCTCGCCGAACTGATAGTGGAGGTACTCACGTACAGGTCGGCAAAAATATGGTGGGGCACCGTCATGCTGGAACCACATTGACCAAGAAGTAGTCACATCCGAATCGTTCAACACCTGATCACAACACAACACAATTGCAGTTTCACTAGGGTACCTTCCATCAGCAGGTTACATTACGTTAGAAAACTATGTGATCACACAATAAACGATACGTCTACACGGACGCCATGTCTACGCGAAACTAATAAATTTAAAATAAAAATGATTTTTATTTCATAAAAATAGGTACTCTAACTGCACGGCGGTGCCCTTTGACTAGAGGTGTGAAAGTATTCAAAATATTTCTCGTATCGATTTTTGGTATCAATTTTGTATTTCAGAATTTCACGCATCGATTCAACATCGCATGGCTTCTTTAGATTTTAGAACTTTCACATAACTTAAATCAGGTGAACTTAAATGCTTTACATTGTTTATAATATTCTCCTAAAATCGTATTTCATAAGACCTTTCTAGTTCCTATTTACAATAGGTACTTGTGTTACAATATTGTTATGAGTAATTAATCGATAATCAAAAAAGTACTTTTACCATTAGGTAATCTGTGTTTTTACAACAAATCATTCGGCCAGGTACAGTTTCGAATAATAGCGACAAAAACAAAACGTTATTACGCATAAACTAGTACAGCTCTAATTATTCCTTTGCCGCCGTCGGCGGCTAGACACACTGACGCCGCTAAAGAACCTAAAAAAATAATCAAAAGAAAGCCGACAATTATAAGCTCTAAAATGGTGTTTACACTTTTTTAAATTTCCCGAATTTTGGGGAAGTTACAGTAAATTCGCTGGTAAAAAAGATTATTTCAAAATTCATTAGTATTGTTACTATGATGATTATGCAAAATTTTATATTTTATTTGGTCATTTGTTTACCTAACCCTTATTATCCTTGTGGGTCGGACAGGGTTTTCGTAACATACTGTATAGGTACGCACTTACTCAATCCGGCACACACTTTCTGACTGAGTAGGACCAGGATGTAGGATGGGTAGGATCTCATTGAAGTCTTTGGTAATTCTCACACTGGCACAAACAACCTACTGGAACTTTCTTTTATGAAATGATATCCCCAAATCTATTGCCTACTCCCAAGTTTCGGCCAAAATAATAATATTTTAAGATGTTATATGTCCTGTATAACTGAATAAGATAATCTAAATTGACATAGGTACGGCAGCTCGAATGAATAGCAAATCAGATGACTTCATCTTAGTCATACACACAATGTAAGAATCAATCAACCACGAGGTTATACTCGTATGCTGTCCGCTCTCCATCCATTCATGTGTCAAAATCCTCAGTATGCTTTGATATTTATCTAAAAGCTATTAATAAATTCTAAGAATTACTGGACGCTTGAAAACTAAATAAGTTGCCAATCAATCAGTCGATGGGAGAAAGCTTGTTTCATCGGCAATTTCAAAAGGGTTAGGACGGGTGCCATTTACGAGGACTTTTTAACAGAATGACGAGGTGTGAAATAATGTAAATTCCCTCTATGGGAATATTTGCCATAAAAATGTCTTAGTAAGATTTTTAAAGTAACCAATAATTCCATTGTCCTCCAGGACAGGAGAAATGTTATGGTGAGTTAGTAAAGAAATTAAAAATAATTGGTTCCAGAAATTACGTTGGATATATTTATACAATCAGTAAAAAAGATAGATAAGTACTATATCAGAAAATAAAATAATGAACTTTAATTAACTTCGCTACAATGAAAAACCTGCACAGAAATTAAAATAATAAAAACCATTCCAATATAAAATACGAGCAAGTTCATTGTCGGTCACGGGCTCAGCGTTCTCAACCGAAATGCGAAGTTCAACCGAGTCAATGTAATGCTACGCGCTAGTTATAATTAAATACATCAACCAGCAGGTGCAATCTTGAACTTTATTACCTAGATTAAAAGGTTGATTATCCTGTCACACAATAAGAATAAGTTTACAAAAGAAAATTATCGTTGTCCGTTGTTGAATGCGATCGTGATAGGTTCCAACATAAATTTTATTTTTGCAACTTTTAATTTTACTTGTCATGCTTTAAGTGTGCCCATGATCAATGTTAAACAGTTACGGAGATTTCAACTTTAGCTTTATGTAATAAAATCTCTTTTTGATTGAGATTTTATAAAGGCAACTTTGCCAATGTGCAAATAAAAGTAATAGGTTTTTTCAATGGAATAGTAATTTGAATTTGCTTGCCCATGCAAATATTAAATAAAAAATAACATTCAACATGTAACAGTTAATTCTCGATTTAATGCTTCTAAGTTTGAGAATTATCTTATATTTATTTATCAAATTATCTTATATTTATAACCTTTCATTATTTCATTGAAAAACTTTAGATAATAAAAGTATAGGGATATTACAGTGTTTTATTTTATAGCCATCAAAATCACAGCTTACTAAAAAAGAAAATTTTGATGAAATTATAAACGCATGAGAGAAAGTTACGAAAATATAATAGCTGTTAATTATAATTGAACAATTTTGAAGCTTTAAAACTGCAAACAAATCAACTCAAAACTGGAAAACGATTTTAACGGAAAGGAAGATATTTGAACGTAACATTCGTTAGACATTATATTGCTATTAAATTAATAATAATAATAAACTACTATTATGTAAAAAATATTATAAAATTTAGAAAACATTACACACGTAATAAAGTAAACATAATTAAATAATACATTAGAAACTTAAAGATACAGATAAAAGAAAAAATCACATCATCAAGTCGTTGATGTCTTTTATAAGGACGTTACGCAATAAGGGAATGACGTCACACAAACAAATAACTTTGAACCCATAAAAACTAAATGTACACATTTAAACCCAAAACTAATTAATAAGTTTGTCTCGTGAAAGTCTGGGATATATGTTTGTTACTTTTTCAATCAAAAAACTACAGAACGGATTTGAATAAAATTTTGCAGCCTATCCGTGATTATTCATAACAATATTTCAATCTCACTAAAAGACTCTCTGTATGAAAGGAGATACGTCCAGCAGTGGAACGATAAAATAGTAGTTTAGTCATTTCAAATAAAATATTCCATAAACAGTTTAGACGGGATTTTAAACATGCCTGCAAAAACACGCCAATTTACATCAGGCGCCGTCTAATTTCACAGGACCAAACTAACATTAATTTTCTGTCCTTTTCTTAATGAAATAAATAAAAGCAAATATGCACTGAATACTAAATTTAGTTTAGTTTGTGATGAAATGTATCGGCGTAAGCAACTATTCAATTAAAATTGGTAGCACTTCATTTGTCATGTCTAAATCAGTTTTTGGCGACAATTTAGGTATGTGGCGATAATTACTGCAATAAAAGTTTTCGTTTCGCAATCATTTTAGAATAGTCAGTCGTAAATTAATATGAACAGCCTTGCTTTCCTTCCTCAAGGAGAAAGTTATAATAAATAGTAGTTTTGAGTTGTTTATTATCACATTAATGACGCATATTTTATTACAGACAATTTAGAAACAATTTTGCTAGAGTTAATCACGTAAGGATTTGGGTATCCTGAGGTTAGTTTGAAAGATCCTTATTCTAACCCTAGATGTCGCCGATACTGTAATTGATTAAGGTTACATGACAGGTTCAGATAGTAAGTGTTCAACATTGATTGTCGCCGAAATGAGATTGCGACTAGATTTTGCAAGTTTTAATTACGGAAATGGTCTTTTGTCTTATTTTAAGTCCACTAACGATTTCTTTTTTTACGAATCATTCTTTACTTAGACTTCAATTCGATAAAAATTGTGTTAATGTCAGATACATTAAACGAACATGACAGATATAACATCGTTACGACAAATTCACATATCAAGATCAAACTATTATTAAATTTTTATCAGAAGATCGTGATAGAAATTATTCATTATGACGTCTGAAGTTTGTATTGACAACAATATCACCAACTGTATGTAACAGAGTCATCAAGTCTAGCCAAATCATATCAACGAACACAGACTTAAAAAGTTGAGTGTATATTGTGAATATTGATTATAGAAGATGTAATGTTGGTAAACAAAGCCTGTGTCCATTTCTGGGTACTTGTAGTTCATGGTCGTTCTAGAAGGTATATTTCCTAAGCATGAAGTCCTTAATTTTCGCCGAAGTTATTGGTATCTCCTACCTCCGGCTCACGTAGCAACAGAAACTTAGTTTGAAGCCTGAACTAATCAGGAGATAGCAGCGAACTCCCGGCCACCGGTAGACGCAGGCTTGTGGGTGACGAGCAGTGAACAGTTCGTCGCCCGGTAAGGACCAAGCCTGAATTAACGGCGTGCCGTGTTTCAGACACTATGGGCTAAGATGTCAGCCCATAGTAACAGGGACTGATGCCTACCAGGGCTGCAGATTAAAAAGAGATATTGTGGCCGTTGCACAGGCAAGTGAAGGAAAAATAGTCTGAGCTAATTAACGACAGCATGAATTGACAGTTCTTTGTCAATTTTTCAATACCCCTGATGTGTGTTCCCTTCGAAATTTTGAACTTCTTTTAGGCCGACCAGTAGTCGTTTACGGACTTAGAAAGCTGGCCCCCAATGCGATTAGGAACAAGTAATGATACTATATTCTTTAAAGATACCAAATATTAAACAGGCAACAAAGGAAAGGGTCCTTTATTGAGTGTTAGTAAGAGGAATAAGTTGTGGGGTTACACCAAGCGCAATCAGCTGCTGTATCAACCAACAGTTTGGCAATTTTTTTTTGCAATACGAAAGTTTGGACCAATAGAAAAGAAGAAGTAGCCATTTATCTAACAGCAAACTTGTGGAGATTATAACAAGATAAATAGCCTTATCACGTATTACACATACGTGCTAAAACTTAACTATTTATATTATAATTCACAGCAAATGTTGGCCCGCAGTCACTTACGTAAGATCTTACGTGAAAATCTGTTATTAGAGAAATCGACGAGAGTAAATTTTTAGTGCGTGTTAATTATTTAAAAAGGAAAATGAAGTTTTTAATACATGAATGCCTTGTGATGTCATTCGCAAAATCTATCTACATACTGGATAACCTGTTCAAGACGTTTCTACGGTAAATGCCTTTAGCGTCTTTATCCTTTATCATCAATATGTGGTTTTCAGAATAAATCTGTCTCAGTCTGCCTTAACTTTTTCCAAATAGCTTTTTTAGCTGAAGTAGTCATACATACATACATATTTTACATGGAACGACAGCCTTTCCTACCAAGTCAGTTTCTGTTTATTCACAGAACCACATCATCTTGAATAGGTTGTAAGTTTCACTCACTAGGTACTAAGGTACAAAAACGATACGTTCTACTCACCATCGTGAGGAAAAACTCATGTTTTCGGTTTCGATTGAATTTTTGTGGGTCACATATGACACAAATAATTTTTTGTGGCCATAGTGGGACCTATGTGAAATTGTGCTTCGATATAATTGACAAAGGTACGGAAGAGATATTTAAACTGAAATACCGGTCTATAATCGATGACCAATCCGGATTTACCATTACAATGTTTCCAACAGAACTTTGTTGAAAACCCGATTTGTTTACATAGTTTACCTACGATCAATTGTTGCTATGCTCTCGATTTGTGACAATAAATGCACATTAGAGATCAATATTGTTTACAACTTTCTATGGGAACTTACTGCTCCATTGTTTACTTTAGAAGAGCGTTTATCGATAGCACGTCGTATAAAAAGTATAAGACTTAAATAAACGACAAGTTTCGTTTTCATTTTATAGCGGGTAGAACGCAAAAACCGATAGGTACCTACGTTTGGCGAAACTCCATTTCATTTTCGCCATAACTGACGAATGCCTGTGTCTCAAACAGGTATTTATGTATCTTGCAAGATTCAAATATGAATTTCATCATAATAAGTATGAGACAAGCGATTCTTGATCAACATAATTATTTTGGGATGCAGGTAACTCTGCTAACGGTTGCATTCGAGTTGTGGAATTTCAAGTCTGTTCTACAAACGCGAACGGTTCATTAATGAATGTCTTGAACGCATAAAATCACAATTACCCACTTTTAATTGACGCCACTCATGACTTAAGTGTCAATTATAATCCAATGTGATTTTCGTGCTATATAATCGATTGAACAGTGAAAATAATGTTACCTCCATATTTATTGATTCTACTTTCTTTTGCAACGGTAAAAACAAACTCCATGGTGTACCAGCAAACATTCCTGAACTGACAAAACTTTCTTTAAAGAATACTTATTAGATTTAGTAAAATGGTTAGTGTCGGCAACAAGAACTCACTCAATACAGGTGTCATAATTCACGTGTAAACACCGCTACGGGCTACGTGGAAGAAAACCAGAGAGTTCTCGCGTCCGAAGTGGAACACTGCGCGTGCGACCGTACTAGATTCAATTAATCAACTCTCATCAAATTTTTCAAATGTTGAATAAATATTTATGCCTCATCACCTGACTAGTAAACAGTCAGCACTCAGGTCATATAGTCACGTTTGACGAAATTTACCGTTAAGATCCGCTGAGTGGTGCTCGTTTAAACTCCGGAGCTGGTCCTCGTCATATCACAGACACAAGCACTTGTTGTTAACTATCACTACAATACGATCACTTCACTGATCACCGATGATCCCCGTACATTTCGTCGGTCGCGGTTGATGTTATGTATGCGAGGGCCGCGTCGTGCGCATAGGACCAGCAAATGCGACGGACCGTGAATCTTAACCTACCTGTTGCGCTTGCGTGTCGCCCGTCGACAGCCCGCCGACCGGCGCCCTGCTGTACCGACGTGCACCGCCGCCATGTTTTATACAACCTCCGTACTTATACCTCTATATCACTACTCCAACATACAATTATAAAAATACATCATAGTTACTTCTTCAGTTCTGAAAATGTGATGAAAAATTATTGTCCTTCTGTAAATCGTCGTGAGTGGCTATACTGATAAGCGTAAAAGCCTTAATCTGTTTTACCGACGTGCTAGCGCCGTCTGGAGAAAGTAGCTGGAACTACTGACGTTCTTAAATTGAAATTAGTTACACATAAAATCACAAGACACTGGTTAAGTTCGGGTTAAGGCATACTATATAGTTTTCGGGAAAATCAAACTAGATATTTGAAATTGTGAGGTTTATGCTGCATTGTAAACCTTAAAACTCAATCTTCGAAGGCTGTGAACTCAGAGCTATACTTGTTCTGACTTTAATCTCAGGTTACTTTAGTTCTATGTTGTAGCAACAGATGGAGCCAGTGTACACTATAAAGTTAAAGCCTCATTTCAACATTGACGAATCCTTTTATTTGCATGACGGATATACGTATTTACAAAGTAACAAAAAGTGTAGATTATCTTGTATCAGCTGTAGAACAGGTAGTTTCCCTAGGTTTCGGTATCAAATATGTACGAAGGTTCGTACCTTTATTTCAAACGTTGTTGTATGGGATGATTGATTACCTGAATCCATTACCTTTATCAAAACATTTTTATAATCAATTTTTTTTAGCTCTATGTTGATCACTAGGTTTTGCATCAAGAGTTCTACCTACATAAAGATGTAGGTCTTAACACCGAAAGCGATGTTAATATTGATGCGACGAATGCACTTAAAGCAAACTAAAAGTGTAATGAAATATGCCAGAGCACCGCTGTAATCAATTGATAAACTAAGAAATCCCTCTCCTAGGTATCGTCCTTTATTGTCCTAAGTTACGCCTTATTGTCCTAAGTTGAAATGTCAGTGCGCTGGGCTGAGTTTGTCGCCATGTTTGTCAAACCGATGGCTGGTGGAACAGACGAGTCCTGCAGGGTAATTGCGTAAGAAACTATCAGTAGCAATGGGTTCCATTTTGGCAGTTCAATGACATTCATTTCATTGTATACGTTGTTGAGCAAACAAATTTTTTTGATCGTATGAAGCAATGGTCTAGCAATATGCTTCGAAGTGATTCCAATCGATAGTAGTTGTGTGTTACGCAATTAGGGTACAAGCGTAGTATTGGACGCCTCCTCCACTCAGTTAGGTGGGATTCAAGGGAAAGAAATAAAGCCCTCCGTTTCATACAATACACGTTCTTTGGGATGCATTTCGGTCTGGCCTGAAGCAAGTACAGTGATAGCGCAACTTGGATATATGTGTGAATGAAATTGTATTTGGGACGGCACGGTTCTGTCTCACAGTGCCAACTTGAGGTACTTCCTGCTGAAGATAAAGAAGAGACCCTCGTCTGCCGATGCTTTCAACGTGATAGGTTCTTATTTGCATAGCAGATTACAGTGTGTAAATATTAATGGTGTGAAATCTTCCGGGCTATCAGTTCAGTTAGGTGTACCGCAAGGCTCAATACTGGGTCCATTCTTGTTTTGGTATATATTGATTTACCATTTTATTTAAAGGGCATCTGTGACGTTGTGCTGTTTGCAGATGATACCTCTTTAATTTTTAAAGTAGACAGGAATAGACTTGATTTTGACGAAGTAAACAGTGCTCTCTCAACAGTTATGGATTGGTTTAAGTCAAATAACCTAGTTCTTATTATCAAGAAAACGAAATGTGTAAAGTTCGCCTTGCCTAACGTTTGAAATCTAGGACCCAACATCGTTTTAGACAAAAAGGTGCTTGAAACTGTGGGCTCGGCAGTTTTTCTGGGAATAACAGTAGATGCCAAACTTTAGTGGGGACCACACATATATCAACCCTAGCAGGAAGGCTCAGTTCGGCCGCCTACGCCGTCAGGAAAGTAAGACAATATACTGACGTTGATACAGCTCGTTTAGTTTATTTTAGTTATTTCCACAGCGTTATGTCCTACGGTATTCCACTGTGGGGCAAAGCCGCTGACATACAAAATATATTTGTACTCCAAAAATGAGCTGTCCGAGCAATTTATCAGCTCGGTGTCAGATTTTCTCTGAGAAATTTCTTTAAAGATATTGGTATTCTCACGGTTGCTTCGCAATTTATCCAACATCTTATACGTTAGGCAAAATATTGACGTGTATACCAAAAACTGTGATATTCATAATACAGGGTGGCGCAATAGAACGTGCATATTGCATCATCTTTTTTTGCGGGGTAGAAGGGGCGTGGGCAAGGGGAGACCGATATCGTTGGGTAGCGCGGTTCATGAAGTTTTAGTCACTATGAGTCACTTCGACGGGAAGCGTCGCGCATTTTGCGTGCGCGCATTTTACGAAAACTCTCGTTCGTACGTAGTTGTCAGGCGACTATTTTGTTCTGAGTATGGTGTACGGCAAATTAGGTAGGCTCCGAGTGCTAATTTAATTAAAATCTGGATAAAGCGGTTTGAAGAGACTGGATCGACGTTTAAACCACACGCAAAAGGTCGTCCACGCACATCTAGGACCGAAGACAATATTGAGAGTGTTAAGCAGTCGGTACGACAAGATCCACAAATGTCTACTCGCAAGAGATTGTCTGTCCTAAACATATCGCGACGAAGTTTGCAACGAATTTTAAACTTGGATCTTAAATTGCATCCATACAAGCTGCAATTAACTCAAGAATTGAAAGACTCTGACTTCATAGCACGGCTCACATTTGCTAATGAAATGCTCAATCGGTTTTCAAATTTTGAAAACATTCTTTTCTCTGATGAGGCACATTTTCATATGAATGGGTTCGTAAACCGCCAAAATTGTCGTTATTGGAATAGTGAGAATCCCAGACTCAAACATCAAAAACCGTTACATAGCCCTAAAGTGACAGTTTGGGCCGCAATCTCTGCCAAAGGAATAATTGGTCCTTATTTTTTTGAAAACGCACGGGGGCAAAACATCACTGTTAATACCGAACGCTATGGAAGGTTTTTTGGCCCCAGAACTTGAAAATTCAAGAATAAAGAACTCTAGGACTTGGTTCCAACAAGACGGAGCTACCAGTCACACATCAAATGACTCCATGGCGGTTGTGAAGCAGATGTTCCCTGGCAAACTGATTTCGAAAAGAGGTGATATCCCATGGCCTCCGCGCAGTCCAGACTTGACGCCTCCTGACTTTTTTTTGTGGGGATACCTCAAACACAAAGTCTACACCAATAATCCGAGAAACATCAGTCAGCTCAAGGAGAATATTCGTGGTGAAATGGCAGCAATCACACCAGCACTACTTAAGAAAGTTTTCGGTAATTTCCGTTTGCGGTTAGAGGAGTGCCAACGTAGAGAGGGTCATCATTTAGATGATGTTATTTTTAAAAAATAAACTTCAGTTATCACTTAATAATTGCTTAGTTTTATTTTAACTATACCTTTTGTATTTATTTTTTAATAATTATTTTAAAAATGCACGTTCTATTGCGCCACCCTGTATTAACACCAGAAATAAGGACAAACTGCGAGCCCTTTTCACAGACTTCAAAAGGTTCATAACTCTTTTGTTGGGCTTGGTATAACTTTATATAACAAGATACCCTCTGCTTTGCTACAATGCATTTAAAGCACAAATCAAATCCAAGCTTTGTTCAAAGGCATATTATTTCGTAAATGATTATTTAAATGATAAGAATAGCTGGTCGCTCTAATTAACTCAAGACAATGTTTATATTGTTTCTTCGGAATTAGCTTACTGACACGTTATATCATCATCATCATCATCATCAACCTTTCTTTTTTTATCGTCCCACTGCTGGGCATAGGTCTTTTCTCATACACGTTATATGATTTCATATAATTTACTTTTTTACAATACATAAATATGTGAGTTGTCAAGCCCTTTATGCCTGGGGTTTTTATTGAAGTAATAAGTTTTTAGTTACTTACATTTTCATTTAAATATATATATATATGTCGAAGACAGGGACGGCAGAGCGGTAGGGTCGACAGCATCTTGGTGTGGTGGTACAGGTTCCATTTCGTAGGTGAGTTTTGAATTGAAGCACAACGTGTAGATATACCCTCCAATCTTCATAATAACAATTTGAATAGGCAAACCGACAGTTTCGGTTCGGAGATGTGCCTTGGTCCGCGTCTCGATGCAAAGTGACCGCTCGACGAACCCCACTTTCCAAAGCGACTCTGTCCATGTGCCGCCATCATAAAATGACGTCACAAGCGTTCGCCCCTCTACTACGTAAATCAAATTAGCAACTTCTATTAAAATTATATCGACGATCTCCGACACGGCCAGCCTGACGATTTGCACGTCCTCGTGCATCATCGTCATCATCATCCCTGCGCCAATCCCAGTCGCATCCGAAGCTCCCTCAGCCCCGGAGTCCGGGACCCGCTTCACGAGGCCAACCGCCGATTCCGGCCAAACATCGATATTTCCCGTTGCACGACCTCGTGCATGTCTGTAACAAATTTTAAAAAAACACAGAAAACCGACTTTGAAGCATTTTTGAGAGCTCGGCCAATCTGACCGTCACACGTCACGTTTAATTACTATGACTATTAGAAAACCAAACAAACTTAATTATTTTAACAACTTAAATACAAAAGCTTCCTTCAAGCCTCATAATTATCAAATTTCAAAAAGAAAACACAAAAGTTTCCTCCAAGCCTCATAATTATCAAATCAAAATCATAATCATCAAAAAGAAAACACACCACGGTTCGTTCGCTACCACAGTAGCTAGTGACAACTCATAGTTGACACCCGTATCGTCATCACCTCTTGCCTACGACCAACTCTAGAGTCCACGACTCCCAGGTCAACACATGACCGTACAACTAATAGTCTCCTCCGAGACCCAGGTCCCCGCTACATCACTAGCTGCCCATCGCCCCCTGAACAACTCTTCACTGAGTTGCAGTTACGACTACAGACTAGTGCATGCAGTGCGACCATATCTACCAGAGTCCCCGCCACATCACTAGCTGCCCATCGCCCCCTGAACAACTCCTCACAGAGTTGCAGTTACGACTACAGACTAGTGCATGCAGTGCGACCATACCTACTAGTGTCCCCGCCACACCACTAGCTGCCCATCGCGCTCTGAACAACCCCTCACTGGGTTGCAGTTACGACTACAGACTAGTGCGTGCAGCGCGACCACATAGCCATGATACGTGTTCCATTTACTGGCGGAGGCACCCTCCTCACCATCTTCTACATTATGAAAATCTAACTCGGCAGACATTACTTGGAAAAATCTTTCGTACCTATGCGATCGTGGGGTAATTATAAGTTCCGTTTCCAATCAACGATTTCAATAGGTAACGATCGCCATTATCGTCATCAAACAACTCACCAATATTAAATTTCATTACTTTAGCTCATTTCTATCAAATTTAGATTTTTCGTAAATAGCACTCATTTCTATGTTCGTTACCGCTTGTTCTCTTGAGAAGATTTAATAGTCTAGCCACACATAGGTACTATCATAAGCTCAAGTGAGCTCGTAACTATAGGCCACAGTGAACTTTAGTTTTGAATTAAAGACAAACCAGACATAATTTTAAAACCCTGATTTAAAATTTCTCAGCCCATTATAACAAACAATAATCGGGTAGTACTAGAAATAATATTTGCAAAAATAACTCTTATTATCATGTCGGGTCCCATTTTGTCGCTAAATTCTTGTTAACGAATATTTTTTCTCATGGATATTGGCCGAACAGATGTCTTATTTTTTATATTACAATAATAAACCACACTAAAGTTACCAGGTAACGCAAACTTTTAACTGCATATTTTTTGCGATCTCTATTTTTTATGATTGTTTTTACAACAGATGTTGTCTGATTATTGTTTCCTCTGAAACGGCTCGACCGATTTTGATGAAATTTTTTGTGCTTATCCGGTATCTATGAGAATCGGCCAACATCTATTTTTTTTTCTTCTAGGATATTATTTATATGGCAAAACAACGTTTGCCGGTCAGCTAGTATAATATAGAAATTATAGTTACTACAAATCGTCAGTGGCTTAGTATGTCGTGTCAAAATCAAATTATTAGCAGATACTTAGTATACGCTGAAGTCAGCTTATATCAAGTGATTATTTTGAAATTTTTAAGTGATTGCTTATAGGTTTAAGAAAATAAGTGTTTTAACGTTATTCCGAATTATTTATTATAAAATAAAGGAAAGAAAATAGGTATAGATTAAATATAGTTTAAAACGAAACCAATCTCTTAAAGACAACTTACTGACAACACAATAAATACAATTTAGATAATGAAAAAAAAAAACATTCGTGACACAAAGCAAAATAAATTACAATTTTAATAGATATAATATCGATCTATAGCCAAGACATAGTTTTGAAGTCATTAATAAGGATAATTAAAATTATTATACTACACATTCCAAAAAATACTTTTTAAATACTTAATACTACAACTTACAAACTCAACTCTTATTCTACTTACTTACAAAAAATATAGTAAAAGAGCGGAGGATTCCCACATCTCGTCAACATGTGCAACTAACGCCTCTTTTATTCTCTCAGATCTTGAATCCCATCGTTGAACCATTATAGCCCATAAATTTTCGATGGGATTCAAATCCGGAAAACGCGAAGGCCAGGCCACGATCGGGCAAATGTCGTCGGCCAATCTGACTTAACTTAAAACTTTTCTCGTCAGTAAATATGACGTGTGAAAAATCAAAGTCCCTGTAAATCTAGCGAAGCGGACACGAGCTGCTTTATGAGCTTCAGTTAGGATCATTTTTTTCGCTGGTTTCCTATTCCTTATACCGGCCCTCCGCAGACCATTCCTGATTGTCTGGGCTGTGCAGTCGTACTCCTCTGCAAATACGCGCGTTGCAGTGAAAGGATGCTGCTCATATGCCGAGACCATACGCTGCACACGTTCCTGTGTGAGTATGGTCGGTTGCGGCATACGTGGCATCCTTTCTATACTCCCCTCGCTATCAAATCTGTGAAGCCATAATTTCACCAAATTTCGCTGAAATGAAAAAAAAAAACATTTTATAGCTCGATGTTTGAGGAATCTATTCTAAGAGTATTCATACAAAAAGTTAACACAAACTGAAAAAAATATAAGTAGTTCATTTCATAATTACTGGATATAAATATATTAACCATTAATTTACTTTTACAAGGACAAATGGACCGTTCGTAAAAGCTTTGTTGTCTTATTCACGCTGCTAGGGAACGTTTTGAGACCCTTTCTAAAACTTGTGAAGTGCATAGATAATATAAAATATTTTTTAAGTGAAATAATTAATAATAAATAATACTCACCGACATATTCAATTCTCTCGATATTTCAGATATATTTAAGTCAGAATCCCTTAGATTTATTATACTACTCCGTTCCACAACTGACAAATTTCTGTATTGGCTCATACTAATGACTTACTTTCTCACTCAAAATAAAAAAAAAAAACATTGTTTGTGTAAGACTCACAAGTTGCAGCTGAAGTAACAAAATTATGAACAACTGACTTAACCTCCCAAGGCATAAAATTGGGTATACAAAAGGTGGCCAATTAGTAAAAAATGGACCTTTCTCTGTCATTGGTCAAATAGAAAAGGGGCGGATCGCCCTGTGGTCAGCTCATGCAAGCAAAAATTTTTCTGGTTTGCTCAGGCGTGGCTTTGGCTGATGTACATATACTAAAATTGGAACGATACAGAGAAGATTAGCATGGCCCCCGCGCAAGCATGACACGCAAAATCGTGAAGCGTTCCACTTTTTTAGGCTAATATTTATATTATTATCATTCGTAGTCGATTAGAAGTTTTTTATTTGATAATATCACTAACATCAATATTTCGAGATTGAAATGCTGGCTTGACATTGTAAGAGATGACATGCGTGCCAACAATCTCTTACCACGGGGTGCTAAAAATCGCGCGAAATGGAAGAGAATGTGCAGGAAAGCGGACCCCGTGCTCCAACCCGAAAGTCGCGTATGCAAACGGGATAAACGCTAAGATGATGGTGATGACCAATATTTCAAGATTTAATAAAATTCAAAACCAAGGGAATAGTCGGCGGTTTTGTAAAAAGTTGCCCAATCCACGCGATGGAATCAGAATTATGTCTGCCACCATTGTTTGTTAGACGGAAATATTTAGCTGAAAAATTTTGTTTAAAAGCTAAATTTGTTAATGACGGTGACACCATTTCAATGATATCAAAATTAACATCGATATGCGAACAGGAATCATTTTGGCGCAATAAGAAAAAACCGATGCTAACTATCGTATACAGTGAGATGTCAAATCAAACTTTGTATCATTCTAATATTCTAGAGATGTTCTCGTTGTCGACATGGATGTCAAATATTGTTACTTATCAACCGCGACCACATCTCGATGCATCCCCATGTCGGTTTCTAGAAAATATTCCCTGAGACTGCATATCTCGCGATTGTGGAGGGTCTTAGCGTTTAAAAAGCCACGACCTCCACATTTTCGCGGGATATACAGCCTCATAACCGATGATCGTGGGTGATGCAATCGATTTGCAGTCAGCAGCGTACGGACCCTCTGATCCAGGGCAACAAGTTCGGTTTGAGTCCATTTCAGTATGCCGAAAGAGTACATCAATACCGGCATGACCCAACCGTTGAAAGCGCGCACCTTGTTTCCGCCTGATAGAAGACTATTAAGTACTTTTTTCAGGCGGCCAAAGAAGCGTTCCTTCAACGATTGCTTCATGTCTGTAACATTGATACCCAACGCTTCCGACATACCCAAATACTTATAGGTTTCGGATGCGGAGAGGGCTCTAAGGTTTATGGAACTCGTGAGTTGGGTTCCCACGGATTCCACAATCTCTCCTCGCTTTACATGCATGACCGCACATTTGCCCACACCAAATTCCATCCTGATGGCGCTACTGAAAGTTTCAGTAATTTTCAGTAACTCCTTCAGTTGTGAATTGTTGGGAGCAAAAAGTTTCAGGTCATCCATGTAAAGGAGGTGCGATATAACCTGACCACCTCTCCTCAACCGATAGCATAAACCTGAATCCTCCAATAGTGTGCTTAGAGGATTCAATGCTAAGCAAAACCAAAGTGGACTCAAACTATCGCTCTGAAATATTCCTCGCTCGATCCTTATTGGTTCGCTATTCCTCAGAATATTTCGACATCCTGGATAGCGAAGGACTGTCCTCCATGTCCTCATACACGTCATCAGGAATGTGCGTAGAGTTGCATCCACTTTATACAACTCCAGCACCCGCATGAGCCATGTATGTGGCACTGAGTCATAGGCCTTCTTATAATCTATCCAACATGTCGATAGATCCTTTCGGGAACGACGAACTTGTTGGCTAATGGCCACATCAATGAGGAGTAACTCCTTAGTACCGCGGGACCCGCTCCTACATCCACTTTGAGAGGCAGACATGATGGCGTCGCTGTCAATATGTTTGTTAATTTTAGTTTTCAAAATGGACACATTAAACTCAGACTTACTGATTTCACAAAACCGAAAAGATCTCATACTTCTGTAGAACTTTTAAAGAAATCTGTACAAATGATTGTTGAACATTATTATGATGGATTCTGTCAGATTTACAGTGATGGGTCTAAAGACAAAAATAGAACGGGAGCAGCCTTTTTGATCCTCAATCTAAGATGGGTGCTAGTTTCATGTTGAACTGCAAAATATCCATAATGGCAGCGGAATTGTATACTATTTTGGAATGCCTGCTAAATTTGTGATACTTTGCGATTCAAAAAACGCTTTACAGCATATAGCTCGGTGCACCTCGGGCATACGGTTTGTCCGTAGCTTATTCCATACTAGACTTATAGTTATGTTTAAGGGAAACTGGCAAAGTAATTTCGTTTCAATGGATCCCGTCGCATGTTGGTCTGATAAGAAACGAACAAGTAAATAAGTTGGCAAAAGAAGGAACCTGTGAAGGAATATCTGTCAATCATTTACTTCACAAATCTATTTGATGTTAAAACAATTTGCATCAAGTCGTGGAGAGAATACTTTGACAAACGGTCTTTAGAGAAGGGTATATGACATGGTATATACAGAACAATTCAGTCTGAACCACCAAGGATTCCTTGGTTCTCTGAAATAGATATGAGATGATTTGACTGCACGGTTAGCGCAGTGGTTAAGCTGCTGACTGCTGCGCTGAGTGTCGCGGGTTCGATTCCTCACGGAGCAAGTATTTGTATGACCTACAAGTAGTTGTTCCGGGTCTGGATGTTTGTGTATGTGAGTTTATATGTTTGTAAACGCACCCACGATACAGGAGAAATTCCTAGTGTGGGGCAATGTTTAAAAAAAAAAAGAAAAGAAAGCAGACGATTGTTGGTAACAAGCATAACACATTCTATATACCTGTTGAGTGTCTTATGTAACGCGTGCACTTACGTAACGCGTTCGGGTATCCTATGAAGGTGGTTGACACCCCAAATTGTTTGACTTGTAATACAAGGGAGGACACCTACCACGCTTTAGTGGAGTGTGTTCGGGTTGAGTCAGATCGGAGAGCTTTGGAATCAGAAGCGGGACTTAGGTTAAGGGATGTTGGCATGTGTAATTTGATCTTGTCGACTATATGATCTGATTGTTAAACTAATTAAGTTAAGATCCTAGTTCTTAAATTCTTTATTTATTTTGTAAACCTACAAGGCTGGCATAATCGCTTCGCGATTAAAGCCTTTTTTCTTAATAAACATATAAAAAAGGTCCAGACAGTCAGTGGTGTAACTATGTAAGCATGTATGTAAATGGACATGATTTTCACTATCGATTGAACTGGTATATGCCAAAAATTCGCCATAAAAAGATTCAAGTCAATGTCCCAAACATCAAAGCGGACTACAGCTAAGTATTCAAGCTTTTACAAAATAGGTCGTCTGGTGTACAGGAGTTAAGTGGAGTGCCTGTATTGCAAAAAGCCAGATTTTTTTTATGTAATTATAAACTAGTCTTTGACCGTTATCCCGCCTGATGGTAAGCAGTGATGCAATAGATAATAGTAAAGCGCTAGGTAATTAAGAGCCCATGCACTAAAAAAAAAAATATCTAGTGAATAAATCAGATGACGGCATTTGAGCGAGGTGATGCAATGTTAAACTGAACAATAAGACCAGCATTGCTGCGCCAGAGGGAGATTGATCTAGAGACTGCGGGGAGTTCCGAACCCTCCAGGGATCGCCATCGGGTCTCTCGTCCGGTGCCAACAGGCACGACGGGGTCGTGGCGACCTTTCGTGTGTGGCTGGCACACTATTGGGCCCCCAACTACCAGCAGTCGCCCAGCGAAACACCGTGCTTCGGATTCTGCTACCCTCGGCGCATCGTACCCGGCACACATCGCAACACAACTGTTCTGGACCCGTCCTTTGTACGGCTTCAACAAACATCATGTCGGAACGCGACGAATCGCTTGGCAGCAAGACTTGGTCTGTAGGCCTAGTATGAATTTTCAATACGAAACTCGATCGTCGATATCGAGCGCGTTTGGCGCTCTCATTGGTTGAGAGTTCTTACGACCTTGAAGCGGGCCAATCGTTGAGTCAAACGCGCTCGATATCGACGATCGAGCTTCGTAATGAAAACTCGTACTAGGCCTACTGGTAACTTTGTTTGGTGGCCGAAGATATGCCCCACCATTGTAAAAATTCGTCAGTCGTTAACTACGTTACAAATGTCATAGTCATCAAAATGTACGGATGACAGCAGGTCAAGCTACCTTAAACTGTCAAATATTCCCAATGAATCTTGACCCTCATAACTTTATAAATAAAGTTGAAAATCTAATAAAGAAATATGACAGATTGTTGTAGCTTGACATACTGTCGTCTGTACTGAATGATGCTACAAGTCATAGATTTAGGATTTCATTGCTTATATCTACGCTACAAGCTACAAATGCATATAAGAAATGTGATATAGTTGAACAAATGACTGTTGTTAGGAAAGATTTACTGACTGTAATAAATATTTTCTGAAAAGTCTGTCTAGCTTTATTCTACTTCAAGTCTAACCGAGTGCTGCTGAAGAGCGGTATTTTACATGAAGTGAACTACTTATCTGACCTCCATAACTCGGGTATTAGGAAACACGATATCCTTTGGTAAACGCTTATAATTTAAAACGTAAAACTAACGTATAAAAACGAGAGAGTCTAGAACAGTTGTGGTGATTGTGTTTCTGAAAAATGTATACTTACCTATATAAAAATGTATACAGTACACATGTCTTAAAGAAGGAGTGAGCGTACTCACCATGCTTGCTCAATGCGGGTTGGTGATTTCAGACTTAAAGTCCAAATTTCCTCAAGATGTTTTCCTTCACCTTGTAATCAGTCATTGGTGTCCAAGATATACTTTAGAAAGTACATATACGTTTCATTGGTACTTGACTGATCTGGAATCGTACCCGCACACTCATACTTGAGAGGCTGGTGTTTTAACCACTAGGCCACCACGCCATTTGATCAGTTTGAAAGAAAATAAAGTAATTCCGTTAACAAAATCCTAGAGGTTCTTACTTCCTAATTAATAAACCTTAACAGATTTTAATAAATGTAGACAAAAAATCTTACAAGGATTCTCTGCCCACATTATTGGCAGTGGACCCCTTAATATTTTGCGTAAGTATTTTGTTACGTCATCAATAAAGGTGAGAGGCAGACCGCCCGGCGGCCGCAATGTCTCCAAAACAGATACAACCCATAAATAAACAGGTATTTAACATATGATATTGATAATACACGACACTAAAACTCGAATAAACGACGCAAATGTAAAAAAGAAGGACATAACCAGCAACGTTTTAAATCATAATAAAATACGCAATATACTTCATGATTAAAACATTAATGAAAGTTGACAGTTGACCTCTGGCGGATTAAATCTCTCTTAATCTGCAACTTTGAGCATCGGGGTATTTCAGTTATTAAAACTAATATATTTCCTCAAGATACTATAGAAACTACACACAGCCTCCGTAGCGTAGCGGTAGCGAACGCGGCCGCTGTGTAAGGAGGCGCGGGTTCACTCCCCGTGCAGTGCAAATATATGAATATTTGCACTGGTCTGATAGTGCCTCGGAAAGCACGCTAAGCCGTTGGTCCCGGTTGCCATACGAACAACTAATGGTAGTCGTTACGGGTTGTGAGCCCTCAAAAGTCCAACAATTGGTCTAGCTACAATGCTTCGATATCGCCTAATCTGGAGGTCAGATGGCAGTCGCTTCATGGAAAATATCGAAGTTTAGCCAAAAACAGCAGTTAGACTTGTAAAGCGGACCCAGACTCCAAAGCTGAAAAGCTACGGATGCGACTGGGATTAACGCTGAGATCATGATGATGACTATAGATACTACACAAAAAACAAAGCTGTCCTTTGTAATCTATGCGCAACACCATCTCGAAGTGTCTACATCATCATCATCATTAATTAGCCTAGCCTGTACAAAACTGTGTTGTAATCGGATTCACCTGAATGATGATGATGAATGCTGATCATGGAGCTACTGCCTATCTGACCTCCACAACCCATGTAGTATTACATTTTATATCTACATATAGGTATTAAGGTATGTACTTACTTTATAATTACTCATACTACATATATCATTCATTTCTGCAGGTCATAATACGCATTCCAGTATTATGAGGCGCTATTCTGATAATATTTACTGCACCAAATGTATTTTTTTTTCATTGCAATTCCTAAAATAAGCCTTACTGTCATTTTTTGTTTTAAAGATATTTGGTGTAGGCTTATTTAAGGAGTCCCCAGCCGCAACTGCATAGGCTTTTTAAGTAGTTGCAAACCGAGGAAAAAAAAGATATTTGGTGTAGTAAATATTATCAGAACAGCGCCTCATAATACTGGAATGCGTATTATGACCTGCAGAAATGAATGACATATGTAGGTAGTATGAGTATAAAGTAAGTATATACAATATGTAAAGAAAACCCTGTCCGATCCGTGAAGGTATTGTTAGGTATCGATAGCTGATTCTACTAATGGATACAAAGCAGGGCTTAACTAAAAAAAAATCCCCCTAAAAAAATAAATATTATTTCGCAAAAAGAGGTAACTTATGCATGTGCAGTAGACGATCCATACGCGGGGGCAGGGCACGCGACTCGTGGTCATATCACTTATAATAATATCGTCAGAATGGTGTTGTCACTTTTTTAAAATTACCAAATTTCGGGGAAATTGGAATTAATTCACGCGAAAAAAGATTAGGTATTTCAAAATTCATTAGTATTGTTACTGTGATGATTACGTAAAATTTTATATTATATTTGGTCATGTGTTTACCTAACCTTTATTACCCTTATGGGTCGGACAGGGTTTTCTTTACATATTGTATATGTAGATATAAAATGTAACACTATAATGATGTGTATGAAGGCAGCGGTGGCCCAGTGGCACCGGCCGCGAGCCGCCACCTGCAACTTGTAGGTCTTAGGCCATCACCACTACTCTCAAAACGGTAAAGGAAAACCATCCTGAGGAAGCCGACATGTGTTAGAGACAAAATTTCGAAGACATGTGACATCTGCCAACTCGCACTGGGCCTCCGTGTCATATTACGGCCCACTCCCTCTCACCGACAGGCCTGTCTACCAGAAGTGTGAAGATTATAGACTGATTATGTTCTGTACGTAGTAATCTCGAAGTATCTACGTTGACAATATTTGAACTCTTGAACTTGATTGTAACAATGAAAAATTTGATGGCTCATCTCTGATTAAAAGTACTTTCACAGCATATTTCCCATAGTTACCACATTCACGTCATAATTTTTTTGTAGGTAGATAATAATCGATCAGATTATATCGAGTTTTATGACAGACTCTGATACACATGAGCTCAAGTTACGTAATTTTTTTTTTGTTCATAGCTATGCGATAAACTTGGTTTGTGGCCGACAAGCGGCAAGGTGTCTGCAGTAGTGCATACATTTCCGACCATGATGTATCGATGTATCCATGGCCTATAATATATAGGTACCTACATTATGTAGGACGTATGCTTTAATACATTTGATCTTTGCCTACTGTTTCAAATAGCTCCTACAGAAAATCTGCCACTGGTATATACCCGCAGCGAATGGACTTATGTACTATCCGAAATAAAAAAAACCTGAAGAATTAAGCAAAGTTGATTTGCTGTGTACCTATGTAGAAATGAAATGAAATGAAATCGTTTATTAAGCAAGTAGGATCACTGATCACCTTTACATGTCATATGTTTTTTTGGTTTTTTTTAATGATGAAGCCGGCATTTCCTAATTGACTACCTCTAAGAAGAAATAGCCGAAACAAACTCAGGGATCATCGTCTTTTTTCAAGTCCAGACTTTAAAAATTAAAATGTTTACAATAATTTACGTTATAATTACGCATATTGCTTAATAACAATGCTTAACAGAGCGAGCAGCTCAGTCCCAAGCTTTTTGTCTTCTAAATAATGTGTGATTTTATAATACCCCTTTTTGCAAAGTTTGGCCTTTATATAGTTTTTAAATCGTTTAATGGGTAAGTTTCGAATGTCCCTGGGAAGCTAGTTGAATACTTAGACTACTTATAGTTTTTGTTTATAAAACAGTTGAGTGATACCGTTATTACGCCTTCTGTGTACTTACGATTGTTACCTAATAAAACGTTAAATCCATCGGTAAAATTCTGTTGCTATTTCTAAAGAATTATGTTAAGAAGAGGTCTGTTCTAATTCACTCATTCAACTGTAATATCTTTAATAGTAAGCTGCCTATACAATAAGGTTCTGGAGTGGCGGCCACGTACCGGAAGACGAAGTGTAGGGAGGCCCCCAACAAGGTGGACCGATGACCTGGTGAATGTACGCGAGCAGCACAGGACCGGTCATCGTGGAAAGCCTTGGGGGAGGCCTTTGTACAGCTTTGGACCTCTATAGGCTGAATAAGAAGCTGCCTATCTTCATATATCTGGCAATCATTTTTCGAACTACGTGGAGCAAACTAGCAAGCTTCTACCAATCTCCACAACCTAATTAATCTGTTTTATTGTGTTAAATTGTCAACTCTTGAATGGATTCTATGCATTCTGTAGAACAGTGTTTAAACAGCCAACAGTCGAATTCTTTTGACCTATAAGCATTATATTTACACGACCGACTTAAGATCATGTTCGTGGATGACCATATTTTAAAAATTGGAGTTTACCTTTAAGTAGCCGAAGCGTTTAAAACAAATAAAATTAACTTAGATAGCGTTTATCACGTATTCATGTTCAAGGCATTAAGTTGTAAACCAGTCTACAAGTAACTGAGACAGCTATTAATAAGTTCAAGTTCACGTGCAGCTAATAGATACAGATTCATTCATGATTGCATTGCAACTTCCAACTATAACGAGTTGTTATTGAGTTACTTTAAATTAATCGTTCCGATAAATATTTATAGGTGCCTATATTCATTCTGCTTTCCAATGTCACAATAATGAATTATGGTATCACGTATTATTGAATACACTGTTGTGATTACTTGTTTCGTGTTATCAAAATTAAATACAATTAAAAAATTCTACCTGCGTTATAAGCATACACAGGATTCATTTTTTTTTTTTTGTTGTCGGCGGGACACCTTCAAAAGACACTCGACCTCTGAGAGCCGAGGTCGGGGAGAGTGGGATTTTTTTCTTACTAGAATCACCCCAGTGATTACCATCCGCATGGTGGTCCCACTCCTCTTAAGAGACCAATTCCGTACATAGCATATACAGGACCTACCTAAACAAACGTTTATGTGGTTTCTTTACGCACTATTATGTATGTGTACGCTTATCTTTTAAGCGCATCGACGGCCATTTTCTTTTTGTTTTCATGAAAATTCTGTCACTTTTATTAGTGTCAAACTTCAGCCACGCAATCTCTGCTAGTTGACACTGTCTTATGATCCTCAAGTACTCGGATGATAGGTTATACGGCGGAAGATGAAAGGTGTTTTATTAACGGTCAAACGCTAGTTTATAACGATTAAAAATAAATGCAGTAGACCATTGTTTATGAAGAGACGCCGCGCCGCGTATACATAGAAGTCCAAATTATTCATAACATGTTGGAAAATTGTGACTTTATAAGTAAGTAAGGCAAGCGCCGGACACATTTCGTAACATCATTTTTACCGGAGTAAGCTTCAGTTGTAAATAAAAATTTTCCACCGCACCCGCAGATGTTTCTATCCCGTGAGAATATCTGGATAAAAAGTAATACTATATGTTAATCCTCAATCAAAATTAGTTGAGACGTTTGAACGTGAAGAAGTAACAAACATATAAACACACACACATACACACTTTTTTTTTTTAATAATTATAAACTAGCTCTTGACCGCAATCCCGCCTGATGGTAAGCAGTGATGCGATCGTTGATGGTAAAGCGAGCTAGTTTATTAACAGCCTATTCACTCAGAAAAACTGAGCGAATAGGAAGGAAGACGGCAGTTGAGCGAGGTGATGCAATGTTAAACCCAACAATACGACCAACGATGCTGCGCCAAAGGGAGATTGATCCGAAGACCTTCCACGACCAAACTCCCAACACAACAACATTTGGCAAATCGTACCCGGCACACATCGCAACACAACTGCTCAGACCCGTCCTCCATACGGCTTCACCAGACATCATGCCGGAACACGACAAATCGCTTGGCGGCAAGACTTTGTCTGGTGGGTGGTAACTTCTGCCGGCGGCCGATGTTATGGCCTACCACCGAGAAACTAAAACTAAAACCTACCACTTCTTCTTCAGCCTATAAAGCTCCACTGCTGGTCAAAGGCCTCCCTAAGGCTTGCTTTCATTGCTGGGAGGCGGGGCATAATCCCCACGCTTGGCAGGCGGGTTGGGGATCGCAAAAATTTGTTATTCCACAGGAGAAGCGCTGCTGCCCGCTTCCCTGGTCAGAGTTCCCTTAGTCGCCTCTTACGACACCCACGGGAGGAAATGGGTTGGTACTATTCTAGCCAGGTACCCTAACACTCTCACATGCTACACGCGCATTCGCCTTACTAATATTAGTGTGTGGAGGAATGAGGTACAGAGAGTAAAATTCACTCATCCTTCATAGAAAAGGGAAGGTCCTCCGACCAGACGGATGTCTGGCGGGCACTTGCCCAATGGTTGAAATTAGGAAGTTGTATGTATGCTAGTTGCATGGTAAACTCTGATTGCGAGATGTAGATTTGTGTGACTACAGTCTACAGTATGATGCGTTGTTGCATGTGGCACTTGTAGGTACCGCTACAAGTGTATTAGTAATCTTCTCTATATGAGAAGAGGGCTTTGTTCTGTAGTGGGCCCAGTAATAAGGAGGTATTACTTTTTTTTTCAAAATAATCTAAATTGAATTATTAAGTACTTATGTACATACTTGTTCGTTTTTTTTGTACTATAATGTCATTACCTTTTTATCATATTAAGTTTTTGTTGTTTAAGATTAAAGCTGTTATTGAAACGGGAAATAACTTTGGGTATTTTTGTAAATAACAACTTAAAAAATATACAAACACTACCTTGTGCCCGCTACTTCGCACTCGTCGACCTTGAAAATTACCCTAAAAAAAAGTCATCCTTGAAAAATCCAGCGGGAACGGACTACACAGATAAAAAGTATCCTTTATCCTAACCAGCATCCTAACTGAGTAACAAACAATTACTAATTAAATATTAATTGGAATCAGTCTGAACCATAGGTATTGCTAATCCATTGCTCCATATGATCGAAAAATGTGTCTACTCACCAACGTAAGTAACGCAGTGAATGTTGTTGAACCGTCAGTGTGTTACGCGATGAACACAATAGCAATCATTAAGTAAAATTTATTTTGACAGTACAAAAACATTCATTGCGGTATTTACTTTGTTGAGGAGACACATTTTTCGAACTTATGGAGCCATGGATTAGCTTCTAAATGATTACAAAGAGTTTTCGAAATTTAAAATATTAGGTAGGTAGTATGAATAGTAGCCGTCGATGTCTGGCAAGCAGCCTTACTAGTGTTTATAGCATTACGCATTAACTGTATGGTGGAAGTTAGATATGCGGTATAGGTATTCCATAACACCCGCTGCCGGCTGAAGTTACCACCCACCAGACAAAGTCTTACCGCCAAGCGATTTGTCGTGATCCGGCATGATGTCTGGTGAAACCGTACGGAGGATGGATTTGAACAGTGTTGCGATGTGTGGCGGGTAAGATGCACCAAATGTTGTTGTATGGAGAGTTTGGTCGTGGAAGGTCTTCAGATCAATCTCCCCCTGGCGCATCATCGTTGGTCGGGTTGTTGGGTTAACATTGCATCACCTCGCTGAACTACCGTCTTTCTTCCCATTCACCCATTTTTTTTTTAATGAATAGGCTCTCAATAAACTAGCGCGCTTTACCATCGACGATTGCATCACTGCTTACCATCAGGCGGGATTGCGGTCAAGCACTAGTTTATAATTAAGTATAAAAAAAACAGGTTTCCTGCTACATCCGGTTAGACTGGAAGCTGAACCCAACGTAGTTGGGTAAAGACTAGGCAAATGAGTACCACCTTAGTATGAATAACATTGAAAAAATAGAATTCAAAAGAAATTGAATTAAAAAGCGATTCTGATTTTGGGCAATGGCCCGATTCTCTTGTTCACAAACAAAACTAAATTTTAGTTCAGTGCATCTTTTTCTTTATATTTAATTTAGAAAAGGATAGAAGATAATTAGACCTGTCAAATCAGTCCGCTCCTGACGTAAATCGTCGTGTGTTTGGTCGCCATGTTTATAAACGCGTCGAAATAGGGTATTTGACTAAAAAAATCTAATTAGTCCGTCAGTCAGATTTCCAAAAAATACTAAATACGTATTTTTACGTAAAAATTGATGAATATAAAAGGCACCAAAGATCAGGAGTGGTGGCTGGTGACGTCACTGGTCGCTAAAAAGTGTAGCGTGCAGTGACGTCACACGAGTTTTCAACGCACGGTGTCGTCTTTATTTTTTGTTTATATGAAAAACGAAAAAATATGTGTCTAGTATTTTTTGGAAATCTGACTGACGAACTAATTAGTTTTTTTAGTCAAATACCCTATTGCCTATGGAGTATCTTAATTTGACAGGATTAAACTAATATGTTGTCTTCTGTCCTTTTCTTAATGAAATAGAAAGAAAAAGATGCAATAAGCTTAAAATTAGTTTAGTTTGTGAACTAAAGGATCGGCGCCATTGTCCTTTGAAAGCGACGGAACAGGACACAGATATCACTTTAATGAATTCATTTGTAAACTAACGCAAACGTCTTCACATATAAACACGAGCTTCGATCATAAATTATAATTATTAATTGTTTGTGTAGATCCATATTAAGAAACCGGTACCCATATTTTTTTATGAATACCGAAATATAACTAACTTGATCCGCTATTTGAGGTCATGAGAATTCACTTTGAAAATATTTAATCAAAACGGAACCTTTTAGCGTTTGATTTTAATAGTTTTATACTTGTGCAAATCGTTGCGTTGATTACCTAATTATCATCATTTTACCATCAATATACAGCATGTATCTGAAAGCATAAATCAGCCTAAAATGTTCCCACTGCTGAGGCTGGGACACAAGGTTTTCGGGAAAGGAAGTGGGCTGTAATCTTGACATTATGGAGACTTAGTCCAGGTTGTTAGATGTCATAAGCCTTCGAATTTTTGGTTCTAGGATATGCCTGCGTTGTAGAAATCCCTAAGTAGTTTCCACCAAACCTCACCAGCCAGGAAGCTCAGAATGACGTCATAGCTTTGCATGTTGGACTGCAAACACCAGTACTTCAGGTAGATTATAGGAATGCTCAGCTCGTACGAATGTTTGGTAGAAGTTCGGATTTATTCTCCATATTGAGAGTATTGGGATCTGACCATAAGGGTAATAGGGATGTATCCAAGGTATGACAATCAAAAAAATAATTAGTCCGTCCAATATTTAATAAAAAAAAATTAAGGTCTAAAATGCAGGTAAAAATGCAGGTCTATTTTTTATTTTGTCGAAATTATCAAAAACTACTGGGATATAGCGATATAAAGATACAGAGTGGAGGCTAATTACGTCACGTCGTGGTACAAAATATACCACGGCGTGACGTCATGCGACATTTCAAATCAATATATCTTCCTAAGTATTTGAATGAAAGAAAAATTAAAAAATACGTGTTCAATATTTTTTATAAATCTATCTGATGTACTTACATTAAATTATTTTTTAGGATAAAACTCAATTGCGTAACACACTATTAGTAGCAATGGGTTTTATTTTTAAAATGGTGTCATTACGACCCTGTAGTAGTTTTTAGAAAATCAATTCTACTAACGGGTTTATAATAATGGCAATACGGCAATGTCATTCTATCACCATTCCATTACGAAACGACTGACCGATAATTGATAGTCATTATGAATTTAGTAGTAGTATTTGTTCAGTTTAATGATGTGTAACACATTCTCAAATATTCCCACATCCTTTGGTACATGCTGTAGATATATTGCAGGAACTTATGAGCTACTTATATGCTAAGTATTGTGATTTGCATATCAATGATAACCTAACCATGAATAAGCTAAAAGCACACTCAGACTCAAGGTACTAACTAGGTACTAGGCAAAGAGATTTGAGACATTAGTGATGTCAAGTATGAACTTACTAGCAGCGGATTGACCGAAAGACATACCGTGGCCTTGGCGTACAGGCAAAGTGAAGGAACACGTGTGGGAATTATACAGTAAAAACCTGATAAAAAAAAATAACAAAAGGTATTATAATAATATTTCAAATTGATTAAAAGATGGAAGATGGTATTAAAAGTCAAACAAATATCACTTTATTTTAATGGTGGAAAATTTTACAAAACTGTTCGAAGTTGCAGTGTAAATTGAACATTATTGCATATAGATTAATGTTATTTTCCATAAGCTCGTATTTGTTTACATTTTTTGACCAATAAATCGCCAATGCATTTCTGGTGCTTATAGGCTCTCTGTCTTTCTATTTCATTAAGAAAAGGATAGTAGATGACATTTCAGTTTAATTCTGTCACATTAAGATACTCCCTAGATAGTTCTTTTTTCTTTCTTTCTTTTATGGCTTCGCACGGTTTGTGCATTTAGCCAATGTCACGTAATGAATTGTTCATGTCGAAAAAGACGGCGTGATACGTCTTACGATGGAGGTTTGAGACAAAGTCATGATGTGGCCACTATGCTGCGATATTTCACTGTTCTTTATGAATTATTTACTGAATGCACTTTTTACTACATAGATCACGCACTTTTATTTAGTAAACAACACTATAAATAATTTTAAAAGTCCGATGAAAAATGAACGTGACACTCAGCTTGACTTTCCCGCCAAAACTCCCATAGATAGTTAAAACGCAATTATAAACATGACCAAAATAGTCAGGCGCGGACTAATTTGGCAGGTCTAAACTAATCGGTATGTTCTGTCCTTTTCATAATGAAATAGAAAGAAAAAGATGCAGTGGACTTAAATTTAGTTTAGTTTGTGAACAAGGGAATCAGGGCCATTATTAAACCTACAAATTTTTGAACTTTATTTTTTTCGAAGATCATGTCGTGAAACGGGCCCTAGCACTGCCAGATAAGAAAAAAGGTAGAGGACGCCCACTAACCACCTGGTGGTCCACAGTGGCCAAGGACTTAGAGCGTGCCCAACTTAACGGTTATAGTAGCCTCAATGACCTTGTGCATGTGGGCGGAGCTAAACGCCGTACTCCCGAATTCGTAAAATGCGCGCGGTGGCGCGCTAAACTAAAACGACAATCAAAGAATATCCAGAGATGCAGACAAGCCGCGTGTAGGTCGCGATTTGTGCCTACGATTTCAGACGGGGGTATGGATGCAAGACGATAAATGTATATTTTGCATTAATAAATGGTAATATCGTACTATAATATATTTTTAGTATTCTTGATCAATGTTTAAATAAAATCAAGGAGTGCTCGTTACACAGTTTAATGGCCGATCGCAGACTGACAGACATTTGGAAAACAAGTACCCACACATTATAATATATCATAACATTCACATAAAAAATAATGGTAGATGGTAATATCTACCGATTCAACATATTTGAATTTTTTTTTCACTACTTTTCAGTATATGAGTATCATGTCTTTGCAGTGTCCTTGAATTAATTACTAATGCGAATAACATAAACGAGTTCATCGCGTTAACGTAAACCAAACGCGCATTAGGCACTTTGTAATATTTTTATTAAAAAAAAAAAAAAACGTTGAACCACACTAGAAATTACTTTTATCGTGGGTGCATTTTTAAACATATAAATTCACAGACACAAACAGCCAGACCCGGAACAACTACTTGTAGGACATGTTCTGAATATTTGTTCCGCGCGGGAATTGAACCCGCGACAAGCAGCGCAGCAGTCAATAGCTTAACCGCTGCGCTAACCGTGCTTTATATAGATGCCTTGAGATTACAAAGCGCGTAGTTTCGGCCGTTTTCCATAAAGAGATAGTACCCTATTTATACTGTGTCAGTGACGTCGGATTGAATGTACTTCGTCGTAATGAGGTTTCAAATAAAACACGAGTTATTTTAAAATCTGTAAATTTTAATTCTTCGATCCAATAAATAACATGCGAGATTATAGGCATATCTAAAGCTGCAGAAATTTCTTGCAGTTGAGAATGGCCACAGTCTATTTCTATTGTTCCTACAACTGCACAGCTGATATTGATTTCTGTAGGATGTGCAAAATGTTTCCATACACATACGGCATTTAAAAATAAATAGGGAATGTAGTCCCACTTGTCGTTCTCCAACAATATCTACAGATCCTAAACCACAGTCTATAATTCTCCGTGCTTGGCAATTTTCTTTAGTTCTGAATAAAAGTAAGCAATATTAATTATGCGTCGCCCTTCGATGAAACAAGCTTGAGATTTGTTGAGGTTTTGGTGATATTTTGAGCTAAAAAAAGATATAACATACATTTTAATTAACCCTTGCAACACTGTTAGAGATTTATGTCAAGGAACTAAGAATTTATCAAGAAAAATTAATTAAGAATTAACAAAAAAATAATTTTACAGGTATATGATATATGTATTTGTAAACTAAAAATATAGGTTGTAGGACATGCAGGCATAATTTTACCTGAATGATGATGATGGAACTTGCATCGTTTTTTTGTGCACATAGAGATATATAATATTATCATTTTCTTGACGACATTCTGTATGGATGTCTGACCTAGAATCAACTGCGTTAGTGTTCGACCTAAAAAGCAAATTAAACTTTTAAGTTCTGTCGATTGGTTTCTTTCTCTTCTTTTCTGTAAGTCGAAAAATGTTATTACAATATTATTTGTGAAAAACAGAATATATATATCCTACAGTATGTTAAGAAAACCCTGTCCGACCCGTGAAGGTGTTGTTAGGTATCGATAACTGATTCTACTAATGCATACAAAACCAGGCTAACTTAAAAAAAAATCACCCTAAAAAAATAAATATTATTTCGCAAAAAGAGGTAACTTAATAAATATGCGTTAAGCACCCTTCCGCGGGCGGCGGGCGGCAGGGCACGCGGCACGTGGTCGCATCGCTGTCGCTATTCGCTCATAATAATACCGGTGTTGTCACTTTTTTAAAAATTTGCAAATTTCGGGGAAGTTATTTCAAAATTCATTTGTATTGGTACTATGATGATTACGTAAAATTTTATATCATATTTGGTCATGTGTTTACTTAACCTTTATTATCCTTACGGGTCGGACAGGGTTTTCTTAACATACTGTATATATACGGACAAATCACACAGATTGAGCTAGCCCCAAAGTAAGTTCGAGACTTGTGTTATGGGATACTAACTCAACGATACTATATTTATAATAGATACATATATAGATAAACATCCAAGACCCAGGCCAATCAGGAAAAGATCGTTTTCCATCATGACCTGGCCGGGAATCGAACCCGCGGCCTCCACGTCGCAGGCAGGCGTGTTGACCGCTGCGCCACGGAGGACGTCAAAAAATTTACTGATAACTGTGACATTCCAAGCCCGCCAGCCCGCGTCCATCGGCTTCGGCTACTTTAAACAATTACATATAGAAATGAAATATTTACAGGAAGAATCATTTAAAATAATCCAAGTAAGAGTTTTTATTACACATTTTTGCTAATATCGCAAAAACTAAAAGTCCTATCAACTCAAAACTTTTTGTAAAACTGTTTTTACACCAAAACCTTTAATTGAGTCCTAATTTTTGGTTTATATCACCATAAACAAAAAATCACATTTTCAAGTTACGTAAATTTCTAATAAGATTTTTATTTTTAAATCTCCTTACAAACCTATAAATTATAATCTAAGTGCGAGTGTTTACTCACCTGAATAGAGTCTTCTATATTATCAGCGGATGTAGTTAGTCGGATTATTGCCTTTCAAGTCTAAAGATTTCTTTCTAGATTTCCTGGAACAATTCGTAATTGTTTAACTTCAATTGTAAAAGAAAAATGGTTACAAAAGCTAATAGTAATTATAAAGAAAAATACAGTAATATGTAGGTATAAATACAAGAGTATAGGTAGATAGATACTTACGCCACCAGACGCATCTTCAATTCTCATTTGCGAGCTAATCTATGAACGTACACTGACACGATTCGCTCGTAAATATTTGCACTCACACAGACAACCACGCGTAGTCGGCGATAGCCGGAGCAGAGCAGCAAGCGACACAACCCTCCCGTCTGAATGCTAACGCACGACTGCCGCCCGCGCCCGCGCAGAGCACCTCTAAACCTATGTTTCAAAATAAGGATATTTTCTTGGCAAATGTTGATGGATTTAAATACGCTCTTGCAAATTTGTAGCACTTCTAACCGCGAATTTTTCAGTGTAAAAATATTTCCACACATCAATGCCGTTTAGAAGTAATAACGAATATTAGCCAAAAATAGCGTTTTGGTAACTATTTTTTTAAGGCAAAAGGCAAAATCCTACGAAAAAATCATCTTTAGTAAATGTTGTACATGAATCAATAGACAAGATATATTTTTTTCAAATCTCAAAACCAAGCCGTTAATTAGAAATTAGCTTCCTAAAGTGACCATTTTACGCTACTAAATGAGACTAAGGCCCTTAAGGGCCCATCTCGACAACCCAGGACAGATCATCCTGGCGCAAAAGAACGAGGAGAGCCGACCCCGAATAATGGGAAGTGGCTAGGACAAAGAAGAAGATTGGAAATCTTTTTCGTTCCAGCAATATTGAGTATTACGACGCGACAGTAATTATATGGCCTTCTGCAGTCATCTGTTTTTTTAAACAGACAGGTGTGCTATTGGGGAGTTTGTTTCGCCACTTCTTTCCAGCAAAAGCACTAGGAAGTAGCGAAGGGCGGCCGATTTCCAGCCTAATTTGAATATATGACTTTTGATTTTATTTCACAGAGCAAATCACACGTTAAATGCAGTACCTACCAGGAGAACGAAGCCTAAAATCATTATTAAAAATAAAATCTGTAAGTATTTCTAAAGAGATATAAGTTCTAATATTTACCTATTTTTCACTGGGTTTCAAGCCAAAGAAAGATTTATTCAAGCCAAAATATTCTTTGTTATTGTAAGTATAAGACTGTGCTTTTCCAACAGTTACAGATTTAAAAAAAAAAACTTCGACGACAGGCTGAAAACTAGTTATGTCGTCAATCGTAGCCGGATATTACGAAATATAAACTGAGCGCAGAAATACAAAATAATATGATAGTTTATAAGTGTTTTAGCTATTCTAATATCTTATAATAATTGACATTATCTATAGGTTATAAATAGAGGAATTGAAAATTGAAAAACAAAGAATAGGATACCACCTTTTCAAAAACTTGTAATTCTTGTCACAGGTTGGCCACTCAACTCACAGCAGCATTTTGTGTTAGTCACAAAAAACTTAAAAAAAAAAAAACTGGAGAAGTGTATCTATGCACGGGTGCAATAATTTACCTGAGAGTTCGATTGTATTGTTAGGCTGAGGACACACAATAGTGTCAAGATCGGATCGCGTATTTATACGATTTCTTAGTGCAGTTTCTTATTATAATGTGTAGGTAACAACGTCACTTTACTTACATGTGGCTGATAATGAACTCTTACTGACATAATAATATTCTTACAAGGAAATCGCACATTGATACAAAGCTGAATAAAAAACAAGAAAATATGTTAAATTGTATTTAGGTGTAGCATTTGTACAATGCTACAATATTGTAGCATTATACAAATGCTACACATGGTCTCTATTGTAGCGTTGGACAAAGGCTACATAGGGTTATTGAATTAGAAAATTCCTCTAATGACGAAATAATAGATAAAAAAATAATATACAAAATGTACGAAAATAAGAGTGGTAATAATAGCCACGATTAAATAAAAACACAAATATATTTAAAATAGTCTACTTCATCTGATTATTATTATCATTTTATTATACGTGGTAATATAATTTTCTGTTACATAAGTCTTCTAACTTCCTCATATACATAGCTCGAAACTCATAGTGCTCTAATTTATTACCACTCCAACTCGCTATCAAAAATTTGATAGCTCGTAGACCGGTCAATCAAAACTAAAAACACCGATACAATAATGATGACGTATGATGGTGATGCTTGAACTACAATTAGGTTCAATGGAGAGTCTATTCAGACGGTCCGAATTCGCGGAATAATTATGTAACACAATATCAATCACCATCTTATTCTGTATGCCATTCTCATTTTGTAGGCCATTGCTATTACATTACTTTAGGTATATTTAAAAAAAATGTCGGTTCAACAACATAAATAATGCACTGAATGTTGTTAAACTGTCAAAATGGCTACTGATTTTGCATATTTGTATTACATTACTACTATTACTAACCCAATTTTCTGAAGTTGCATCGAGCATCTAAAAGAATAAGATTTGGTAAATAAAATATAGATCTGAAGATTAATTTTTATCTTAAATCAATTCGAATACTAATTTATAGTTGCGGTTAAAATTATAAATTAGTAATCGAATTGATTATTAATAGATATTCAATTAAGATTAAAAACCGAGCTGTCATTTTATGCCTTCTAACTTAATTTATCGAGGTTATACCATCATAATGCGGGATTAACCAATTAGGATCAGATTTATTTAAAAAAACAATTAATCACCACATGATTGGAAACTCCTACTGCTAAAATGTATGATTCACTCTATAAATATAGGTATTCAAATAATTATGTTCATAAATAAGTACCTGGTTTATTAATTAATACACATGTGTGTACACGCCTTAAAGCTGAGAGTCGCACGTCAACGCTAAAGTTCCGGCTAGCAGTGAGCTCCTAATTATAGTAAAACGAACAAATAAATATACCTAAAAACAACAACATAATAATATTATCCACAGCTGCGACAACAGTTCCTACTAAATTCGCCATTTTTGTTTTACTTTTTATTGATAGTGACGTCACCATCCGGCTCCGTTGCACTACGGAAGCATGAAATGAGTCACCTCAATAAAACAACGTGTTATACTTATTAGACAGAGTAAATACACGAAACCGTAAACTTCGTTAAAAGTGGACTATGTAAATAATAAAAAGTCTTAAAGAGTCTATATGCGATAGCAATGCGGATCATTTTTGATTGAGGACGTTTTCAATACTTAGATGTGATGATTAATTGCATTGGTATGCTTAAGGAAATCTCATTGTAGGTAACTTGTAGGTAAATAATTTACTTGAACCCTTGAAGTTAATAACAGAAACAACACGTGAGCTGGTAATAATTTATGAAGTACAGACGACAGCACATCAAGTACTACAATCTGTCAGATTTCTTTATCCGTTTTTCAACTTTATCTCCGAAGCATTAAGGCTCAAGGTTGATTGGGAATATCTGATAGTTTCGGGTAGCTTGACCTGCTGTCGTCCGTACATCATCAATGTTGCAAAACAGCTCTGTTCTATAAACATCGATTGCCTTATAGAATAGCAAAGAGCAAACACGAGGATCTTGTTGGTACCTAACTAGAACATTTCCTTTTTCATTATTTGCTAATTACCTAATCGACCTTGATATTTTGTCCAATTTGGACAGAAGGTTTGCTCAATTTTCCATTTAAAAGACTCGCTAACTAAATTATTAGTATGTTTGTAGAGACGGTTGGTCATATCTACCGTATAAACTTTTGCTAGGTAGGGAGAGACATATAATCACTAGCTTTCCGTTCGTGTGGAGTACGGTTATATCGCTCTTTTTAAATTTCCCTCGGGAATATCAATTTTTTCCGGGATAAAAAGTACTCTATTATTTAATCCGGACTTCTAACTTTACGTTTGCAAAATTCAAAGCAATCGATTCAGTAGTTACGGCGTAAAAGCGGAACAAACAAACCAATTCATTTTCCGATTTATAATAGTAGTAAGGATTGCCACGTTCTCGGGGACTATTTAACGGAGAAAACCGTCTATGAATTGAGTCATTCCCGATGAAGGCCAGCCCGCACCGCAGCTCAGCCAGTAATTATAATGTCCCACCTCCTCTGAGTTTGTTTCGGCGTTTCTTCTCAGAGCTAGTACTAGGAAACGCCGAGGTCATCAAACCATTAAAAACCTATTCGATCCAGCCGTCCCTTGCTATCCTCTCTAGCGACGCCCTAAGCCGAGGTTCGTACCCCACAGGGGGCGCCCTTAGTGCGTAGTCCCTCCTTAGTTTTAGCTTAGTTTTTAAGTGCCCTGGTAGGGTAGTCCGGTTAAGTAGTCACGGCCTCTAATGATGAACTAAGAGATGTCTTATCAAAAAAAAAATATAAAGTGTGTCTCTGACATCGACGCACAAACGAGTAGGTACCATGGATCCAGTACATGATTCTGAACCCTCACAGAAAATAATAATATGCAGTTTTGTTCACTTTTAACCGTTCATAAATAATTGCTATACTTATATAATCCAATAAGATTTTAAAGTAAAAAATAATTAATTCGCTAAAACACGAAAAAGCGCAATGTGGACAAAACTCGAAAAACTATCCTATCAGCTGATTTAATAGAGTTCACATCAGGGGTCAACGTCATACCCACAAAAACGCGCGGCGGCATGCTTGCAACGTTCAAAGGCCGAGCCGCCACATTTTATTAAACACTGTTATTTCTGTAAACGCTCATTAACGATATAAAAGACTATCATAATTTTATTAGTGGCATGCGGTGTAGCCTTCTCGCGAAATTTGCGTTACGATGTCAGATACACCCTGTATATATGCGGCTCAAGAAGGATGGAGCCGGCGAAAGAAGTCGTACGGTCCTCGACGGCCCGCTGCCATGGAGCATAGGTTAAGACTGAAGACTTTGGTGGGTCGTGCACTTCCCCACTGTGTCGACGTAACCTATGACGACGATGACACACTGGTGATGACCCAGAGGTAAACACACCGACACCTCGTTCCCGGCCGTGGTTCCGTCCGTAGTACAGTCCATGGTCGGAAGCAATAACGCGTAGGATGCCGTTACCTCTTTTTGCGAGGGGGAAAGAGGGCATACCTTAGGCTTAGTATGGTTACAGTTAGCGCAGTGGTTAAGCTATTAGCTGCTAAGCTATTGGCTCGGCCTTTGAACGTTGCAAGCTTGACGCCGTCCGGATTTGTAGATATGACGTTGATCCCTGATGTGAACTCTATTAAATCAGCTGATAAGATAGTTTTTCGAGTTTTGTTTTCATGCTTTTTTGTGTAATTAACGAATTAATTAATGTTTACTTTAAAATCTTATTGTGTTATAAAAGTATAGCAATTATGAATGGTCTAAAGTGATAAAAACTACATATACAGAGTGGAATATTTAGCTTTCACGTTAAATCGGCCGAACGGATTTGAATGAAATTTGAATCGTGAGTAGACCATGACCTAGTGAAGGACATAGGCTACTTTTCATCTTAGATCGTCGACGAAGCCGCGGGCAATAGCTAGGAACATCATAATTTATCAATAACAAAAATTTTAAATTAGAACTACCTGTTCCTATTATCATATCGGAGGCATTATCGTAATATATGACAGGAAAGACAGAAATATTTAATTTATATCAAGTCGGTATTCCACAGATTAAATATCTCACAAATAGTGTCTGTGCGAACTATTTCACTTGAAATTCGACCTTCAGCATGCACCCCCCGCTAACAAATCTAATTCGAATATAATTATAAAGTCCAAAATTTTGTCATTACATATTCATTTTACGTCTAAATGTGTAAATTATCTCGAATGGCGTGACTGGAAGCCGGAGTTCCTAATTTGTTAATAAAGTTTATTTATCTAATATTTTAAAGACTATCAAGCGGTTAACACGCCTGACTGCGACGTGGAGGCCCCGGGTTCGATCCCCGGTCAGGTCATGATGGGAAACGATCTTTTCCTGATTGGCCTGGGTCTTGGATGTTTATCTATATATGTATCTATTATAAAATATAGAATCGTTGAGTTAGTATCCCATAACACAAGTCTCGAACTTACTTTGGGGCTAGCTCAATCTGTGTGATTTGTCCGTATATATATTTATTTATTTATTTATTTATTAATTATGTGTTTTCTTACATTCATGAATTTATTTGGCCATTACATGTTAAAATATCTATCATTTTCGTGACTGGACCGTTGTTAATAGCCTATTAGAGAATGAAATACCAAAAACCCCAAAAGCATCATCCCACAATATTTTAGCAGGACGAATCCCGCACATAGATCAAGCGATAAATCACGGGATTGGCGGGACTGCGCCACAGTAAACGCTATGTAAGTATTGTTCGGCGTGTGGAACGGTGTGCGCGAACTGATTGGGATTTTACTGCTAGTCGTACTCATTCTGGAGTTCATTAAAAATTTAATGATTTTTTTTTTTACAAATTACAAACTAGCCCTTGAACGCAATCCCGCCTGATGGTAAGCAGTGACGCAATCGTTGATGGTAAATCGCACTAGTTTATTTAGAGCCTATTCACTCTAGCCTTGAAGACACTCAAATTGTAGTCCGACGGAAACACCGTCGCTGGCAAATTGTTCCAGTCCCTCGATGTACGCGGTATAAAAGAGGAGGCGAAACGCTTCACCCGGATTGTAGTGGTGTTATTAACGTAAGGGTGGAAACTCGCCGTACGACGGATAGTCCGATGGTGGAACGGAGATGGGGGAATTAAATCATGCAATTCTCTAGCACACTCCCCAAAATGCATCCTATAGAACACCGAAAGGCTGACTACTCTACACCTGTGCTCTAGGCTTTGGAGACCGTCTCGAGTTAAATCAGGGTCACCAATCAGCCTCTTCGCACGCCTCTTCACTGAATCAAAATTGGCCAGGTGACACTTAGCAGCACCAGCCCAAATGTGGCTGCAGTACTCCACACCCGAACGGACCTGTGCTTTGTACAACATTAGTAGCTGCCCTGGTGTGAAGTACCGCCGGACCTTTGAACGGGCTCCTTTTGGCGGTGGCGGCCCGTGTTTTGGCGACATTGAATGCTACAAGATTGGCATTGCCCCATTCGGAAACTGCCTGTAGTGCAACATTCGTTCGCTCTACCATAGCCTCTCTTTCGGACCGGATTAATTTCCGGCAGGAATCTCTCCACAACTATGCTGTCATCTGCATACCCATATTTACCGGGCATCAGCAGATCGTTAATATGCAGCAGGAACAGAGTTACAGAGAGAACAGACCCCTGAGGAACACCGGCATTAGTCGACATGGGCTCAGATGAGCACCCCACGACAACGACTCGGATCGTCGTTACGAACGTTCAGTTACGAAGTCTTTTACCCAACCAGTCAGGCGAGGGGAAATGCCGTAAGCTGGAAGTTTACTCAAAAGGTCAGCGTGCCATACCCGGTCGAAGGCCTTCGAGACATCAAGGGAGACAGCAATCGCTTCCCCATTTCCCTCGAGGGCCTCGCCCCACAAGTAAGTGGCACACACTAGTAGGTCCCCAGTTGACCGATTTCGGCGAAACCCTTACTGTCGGTAACTGAGGAGATTGTTACCTTCCAGGTATGCCAAGAGGCGCGAGTTCAACACACGCTCCATAATTTTGCAAAGTATGGAGGTGATCGAAATCGGCCGATAGTTTGTAGGATCGGCACGACTACCCTTTTTGGGCACGGTCTGCACGTTGGCAAGCTTCAGCGCATTGTCAGCAGCCTCACTGAGCTGGTCAAATAATCGAGTTGTCTCCTGATCACCGCTGTGCGATCGGTGTAAAGTGTACAAGTGTAAACAATTTTGCCGACACCAGAGTCAACCAACAGCCATAGGGAGAAGTGCGTGTCTTCAAAGCGACGGAGGCGCCGGCAACAGATGTCATTGCGGACATACACACAGACCCCGGCACACTGCAGCAAATGATGCTCCAATGCATATCCCGAGTAGCTGAGGTATGCCGCATCAGACGGACATCTGATCTGGGTCTCAGTCAAGAAAAGTAGATGGGGCTTCTCAGTCTCAAGGTGGTGATGTACTGCAATGAGATTGGAGTGCAGACCTCGAATATTAGAGAGGTGCACTTTGAATGAGAGGACGTGTATCCGCTGGGCACACCTACGTTTGTTATTGTTGCTTTTCATAGATTTAAATGAGTGAATAGGAAGGAAGACGGCAGTTGAGTGAGGTGATGCAATGCTAAATCCAAAACAATAATGCGACCAACAATGCTGGGCCAGAGGGAGATTGATCTGAAGACTGCGGGGACGTCCGAGCCCCGAAGGAATCGCCATCGGGTCCTCTCGTCCGGTCGCCAACCGCCACGATGGGGCCACCCTGGAATTTTTCGCAGTTGGCGGAGCAGTCTTTCGTATGTGGCTGGCACACTACTTGGGCCCCCAACTACCTGCAGTCGGCCAGCGGAGCACCGTGCTTCGGATCCCGCTACCCTCCACGACCAAACTCCCGACACAACATCATTTGGCGCATCATACCTGGCACACATCCCAACACAACTGCTCAGACCCGTCCTCTGAACGGCAAACCAGACATCATGCCGGAACACGACGAATCGCTTGGCGTCATAACTTTGTCTGGTGGGTGGTAACTTATGCCGGCGGCCGATGTTGTGGTCTACCACCGAGAGAAAGAAATTAATTTGTTTAAGAGTCTGGTGGATTAGTAGGCGATAATCTTTAAGCGCCAAGCGTGGAAGTAAAACGAACATTTTCTGCTGCTAGCTATCTGGCATGTAAAGTTAGGAGTGGTTTAGCAGACAAGTCTAACTTGGTAATGGGTAGTTACTTTGAAAATAATGCTTAAATTCCTTATTGTAGTATTGTAGTCTATATACATAGGTGGGATAAAAGTTACTTGTTGCACTCGAGTGCAAGTTCCTAGACCTCTCAATTCCGCGAATACCTGCATTAAAATTTTGTTGGATTGTTTTCTCTAGTCGTTAAGAGACCCACTTTAAAAGTTCTATCTTTGTTCAAATTGCAAGCAATTATATGAATTAAGCTACCAGGCATTTTTGAATTGGTCCAAATAGTTGGTCAGAACGTTGAAGCTGTTTGCTTTAGGTAAAGTCGTATTCAAAAGAATATTACAAATTAATGTTATTTCGAGTTAAGCAAAAATCAACTTTAATAAAAATAAATAAAATAAAATAATCAACTTTAATAAAACAGTAATGATGGCTTCATTACTGTTTAAAGTTAAAAAAATGAATCTTATGACTAATATCGTTATTATTTATATCTCTAATTTATTTACAATTTAACTTTTTGACGATCGGTATTATTTGAAACAGCTTGTCCTTCGACAAAGGCTTCCTCTAAAGATTTCCATCTCTCTCTGTCTCTGCATGGTTATCCTGATCCACTCTGGACCAGCCACTCTCCTAATATAGTCTTCCCAGCGTTTCGTTTGTCGTCCTTTACTTCTTTTGCCATCCCTAGAGTATCATTCTGATATTATTTTGGTCCATTTCCCATTTTCCTTTTAGTGCTTTACAGACTTTCTTTGACTTTCTTAAATTTTGTTTCGTTTTTTTAGGGTTCCGTAGCCAAATGGCAAAAAACGGAACCCTTATAAATTCGTCATGTCTGTTTGTCCGTCTATCCGTCCCTAAGTTACAGCCATTTTTTTTTTTTCGAAACCATAAGAGCTATAATTGATATCCTAAAATGTTGGTACAAGAGCCAGGTCAATTATGTAAAGTGGGCAGGCGTCCTGTCAGATCCGTATTCACTACAATGTGGAGTGAGACAGGGTGGATTGTCATCCCCGATTTTGTTTAATCTACATATAAATGCGCTGGTTGTTGAGCTTAGCAGCATACATGTCGGCAGTCACTCCAATATAACAATGCTTTTAGGACGTTATTGGGGCTGCCGCGCTGGTGCAGGGCGTCGGGCATGTTTGCGGACGCTCACGTTGACGGCTTCCATGCCGTGCTCCGCAAGCGGTGCGCCGCGGCGCTTGGCAGGTTGCGCGCCAGCACCAACAGCATTCTGGCTGTTATTGCGGATAGGCTGGATACGCGTTATGTCCAGCACTGGGTTTATACCCACATTAGAAAATAAGCCGTATTATTTAAACGTTCTTTAATTATTTATTTTGTTTTCAGTTTATGTTATCTATTTTACTTTTTGTATTTTTCTACTGATACTAGTTTTCATAAGTTTTACTATACTAACACACTATGGATTGTAAAATCTGAATTAAAATGATTTTATTTTATTTTTGTTATTTTATTCTTATGCTGTTGAAATTTGGTAGGTAGATGTATTCTATGAACCACATTAAGATTTTGATTTTTTTTCTAAACCGAATAGTTTTGTGACAGACGCTTCCAAAGGTGTTTTGAACGAGATCTAGTAAGTAGTTTTTTTATACCTCGTAAATCGTAAACCGCTTATTACCGCGTAATCTTTCATACAAATAACTGAAATCCTTTAATTTCATAAATCAATGGTACGGAAAACCCTTTGTGCGTGAGTCCGACACGCACTTGGCCGGTTTTTATTTTTTCCAATCTTATTTCGTCTTTCCTTCTCATTCCTATAACACTCTTTTTGGTATATATGTACATACATATTTTATTCACCAACTGCTCTGTCAATGCCCATGTTTGGCAACCATATGTTAAGCAAGGCAGAATGCACATATTGAACACTTTTCGTTTTTCTTTGATTGGCATGTCTTTGTCTTTCTTATTTCGCTAAGAGACCAAAATCTCTTCCAAGTATTGGGTATCCTCCTGTCAATTTCCTTAGGCATTGTATCACTTGCGGCTATTAGTTGCCATAAGTATAGATATTCTTCCACATATTCTATTTTCTCCATATCCACTGTCATATTATACGATTGCGAAGCATTAGTTATAATTTTTATCTTCGTCGTATTCATTGAAAGCCCTGCGTGCTTTGATGTGATAATTGTTGTAGCATTTGCTTTAAATTTTTTGGGCACCTGGGACATCAACTTTACTATGATGTTAATTAGGGTGATTTGAGAGTGACCTGTATTGGAGCATTATTGTGTGGGAATTAAAGCTTCTTTTCCATAAACTCATATTTATTTACACTTTTCACAAATAAATCGCAAATACCTACCTACAGTTTACGTTGTTGGAGCGTCTTCGTGTATTATTTATAAACAGGATCAATAGATAAATGCCATGATATTTGAATGACCTTAAAGCTTTTACTAGCAAATTTAACCCGGATAAGAGTTGTTAGTTTCAGCAGAGGCAAAGAGCGTGATTCTCAGTCCACCGAGGGAAGTAATTGTGCGTTAGGAATGCGCATAAAAACACGAGATCCGCCATAATTCGACCATCTCGACGTGCTAATTATAACTCGTAATATATACGCACTCACGAGTTTTAAGATTTGATACAGGATGTTGTATTATGTAACATCGCTTAATATTGCATTTTATTTTATCTTTCACTTACGCCGTGGACCTATTTCAGAACGGAACTCCTTGGCTGAGTCACTGGCTTAGATATTGGTAATTTATCACTAAAATTACAAACTTGTCTGTCGTATCTACTTTACGGTAGTTTTCTAGATCCGGAACCCGGAACTTAATATGTAATTATGATTTGGCCAGATGTCAAATATCGAACATAAATTTATAATACTACGAGTATAGCCAGTTCTACCGCTAACAGTATTAAGTACGTTGAATATTTTTAGGATTTGGTAATTGTAATATAAAAAATTGGAAGTTTGTTTTTTAGAGATCCATACCACTAAAGGAACGCTTATAAGACCTCACTTCGTTGTCTGTCTGTCCGTTCATCTGTCAAGAGTTCAAGACCCTTTTTCTTAGGAACGCGGGGAGTTATCAAGTTGAAATTAATATCAAATACCCAAGGTTGCAATCTCTCGAAGCAGTAAAAACAAGTAAACGCAATCAATAGATAGATGCAGTTGTTTTTCTTTAGTTATGCCGCATAAGTACAGGATTTTTTATTAAGAGCGCTCGAACATTGAAATGAAATAAAACTATCTTTTTAAGTGATATTACCACAATTTTTATTACATTTTAAAGAATATTTAATGACATTATGTGTGGGAAATAATATCAGCCAAATGGCCAACGCGACTCCGCTGGCCTGTATGGTATATTCTGGTGGACCAATTTTGAAGAACGTCTTCGCATAAATGGGGCTCAATTTCACGAAGAACGCGAGTTATGTTGGCCTTTAGAGCAGCAATTGACTGTGGTTTATCTGCATACACTAGAGATTTCACGTAGCCCCACAGAAAATAATCGAGCGGTGTTAAGTCACACGATCTCGGGAACCAGTTGATTTCGCCACCACGCGAGATGACGAGGCCCTCGAACTTCTCTTTCAATAAATTTAATATTTCCCGTGCTTTATGGCAAGTGGCGCCGTCCTGTTGGAACCACATGTTTGTATGATATACCACCACCACCTACCCTACCACCTACCCTAGGCCACAAAAAAAATGTTATCATCGTCCGATATCCGTCGCCATTGACAGTGAGCGCGGCTCCTTGCGCATCTTCGAAGAAATAAGGGCCGATAATACCGCCGGACCAAAATCCACACCAAACAGTTACTTTTTCGGAGTGTAAAGGCACCTGATTAATCTCCCGCGGATTTACATTGCACCAAATCCGGCAATTTTGTTTATTAAAAAAGCCGCTTAACCAGAAATGAGCCTCATCAGTGAAGATGATTTTTTTGCAAAAGCAGATGCCAGATGCTCTAACGCCCAATCAGCCAATACACGGCGCTGTGGTCATTGGGTTTTAGCTCTTGAGTTAATTGAACTTTATATGGATGAAAACCTAAGTCTCGGCGCAAAATTCGCCATGTTGATGTCGCAGAAAGACCCAGTTCTTGCGCACGACGCGGAATGGATTATCTGGGGTTTTCTCGCACACTGTCTTGAATGGCAACAATATTCTCCAACGATCTTGCGTTTCTTTGACGTACAGGAACTGCTTCATCGATCACCGACCCGATTGTCTCAAATTTTTTTACCAAACGACTGATTGTGGACTCTGCAGGACGTTCATGAACGCCATAAATTGGACGCAACGCACGGAACGTTAGGCGCATAGAGCACTGATTTTGATAATAAATTTTAATAATTTCTACGCATTGTTGAAGCGTGTAGCGTTCCATGGTGAAATGTCACGACTAAATATGTATTCATGCCAAATTTGACAGCTATCGCATTACCAAGATAGCCGCTATGCGATGTCAAAGTTTGAGCGTCCCTATTGAAAAACCCTTTACTTTGACACTCGCAAGGGAATCAAAAGGTAATGAAATTTGACAAGGGCCAATGTTATGTAGTTCAAGTAAGGGAAAAAATCCGAAAACCATAACGTAGTTACAGTCATACTAGTTTGTGCGGACAGGTTTTTTAGGGCCGTAGCCAAATGGCAAAAAACGGAACCCTTATAGATTCGTCATGTCTGTCTGTCCGTCTGTCCGTCCGTATGTCACACCCATTTTTTTCCGAAACTATAAGAGCTATACTGTTGAAACTTGGTAGGTAGATGTATTCTGTGAACCGCATTAAGATTTTGATGCAAAGATAAAATAATAATAATAAATATTGGGGGCTCCCCATACTTAGAACTGAAACTCATTTTTTTTTCATCAAACACATACGTGTGGGTCCATCTATGGTATGGATAGGTCTTCAAAAATGATATCGAGGTTTCTAAAATATTTTTTTTAAACCGAATAGTTTGCGTGACAGGCGCTTCCAAAGTGTAAAAAAGTTAGTCCCCCCACTCTAACGTCTAAAATAAGAAAATGAAGAACCTAAAAAAACATATGATGTACATTACTATAAAAACTACCAACTTTTCGGCCAACTTGTAGGCCATAACATCGGCCGCCGGCAGAAGTTACCACCCACCAGACAAAGCCTTGCCGCCAAGCGATTTGTCGTGTTCCGGCATGATGTCTGGTGAAGCCGTACGGAGGACGGGTCTGAACAGTTGTGTTGCGATGTGTGCGCAGTACGATGTGCCTAATGTTGTTATGTTGGGAGTTTGGTCGTGGAGGGTCTTCAGATCAATCTCCCTTTGGCGCAGCATCGTTGGTCGTGTTGTTGGGTTTAACATTGCATCACCTCGCTCAACTGCCGTCTTCCTACCTATTCGCTCAGTTTTTCTGAGTGAATAGGCTCTTAATAAACTAGCGCGCTTTACCATCAACGATCGCATCACTGCTTACCATCAGGCGGGATTGCGGTCAAGCGCTAGTTTATAATTATTAAAAAAAAAAGAAAATTATTTTGAACGAGATCTAGTAGGTAAGTATTTTTGTTTAATACCTCATAAATCTTAAACCGCTTATTACCGCGTAATATTTCATACAAATAACTTAAATCCTGTAATTTCATAAATAAATGGTACGGAACCCTTTGTGCGTGAGTCCGACACGCACTTGGACGGTTTTTTTTTTGCTTTACCGTCTGATCTCTGAAACTACGCGTCACAATTAAAAAAATATATTTTTGCTCTACCAAAAACAATGATATCTTTAAGGAAATACTAACTTAAAGAGTAATAAGTATTTAGGCTATTTAATCTCGCGCTAAGAGTATAGTAAGTATATAGTTATCTCGCGCTACGGCACTTAGAAGTCGAGCAAACAAGTCGGAAATAACCCGAAGCTAATTGCGGCCGACACGATGCGACACGGTGGGCCATGAAATTTCCCACGGTCAAAGCCTCGCAAATAAATTCCTCAACTCTTCATACTACGTAAGCGAAAATCCGCATGTAATCTGATACAAGCACTTTTTCCAACCGCTTCGCATACCATAGACAAACATTAAAGGCTCGTAAAATTATAAATTAACGATTAAGGAATTCATATAAAAAATAGTATACCGTAGGCATAATTTTTCTATAAGTTCTCCGAATATCTGGGATTTTTAAATATTACCTATGGTTAAAAATAAGTATGGGTAGGTAGGTATAGCACAGTTGACTTCAAATGTTCAGTCAAATATTCACTTTTTTTTAGGTCTTTATCAGATTATCAACTCTATCTTAAAAGTAATTAAGGCTCAAAATTGATTAGGAATATTTGGCTCAAGGTATATTGACCTGCTAGCTTACTTGCTTACCTACATCACTACCTGCAGGATATAACATTGATGATTGATCAAAAGTCCAAGCCACAAAGTTCGGTTATTTTACCACAAAGATCGGTTTTCCCACACTCGTAATTCCCATCCAAATCTTCAAGAAATACTGATTATAATAAAGCACTTAGTGGTTTGCAATAATTAAATAGCTTTTGAAAGTACTAATTAAAATAATTGAACATAATAATCACGTTCTATTAAGTTACCCGAAACTGTAAAATTTTCCCATTTTAGTTGAACCTTAATACTTTAGCGATGAAATGGAAAATCCCTGTAGATTTTCCATTTCATCGCTACACCGCATGCCACTATCAAAATTATGATAGTCATTTATGTCGTTAATGAGCGGTAACAGAAATAACAGTGTTTAAAAAAAGTGTCGGCTCGGCTTTTGAACGTTGCAAGCGTGCCACCGTACGGGTTTGTAGGTATGACGTTGATTCCTGATGTGAACTCAATTAAATCAGCTGAGAAGATAGTTTTTCGAGTTTTGTTTTCATAGTGCTTTTTGTGTAGTTAGCGAATTAATTAATTTTTACTTTAAAATCTTATTGGGTTATAAAAGTATAGCAATTATGAACGGTCTAAAGTAAAAAAAAAGCTGCATATTTTTTTTTAATCATGAAAAAACCGACGATAAATTCCTCCACTGGGGGGTTCAGGTTCCATGGTACTCGGTTGTGCGTCAATGTCAGATACACCCTTTATTAAATTGTAGTAACTTGATATGCTGGCGCCTGCACCTTCCTACTTCAGGTAGGTAAGTAAATTATTTAGGATTTTGAAAAATGTAGAACAGTTTATTTTCAAACCTGAAATGACGAAAAGAAATGACTAATCTGAAAGGCCTATTCACTGTTGTACGCACATTATTATCCAATATCTTGCGTCTATTCAGCGGTTACAATAATTATATACGGACGACAGCAGGTCAAGCTACCCGTAACTGTCAAATGTTCATAATCAACCCTGAGCCTTAATGCTTCGGAGATAAAGTTAAAAATCTAATAAAGAAATCTGACAGATTGATGTGCTGTCGTCTGTACATACCTACATTTTGCGTTTCTCACGTTTTCCTATACCTACCTATCTCGTGAGTGTAACTCTCAATAAGTGAGTAGCATGATAATATTTATTTAAACTACGTTGTTGGAGAATGTGGATAATACTAACTAGGTATAGATAGGTGCAAGTTCCATCAGATATAAAAGAATGTATCATTTAAACCAAACAAGCAATCTGTAATTCATTGCGTTATTTAAGTTGTTAAGCAACCATATTTTGCGATCATATGGAGCAATGGATAAGCAATATGCTTTAAAATGGTGCATATTGAGAACAATGGTGCATTATGCAATTACTGTGCTGAATTCATGGTTTCAGATCAGTTTGCACGTCGATGTCGGCATATATCCCCGGTATGGTGGTATGTATTAAGGACTTCTACCATTTAATTCCCCCATCTCCATTCCACCATCGGACGACACGTCGTACGGCGAGTTTCCAGCCTTACGTTGTTAACACCTCTACGATTTGGACGAAGCGTTTCGCCTCCTCCTTTATACCGCGTACATCGAGGGACTGGAACAATTTTCCAGCGGCGGCGTTTCCGTCGGACTACAATTTGAGTGTCTTCAAGGCGAGTGAATAGGCTCTTAATAAACTAGTGCGCTTTACCATCAACGATTGCGTCACTGCTTACCATCAGGCGGTATTGCGATCAAGCGCTAGTTTATAATTTATAATAAAAAAAGTTGATGACGATTTGCATGACAAGACTAAGAGAACTAATCTGCATTCATGATTTCTTCCCAAAACTGTGTTCTATAGGATGCATATTAGAGAGTGTGCGAGGGAATTGCATTATTTACTTCCCCCTTCTCCGTTCCACCATCGGATGACCCGTCGTACGGCGACTTTCCACCCTTACGTTGTTGACACCACTACGATCCGGACGAAGCATTTCGCCTCGCCTTTTATACCGTGTACATCGAGGGACACGAACCCACGCGCTCATACTTGAGAGGCTGTTGTTTTAACCACTAGGCCACCACGACTTTTTCCACAAGTTTATAATTTATAAAAAAAAGTAAATAAATATGATTTTATGTAAAAAGAACTTTAATAACTACACTTTTCAATAGTGCTAGTCGCTCTAAAATCAGCTTAATTTTCATTAACCATCGTGAAAACAAACAATAATGGGCGCAAGTTGTCTGAACAATAATTTCTCACTTACGTAATGGTCTAAAAACAACTACCTAGTCTGTGCAAACCTACTATACCTACTAGGATTTGTATTAACGGTGTTAAAACTAAACTAATTATAAGTTTGGTGCATCTTTATCCTTCATTTCATTAAAAACGACAGAATATATAATAGGTATTAGTTCTGTCAAATTAAGATATTCCATAGACAATTTAGATGTGATTAAAAACCGAGAGCAGCGGTGGTCTAATGGTATCGTCCGCAAGTTAGGTACAAGTCTCCCAAAGTGATAATACGCATAGAAATCTTCGTCACTGTTCGGCAACGGTCGTATTCCCCGAGCGTTCGGAAGAAGATATGTAGGTATATAGAGTGGTGCACTTAACCACTTTTTATGCACTTAACCACTCTGGTTAAGTGCATAAAAAGTGGTGAATACGACCGTTGCCGAACAGTGACGAAGATTTCTATGCGCATTATCACTTTGGGAGACCTGTACAAGTTGTAAGAAGGTAGTAGGTACAAACCCCATCAGGCGCTTTACCTACTTTGTGTAAATTATTTCATCACCACTGCTCTTAAAACGGTGAAGAAAAACATTGTGAAGAAACCGTCATGTCTTAGAGCCAAAAAAAATTATCTAAGACATGTTTTATCTACCAATCTACCAACTTACACTGGGCCAGCGTGGTAAATTAAGGCTCCTTCGAAAGGAGGCCTGTATCCCAACAGTGGGAATATTATAAGCTGATTAAGATGATAAACATGGCATCTAAAAATATGCAAATTTACTTCAAGCTCTGAGTAACTTTGCTAGGACTAAATTAATATTATCTTCTGTGAAATAGAACGACAAAGATGCACTTTTTTTTATTGGGATGGGAAATCATCAAATGACTTACTGACTAAAACCCACCCGTGTTTCTTCACTTGCCTGTGCGACGGCCAGGGCCACGGTTTCTTTTTTAACCAACCCGCAGCCCTGACCCAGGAGGCATCGGTCTTCGTGAACCCCGTCACGATGTGCTGACATCTCTTTGAGGCGCGCGTCAAACACAACGCGCCGTCGACTCGGGCCTGGTCATTACCGGGCGGCGAGCTGCCCACTGCTTACGGCCCGCAGGCCTAGACAAAGATGCGCTGGACTTATATTTAGTATAGTTTGTGAACAAGAGGATTGAGCCACTATGTGACTTTCTGTCTGAAATTTCATTCCCTCATGATTTGTCAGGGACTTTATTTTAAACTATGTAGTGATATTTGTATCACTACATAGTTTAAAATAAAGTCCCTTTCTCTATCCCTATATCCCTATCCCTATGTAGGTATGCTTAAATCTTTGAAACTACGCAACGGATTTTGATGCGGCTTTTTTAATAGATAGAGTGATTGAAAAGGAAGGAATAATAACTAAATAACAACTGAATAATAACTGAATAATAACTTTCATTAAAAAGTGGAGAAATACTGTTATTTTTGAGGTTTCTAATGTGATGTCGTAAATTATCAAATTTTTTCCGCTTACATTGCAAACGCAGGCTGAAACCTACGAGATTTATCAATATAATGTACTAAGTATTGTACACATTGAAAAGTTCTACAGAAAACTCCGTGATGGTATATTTCTCATGGATATAGGTACCAAAATAACATTTTTTGCCATTTACTTTATACGACAAATAATGGCTAATTTTCGAAGCGATTTTAACCAATACAGCATTAATCCTTAAATACATTGTTGATTTAATATATGACCATTTACAGCACTTGATTTAAATGAATATTTTCGAAGATATTACAGATTTAAAAATTGCGGGACCTAGCGTTTGCGGCGGTACCGACCGGCCGGGCCGGTATGTTTTTGTATACAACGTTCACAGTTTTTCTGTAGTGTAATTAGTATCAGCATTGCATCCGTGCGAAGTCTGGGCTTGTCGCTAGTCTTAAAATAAAAGAAAGACAAGTAACAGGAAATATAAGGAAGGATATTGTCAAGTACTCTTGCACAATCACGATTGATAAAACGCTAAGCAACGCGATACGGAACTAAGCCCGAGGCTGTGTGTATTGTAATTGTGGTTGAATCCGAGAAAATAATGAAAAGATCGAAAAATAATCGATTAAGATGCACTTTGCCGCGGTTGATAAGTTGCAATTTTACATACAGACCCTAACTTCGTAACACAAATATTAATCTCAGTATTGCTTATCCATTGCTTCATATGTGCAAAACATGTGTTAACTCTAAAACGTAAACAACGCAATGAATGTTGTTAAACTGTCAAACATTAGATAAACTAGTGCGCTTTACCAACACTGATTACATCACTGCTTACCATCAGGCGGGATTGCAGTCAAGCACAAGTTTATGATTATAAAAAAACGTGATTTTTATTGATAAAGATACGGAACACATCGAGCAAGAGAACAATTCGCACTTAACTTTTTAGAGCCCATTAAATATTTCTACACTTAACTCATATGCTGAATTTGTGCTTACCTATAGTTTGCGCTATTTTGAAACGAAAAAATATTATTGTATTAAGCCTGAACCAATCGACAACCTATAGAACTGAAAGAATATCAGTTTTTTTTTTTTAATAATTATAAACTAGCGCTTGACCGCAATCCCGCCTGATGGTAAGCAGTGATGCGATCGTTAATGGTAAAGCGTGCTAGTTTATTAAGAGCCTATTCACTCAGAAAAACCGAGCGAATACGAAGGAAGACGGCAGTTGAGCGAGGTGATGCAATGTTAAACCCAACAACACGACCAACGATGCTGCGCCAAAGGGAGATTGATGTGAAGACCCTCCACGACCAAACTCCCAACACAACAACATTAGGCGCATCGTACTCGGCACACATCGCAACACAACTGCTCAGACCCGTCCTCCGTACGGCTTCACCAGACATCATGCCGGAACACGACAAATCGCTTGGCGGCAAGACTTTGTCTGGTGGGTGGTAACTTCTGCCGGCGGCTGATGTTTGAAATGATTTTTTTTTAATAAGTATACAAACTTTTTAGATTAAATTATATAAATATGGAGAGACTGGCTCTTAATCTTAAAAAAAGCAAAATTTAACTGCGGTAAAACAAATGAATATTGCCGGGAAAAGAAAATTTAGGTAGTACGGTCAATCTGGGTAACTTTGGTTGGTTCGGGTAACATTGACAGTCGGACCATGAATTGGTTTGGTTTTTTTTTCTAATGATACCAACACAATTTACAAATTAATACTTCTTGTAGCTTTGTATTTTTAAACTAGTTCCGTAAACGTTAAATATTTTTTTGTTTCTATTATTTTAGCTTTTTTCTATTCAGTTATGCAAAAAATTTAGTCTCAAACGTGTTTTAAATGCTCATTTAAAATTTGTACAACAATACCAAACGTCTTAGACGTGTAAGTCAAATTTAGTTAAGTTAGAATTGTATAAGTTAAATTTAAACCAGTCTACGGTTTCTAGAATATACAGAAGGTTTGTGGAGAGAGGTTCTTATAGAAGAAGACGTGATACAGGCAGGACTAGAGGAACCAAAGGTCGTGATGACCGATTTATTGTTACAACTTCCCTGCGAAATCGTTTCCTCATGTCAGTTAACATCAAAACAGAGTTTAATGAAGTGCGTGGAGTAAATGTGAGTGCAAGAACCGTAAGAAAAAGGTTAAAGGAAGCGCATATCACCCCTATTAGACCAGCAAATGGTCCAAAGTTGTCTGTAGCTCACAGACAAGCTCGCTTAAGATTTGCGCGTGATCACCTAAATTGGACAGAAGAGCAATGGGCTTCCGTATTGTTCACGGACGAGTGTAGGACAAGTTTATATGGTGCAGATGGTCGCAGAAGAGTCTATCGTCGACGTAAGAACGATATGTAAGACGTGATATGCTCAAAGTTGCATTGAGAAACGTGTTCCTTTTGAAGGCGGTTCGTGTATGGTCTGGGGTGGCATATCGATGAACGGGCGAACAGAACTTGTGTTCATAGACATGGTCCGTCAAAACGGTAATAGAGGGGGTTTGACTGCACATCGCTACATAACAGAGATCTTAGAAGATCACGTAGTGCCTTACATGGGATTCATAGGCGAAAATTTTTGACAATATTGCGTAGAGGTTGGGATATGTACATGAATTGGCCAGCACGCAGCCCGGATCTTAATCTCATTGAACATGTGTAGGACAATTTAAAAAGAGCTGTATATGCGAGAAATCATGTGCCCACGATAATGGCAGCACTAAGAACAGCACTTTCAGAAGAATGGGCAATATTCCGCAAAATCTTTTAATAACCCCTAATAAAATCTATGCGGAACCGATTAGAATCCGTAATAAGGGCACGTGGAGGTAATACACCTTATTAAAACATAAGTAAACCTTTACATGAAGTTTGTATCTGTTGACCCTACGCTGTGTTAAAGTTCACGAACCAAACTAGAGGTTTCAATTTAAATCAGTATAGAAAGTTTGCATACTTACCTACTTTGTTAAAATATTTATTTCACAGTCGTCTATTACTTTGATGCAGTTTATGAGTCCGTCAATGTATTTCTTTTCTATATAATTATTACTACAACATTTTAGAGATATAATGTACCTAAAACTATAAATTCAGCACACGAAACTCTTCTCAAAGAATAACCACAACTTTGTGGTCATTCAGAAGCGACACATTGGCGTCGATTCTGTGGTTCATATACTAAACTAATTTTAAGTTTAGTGCATCTTTTTCTTTCCATTTCTATAACAATAGGACAGAAGATAAAATGTCAGTTTAGACCTGTCAAATTAGTGCGCTCCTGACGTAAACTGGCGTATTTTTAATCGCCATGTTTATAACCGCTTCTAAACTGTCTATGGAGTATCTTAATTTGACAGGATTAAATTAAAATATTATCTTCTATCCTTTTCTTAACGAAATGGAAAGAAAAAGATGCACATAACTTAAAATTAGTTTAGTTTGTGAACAACAGAATCAGTGCCATTCTCCCTTAATACAAAACGAGATCTAACTTAACTTTCCAACTTTTGCAGACCGAAACCTTTATGTGAGTGTATTAAAATTTAAAAGCAAAGTCACGAACGAAGTTTTCATTTTTATATGTTGCATTTGTATAATGATTAGGTGCATAATTCAATAGCCATTTAGGTGGTTTAAACCTGATCTAATTAAAATCTATGTTTTGTAATAAAAGGATTAGGTTTGGGTCTGATTTAGAAACACACACCAAGAACTTCCCTTTCTTGAAGATAATTTCGCATTTTAGCTCTTTACCTGTATTGCGTTACTATGTAAAGCGCTAACGGAATCACGCGGTTTCAAGTCACGACTGACTCGTCTCCGCCACGTGCCACATCCACGAGCAGCATGACTCGTGTGAAGGCACCTTAGAGGAATGCCGCCTGCCCCCCACTGGCAAACGACTGACGAAGTCGCACGCGTGGATCACATTCCACGCATTCTTTGGAGTCACGTTACCTTTATTGGTCTCATGTTACTGTAAACTGGCTTTAATCTGATGACAAGACTTAGCATAGATACAAGTTTAAAACGGATGTAGCCAGTGTGGGACGTGTCAACAATAAGCTGCTTAGATACTTATATTTTTTTCCATAGGAGGTTCGATATTTGGACCTAGCTGAAAGATGCACATTAATCTGTGTTTAAAAAACCAATAAGTATAGTTTTCCCCTTATAATGATTTATTCGCTATATATCTGGAAGCAAAGGACAGCTTTTTTTAGCTTTGCTTCCAGAGGGATAAGCATCTATTCACAGCCCTTGAACTTCTGCATTTTCGCTAAGAATTTTAGAGAGTTGTTGATATTTGGTCCATCATCAAATATTTGTACATTACTATTGCAAAATATTTATTCTGTTCTATTATCATCCAATCTATGTCAATAGAATCTCATTTGTATGGCCATACGGATTCTCGGAGATTCCGGCTCATTACCAAGTATTGATTACGTTTCGACACGATCTATGTATGTTTTTGCTTACCTGCGTGTTTTTATAATAATTTCCCACGGGTACAACGGCAGAATAGCAATTCATTCGTTCATTATATAAATAGTAGACACGATTTATAGCCCTGTAAGCAAAACATTGTGGGAGGTTAAGTAGCAAGGTGTCCTTCAAGTAATTTATTTATCTTTAAATATTTTATTCGCGTCGCATCCTGCCTACGGACAAAAAAAACTTGTATAAAATCAAATTATTTCGTTGTACCTCTACGGCTACCTAAATCGAGAAGACTTCAACATCTAACTGCGCTAGTAACGAATGAAGTTAATAGCGATTGTAGTGTTCATTCATCGAATATTTCTCATTGTCGTTACATAAGAAGACAAAGTTCACGGCCAACGAGCTTCATCTGCGGTCATTTTCACTCGAGCATCAGGCGCTCGATAAACAAGGCGTGTCTAGATTGTTAACTCGGAGGCTGCATCCGGGCCACCGCAGGGATCAAGTTACGGCGGGGGCGTGCGAATGTCAAGGAACCCTCGCGACCAGCGCGCCGTCAGTCGCAGCCGACATGTCTGCGCGCGCGCCCGTCTGCCACGCCGTCACCGCGCTCTGCGCACTCGCTGTTCTCGCGCGAATCGGCAGTGAGTACTTTATCCTTGATACATTTTAATAATACGCAACATCATATGGGTCATCGATAATTTCACTTTTATACGGGTTAAAATGTTATAGGATTGAGTAATATAATAATTTCAGAATTTAATATTTTTTACCAGAATTGTCCAATCAATTTATTATCTTTAGAATCATCCAGGTCATGTTGTTGTTTCAGGCGTCCAGGGTTTTGAGTGTCACAAAGACGGACTCTACACAGACTATGATCAAGATTGTCAGAAATATGTGAAGTGCAGCAATGGTGCAGTGACCGGTCGGTACTCCTGCGTTGAGGGGCGCGTGTTCAGCGAAGCGGAGGGTGCGTGTGTGCCGCGCGCGCGCCGGCCCTGTGTCCGTCGTCTGTGCGCGCCCGGCGACCAGCTCGCGTACGCCAGCCCCGGCACCGCGTGCCGCCAGTACTACCGCTGCGAGAATGGCACTGCCGTGGAGCGCTCCTGCCCCTCGGGTGCATGGTTCGACCTAGAGCGGCAAGCGTGCATCCGCGGCGCCGGCACTTGCTTCGAACCCGTATGCGCAGGCCTCCCGGACGGCGACTACCCCGACGCGTCCCACTCGTGCCGGCGCGTGAAGCGCTGTGGGGGCGGAGAACTGCGCGCGGTGTTGTCGTGCACGACGTGTGCGGTGCCCTGCCCGCCGCCCCGCACCGAGGCCGCTCCGCTGCCGGCCGGCGACGCTAACTTCTGCTCCGACGAAGCGTGCTCATCTTTATGTCGCGACGTACCTGATGGCGCTTACGCAGACCGCACCACCAGCTGCCGCGAGTACTTCGTCTGCGAGGCGCACCGAGTGATCCGGCGCGGCGTGTGCGAGCCGGGCCTGCTGTTCGCTCGCGGCGCGTGCGAGCAAGCAGAGCGCGCCTCGTGCCCGCCGCCAGCTTTGAGTCCGTGCTTCAACCGACACGACGGGCTGCACCGCGACTGGCACGACTGTGCCTCCTGGTACGAGTGCCGGCGCGAGCGCGTAGTTAAACGCGGTTCGTGCGCGCCAGGACTTGTGTTCGACGGCAGCGGATGTACCCCTTCGGACGAGTTCCTATGCGATGGTCCAGCGGTGTCGGTGGAGTGCGAAGGGCTTCCAAGTGGAACATATCAAGACCTCGACACGAACTGTACCCGTTACTTCCACTGCAACGGTCTGTTGCGTACGACGTTGGCTTGTCCTCCGGGGAGCGTGTTCGACGGAGTGCGGTGCTCACCGACGTCACAGTACCTGTGCCCGAGCCTGGAGCGCGAGTCGTGCTACGGACGGCCCGATGGCAGGTACCGTGCCGCCGACACCGGTTGCCGCGGGTACTACGAGTGCGTGCGCGGCGAGAAATCGATCTACGCCTGCCCGACGGGCCGCGTGTTCGACGGCGAGGCTTGTGTGCCGGCACGACCTGGACTATGTCTGCGGGAGGACTACTCATGTGAAGGTCTCTCGAACGGTTACCACGCCGAGATTGAATCAGGATGCCGAAGGTACCCATTGCCTTTTTTACTGGATATCACTTAAATGCTTATGTGATTTCGTATCCTGAATTGAGGTCTAACCACAACTTTTTATTTGAAGGTACTTCTACTGCGAGGGTGGAGACCGGCTCGTCACATTGTCATGCCTCGGCGGCAAGCTGTTCGACGGACGCGCCTGTGTGAAGGCGTCTCAGTTCGAGTGTGGAGGCCCGCCGGCCGGCGCGGTGGAGCACGCGGGCGGGCGGTGCGTGCGCGACGGGTTCTACGTGCAGCAGGGGACCGACTGCAAGCGGTACTACTTCTGCGTCAGCGGGACCAGGACCTACCTATCGTGTCCCCAGGACCAAATTTTCAACGGACAGGTGTGTGTTCCGAAGGGTCAGTACACCTGTCCGGGCTGAGAAGCCGCGCCGCGACGCGAGGACACCGAGCTCACGCCCGCGGGCGCACACTGCCGGAGACAAGGCTGGGAGACACTCACGACGTACCTGATTACTCTATTTATTTCGAGGCTGTGAACTACACAACTACAACGGCGCTCTTATCGACGCGCTACTATTGAGCGTAACATCCCGTTCCACTCATCTACCTCCTATTTTTTAATAAGACACGATTACTTCTTACTTTTTATTTGCATAGAAACTTTCAAGCGACCTAAATACTTCTAATAATAATTACACATTGACTATATCTTACAGTATTACTTTACAAATGAATAATAAGCTCCGTGAATAGAAAAATAAAATCTCTTTTAACGACATAAAAGAATAGTTAATTTATTTATTTATAATATTAAATATAGATAATATATCTTCGACCTTAAATTAACAAAAATGATTAGCGAAACTTCACAAACTGTTGATGATACTATTTGTCATATTGTAGCGGATAAATCTAATATTTTTTATTACAGTAGCTTGGTAATGCTTCCAGCCCTTTGATATGACAAATATTATCATGACAGTAAACTAAGTTGTGAAAAGGAATACTTTGAGTAAAAAAAAAACTAGCCAAATATATTAATAACGTGCAGTATTCGTTAAAACTGTTAAATACAAACATTTTCCAACAATTTTGGCATTATTCGTAACTAAGAAAGCATGTCTAAATCATGTACATAGTATATATTATAATGTTACGGTATTTAATAAACGATTTAAGTTTAAATCTTTGTGTATATAATTTATAAGCTGATGCCTTAATTGTGACACTGTTTAATTATAGAAGTGGGGAGGAAAAATATTCTTAAGGTGAAAGCGTCTGGGTAGCCTGCCAAATTAAATTTTTTTTTCGTTTTTTGCACACTAAACTAATTTTAAGTTAAGTGCATCTTTTTCTTTCCATTTCGTTAAGAAAAGGATAGAAGATAACATTTTAATTTAATCCTGTCAAATTAAGATACTCCATAGACAGTTTAGACGCGATTATAAACAACGACTAAAAATACGCCAGTTTACGTCAAGAATGCACTAATTTGACAGGTCTAAACTGACATTTAATCTTCTGTCCTTTTCTTAATGAAATAGAAAGAAAAAGATTCACTGAACTTAAATAATCAAATAATTTAATTATTTTTTACTGAAATTTGTGAACAAGGAAATCGGAGCAATATCAGATTGTATGTTGATTTAAATATGATTGCCGTAAATTTATAGAAATATAATCATAAAAATCATCGAAACATCTCTTTGAGTTACCCTAAGACCCTATTAGTTACAACAACGTCTAATACAATGGCTTTCATTTTGACAGTTTAACAACAATCATTGCATTGATAGTTTTTTTTTTTTTTTTTGAACGTTATGAAGTAATGAATTTGTAATTTCCTTCATAATTATATCTACAGATTGTAATACTAATTAGTCCGTCAGTCAGATTTCCAAAAAATACTAGACACGTATTTTTTCTTTTAACATATAAACAAAAACTGAAGACGACACAGTGCGTTGGAAACTCGTGTGACGTCACTGCACGCTACACTTTTTAGCGAGCAGTAACGTCACCAGCCACCACTCCTGATAAAATATACGCATCCAATATTTTTCTATAATCTGAATGACGGACTAAATAGAATATTTTTTTTTTACCCAGGATACATCCCTATTGAATGAAATCATAACATTTGCGGCCGATTCTAACCCCAGATACGTAAATAAACATATAGAATACTTCTTATTATGTGCAGAATTATTTATATTACATTACAGAACACAAATATGAATATTTTTACATAAAGTGACAAAATGGGCGGTCTTATCACTAAGAGCTGATTCTAATGGATATAAAACAGTCGCATCATGTCATTTAAAGTATTATTTAAGATCGCGAATCATATGTTCATCAACATACATCCTGACAATTGCAAAAAAAGTAAGAAAATTCGAATGCCATAGACCCTTTGATCTTACAGCAAGACTTAAGGGTAGTTGCCACGAGTCTCACCCCCCTTCCCCCTCTTACACACCAGCAATTAAGGCACCAGCGAATTCGATTAAATTTGTCTCAAACAACACTCAATTACAGAATTTTTAACAATTTCCTGAGCTACTCGGACACACTTTACGATAGATTAACTAGGTTTATTTAAATACAATTTTTCCAATTGGTCCACGCCGGAAGTGGCAAGATTTTCACTTGCTTAACTTTTAAAAGAAAAGTTTATATGATCTCCCAACAGTAAATTGGTAATTGTTGTGGGCGCGGCCAATCGATGCCTTCAAAAGCATAGCATTAAGCTGAAAGAATGATAACTTCTTTGTTCTTTGGGAATCCCAATCCATTAAAACATTACATAGGGTGGCTCGACGTAAGTAAAAGCACCTTTTCTATAAAAAATCCGATTAGATCGATACTTTTTTTTTATACAATAATAGTGTCGATAAATGTTGACAGTGCACATCACTATTTTATATATGGGGTAGATCATATACAACATATTTATTGTCAGATTCAATAGTGTTCATTAAACAGGTACAGTACGGACAATCAAAACAATTTCCGTACCTCGTAAAAATTATGTTATAATATAATAAAAGCAATATGCAATTAGCTCAATTTATGAAAATATATTAAACCAAACTATTATTAACAAATATAATTTAAAATTTGCTCGATTATAATATGTCACAATATAAGTTAAAATATTTTTTATGATTAGAACTTTTTAATTTAAAATACAAGCAAATGGCTTCAAAGCAAATGTCTTTAGCAATGCCAAGTTTGGAATAAAAAATATAATAAATTGGAATTACATATATCTACTTGAAATAAAAAGTAAATAATATTTTAATTAATACATAACTAATATAGTATAATATCTAAACGTATAACACAAAATAATTGTATGGATTCTAACAATATATGAAGTTTTCTTCAAGGGTATACCGCGACGATATTTTGCATATTCCACGGACATTTAATATTTTATAGATGGTACAAAAACACAGGCATCAGTTGCTTATTTTGTGTATTCGGTAATGTGTAAACACTGACTATGAAGTGAAACTTCACTAACATTTCTACTTTTCTAGAGGAAGGAAGAAAGAAATATGCGCGCGCACTGCTTTCTATATATATCCCCCCACTCAACTCGCGTTCGCTTTGCCCGATCACATTTTTCGTAACGCTTACGTCACGCGTTCGCCAAATTTCGCACTAAGTCAAGTGTTCGTAAAGAAGTTTTACTTCAAAAAATTAAAAGCGGAAAATGCGGTCCATACCAGACACATGTATTTTTTCGGCATTTTTCCCTATCTTAATAATGAAAGCCTTCGTGAGTGCAATTCGCGCTTAACCTGTGCGTTAAAAACACTTGGTTCACTTTTGCCTATAATCGAAGGAGCTGAAAGTCACGAGGAGAGGCTTTTGCCCAGCTGTTGCACAATGCAGGAATAGTATCGTAAACATGATATACCCTTGATGTAAACTTGAGATCTTTTGTTACACGTTAAAACATCCACATAAGCTTAGCTATATATTAAACCAACAAACGAAACATGATCTATAAATATTCGTCTGTTTGAGCTGAGTGACAATAATGGAGAATAATAATAATATAGGTGATTATATCTTTAATGAGTTCCTATTGTCTCCTTAATTAAAATGCGGTGAATTGCTACGAAACTTAAATATATTCAGTGTGTTCACAATGATTATGCCTCTGGCAGCAGTAAAAGAATAACAACTTTATGGCAACGAAAATAAAGATCATTGATCATGATTTAAAAAGACTTGGCAGTGGCGGCAGGCCAATACCAACCTTATTACCACGATAAAAGATGACTACGATTTTGACAGTGATCCAAATCAGAGGCAAAATAACTGTGAACGGGCTGTAGTCTGGACCAGAGCAGCTCTAAATATGATTTTTAAATACTTATTTATGTGAAATAAACTGTATAATAAAGACAGCCTGTATAGACAACAACGATCCGTTATTTTAACCGACCAATAAGCTACGATCCATTTTATTAACCGACCAATAAGCTACGATCCGTTTTATTAACCGACCAATAAGCTACGATCCGTTTTATTAACCGGCCAATAAGCTACGATCCGTTATATTAACCGACCAATAAGCTTCGATCCGTTATATTAACCGACCAATAAGCTACGATCCGTTATATTAACCGACCAATAAGCTACGATCCATTATATTAACCGACCAATAAGCTACGATCCGTTATATTAACCGACCAATAAGCTACGATCCGTTATATTAACCGACCAATAAGCTACGACCCGTTAGATAGACCAACCAATAGCAATTTCTTCGACGATAATGTAAAGTAACCGATGGTTGTCATGCCAACAGACCGTAAGATGATATAACGATGTAACGAAACGTACGCACTCGCAGACTCCGTATCGTGCTTACTATAACCAACTCATTTATCACTAGCACAACTCTCCCTCAAGAACATTGGTTCCGTATTTTATACTAGAATAGATACCTGAAAATGATTGTAATAACTAATCGATGTAAATGTTCAAAGCAATAGACAGACATTTTATACACGAAACGTTTGAAAGTTTCAGATTATACAGTTATATAGACAATTATTTTTGATCACACATATAAAATAGTTTTGAGATCTTCGTCTCATTTTTATTTTTATGTAATTTATATTATACGATGACATATATATTTTACTATTCATTATAAACGACAAAACATATTTTCAGAAAGGAAAGTCTCAGTCTTACCTCACGACAAGTGACAGAAAGCAAAACTTTCGTTGGACTATCAACAACAAATATATTAGATATACATTAAATAATAATATTATAACAAAAATAACAGCCCAGTGAAGTACATCCATTAATTTCAATTTCATTCTCTTTCACAATACGCGACATATGAAGCTGAACCAATAACGCACATGTCTGAGTTTTCGAGTAATTTTATGAACGTTCAGTCTGATCTTAGGCTCAATATGTCAAATTTCTTTACAATTTGACATGTTTTTGACATTTGTTTGTAGCCAAGATGAAACTGCGACTAGCTTTTGTTCGTTTTAAATTACAAGAATTGGCCATCCAACATCTATAAGAAAAAGACTCGAGTTTAGAGTGTTGCAATTGACTTTTGAGCAAATGATTAAATAAGTTAAACGCCAATATTAAATCCTCCTTGCTATTTGTATAAACTTTATAACGCGAAATACTGGCTGAAGAACTGTTAACGAAAATGAAAGAAAAACACATGTGACCTTACCGTTCCATTTTCAAACTGGCCTACGTGTGTTAGTAAAGAGAGTGACATAAATGTTATTGATTAGCTTGGTTCAGTCGTGTCCGGCTACTGGTCGGCGGTGGACGGCTTGGGCGCGGGTGCTAGGAGCACGCCCACATCCCACACTTTGATGACGCGGTCCTTCCCGGCCGTACACATGCGGCCGGTCGCCTCATCCAGATACAGTGATGATACGGCGTGTTTCATATCGTGGAACGATGCTAAGGATTCGCGACTGAAAGTATGAGTGGTATAAAGTTAGTTTTGAAAAATAAGAAATTTTAAGTGGAAGAAAGGCCTCATACAAAAATCGGCAATTCAATAAATAGGAAAATATAAAATTTACTTTTGGATACCGCGACATAAAAAATCTCAAGATATAGCTAACATAGAAAGCAACCATTCAGCAGTTTAAATTAGAAATGGTAGACTTTAGAACAATATTGGTGACTAAAACCTTAATTTAACTGAAACTGGTACTTTTGATTTGACACTTCAGTGTGAGAAAGAGGTGAAGTTGTTTTAGCTCCATCTCTATCTCATACTGGAGTAAGTTTATTCAAATAATAGCGTAACAGCGTATAAGAAAATAGCGTAACAGCGTAAGCTGGTAATTTTGGATAGTGGGGTAATTTCATAACACACAAACAATAGCTTTCATTTTGATAGTTCAACAACAATCATTGCATTGATAGTTTTTTTTTAACATGAAGTAATGAATTAGTAATTTCCTTCATAATTATACCTACAGATTGTAATTGATAGAATGATACGCAATAGGGTAGTTGTCTAAAAAAAACTAATTAGTCCGTCAGCCAGATTTCCAAAAAATACTAGACACGTATTTTTTATTTTTTCATATAAACAAAAAACAAAGACGACACAGTGCGTTGAAAACTCGTGTGGCGTCACTGCACTCTACAATTTTTAGCGAGCAGTGACGTCATCAGCCACCACTGCTGACCTTTGATGCCTTTTATATTTGTCATTTTTTATTGATTTGATAAAACAAAATATTTTTCTATAATCTGAATGACGGACTAAATAGAATCATTTTTTTTTGAAGGAAACATGCTTATTAGGGTGCTGGTAATCGAGCCCAGAAAAATAACAACTAATCGGACCAAGGCGTGTCGTATTAACCAATAACTGGGTTGTGTCACTCCATGAAAAGTACCAGAATTCAGCTGGCTATAATCTGAATGACGGACTAAATAGAATCATTTTTTTACCCAGGAACAATGCCTATTAGGTTGCAGGTCATGCTATACCAGCAGATACTCACGGCTCATGCCTCAGAGTGTCGTAGCAGCCTGTACACACGCGCTGCGGGAACTCAAAGCCCATGACCGGCAGCGGCAGGCGGTGCGGCGAACACGTCGCACACACTGCCGCGCCGCACCACCGGCAGTGGTGCTGGCGCAGCCCTGCAATATAACGCACCTTGGTTATAACTCCTCCGCTATTCTTTTCTGATTAATTTCGTTGCGGGACCCAAGACAGTTGAATCCTTTCTCCGGGACTCGTCGAGCTTCATTGCTCGGTGTTTTTCTGGCGGTCGCCACTGTTGATTCTGGCTTTCAGGAGTTGCAGTGGTTGGGAAAGGTGTGGCGGGTTTTGTCCCAAAAAAAAAAAAAAACTCCCATGTTAGTTCATCATCATCGGCCCACTCTATTTCTTTATTATTTCTTTGTTCTTTGGCTTCGCATGGTTTGTGCATTTAGCCAATGTCACGTTATGAATTTTCATTCATGTCGAAAAATACGGCCGCGTGAACCGTCTACGAAGGAGGTTTGAGGCAAGGTCGTGATGAGGACACTATGCTGCGATATTTCAATGTTCTTTATGATTTATTTACTGAATGCACTTTTTGCTACATAAATCACGCACTTTTATTTAGTAAACAGCACTAAAAATAATTTAAAAGTCCATTGAAAAATGAACATGACACTCAGCTTAACTTTCCCGCCAAAACTCCGTCGGCCTACTCTTTCCCCAACCATGTTCGGGGTGGCTTCCAATCTATCAGGGTGCAGCTGGATACTAACGTTTTACTTCTCACCTCCACAACTCACAAACGCAAAGCGATACGATATATGGTATCAATCGGTCTACAAACCCCACTCGTATACAACTTTAAGGCGCCATCGATGTCAATTTGCGATGACAATGCTTGGTTTGGGTGGATTTTAAGGTGTGGGCCATGTACTTACTAAATTCGGACATATGAACGTGCTATAATAAAATCTAACACAAAGTAGAAGATAAAAAAATAAGAACTCCTTTTATTTATAAATACTTTTCAAAACTTCAAATAAAGAAGTGTTTTTTGTCATAGTGTCACAAGGCACGAACGCACAACGTTATCTCTGTGTCGTTAAAGTTATGGGCTACGATTCGATTATTGTAGCACATAGCTCCCCTTTAAATACCCTCGTTTACAAACTAAACTAAGTTCAGTCCATCATACCCCATCTTTTTCATTAGGAAAAAAGGACAGAAGACAAATATTAGTTTAGTCCTGTCAAATTAGTCAGTGCCTGCCGTAAATTGAAGTATTTTAGACGCCATGTTTTTAATCAATTCTTAACTGTCTACGGAATGTCTTAATTTGACAGAACTACACAAAAACATGGAAATATACAAAGTTTTTTATCTTTATACGAAACCTGAATATAGTTTGTTTCAGAATAAGCAACTGAATCGATTCCATTAATTATTAGACCATGTTATATTTTTCCCAAATACATTTAGAAATTGTTGCAGTGCACTGAGCGCACAACTCAGCTGACGTTAGATCATAGTGATCATAGCGGCGCGGCTGGGCGAGCGGTGTGTTTACCATATTTTTGCTGGGCCCACCAGGTAATATAAAAAGTTCATAACTTTGTGATTTTCGTGATATCTTTTTGAATTTTTTTACATAAAAACTGGACTGGACATGTGTTTCGGGTTTCGAATATACAAAAAATAAACTTGTATACTATTTCTATGTCATATGGAATAAAACTTTTTCGTTCTGAAATGAAAATCTGTTCCGCCATGTCGTCAACTTAACTAATCTGTTTAAAACTTACCAAGTTGTTTCTTCTCCATCATCGCCCGAACGTTCCATATGAAAGGGGCACGGCATATCTGGCAGAGGTCTGATTCCTTCCACGCCGGAGTCTCGCGGCGCCGCACGCCCATCTCCCATACTCCTAGCGCCCCATCCTCTCCCGCAGATATCAGTCGCTCGCAGCTACCCACGTACCATAACCCTGTGACTTTATTGCTGGAAAATTAATGGAAGATTTTATGTTTTTTAACTTATTTCCCATTTTATACAAAATAAACGAAATAAGGTAATATTTTTGATGATGATGTCCAAAAGTCGCCCAACGTTGCGAATAAAATATAGCGTCGACCCAAAAAATTAAACACGTATGTATTCATTAATGGAAAATAACTTTAATTCCTACACAATAAAGTTCAATTTACGCTAAAAATTTATTTAAAAAATAATTGTTCAATAGTACTACTAGTCACTCTGAAATCACCTTAATTGACATTGAAATAAAGTTGATATCTGGTTATCTTTAGATGGACAGTACGTATTAGTAATACAGGATAATATATAAAACCTATGAAAACAGCACAATCAGCACAATCTTTTTGCGCAACTCCCCGCAAAACCGGTAGCCAGAGCTGAATCCCCGGTCTGTCGTACCCTAAAGGTGCTGAATGCCCTTCTGATGGCCAACCCTGAATGTGACGTGTTTGCGGATAAATGGAATAAGCTTATGCTTGTATGTTTGGTCTTATGTGAAAGAAAGTATGCGAGAGAGTCCACTATTCCATGTTAGTTTTAGTAGTAGTTTTTAAGTTAATTAATGTAATTGTTTGTCTCGTAATTGGTTTTGTACCGCTTTAACTAAATAAATTATTAAGGTTTAGTAATACTGTGGAATTTCATTATACTAGTTACTCTGTATGAAACATGATATGTCGAAAAATTTATGGAAGAAGTAAGTAAACAAAATATCATAATTACCTATGGCCTTGTAGTTCATATGCCGTGCCCTTTTGACCGCCTATGTCCCACACTATTATCGCCTGGTCGAATGAACCGCTGAATAATAGCTGGGGCAGTGGAGCCCAGTTCAGTACTCTCACGGAACTGGAACATTGACATAATTCTATAAATACTATCTAATATATAAAATTCTCGTGTCACGGTGTTCGAACTTAAACTCCTCCGAAACGGCTCGACCGATTTTGATGAAATTTTTTGTGCTTATCCGGTATCTATGAGAGTCGGCCAACATCTATTTTTCATCCCCCTAAATGTTAGGGGTAGTCCACCCCTAAATTTTTTTTATTATTTATATGGCAAAACAACGTTTGCCGGGTCAGCTAGTACTATTATAAAACTAATGACATGTTGCGAATATTATTAGGTAAATATAAGAAATAGGACAATAAAGTCACAAACAAAGTATTTTATCTGCTGACCATAGAATTCTTGTTGTAACGATAGCGAGAATGTTACGTCAGTAGCATAGTCGATTAACATTTCAGTATTTTAAGTCTTAATTACTAAGCATTAAGAGTGTTTAAAGAATACTTTAACGTTTCAATATACATAGAACATTCTGAATTTTAAGCCATTTTTAGAGTTTCGGCTCACTGTACCTGCAATGTGATTAATTTTAATTAGGTACCTGTTTACTTTAATTCTTTAATCTGCAGTACCCAGAAATGGCTTAGGCACTTTGCAGGCGCTTTGCCAGAGAAAGTTTGGTTCTTCCAGAAACCTAAACAAGCAAAGCTTATAGGATCTCTACTTACCCAGTATGACCTTTGAGCGTAGTAACAAGCGTAGCACAATTATTATCTAACTTCAGCATCGTTATCTGGCCGCTATAGTCTCCAACAAAAGCATATTTTGACTGGGAGTCGAATCTGACGGGTAACGTTCAGGAAACTCATTATCTCTCTAAATGGATTTCGATATTTGTTGTTTTATAATTATGTTAACGTATTCGTCTGTACAGAAGAACATCCGTTTACGAATTAAGACTCGTCATAAATTGAAATCGACTTAGCGACTTATGGCATAATATTGGCACAGAATAAATACAGGGTGTATCTGACATGTTCCATCGTAAAACAAACTTCAAACTTCGCGAAAAGGCTACACCGCATGCCACTAATAAAATTATGATAGTCATATATGTCGTTAATGAGCCATTACAGAAATCACAATGTTTAAAAAAAAAGCGTCGACAGTGTGAACGTTGCTAGCGACTAGCGAGCCCCTGCGCGTATTTGTAGGTATGACGTTGGCCCCTGATGTGAACTCTATTAAATCCGCTGATAGGATAGTTTTTCGAGTTTTCTTCACTTGGCGCTTTTTTGTGTAATTAGCGAATTAATTAAGTTTTACTTTAAAATTCTATTGGGTTATAAAAGTATAGCAAGAGGGATGTATCCAAGGTATGAAAATGAAAAAAATAATTAGTCCGTCTTATAGATAATAAAAAAAATCAAAACCCGTATTTTCTACTTTGTATAAATTACCAAAAACTACTGAGATATAGCGTATTAGTATTACGGAGTGGGGGCTAATTACGTCACGCCGTGGTACAGGGTGGCGCAATAGAACGTGCATTTTTAAAATAATTATTAAAAAATAAATACAAAAGGTATAGTTAAAATAAAACTAAGCAATTATTAAGTGATAACTGAAGTTTATTTTTTTAAAAATAACATCATCTAAATGATGACCCTCTCTACGTTGGCACTCCTCTAACCGCAAACGGAAATTACCGAAAACTTTCTTAAGTAGTGCTGGTGTGATTGCTGCCATTTCACCACGAATATTCTCCTTGAGCTGACTGATGTTTCTCGGATTATTGGTGTAGACTTTGTGTTTGAGGTATCCCCACAAAAAAAAGTCAGGAGGCGTCAAGTTTGGACTGCGCGGAGGCCATGGGATATCACCTCTTTTCGAAATCAGTTTGCCAGGGAACATCTGCTTCACAACCGCCATGGAGTCATTTGATGTGTGACTGGTAGCTCCGTCTTGTTGGAACCAAGTCCTAGAGTTCTTTATTCTTGAATTTTCAAGTTCTGGGGCCAAAAAACCTTCCAACATCGCAACATAGCGTTCGGTATTAACAGTGATGTTTTGCCCCGTGCGTTTTCAAAAAAATAAGGACCAATTATTCCTTTGGCAGAGATTGCGGCCCAAACTGTCACTTTAGGGCTATGTAACGGTTTTTGATGTTTGAGTCTGGGATTCTCACTATTCCAATAACGACAATTTTGGCGGTTTACGAACCCATTCATATGAAAATGTGCCTCATCAGAGAAAAGGATGTTTTCAAAATTTGAAAACCGATTGAGCATTTCATTAGCAAATGTGAGCCGTGCTATGAAGTCAGAGTCTTTCAATTCTTGAGTTAATTGCAGCTTGTATGGATGCAATTTAAGATCCAAGTTTAAAATTCGTTGCAAACTTCGTCGCGATATGTTTAGGACAGACGATCTCTTGCGAGTAGACATTTGTGGATCTTCTCGTACCGACTGCTTAACACTCTCAATATTGTCTTCGGTCCTAGATGTGCGTGGACGACCTTTTGCGTGTGGTTTAAACGTCGATCCAGTCTCTACAAACCGCTTTAATTAAATTAGCACTCGGAGCCTCCCTAATTTGCCGTACACCATACTCAGAACAAAATAGTCGCCTGACAACTACGTACGAACGAGAGTTTTCGTAAAATGCGCGCACGCAAAATGTGCGACGCTTCCCGTCGAAGTGACTCATAGTGACTAAAACTTCATGAACCGCGCTACCCAACGATATCGGTCTCCCCTCGCCCACGCCCCTTCTACCCCGCAAAAAAAAGATGATGCAATATGCACGTTCTATTGCGCCACCCTGTATATTTTGTACCACGGCGTGACGTCATGCGATATTTCAAATCAATATATCTTCCTAAGTATTTGAATGAAAGAAAAAATAACAAATACGTGTTCAATATTTTTTATAAATCTATCTGATAGACATTAAATTATTTTTTAGGATACAACCCAATTATGAATGGTCTAAAATGAAAAAAGCTACATTTTTTTTTAAGCTAGAAGAAGCCGACGAAAAAATCCACCACTGGGGGGTTCAGAATCATGTACTGAATCCATGGTACTGGTTTGTGCGTCGATGTCAGATACACCCTTTATATATTTCCCAATCAACTTTAAACCTTAAGTTCAAATCTAATAAAGAAATGTATACATGAGACTGCGAACACGGCACACACTCATTTTCTAATCTAAGATTAAGACTAGACTAAGCGTGGGAGCAATTAGGATCACGAACTACAACGCGCTACGAAGCGAGAGAAACAAAACGCAGATTTTATTGAATTTGTTAAAAACAAAAAAAAAAAACCAGTGTGAGTCGGATTCGCGCACCTAGATTTCCAAATTAGTGCATGAATGGAATGGAGGAATGTAGGTAACTACAAAATGATAGTTTTTGAATTTTTCTCCTTTACTTGGGTACATGTGCTATATGACTTCGCTTTATGCTAAATTTCATTATTCTAGGCCAACGGGAAGTACTCTATAGGTTTTCATTCCCTTGCGAGTGTCAAAATATGCGTCATAAACGGCTGAAGAAGTGAGAAGTTTTATTTTTTTCACAGTTCCACGGGACAGTTGACTGAGTTTGATATGGATTTCAGCTTGATACCTTCTACGTGTACCTTGACAGACGGACAACAAAGTGATCCTATAAGGGTTTCGTTTTTTTCCTTTTGAGGTACGGAACTATAAATCATGTGCGAGGACGCGTTATCTGCACCCCGTAGCGTAGCGTTGTGCAGAGAATAAACATTGTAGTGTGTGATCCGTTTATGACACCCCTTATTTTACAATCCCTGATACACCTTACAAAATTCGGAATTATTTATTTATCTTAATACAAATTACAAAAGGATACTGCAAAGACGTGCACCATGCTTCGAAGGAATATCCGCCGATCCTGCGTCCAGTCTCACTGCAGTGATACGAAAAGAGTTTGTCTCGACTAACGGAGAGCACCCATTCGCAGCTTAACGAGAAGTTGACGGCAGTCACGCGTGCTGTGTGTGCTAAGTACTCACGAGTCTAGGGATAAAATTATTAAATTATCACCCAGAAGCCTAATTAGAAAAGAAAAATCCGGCTTCATTTACCTACTTAAAGTTAATATCGTCAAAAAATCTGTGAACTTGTATATACGTAATCAGCCTATGACATTCCCACTGAAGGGACACAGGCCTCCTCTCGGTGATAGGGAGTGGGCCTTAATCCACATCCATCCGCATGTGGACACGTGACATCTACCAAAATGTCACATGTCTTCGAAGTTTCTGGCTCTAGCACATAACGGTTTCCTTCACCGTTTTGAGAGCAGTGGTGATGACTTCATCACCACTGCTCTGGTGCTCATTCAGTGGTGATGAAGTAATTTACGAAAATCAAAGCGACTGATGAGGTTTTAACTTACGACCTACAGCTTGTAAGTTGCTGTAGTTACCACTAGGCCGCCGCTGCTCTCGAATGAACTTTATGATTGGTTTTATATTGGAGCAAAGGCCCTTAAAATAAGTCATGGTGTCCTAGTGGTTAAAACACCAGCTTCTCAAGTATGAGTGCGCGGGTTCGATTCCAGTAGGCCTAGTATGAGTTTTCATTACGAAACTCGTTCGATCGTATCGAGCGCGTTTGACTCAGCGATTGGCCCGCTTCAAGGTCGTAAGAACTCTCAACCAATGAGAGCGCCAAACGCACTCGATACGATCGAACGAGTTTCGTATTGAAAACTCATACTAGGCCTGCAGGTCAAGCAAGTATCAATGTAACTTTTCTAAAGTTGTATGTATTTTCTAAGTATATCTTGGACACCATTGACTGAAGGTGAAGGAAAACATCTTGAGGAAACCTGGACTTTATAAGTCTGAAATCGCCAACCCGCATTGAGCAAGCGTGGTGATTACGCTCAATCCTTCTCTGTATGAGAGGAGACCTGTGCCCAGCGGTGGGACGATAAAAAGGTTGATGATGATGATGATGAAGGCCCTTAAAATATTAATCCTTGTTTATTTATCACAATTCAATGACGATGCCTGTAATATTGCTAAGATGTCACCAGCATATTCAAATCTTCCAAATCCATTACGTCAATGTCATCTTTATCATGCAGCAATCACAATCCTTGTCTCTTGCATGACTCATTAAACTCATATGTGTATAGTACTCACAATTGGCATGCCCATATTGACATGGATTGTAGATATATGAAACAAATCATATTTTGTGATATGTAAATAAAAAGACACACACACGGGAAATATCGAAGTTTAGCCAAATGAGCAGTTAAACTGGTAAAGAGGACCCCAGACTTCAAAGCTAAAAAGCTTCGGATGTAACTGGGATATACTGGGACACACAATATAACACAATAATCATCATAATCAATACCAACCTCATATAAATTAGTACCTATGCCAAGTTCAAGGTTAAATTAGAGCATACTAGCTTTAGTACAGATGACAGCATTTCAAGCTAAACGAAATAGGGATGTTTCCTGGGTAAATAAAAAATTGATTCTATTTAGTCCGTCATTCAACTATAAAAGGCTTCAAAGATCAGTAGTGGTGGCTGTAAAAAATGAAGACGACACAGTGCGTTTAAAACTCGTGAGACGTCACTGCACGTTACACTTTTTAGCGAGCAGTGACGTCACACGAGTTTTCAATGCACTGTCTCCATTTTTTGTTTATACGAAAAATGAAAAAATACGTGTCTAGTATTTTTTGGAAATCTGACTGATGGTCTAATTAGTTTTTTTTAGTCAACTACCCTATTGTCAAACATTCTCAATCAATTTTGAGCTTTAATACTTTAGAGGTTAAGTTGAAAATACAATAAAGAAAATTCAACATAATATAGTGGCTTGATGTGCTGTCATCTGTACTATATACAACATTATTTTTAATCTACCAACTATCAACCCAGAATCCTCAGAGAGTTATTGTGCATCAACAGTGTGCATAAGAATTTTTTAGGAACATATTTTTATGATAAGCATAATGCAAATGAGCCAAACCTACGCTTTTGAAATTGTAACTTGAACTTCAAATGAATAGAATCTGCTATTGATAAATACGAACTTGTCTGTCTTCTTTTACTAAGCAGACTTGGCAACAGGGAAGAATGGGCAACATTGCAAGAGACCTTCCCAGCAGTAGGAAAGTAAAGGTTGAATATACAACAAACATTATAGATTTTATTGTCTTTGAATTTAAATACTAAGTTTTTAGTTTAATATACTCTTATACAGTTTCCAAAATAGTATATTTTATTCTTATGATAAGGTAGATACTCACAGGGTTTATTCTATTGCAGTCTGTAGCCAGTGTGAACTCTGAGACTGTGCCATTCTCTTGTCCAATGAATAGCTGCCTTGTCTCTGGTGTGTAAAACATTGATGTGCACCCAGATGGCATGTATTGACAGATTGACGGCCAGTATTGTCCCGAGTCTCGTTTCAGCCATACTCTAACTGTCCTGAAAAAAAATGTTGTTATTAGAGTTGTGTTTGCTTATAGAATTTAATAAACTGCACAGATAAAACATACTGTAAGTACATGTCCACAAAAATGTTTTCTTATATTTTAGTTAGTAGAACTTTCAATGAATTCTTAATGAATAATATGATATTGAATAATACATTGTACGCAAGTTCATATTTATACAGTTATAAAAATAAGTAAAACCATTTTAATAATAACAATTTATTACTCATATCAATTTACTACAGATCAAAAGAGTCATGGAGCTACTAACCATCAGTTTAAATACCTATTAGTATATTAACTACAAACTTCACAGTATTTACAGCCAATATAGGGGGTGATTTCAAATACTTTGACAGTTCAATGAGGGTACAAAAGGAACATTTTTTTTTTTTTAAATAATAAAGATAATAGTGCTCTGTTATCAAACAATGGACGATATATGAGTCAGTACGCTTACTTATCATCACAAACGCTAATTACACCGTCCTCGCCAGGTATAACGACCGCTGCATTCACATCGTCCGTGCAACCTTCCAATTTACTCAAAAGAGCTGGTTTCTTTGTCGTAGAAAACCTATCGTTAGGCGTCCTTGGAGCAGGTTTGATTTCAGCAGCCATATTTCAACGTTTTAAAGCAGAATTACTAAATAAACACGATTATTCGACACTAATTCTTTCAGCGAAAAGAAAACGTCATAATAATTTTGACATTTAGGTTTAGGGGTGCTATTCTTAAAAATGTGTGGGTGTTGGTAAGTTTATTTGTGAACTTTGAGAGGAGGTTGCAAAAAGATATAAAATTTACGATTTCAATGTTTTCATTGCCATAATATTCATCAAGTTTATTAATAATAATACAATAAAAAAAACGTTTCCGAATATATAAAGATTAGTATTTTATTGTTATGAGAATATGCCCCTGAAATCCTGTTTACGCAGCATGTATAAATTTTATATAGTTCATCAGAAATTAAAACAAAACTACTGTCTAACAGTTTTGTTTACTATATTATATATTCATTTTATTCCTTTTTTTACTGGCATGATATTATTTGGTAACAGTAGCTTGGGAGCCTTTGTCTTCCAAGTTCCATATACATTGCTTCCTTCAAGGCTGAAAAACTAAAAAGCTCTTCACAAGTGATTACTTACTCAGTGGCTCTTCATTCATACTAAATGCCACAGAGTAATTTTTATGACAGAAACATAATAGCATAGAATACTCAGCCAGTTTATAACACAAAGTCTACATCTGCTCATAAGGATGAGCAGCTGTGGACTTTGTGTTATACATTCTGAACTCCTCAATCCATACTAATATTATAAATGCGAAAGTAACTCTGTCTGTTATGCTTTCCTGCTTAAATCTCTCGACCGATTTTGATGAAATTTGGCACAGACAATCTTTAGACCATGAGAAAGAACATAGGCTACCTTTTATTGAAAAACAAAAGAAATTATCGAGGGGAATCTTAAAAGCGCGATATAACCGAATTCTCGCGGGCGAGACCAATAGTATACAGTATGTTAAGAAAACCCTGTCCGACCCGTGAAGGTGTTGTTAGGTATCGATAACTGATTCTACTAATGGATACAAAACCGGGCTAAACTTAAAAAAAAAATCCCCCTAAAAAAATAAATATTATTTCGCAAAAAATGGTAACTTAATAAATCTGCGTTAACCACAGTTCCGCGGGGCGCGGGCGGCAGGGCACGCGGCACGTGGTCGCATCGCTATTCGCTCATAATAATACCGGTGTTGTCACTTTTTAAAAAATTACCAAATTTCGGGGAAGTTGGAATTAATTCGCGGGAAAAAAAGATTATTTCAAAATTCATTTGTATTGGTGCTATGATGATTACGTAAAATTTTATATTATATTTGGTCATGTGTTTACCTAACCTTTATTATCCTTATGGATCGGACAGGGTTTTCTTAACATACTGTATAAAACTAGCTTTCTAGTTTTATATATTATTGGTCTATAATGCACTCCGTTATGTATACAGAGTGGTGCTGACAATACGACAATAAATGAAAACACGAACAATGCTGATTCATAAGAATAATCCTAAGCCATAGAAAAAAAACCTAGCATCAAAAATAAAAAAATGAAAATTTCAAACAAACTAAATCGCATAAAATTGTAAACGGAATAAAACAACTTTAAAAATATTGACCTCCAGTCGGCCACAGCGCGATCCTGTATCAACTTGCATTTTTCGCGCCATTATTATTAAAGTTTGGTACCGCAGATTGCGGCGGTCATTATCAACATGTACATCATGTAGAAAATGTGAAAAATGAATAATAATTTCCTGTGACTAAACTAATGTACATATTTATATGGTTTTTTATGGGTCGACTGAGAATGTGTTGACGTACACGATGTTTAATTTATTGTCGTATTGTCAGCACCACTCTGTATACAGGCCTAATCACTAATTTCGAACTCAACCATATATTTTTATAGGTACTTATGTACTGGTACGCACGACTATGCTATACAAAGTCAACATAGCCAGTATATGCTGACTTCTAATTGTACGAAACATTTATTCAAAGCGAGGTCAGCTAAAACTGGAAATGTATAGCTTGTTATGTCGCCGTGTGTAATGCCTAGTATGCCTGATAAAGTAAAAAGTTGTTATTACATATACAGCTACCTATCAGCTGTTAAAAAAGTAATATATTTCATAATTTCCCTTCGTTTTAGTTTCCCTATGGCCTACCGTTACTCTTTATTATACTGTTATGCACTTTGCTGTTACCATTTTGTTGTTTCTTAGTCTTACCGTATGACAGCATGGCACAGGATAAATAAAATTACCAACCTATTCTATCATTGCATCGAAGCATGTAACGGTGCAGTCTAAAAGGAATATATTCGCAAGAAACGCAAAGCCGCATTTCGAGTCTTGCGTCACGATGACCTTTCGTGACATTGGTGTGTTTATCAGACGCTCGTCTGGCGAGTGCCGCTGCAAAAATTACGTTTGTTAATAATAATGTTGCCAGCTTAAAAATAATTCCCTAAACGATGGTAAAATACAGCTGGCCAAGTGGTTCACATTACCAACGAAACCTATGTAGCTGAATAATTAATTAATAATTTCGAGATTTATTTAGTTCAATATGATCCCTAAATCTATATCGGTAATTTCTTTTTGTTTTTGAAATCATATATTAGGCACACAATACATGCGTTTCGTTCTTCGTTCTATTACAATTATGTAATAGAACGAAGAACAAAATTAGTATATACCAGACAAAATAGCTGTCAAAATCTGTTTGTGATCTAAACTCCTACCTTTGTACTTAAAGTCTTTTCGTAGTTATCTTATCCCTGATTTTGAAACACTGATGCCGATTCTGTTGTTCACCAACTAAACTCTAAATCTTCTGTCCTTTTTATAATGAAATAGAAGGAAAAAGATGCACTAAAGCTAAATTTAATTTAGAAGGGAATCGGGGCAACTGTCAAAATCACTATTATCTTTATTAAAATTATTTTAATCTTGCAGTTGAGTAGCTGACACTGACAAGTTTGTTAAAATCGCAATGTTTTTTTTTTTTTACATAATTATATGATTCATTAGTGTTGTTGCTTCACAATAACTTAACTCTGACGAGTTATTACTCGAACTGAAAGGAAACTAAAAACTAAAAAGGAAAGGAACTGAAAGGATTATAAGAGTGTCTCGTTACTAAAAAATTGGACTGATGCGTGCATCTTTCTGAGGAATAAATAATAATAAAATACACATTTCTATAACTATATATTCTCTATATGTGCTCAACTCTGGAAGTATCAGTTAGAATATTTTCGCATTTGGTAGTCTAATTAGTTTAACATAACTAAAATGGCGTTGGGTACAAGCATGATAAAAAGAACTCTGTACGAAAAAAAGTAGGTAATAGCTCGGGTAGGCAATATACTATACGGAGGGGTTGGGTCAAGAGCCACTATTTTCCCACCGATACCACTGCGTCACCATCACCACTGCGTCGACTACCGGGAGGACACGGCGCAGTATATGCTGGCAGAGTGTGCCGCTTGGGAAGAGCCGTGTCGTCCCTCATCTCTGAAGTAAGATTACAGCAGGCAGTGGCAGATTACTGCCTGCCGTAATCTGGTCGGCCTTAGTCGGGACTTTATTGATCAATCTACTTAAACTCTTCCCAACTATATATACCTATGTGACGGTTGACTACCAGCCTAATCGGATTCAGTTGAATACCAATGTTTTACATAATGTGGCTGCCTCTATGACCTCCACAACAAAAGTTACTGGGTAGGTAACACCTTACCCGTTGGTAAGACTGATGGTCAGGCTTCCGACTTCTGACGACTCGTATAGACTGTCAAAGATCTACGAATGACAGCTGGAACCAACGGTTTGATGTGCAGATACGGAGGGGTTTCGGTATATTATGGACCCATCCACGGTACAACCTCTGTAATCGCTGCTTAACCATAAAAGATCGACCCGTGCGACTGTAATTCATTTAAAATACAATGACGGTTTGTGGACATCCTTTTACTTATTAACCTTATTGTGGTAATATTATGAGTTTTCAAAAGTCAAAACCACTAAAATCGACGACTCTCAAGAATATTTACCCTCTAAACTCTTTCGAGCCTCGAAAGAGTATTATATATTATTAAAATATTTTTACCTCGAAATTCGAGGTAAAAATATTTTTAGCGTTGGCAACACTTTGAGCAGATAAGAGGAGAATATTGTTCTACTGGGTAGTGGGTACTGTTGCCGTGCTGCGAATGCGAAATTAAACCTTCTTAATTCGTGGTCGTAGTTGGCATAAACGACGACGCCGTTTCGTATTTATTCTTCTGCCCTCTGGCACTAATTATTCTGTACAGCACGGCCACATAAAGTGTAAAAAAAATTAAAAATGGTTTTAGCTAAATTAACAGTTCAAGTTCTCCGAAATAATGTAGATTTTTTTAACATCGCCGCAAGGGCAAACAGGTGATGTACCGGCAATTTGGTTATTTACGTAATAATGTTTTATTTACAAATATGAATAAATTCTGATAACATTAAAATGTCAGCATGTCAAATACCACTTTTTAGCTTTATTTCAATTTCAATGATTATTTTGTAATTGATTTATGAGCTTATATAACCTTAATATTTATTATAAACTATTAGTATGTTAATACTAACGAAGTGGATTTTAACTGGATTCTTATAAGAAAAATTCCATTTTTCACATCTCAACATTTAGTACTTCTGAATAAATTAATCATATTTGCAGCACTTATTGGGGCAATGTACCCATGGGTCCCCCTGATGTGATTCTGGGTATCACTGAAGCTTACAAGAAGGACACAAACCCTAAGAAGGTCAACCTTGGTGTTGGTGCCTACAGAGATGATGAAGGCAAACCCCATATTCTGCCATCAGTGAGAAAGGTCAGTATTATTATCCAACTATATGTTACCTACAATTGCATCTCGGATGAATAGTAACCATCTCCTCTCAGGTGCCATATTTCATCCAAATCCGTTCATCTCTATTAGGGTGAAAGTATAATTAACAAACTCCCTTTTGTATATATTATCATAACTAATATTATAAATACAAAAGGGAGTTTGTTAATTATACTTTAATTATGCTTTTAAAACTAAATTAAACATTATTCAAGTCATACAGAAACAGTTTAAAAAAAAACACTACAAAAATCAAAATATGTAGGGTAAATTGCTAACACAAACATGGAGTACGCACAACTAGATGTGGCATGTACTAAGGTGCACTTGCTTGACTGAATATATGCAATTTTAAATGTTATCTGACTACAATACATTGTAAAGCTCAGGTTGTGTAGCTCAGACATAGTGTAATTATAGCAATAAATACAAGGAAAAATTATTGTGTACACTTAGATAGATAGATGAACTGCAACAAGATACTAGGTACAAAAAATAATTGAAAGTGTAATTTCTTGACATTGGAAGCATTAGACCATATGTATAGCCCAACTTTTAAACCACACACATGTGTAGTACCAGTACATACAATCTACTGCTTCTAAAGTCGAACTATACATACCACCTAATGTTTCTAAGGTCGAGATTTATGAATGTAAGCTATACAAGAATGATGAATACATCATTTGACAAATGAGATTTATGAGAAAGAGGGGAGAGATTAAGAAGAGAGGAAAGATGGAACTTGTGGAGCGACTTACTCAGTTGCTCTACAAGTCTTTATTGCATAAATAAATAAATATATTTAACAATGAGTAAATAGCTCTTCTTCATCTGCATCTGGTTATGCTGGAAGCAGACCCCACTATAGTTAAGGAAAGGCTATACAGAATATGAATGGGTAGTAATTATACATAATCTTTACCACAGGCCGAAGAAATCATCTTCAATAAGTGTATGAACCACGAGTATGCCCCGATTGCGGGTGAAGCAGCCTACTGTAACGCCGTAGCTAAACTTGCATTTGGTAGCAACAGTGCAGCTTTAAACGAACAATCAAATTGCACTGTGCAGGTGAGATTTTTCCTTTTTTTTATTTTGAACCATAGTCCATGCCATAACAATACTTAAGGCACACAATAAACTTGATGCAAAAGATGAGTTGTATCATCTAAATGGTGTTTAGACGATGCAACTTTTATTGTTGCTTCAACGTAATTGAGTAATTGAAGCTATAGGCAATTAAATTGCACCGTGTAAATCAGTCTTTATGTATATTGACATTATGCTATATTCTTTGTAATAGAAAATTTTCATTTTTTAGACACTATCCGGTACTGGTGCTCTGCGACTTGGTCTTGAGTTTGCAATGCACCACTATGGTGGAAAAAAGGAAATTTGGTTCCCCAACCCAACATGGGGCAACCACCCTCAGATCTGTAACATGATCTGTATGCCACACAAGAAGTACCGTTACTACGACCCCAAGACACATGGTTTTGACCTCAATGGTGCTTGTGAAGATATCAAGGTAGGTTTTACTATATTTACTGTCGTGGCCTAATGGTATCGGCCGCAACTTACCAGTTATAGGTCGTAGGTTCGAACCCCGCCAGGCGCTTTACTTTATGTAAATATTTTCATCACCACTGCTCTCAAAACAGTGAAGGAAAACATTGTGAAGAAACCGGCATGTCCTAGAGGCAAAACTTCGAAGACATGTGACATCTACCAACCCACACTGGGCCAGCGTGGTAGATTATGGCCCACTCCATCTGACCGAGAGGTGCTCATTTCCCAGGAGTTAGAACATTATAGGCTGGTTATGTTATGTTATGTAATATAACATACCTGCATTATTTTATCATTAATATCATGATTGATTATAAAATAGGTTAGTATTTATCCTAATCTTTACTGTTCATAAATTGTTATATATGTATGTATAGACAACGTTATTTTTTGATTATGCGAAACTCGAAACACGTGTCCAGTATTTTAAAGTAAAGAATCTACGTATGTACAAAATTCCAAAAAGATATAATGAAAAACCCCAAAGTTATGACCTTATTAACTTACTTGGTTGTCCCAACAAAAATATGGTCAATGTACCAATGACCCGCCCGCGCCTTTAGCGACGCGGCCCGGGGGCCCTCTCTCAGTGCGCTGCTAGTACTATGATCTACCGTCAGCTGTGTGCGCTCGGTAACCACACTGCAACAATTTTTAAATGTATTTGGGAAAAAATATAACATGGTGTAAAAATGATTGGAATCAATTCAGTTGCTTATTCTGAACAAACTATATTCAGGTTTCGTATATCAAGTAAAAATAACGTTGTATAAGTTAAATAGACAATACTTATTATTATTATGAAATTAAGATTGTATTCAAAAAAATAAATAAATTGTTTTGGGCAGCGTTTGTCCCTAATGAATAATTAAAATAATAGCTGGTAATTAGTTCCACTTCTTTCTCAGCCTTGAGCCACACTTGATCAGGTGGGCAAATTCAATTTGTCAGTATTTATCAGTATGTATCATTTAAATGCAAATAATTTCTTTAATACACGCCCATAGAAAGTACATTAGAATGTAAAATTGGCGATTCAAACAAATAGCATGCCCATACATTTTTTAACCCCCGACGCAAAAACGACGGGGTGTTATAAGTTTGACGTGTCTGTGTGTGTGTGTGTGTGTGTGTGTGTCTGTCTGTACCACTCTAGCCGCCGAACGGATGGACCGATTTTGATTTAGTTTTTTTTGTTTGACAGTAGAAAATGTCGAGAGTGTTCTTACGTAAGTTTGATGAAAATTGTTCCAAGATGGCCGCCGCCACAAAATGACAGATTAGATATTTTTTTTAAACTCCATCAATATGGGTATCAAATGAAAGGGCTTGACTAGTAGAATACTATTAGATATGACAAATTTAAAATACAAGATGGCTGCTTCTACAAAATGGTGCTTTACATTTTTTTATTACAACTTGATCAATATGGGTATCAAATGAAAGGGCTTGACTAGTGAAATACTATTAGGTATGAAAAATTTAAAATCCAAGATGGCTGCCTCTACAAAATGGCGCTTTATGGATATATTGATATCATTTGATATCCATATCCATCCATTTATTTGTTGTTTGTGGTAGTGTCCACCTCGTGGACAAGGTGTATTGAAATGAAAATTTCACCTCATTTCACCTCGTAAAATGCAAGGTGGACACTACCACAAGCAACAAATAAATATTTTTCAAAATTTTGGCTTGTTCATGCTGTTTTAAAAGGAAAAGTGTGCTTATTTATTTACCAAATTAGAATGTTAAACCTTACAAGTTAAAATTAAAGAAATTGTATGTCACTAATGATATAGTTACATATAGTATTAGTAGCCCGCCTTAACGAACTTTGTTCCGGGGTCTCATTTAAACGAGACTCAGCAGTACGTTGCGTATTAGTAGCCCGCCTTAACGAATTTTGTTCCAAGGTCTCATTTAAACGAGAAGCAGCAGTAGATTCTGCATTTTTAGCATGCCTGAAAGTGCGTTGATCTGGTGTTTCAATAGATCGCGAAATTTTAGTACAACTGGCATTTTTCATATTACAAAAACAACGTTTAACCCTATTTTCTTTGGATCTCCGTAAAGCCTTAGATGCTGCATCACTATCCAAACGACGTTTTCTATTTAATAAATCCTCCTGACTACGTAGTTCAGCTTTTCGAGCAGCTTGTGATGACAAGAAGCTATTTTTGTCGGAAGTATTTTCGTCAAGCTGAGTTAACTTGCGCCTTTTAGCTACGTATTGAGCTTTTTTATTTTTTCGACCCAGTACCATTTTTTTTAATAAAAAGTCATTCGTTTACTATAAATTCACAATTCTAATTTTTTTTTATAAAAAGACATCGATTTTCATCAAATTATACCATTTTTTTTTCAAAAGAAACAATAATATACAACAAATTCTTAAAACGTAAGAAATAAATGAAATCCTACAAAAAACATGAACCAAAAAATTAAATTCAAAATGTTTAAATCACTATGAATTCACAATTCTAATTTTGTTTATAAAAAAGACATAAATTTTCACCAAATTCTTCCAATTTTTTTCATAATAAACAACTTAAAACGTAAGAAATAAATGATATCCCTACAAAAAACATGAACCAAAAAATTTAATTCAAAGTGTTTGAATCACTTGACTCATTAAAAACTTACCTAAACTATACAAATTAAAAAGTACGACAAAGAAATTTAAAGAAATGGAATAAAATTGAAGAAATCCCTACAAAAATAATGAAACAAAAATTAAATTGAAAATGTTTAAAACCTTTGATTAAAAACACCTGCATAAACTATGAACACAAACTATACAAATTAAAAGGTACGACAAAGAAATCAAAAGAAATGGAATAAAATCGCTAAGGAGTTCCTACAAAAAGCATGAAATAAAAAATTAAATTAAAAATTTAAAAAAAACCCCCGACTTTATAAAAACCAAATGTAATGAACGGACCGAGATATCCATAAACAATTATAATTCCTATGAAAAAATAACTAAGACGGAAAAGCCTATAAAAAGGAAAAAATAACTTTAAACTTATGTTTGTATGGGAGTACTTATGTATGGAATTTTTTTTATAATGTTATCGCGTCGGGGGACCGCAACTTACCCACAAAACATAAAAGATATTAAATTAGAAACCAAACAAAATATTAAATTACAACGAAAATGTTAAAAATAGTATTATGAAATCCAGGTAAATCAACTTAAAAACTTAATACACAACCAAACTATACTAATCAATACTAAAACCAAAATTTCTACGATGACTCACACGCGGCATGCAATGCAACTCGTGCGCGCCATTCAACATAATTCGTGCGCGTTGCTTTCTCGAAGCAAAGCCTATATACCTACTTATAAAATAATATAATATATACATATACAAGTATACGATACATCATAGCATAACACAAACGAAATAAATGAATATAGGACTAAGAAAAAACTTAATAAGTACCTAAATACTTATAAATAACTTTGACAAACGTTTAGCCAATAAATAGTGCGGTCCCCCGACGCGATAACATTATAAAAAAAATTCCATACATAAGTACTCCCATACAAACATAAGTTTAAAGTTATTTTTCCTTTTTATAGGCTTTTTCGTCTTAGTTATTTTTTCATAGGAATTATAATTGTTTATGGATATCTCGGTCCGTTCATTACATTTGGTTTTTATAAAGTCGGGGGTTTTTTTAATTGTGTAATAGATATTATCCCCCTTATTCATAAGCGCTGCTTAAAGTTAACTAGTGATTAGCGATTTTTTAAACATACATTTTAGACGCTTGCACGTCACTTAAGTTTAATAATCAATTATGAATAAACCGCTTAAACACTGAGGTGTTTATTCATAAAGGATGATTTAAGTTAAGTGACGTTAAAAGGTCAAAAATGTATGGTTAAAAAATCGCTAATCACTAGTTAACTTTTAGCAGTTTTTATGAATAAGGGGGTATATTTTTAATTACTGTTAGTCTGTCATCATTCTACTGCTGGCCAAAGGCTCATATCACGACTTCCAGTTTTTTCGATCCAAGGCTAAATCGTACAAAAGGTGCTGGTCGTATTCATATTAGCAACGCTAAGGAATCTGGAGGCGTTACTTTTTTACTGTAAAGCTGCCAATAACAAAAACAGCATTTAAAAAACTACAAAATTAAAATTAACACAAGGCCTATAAATAGTGCGTACGGGCATTTCTATTATTAAACTATCAACATACGATTAGGTGTAGTTTACCATGCAGGTTAACATTACATATTTCAATTGTTGCCGCCTTGAGTATGGCATAAACAACAGCAAGTCAAGTTACCCGAAATTGTCAAACATTCCCAATCAACCTCGAGCCTTAATGCTGTGGCGATGAAAGTAGAATATCCAGATTGTATGTGGTAGGTTTATGTGCTGGCGTCTGTACCTTAAAGACCTGAAGTCATTATCTCCAATTATTTACAAATTAATTTTTTAGATTGTATTGTAGATCAGTGTTGCTACCATGAGTTTTCATTACGAAGAATCGATCCTCGATATCGACCGCGTTTGACTCATTGATTGGCCCGCATTAAGTTTGTAAGAACTCTCAACCAATGAGAGCGCCAAACGCGGTCCATTCTTATGATCGAGTCTCGTAATGAAAACTGATGGTAGTCACACAGAGATGCAGTCGCTGATGCCTCTAAACTGGTATTCAATTGCATCTATCTGGTTAGACGGAATCTGATCCCAGTACAGTTGAGAATAGACTAGGTAAATGCTGATGCAATTTATCTATTTGATCTTTATAGAATCTGAAGATTGGAATCAATGCATAGATGCAGGTAGTTCCCTGGCTTCACAGATATGCTTATCTACCCCCTTTACTTTAACGATTATTCTTGACAACACTTTAGATATTATCATATTTATGACTTAACTAGATAAAACTGGAACGATTACTAAGTAGACAATCCAGTTTGGCAACAAAATATTTATATTTTTGTTTCTCATTCGATAATACGATAAAGGTGATACACGTGTCACACGCGTGATATTAAAATGATCTATGTATGTTTTATATAAGGGCAACGCCCTTATTTTCAGTACTGAACATTAATTTACATTTCACAATGTGAACGTTTTGCACAGACATGCTCATTCTAGATTATCGGAAAGAGTAAAGTAGGAGAGAGAAAGAGGACTCAGTGATTGACAAAATTTAAAATAGTGGGGGGGACTGTGCTCAGTAGCAGGTGAATTCGTTGATGATAATGATATCATTAAAATCTGAGTAATTTGTATAATATTTGCCCGGTGAAGTAGCGCTCTAGAAAAGCTTAAAATGATGCCTCATTTATGTATATTGATAAAGTGTAAAGGAAGTTAAAACGTATCGACAAAAAAATAACCCTTGATAAATAATATACATGATTTATTTAATAGCTTGTTTTATAGAAACTGTAACAGAAAACAAAATAAATTAACTAATTATAGCATAGCCTTAACATAGTTATTTGTACTACAATACCTTTAGTCAATAAGTCAGGAACAGCCCTGAATAACCCACTGGCTCATATAAATATTGATCTGGCGCCATCGCATGTTGCTGTAAAAACCAATCAAATCAAGTATTTTTTTTTTTACGTATTTTTTACATTTACATATTTTTTTTTTTTACTAATTATAAACTTGCGCTTGACCGCAATCCCGCCTGATGGAAAGCAGTGATGGGATTGTTGATGGTATAGCGCGCTAGTTTATTAATAGCCTATTCACGCAGAAAAACTGAGCGAATACGAAGGAAGATGGCAGTATCTTGTTATTAAAAGTATGTTTTTGTATAGAGAGTAAATAACTACATGCACATGGCTATAACTAACCACGGACGATATAATTATGAAGATATTATATTGTGTATTCATATTGTTTTAGAAAATGCCTGAAGGCTCCATTATTCTGCTGCATGCGTGCGCGCACAACCCCACCGGAGTCGACCCTAAGAAGGAAGAATGGCAAGAATTGTCCAGGGTAAATATTTTCAATTTTATCTTTATTATTAGATGGCTGATGTATTATCTAAATATGTACATACTTAATAACCAAAAATTGTCTTTAGATTTTTTATTTCTATAAAACGCTTTCCCCACATTAATTTACAGGCAGTCCTCATGCTTTCAGCATTTTAGGTTCTCGAAATACGCGACGTTAACCGAGACAATTTTTTTCATATGTTTACATGTAAAACTAGGCTGAGGATCCACACTGACTGAAAATGAAAAAAAAAAAATGCATTCATAATAATGCATACATATTTTACTATCAAAAGTAAGTGCTTAGTAGCCGGCCCCAGGGACATGGACACCGAAAATTGAAACAATTGACGTGTTTGAGGAATAGTGTCAGTTAAACACTATTTTTTGTTTATGCGAAACCCGAAACGTGTCCAATATATTTAAGTAAAGAATCTATGTACAAAATTTCAATAAGATATCATGAAAAACCACAAAGTTATAAGCTTGTTATCCTACTTGGCTGTCCCAACAAAAATATGGTCCACACTCCGCTCTGGCGGGGGACCGGTGCGATGACCTCTGGCGTCAGCTGTTGCGCAGGCGTGCGCAATACTATGATCTATCGTAAGCTGCGTGGTGGGCTTGGTGACCACACAGCAACAATTTCTAAATGTATTTGGGAAAAAATATAACATGGTGTAAAAATGATTGGAATCGATTCAGTTACTTATTCTGAATAAACTATATTCAGGTTTCAAATAAACAAAACCTAACTTAGTATACTTAAGTAAATGGTTAAAACATTGTTCTACGTAACTTGAAATGACGTAAATCGAGAACTGCCTGTATACTAAAATGAACATAAGAATTAAATGCATTTTTTCTGAAATTGTTAGGTCATCAAGTGTCAGAAGGTTTTCCCATTCTTCGACATGGCGTACCAAGGTTTTGCCACCGGCAGTGTTGACAACGATGCGTATGCCGTACGTCTCTTTGAAAAAGAAGGCCATTCGTTGATGTTAGCACAGAGTTTTGCCAAAAATATGGGTAAGTGTGTCTACAATCTACATATTATATCATGAACTTGTAATTTTAATGATTGCAATACATATTTCTTCGCAAATCATTTTAGATACCTACATTGTGGTGTTAAAAAACGGAAGTAAATTTTGATACGCAGGCCACCTTTGCGCTTTTCTCTTAAGATGAATGCGTAGTAGCCCCTGAAATTCAACTTGAAAGTTTTTTTTATATGGTAATATTTGCGACGGAAACCGTAACTTATTTGCAGAATTATAATTATTAAAATCATTAATATTTCTTTCTAAGTTATATAAGTACCATAAGAACAAAGATAATCTCTGATTTGATTTTTGGTTCGGTAAATACATGCCTCGTTGGTTGCGTATCAAAATTTTGATCAAAATGCAACCAAGCTCACACTGGCCGGGTAATTGCAAGAAACGTAAGAAAAATGTAATATCGCGGGCTCTACATAGCTTCGCAACCCTTTAAAAAGGTTGAATTAATTGAAAAGTAGTACAGACGACAGCACATCGAGCTACTACAATCTGTCAGATTTCTTTATTAGATTTTCAACTGTATCTCTAAAATATTAAGGGTCAAAGTTGTTTGGGAATATTTGGGAGTTTCGGGTATCTTGACCTGCTGTCGTCTGTACAAACGATGCCATCAAACTTTACATTGCCAATTTTATCTGGCTTATTTTAAAGGTTTTTTTGAATAACCAGAAATCAGCTTATACTGGTTATAGTTAGCGTGTCGCCGTGCATACTTACCTATGAACCTTTGTCTACTAATAGATTGAATGTTTGAACCGTATGAGTTAGATAAAAAGCCACATTTGCGTATCTCGCTAAGGAAACACTTATTTTTCTTTATTATGCGAGGTTCGAGTCGCTAAACTTAAGTGGCAGTGGGCAGGGCACATTGCTCGTAGAACCGATGGCCGATGGGGCGGTAAGGTTCTGGAGTGGCGGCCACGTACTGGAAGACGCAGCGTAGGGAGGCCCCCAACAAGGTGGACCGATGACCTGGTGAAGGTCGCGGGAAGCCGATGGATGCGGGCAGCATAAGACCGGTCATCGTGAAAAGCCTTGGGGCAGGCCTTTGTCCAGCAGTGGACATCTAAAGGGTATATCTGACATCGACGCACAAACGAGTACCATGGAAATCGTCGGCTTTTTCATGATTGAAAAAATATATACATATGGAGTTTTTTTCATTTTAAACCGTTCATAATTGCTATACTTTTATAACCCAATAAGATTTTAAAGTAAAAATTAATTAATTCGCAAATTATACAAAAAAGCGCAATGAAATCAAAACTCGAAAAACTATCTTATCAGCTGATTGAATAGAGTTCATATCAGGGATCAACGTCATACCTACAAACCCGCACGGCGGCACGCTTGCAACGTTGAAAGGCCGAGCTGACACTTTTTTTAAACATTATTATTACTGTAACCGTTCATTAACGACATAAATGACTATCATAATATTATTAGTCGCATGCGGTCTAGCCTTTTCGCGAAGTTTGCGTTACGATGTCAGATACACCCTGTATAGGTTGAAGGAGGTGCGAGGTTATGGATTGTCTTGCCCGGTGTGCAGAAACTGGGGTAAATGATGTAATCTCTCGGAGTTATCAATCAATGTGAGCTCGGAAACTACCCAAACATACGGTCGTGACGCAATTTTTATTGATATAGCTGTAAATTACTTTCGCGGAAATATTTTATATGGTTAAGTACTATAAATGCCTACCTACCTTCTATTACAAACAGTATTCATTTCAATTCATAAAACATTGTAAAAGTTAATTTCCATAGCATAGTTTGTTACGAAACGAACATTCTGATTAGGTTTTGTTAATAAAAACGATGCAATACCAGTAGCTTATTAGTCTGTTGTCAAGTCAACTATGACGCCATACAAACTTGTTTATGAATGATGTACTGCATGTTTACAGGTCTAACCTTGTTATCTTATCCCCCTTTTTTACGTCAATTGAGTTGATTGTACTCAAGGGAATTTTTTTTAAATAATTTTACCAGACAATAGTGTTTAGGTATCCGAAATAACTGGATATGTTTTTATTATTCGTATCGTAACATAAAATATTCCGGTCACGTTTATTTTGAAACTTTTCGCTTAACTGATCGTTTTAAATGACTTCGTTTCCGCGGAATGTTTGGGGTGTACCATGGATTTAGTAATTACATGATTCTGAATCCCGTCGGTTATTTAAAACAAAAATTGCTTTTCTATACATTTTATGCTTAGGTGTTTTCTATAAAAAGTTTTTTTTTATAAACTTTGAATAATCTAAAATTTACATTCACGGTAATACCTATTTTTTGCTACGGTCTAGAACTGAATTCATGTTTAGGTACAGTTTGCGCATTGGTTCTCCACTATACTGTATACTTTTTAGAAGGAGGTAAATCTTGCGCAGTTGGTAGCCATCCACTCTTTGTTACTGAATCGTAGGCTTATGAAATGACTTAGAAAATAATGAAAGGATAATCTTGTTTTCTAGCCTAAAAAAGTGCGACTTTACCAAAATATATGGGCTGTAATCGTGGGCAGTTCTAGGACGGTCTCTAGAATCTACTGGATGACCCTACCTCAAGTATCTTTTGAAAACTCAGTGGTTTTCTTTGAACTTGGAAATATTTATTGAACCTTCTCTGGACTATCCAGCTACTGGAAGTTAGCCGTAAGCTATTATCCCGCTACGTTTTTGAAGAGGTTGCGTAATTTCCTACTGCCACCAAGATTGCGCTTGCAGGACAGCCTCCGTGGCGTAGCGGTAGCGAACGCGGCCGCTGCGCAAAAAGGCGCGGGTTCGATCCCCGCGCAGTGCATATATTTGTATGCATGAATATACTTAAATATTTGCAGTGATCTGGTCCTGCCTCGGAAAGCACGTTAAGCCGTTGGTCCCGATTGCCATACGAACATCTAGTGGCAGCCGTTACGGGTTGTTGGAGCCCTCAAAAGTCCAACAATTGGTCTAACTGCAATGCTTCGATATCGCCTTCGGGTTGTGGAGGTCAGACGGCAGTAGCTTCACGGAAAATGTCGAAGTTTCGCCAAAATCAGTAGTTAGACTGGTAAAGCGGACCCCAGACTCCAAAGCTAAAAAAGAGAAAGCTTCGGATGCAACTGGGATTAACGCTGAGATGGTCATGACCAAGATTGCGCTTGCACTTCAGACAATCACTTCTTCTACCCATTCTTGACTGTTCTGATATCAGCTATCTTGATCTTAACAAAGACCAACTAGATATTGAGCAACTTTTAATTTATTGTATAAGGTGCATATTCGGTCTGCGCAAATTTTACCTTGTTTCCGAATTTCGTGTGAAGCTCAAGTGGTTACCAGTTCGCCTTCGCGAAAATGCTCATATTCTTTCCCTATTGTATAATGTGCCGTTTTCCCCTTCTACCTCTCTTTATCTCAAGAATCGTTTTCAGTTTCTTCGAGACTCACATACTTAATCTTTAAGGTCATCAAACAACTTGAAGCTCAAAGTGCCTATGCATTCCACAACATTCCTTGATGTCATCATAGAAATTGTTACTTTGTTATTGTGTTTTTTTTTTTTATTTTTCATCAAGCCATTAAGGCCAATATAAACAAAGAATACTATATTAACTTAAAAATACTATATTTTCTCGGTGGTAGGCCATAACACCGGCCGCCGGCAGAAGTTACCATCCACCATACAAAGCCTTGCCGCCAAGCGATTTGTCGTGTTCCGGCATGATGTCTGGTGAAGCCGTACGGAAGACGGGTCTGAGCAGTTGTGTTGCGATGTGTGCCGGGTACGATGCGCCAAATGTTGTTGTGTTGGGAGTTTGGTTGTGGAGGGTCTTCAGATCAATCTCCCTTTGGTGCAGCATCGTTGGTCGTGTTGTTGGGTTTAACATTGCATCCTCGCTCAACTGCCGTCTTCCTTCCTATTCGCTCAATCTAAGTGAATAGGTTCTTAATAAACTAGCGCGCTTTACCATCAACGATCGCATCACTGCTTACCATCAGGCGGGATTGTGGTCAAGCGCTAGTTTATAATTATTAAAAATAAAAAAATAAAATAAGGTGCATATTCGGTCTGCGCAAATTTTACCTTGTTTCCGAATTTCGTGTGAAGCTCAAGTGGTTACCAGTTCGCCCTACGCCAAAATGCTCATATTCTTTTCCTACTGTATAATGTGCCGTTTTCCCCTTCCTCTCTTTATCTCAAGAATCGTTTTCAGTTTCTTCGAGACTCAGATACTTAATCTTTAAGGTCATCAGACAACTTGAAGCTCAAAGTGTATGCATTCCACAACATTCCTTGATTTGTCATAATAGAAATTGTTACTTTACATATTTCATCAAGCCATTAAGGCCAATATAAATAAAGAATGCTATATGTGGGGTGCCAAATCATAACGTTGTAAGTGCCACACGAATTATAATACGTTTACTCGCTGTAAAGAGTTGAAGGATGCCAAATCCTTTTCAAAAAAAAATGTTTCCTGAAAATTTCACTTTCTGGCACTTGAAACGTTATTTCAAGTTGTTAAATTATGGTTTGGCACCCGTCATATTAACTTAAAAATAATATAAATATAACAGAGATATAACATAATTAACTGAAATTCTTTTGACTATTCCAGGCTTATATGGCGAACGTGTCGGCGCGCTCACCATGCTCTGTGGCGACAAGGAGACTGCCGCCAAAGTTATGTCGCAAGTCAAGATCTTGATCCGCACAATATACTCCAATCCTGCTATTAACGGCTCGCGCCTCGTCACGGAGATTCTTACCAGCCCCGAACTTAATAAGATGTGGTAAGTTACTACTAAAATCAGTGATTTTAGTACTTGTCATCTGTGAAATTTTCAACTGTCTAGCTGTCACCGTTCAAGACTAATGTGACCATTTATTCTTTGCCTGACTACAATTTAAGTTTCTTAAAGGCCAGAGTGAATAGACTCTTAATAAACTAGCGCGCTTTACCATAAACGATTGCATCACTGCTTACCGTACTTAGGCGGGATTGGGGTCAAGCCGTCAAGTACTAGTTAATAATTGTAAATAAAAAAGTTATAATATTAATTCTTTTGTTTTAGACTACAGAATACACACACTAGTGGTAGTTAAGAAAACTTTAAAATATAATGCTTGATAAAGTCGGAAGCCAAACTTCTCTCATTCAGTTCATATTAGGATCAATTCACACGTACCACAACGACGCCACGTGCTCGTGCGCATATTTTGTGTTGAAAACGAATATTACAATTTACACGTACCACATTTTGCCCTTGTTATTGACCACCTGTGTAATACGACCACATCCCAACTACACCGCGACGGCAACGCCACCACCGGCGGCGGCACCGCGGCCGCATCGCCACGACATGATGTCATCAAGAGCAAGCGCTTAAATAGTCGTATTTTTAATCAGACGAAGTCAACTGACGTTTACTGTGTTGTCAGTTTTTGATGAAATAAAAATAGTGTTGTGACAAAGTGAATGAAAGACAACGCAACCACATCGACATTTTGTCGGTACCACAACGCACTACAGCCACACCCACCACAGCATGACCACATTTTGTCGCTACGACGTGGTGGGGTTGTGGTACGTGTGAATTGACCCTTAGTAGTATCTACATCACTGTCAAACAAAATCTTAACAACACTGTGTATGTGTTACAGGTTAAACGATGTGAAAGCAATGGCTGACCGTATCATTACTATGCGCAAGGAACTGCGCGAACGCATCGAGAAACGCGGAAACAAACAAAAGTGGAACCACATTACAGACCAGATCGGCATGTTCTGCTACACTGGACTTAACCCTGACCAGGTATAATAGGGTAGTTGACTAAAAAAAACTAATTAGTCCGTCAATCAGATTTCCAAAAATACTAGACATGTATTTTTTCTTTTTTCATATAAACAAAAAAAGAAGACGACACAGTGCGTTGAAAACTCGTGTGACGTCACTGCAAGCTACACTTTTTAGCGAGCAGAGACGTCACCAGCCACCTTCCATCTTTGATGCCTTTTATATTTGTCATTTTTTATTGATTTGATAAAACAAAATATATGTATCCAATATTTTTCTATAATCCGAATGACGGACTAAATAGTATCAATTTTTATTTACTCAGGAAACATGCCTATTGCATTACAAACTTGAATATCTCTCTGTCTATACACAAGTATGCTGCTACCAAGACATAAAAACTCGTTAACAAAATACACCTCCACAAACCTTCGTTTATGTACAGTAGGCCTAGTATGAGTTTTCATTACGAAACTCGATCGTCTTTATCGAGCGCGTTTGACTCAGCGATTGGCCCGCTTCAAGGTCGTAAGAACTCTCAACCAATGAGAGCGCCAAACGCGCTCGATATCGACGATCGAGTTTCGTATTGTTACGGGCTAGGGGTACTAAAATAGGTTAAGGGTTGCGAAGTTTATTGGTAACGAAGGTACAGTCGATTGTAGGCAATGACAAGTAGAATGTTGCTGATGTTGCACCGAAGTCTTCCCTTACGTCCACGAAGTCCGTGTGGTAAACACACAATAACACTACAAATGTTACTTCACGTAGTACTCGCAGTTCTCGTTACAGTTGTCGCAGTAGGTATTCTCAAAGATCGCTTCTTAAGTATCGCTTGTTTTCATATCGCTAGTCGAATGCAGACTGACTCTGCGCCGGCGTCACGGCGCTATATATAGGCCAGCTGATCGAACATTCCAGAATCGACTAGACGTAATAATAATAGCGCATAACTTCGAGTACATTCAGTAGGTACCTATGGTAATTCCCGGAAACGGGTTTCTAGAAATTTCGATGTCGTCACTTAGTTGACAAAATTGATGAAACCTGTACCATTCGATAGGCCACCCTAAATCTAGGAATGCGTTTTATATTACACCTATACAATGTCTAGTTCTCGAGTTATAGGGCTTAAAAGTGACGCACTGCATGTCACGCGATATTGAACCTTATGCCCTCGACATAAGGTGCATTCGTAACAGTATTGAAAACTCATACTAGGCCTATAGAAGACAGCAAGCAGCACATCATACATAACATACATACATAATTAATCAGCCTATAATGTTCTCACTGTTGGAACACAGGACTCCTCTCGGTAAGACGGAGTAGGCCCTAATAACCACGCTGGCCTAGTACGAGTTGGTAGATGTCATGTCTTGGAAGTTTTGGCTCTAGGACTTGCCGGTTTCCTCACGATGTTTTCTTCACCGTTTTGAGAGCAGTGGTGATGAAATAATTTACACAAAATAATGCCGTTTTGGCGGGAAAGTCAGGCTGAGTGTCACGCTCATTTTTCATTGGACCTTTAAAATTATTTATAGTTAGCCCAGTCATATTAGGGCTTTCACCTCGGAATGAAAGATAATAAGCTGCAAATTGGTATGAACCTTTGTTTTGTCATTCTAAATGTTGTCTCAAAAGTCACAATCGTTATAGTGTCCGCGTCTCAAGATATTCAAGGTCAAAGGTCACAAAAATCGGTTTTTCGCGAATATCTGGCTTCCTATCGGTTAAATGAGATTTGCATTTATTATAAAAGTTGTAGGCTATAAAATTCCCTACAACTTTTGTTTAAACTTTTTTTTCATACGACCAACCGTTTTGAAGGTAGAGCGCGAAGAGTGCACATCGTACAGTCATATACGGCCTAATGCAAGGTCAAGCGTGAGTTATGGTTATCAGTACGTTATAAAGTCAATTATTTACTTGGAAATTATAATTATTAAACAATGCCCATTATTTATGTACTAACTATTAATTAATTATATTTAATTAAAGTAAGTAATTTGATTATTTATATATAATTATTCATATTTAACTATTTAAGTATAAAATATTATTAATTCTGGATTATATATTTTAGTTTTATTTTAAGTTAAAATGATAGTAAGAGTATATATTTTACACATATTTTTATTTATTATTAAATACGGCATAATATACATTTATCAAAATGTGAGTTCAAATAACAAAAGTATCTTTGTTGATTTTTAAGTTCTAATATTAATTCTAATTATTTCTTAAGTATGGTTGTACATAATATTTATTTATTTATTAGTAATAAGGTTAAATTTTATATCAATGAATAAATATTTTAATTTTGAATATTTAAGTGATTAGGTAAAGTAGGTAAGTATGTAAGATAGTGTAGGTATAGGGTTTAGGTATTTAGGTAGGTTTGTTGGATAGTGTGGGTAAAGCTTTAGGTAAGTAGGTAGGTATGTAGGTTAGGTAAGTAGCCTACAAACTAAAATATATAATCCAGAATTAATAATATTTTACACTTAAATAGTTAAATATGAATAATTATATATAAATAATCAAGATACTTACTTTAATTAAATATAAATAATTAATAGTTAGTACATAAATAATGGGCATTGTTTAATAATTATAATTTCCAAGTAAATAATTGACTTTATAACGTACTGATAACCATAACTCACGCTTGACCTTGCATTAGGCCGTATATGACTGTACGATGTGCACTCTTCGCGCTCTACCTTCAAAACGGTTGGTCGTATGAAAAAAAAGTTTAAACAAAAGTTGTAGGGAATTTTATAGCCTACAACTTTTATAATAAATGCAAATCTCATTTAACCGGTAGGAAGCCAGATATTCGCGAAAAACCGATTTTTGTGACCTTTGACCTTGAATATCTTGAGACGCGGACACGATAACGATTGTGACTTTTGAGACAACATTTAGAATGACAAAACAAAGGTTCATACCAATTTGCAGCTTATTATCTTTCATTCCGAGGTTGACCCCTTTTTTTACCTAATATGACTGGGCTAAGTGTTGTTTACTAAATAAAAGCGCGTAATTTATGAAGAACATTGAAATATTGTAGCATAGTGGCGACATCATGACTTTACCCCCAAACCTCTCCTAGTCGGCTTACGCGGGAAACGAACGGAGATAAGTTAGGTTAAGTTACGAAGTTTAAATCCATTTATGTTTTCGACTGAGGGACTTGTATCCATGGTCATGAAATAAATTATTTACAAAATAATGCGCCTGACGGGATTCGAACCTACGACCTACAACTTGTAAGTCACGGCCGACACCACAGGGCCACCGCTGCTCATCAAGCTACTACAATCTATAAGATTGTTTCATTGGCTTTTCGTGTCGTTGGAAGTCGTGGTGGTCTAGTGGTGGTCTAGTGGTTCAACCACCAGCCTCTCAAGTATGAGTGCGCGGGTTCGATTCCAGGGCAGGCAAGTACCAATGTAACTTTTCTAAAGTTATATGTACTTTCTAAGTATATCTTGGACACCAATGACTGAAGGTGAAGGAAAAACATCTTGAGGAAACCTGGACTTGCAAGTCTGAAATCGCCAACCCGCATTGAGCAAGCATGGTGATTACGCTCAATCCTTCTCTGTATGAGAGGAGACCTGTGCCCAGCAGTGGGACGATAAAAAGGGTTGATAAAGAAGAAGAAGAAGAAGATTGGATTTTCAACTTTATCACTAAAGCATTAAGACTAAAGGTTGATTGGGAATGCCCATACCTAGTCCAGCCCTGCTATCTCACTAGCTGGCTTATATCGTTTCAGACTTACCCATTCTGGCTAGGTATAAATACTTACTATATTGTACTGATTTCAGGTCGCCCGTCTGACTAAGGAATTCCACATTTACCTAACAAAGGACGGCCGTATTTCTGTCGCCGGCATCTCGTCAAAGAACGTCGACTATATCGCGGAGGCAATGCACGCGGTCACCTCTTAAACGCATGATATTATCAACAAAAAAATGGTACTTGTCAATTTTATTTTATATATTCTCGACCTTAGAAGCATTAAGTTGTATGTATAGCTCGAACATAGAAGCAGTAGGTCGTATGTATAGTGCGTCGGACATATACATACGCTCTACTGCTTCTAAGGTCGAGATATATATTGCTCACCTAGTAATACAATAAATAATAAATAAATAAATATATACGGACTAATCACACAGATTGAGCTAGCTCCAAAGTAAGCTCGAGACTTGTGTTATGGGATACTAACTCAACGATACTATATTTTATAATAGATACATAAATAGATAAACATCCAAGACCCAGGCCAATCAGGAAAAGATCGTTTTCCATCACGACCTGGCCGGGGATCGAACCCGGGGCCTCCACGTCGCAGGCAGGCGTGTTGACCGCTGCGCCACGGAGACCGACAATACATATGTAAAGAAAATCCTGTCCGATCCGAGAAAGTATTGTTAGGTATCGATAACTGATTCTACTAATATAGTTCTTGCAATTCACGAACGCGAGTGGCTCTTAGTTGTGTTCAAGTCGTATCTGTATACGTGTAAATGTGTGCGTGAGCGTAGACGCGCTACGGTTAGCATACAAATAATCAATGTTAAAATTATTTTTTCTTTGAAACCAACAATGTTAATAAAACAAATATTTTAATAGTAAGTTTTATTAAAATTAATTGTTATTCATCGTCAGAAGTGTCACTATCTTCAAACTCTTCAGTGTCGCTATCAGTTGTTTCTACATTAATCCTTAACTCGAAGTCCAAATCGAAATATTTTCTATATTCTTCTTCAAGTTTTTCGACATGCTTGCAAGTTTTACGCCAGGTATCATTGTCGATATCGTTCATACACTCATTTATTAAATTTTGTAAAATTGACATATTTTGTCCGATATTTTTAGTTGCAATTTTATTTTTTAAAATTCCCCAGATATTTTTGATACAGTTCAACTCAGGGTGATAGGGCGGCAAACGTAATATTTCAAAATTCTTGCTTTTAACTATTTCGTCGATTTTGAATGTTATGAAACGATGTTTATTATTTTTTATTAAATCATAGAGTTCGATTTTTTTTAATCGATCGTCACATAAAATTCCGTTATCAGTTAGCCATTTTATCATATCGCTCTTCCTTGAACTGGACGTAGGAATTTTACTGCTGCGGGCGTTATGATAGGACGCGTTATCCATCACAATAACTGCTTTTTCTGGCAAATTTGGCATAAGTTTCTCTTCTAGCCACTTCTTATAATTTTCAAAACTCATATTTGAGTGATAATCTCCAGTTGTGGAGGATGCTTTATACACCAATGAGGCATTTGGAATGAATCCATCTTTAGTACCTGCGTGCACTATAATAAACCGGCTCCCAGTACCTAATTTCTTCATAAATGGAGTATCTTTATCCTTTATGCCCCATGTATTTTGTCGAACGTGTGACGTTAAAACATATGTTTCGTCAGTGTAAACAATAGGACGTCCTTCTGCACGGCACTGAGAAATCTTTTTCAAATATTTTAAACGCCATAGTTGTAAATCATGCCTTTCTTGTAATACTCGTCGGTTACTGCTAATCTTTCGCCATTTATAACCAATTTTTATGAGCAATGAACGTAAAGTGCTTAGACATCCGTCAAAGTCTATCTTTTCTCTGAGAACTGACCGAATTTTGTTTAAAGTTGGAATTTCCTTGTGTTCGATGTGATAATTTTGAATTGTACTTCGAATCAAATTAGTGTCAAAATTATCAAAATCAAATTTTGCTACTTCTTTTACGACGTTTTTTCATTGGTGATAGAAACTTGGCAGATGTAGAGGGCATCTCTTTTTCTTCTTTCAAAATAGAAGTTACAGTACGTTCACTGACCCCTGTTGCTTCGGCGGTTCGTTTTCTTACGTTAGCCAAAGGACTCAAATCACAATTATCATTATTATTCGCTTTCATGAAATTATATTCTTCTTGAAGAAAATGAAAAACTCGGGCGATAATTGCACGACCCTACAAATAATAAAGATAATACAATGTTCATGATCGTTGATCCATACCATACAATATTAAATTAACGCTATAAATGCATATTTAAATAACTCACCTCACTACGAATAATTTTTCGCTTTTTATCGGTATTTGACATGCTGACGGTACTTCGTGGCGGATAGCGACGTGAAAACAATAAGCACAAGTAACCTGAGCGGCCGACCGCTCGCTACTGAACGCTCCGTCAGGCACACACACTAACGCATTGTGCATGTACACAACATACCACAAGCAAGAGTCACGCGCGCTCGTATATTGCAAGAACTATATCTATAAAGCGGGGCTAAACTTGAAAAAAAAACCTTAAAAAAATAAATATTATTTCGCAAAAGGAGGTAAATTAATACATGTGCGGTAGGCAATACATGCGCGGGCGAAGGGGGGCAGGGCACGCGGTCGTATCGCTATTCGCTCATAATAATACCGTCAAAAATTATTTCACTTTTTTAAAAATTAACAAATTTTGGGGAAGTTGAACTTAATCGCGGAAAAAAAAGATTATTTCAAAATTTATTAGTATTGTTACTATGATGATTATGTAAAATTTCATATCTTATTTGGTCATGTGTTTACCTAACCTTTATTATCCTTATGGGTCGGAGGGGGTTTTCTTTACATATTGTATATTGGCACATCTGCAAAAAATGTGAAACTGAGTTTATCACATATCCTAAATATGCATTAGCGTCTATACTAGCACCTCGAACCCGTTGAACACTGCGTTTAAATATATATTAGCATAGACATAAATCTGTAAAAAACGTAAAATTATCATAAATTAATTTCAAATATTTATAAAAGTTTTGATCCTTGTTTCTGTGACATAATTATGAAAAACGTAGACGTGCCGATATATTACTAGGTCAGCTATATATTTTGTTCTCCTTTCCCGTCTATCGCCTGGACGTGGTCTTATACAGAGTGGTGCTGACAATACGACAATAAATGAAATGGTTCATAGGAATAATCCTTTTTTTTGTTTTTGTTGGGATGGGGAATCATCAAATGACTTCTCCGCTCTGGGCGGAGACCATAGAAAAAAACCTAGCATCAAAAATAAAAAAAAATGAAAATTTCAAACAAAATAAATCGCATAAAATTGCAAACGGAATAGAACATTCTTTAAAAATATTGGTTCACTGGCCTCCAATCGGCGACAGCGCGATCCTGTATCGACTTGCTTTTTTCGCGCCGTTATTATTAAAGTTTGGTACCGCAGGATGCGGCGGTCATTAACCTTTAAGCGCTTCCTTATGAACAAGGACATCATGTAGAAAATGTGAAAAATGAAAAATACTTTCTAGTGACTAAATTAATGGACATATTTACATGATTTTTTATGGGTAGACTGACAATATGTTGAGGTACACGATGTTTAATTTATTGTCGTATTGTCAGCACCACTCTGTATTAATAAGTTAAAAGTAGTATATGAAATCAATAGGGTATTTGACTAAAGAAAACTAATTACGGACTAATTAGTTTTCAAGTAAGTAAGTAAGATTATAGAAAAATATTGGATACGTATGTTTTGTTTTATCAAATGAATAAAGATTGACAAATATAAAAGGCATCAAAAGATCAGGAGTGGTGGCTAGTGACGTCACTGCTCGCTAAAAAGTGTAGCGTCCATTGACGTCACACGAGTTTCCAACGCACTGTGTCGTCTTCAGTTTTTGTTTATATGAAAAATGAAAAAATTTGGAAATCAGACTGACGGACTAATTAGTTTTTTTTAGTCAAATAACCTATTGGTATATAATGTTCCGATGCTAGCGCACAGACACCTGTAAGAGGGAAACGGGCAAACATAACAAAAAAACAAACCTGTCAGTTGTGAAGATTTCTTTGTTCCAAAAACTAAACTCGAGTTCAGTGCATTTTTTACTTTATTTTTTGAACAAAATAAAGGTTTAGTCCTGTCATATTACGATACTCCATAGACATTTAAGACGTGACTAAGAACATTTTAAACGTGATTAAAACCGTTAATTTGACAGGACTAACTTCTCTTGTTTTATGTTTAATAAAAAAAAAAACGAATTAGCCGTCCCTTGCTGCCCTCTCCCATGTTGCCCTTAACGTGTAGACAGTTTCTAAATTACCGCCCTTGGCTTTGAGCTCACTTAAGGCAACAGGATGGTCGGGTTAAATAGTCACGAGTCACGACCTCTCAAGATCAACTTTGAGATGTCATACATAAAATAATCTTTTTCTTATTTATTTTCCGCATGTATTTACATATAAACATTTTGTTTCAGCATTTTAGATACCGAGCTGACGCCCAAACATTTCGAAAAATTCGTTGGCTCTATCTACTTAAAAAAAAAAAAATAGTAAACTAATTATTGTTGCGTCGTGTAACTAATCGTCGCTTCCACACCAGTGGTCGAAAAAACACAGTATTTATAAAACCAGCTTGTTTTTATGTTTATTTTTTATTGCTTTTGTTATATATTTTGTATGCATATTTTATTTTTTAAATTAAAAAGTAAGCTCCTTATGCATAAAAATCTTTTAAAAAGTCTAACGTGTCCTTGTCATTTTGGGATTTAATGTGCGTTTAAAATGAGATGTTTATGAATAAGGGGTTCAGTTTATCAAATTTCTTTTTTTTTTATTATTTGGTTCATACCTTTTACAGCTTTTTATTTTATTGAAGATTATATGAGTAATATTAAGTGAGGGCAGGCACCGTAGCTGTTATTGAAACAGTAAAAGGTTCTTATAAGATCGTCCTGATGGGCTGTTCACGGCCACGTTGCATGAATTCACAGTCAACAGGGAAAAAATCATTTCACGGTTGATTTTATTTGCATGTAAAATAACTTTAGAACCGAAAATGTTTGACTGGGTATCACTCAAAATTACAAAAAAAAAAAAAACATGTATACACGCTTTTAGGTCACGAAGGTAAACAAAAACTTCGAAATCTGATTAAAATTTTATTCGTTAAAATAAGTAGATCAAATAAACTTGCGAAAAAAACACAAAATTGTATCAACATGTTTGATTCTACGACGGTACTAGGTATTTCTACGCAAAATATTTACAGCTGACGAAACAAATAAACATCTTATTCTATGTTTACAAAATAAACTGATGCAGGTCAATCGTTAACATTGACTTAAAATTTCAACAATAATTTTATTTATATTACACATAAATTTAATCCTTTAAGGACACGTACAATAGAGGGAACACATTTTATCCACAATTTCATTGCATTGTGGTAACAATCTTAAACATATTCACCTGCATCTAATATCGACAAAACTTATTAACATTTTTCTAAACTAAATCAGTTTATTGTAGGACTTATATAGACCTCCAAAAATGCTTTTTATTATGATACAAAATACATTTTTACTAGTTAACACTTGTCAATGATATTTTCAATAAAAATAGTAACATTATATCTTATATGTACAAATTTGTCATAGAACTACTACTGCTACCCATGGCACAATTTCTTTAGAATGGATGTACTAACAAACATTCTATTTAAAGCAAGAAATATGTACCATTAATATACACGCCTCAGGTTTCGAGGTTCTATTTCTAAAGCTCCGATGACAGCAAGGTCGTAGACTACGGTGTTCTTTACTTTTATGGAAGAATATTGAGGGGGGGGGGGGGGGAGGAGGGTGAGACTTTAGAAACTTCAAAATAAAAGTTAACACCTATACAGTTCACGTTTAAACCTAAGCTTAACTGTTGTGTAAATAATTGTACACAATCACAAACCTTTATATACCTTCATACTTCATTTGTCCTGATTAAAAGAAATGTAAGTATCGTGTAGCACCACCATTTTTAAGACAACCTGTAAATATATCTAGATAAACTACATCTTCCTTACTGAGTCTTCCTCACAGCTTGTGAGCCTCGGCCAGCGGTGCCGCATCCACGCAGCGTTGCGTTGGTAAGTTAACTCATAATTGGTTATAAATCAATATTCAGCTATTTAGTAATAGTTTTATACATTATATATGTATGTACTCTAAAACAACAATGATTTTGGAGGAATAATGTGGTTGTTTACACATTTTGGGCTCAACTGGATACGGTCCTATAGAATTTATATCTTAATCTTCTAATAAGATACTTTCATGTTTCATTTAGTATTATAAACCTAGTTTTACTGTTTAGCTGTCCTACGCATAGTCCAGCTGTTTCGAAAAGTTTCTAATTAGTGTACTACTCTATTGTTACTGTAAACATCAATGATAAATTACACAAAATCTCATAGTTTCTTAAAAAAAAAGCAAGACCTGATAATGGCCCCGATTCGGTTGTTCACAAACTGAACTAATTTTAAGTTAAGTGAATCTTTTTCTTTCCATTTTGTTAAGAAAAGGATAGAAGATAACATTTTATTTGAATCCTGTCAAATTAAGACACTCCATAGGCAGTTTAGACGCGATTATAAATATGGCGAATAAAATACGACAGTTTACGTCAGGAGCGCACTAATTTGACAGGTCTAAACTGAAATTTTATTTTCTGTCCTTTTCTTAATGAAATAGAAAGAAAAAGATGCACTGCACTTAAAATTAATTTAGTTTGTGAACAAGAGAATCGGGACCAATATTTTGCAAATCTAATGGCCAGAGTTCACTGCCAGCACCATAGCAAAGAATTTTATTAATAATTATTTTGAATCTTATTTCATCTCGATAGCATGTTGTCATGCCATGTGTTACACAGAAATGAGGAAAATGTTGTGAGGAGAGTTTTTGAGTATGAACGTCAACGGCTATAAAAGTAGAGGAATACCAAAGAAACCATGGATGAAATGTGTACACGATGACATTGTTAAGGGGGATACTACGAAGGTGACGTCTAATAGGATAGGTATGGAAGAAAAAGAGATTGCGTCGACTTTAAATAATTTGGCATAAAGGCAGGAGAATGACTATGATGACGCGATGTGACGCAGCCATAACGTTTCATTCCACGGGTTGCCGCGGCACGCCATTGCAACCTTCGAGACGTCTAGGTCACTATGTCGAGGGATTCTGATTAAACATATAAAGGGTGTATCTGACAGCGACGCAAAAAAGAGTACCATGGATCCAGTACATGACTCTGGAATGGTCGTGGAATTTTTCGTCGGCTTTATCACGATTTTAATAAATATACAAAGTGGTGACTATAATACGACAATAAATTAAACATCGTGTACCTCAATACATTCTCAGTCTACCCATAAAACGTCATATAAATATGTCCATTAGTTTAGTCACAGGAAATTATTTTTCATTATTAACATTTTCTACATGATGTACATGTTCGTAAGGAAGCGCTTACAGGTTTATGAGCGCCGCATCCAGCGGTGAACAACCGTTCTTTTTATGGGGCCGCAAACACTTTTCGGCCTCGACTCTTGATGTTCCCTTGATGATCTTAGTTTTTGCTATCGCGCATTCGTGTGGTGCATAGTCGCATCGTTTAATCGCGCTCTATTTTCTGATGCTCTTGCTTTTAGTGAACAGGAAAAAGATTATGGTTAAAGAAATAGAAGGCGCGAGAAAAGCGAACGCGAAATATTTAATTAATTGTACTAATTATCAACCTATTCATTCAACAGACATTGATTAATAAGTAGGTAAAATTGAGGAGCAGCTAGTTTAGGTACTTGGCCAACAAAAACGGCCCTGCGGGCCGCAGGTTGGGTAGCACTGGCGTTGGTACCTACATTATGCCCGTTTCTTTGCACTTATTTTAATGTAAAAATTGGTTTGTGCGAAAGAGATAAATTTAGTTTCGTTTATTAAATCGCTTTCTTGTCGAAATTACACGAAATTTAGGTCACGGTCACAGGTCAGTGTGTCGGTGGTAGGTGCAATCCTATGACGCTTTACGTGTAATTGCTCTGTGCTCGAGACGCCGTGTTTGTTTGTTTACATTAGGTATTGACGGTATATTGCGATATTGGACGCTTTATTTTCATCATCATTTCAGCCGAAAGACGTCCACTGCTGGAAATAGGCCTCCCTCAAGGTTCTCCACGACGACCGGCCCTGCGCCTCCCGCATCCAGAGGTTTCCCGCGACCTTCACCAGGTCGTCGGTCCACCTTGTCGGGGGCCTACCCACGCTACGTCTTCTGGTGCGTGGTCGCCACTCGAGAACCCGTCGGCCCCATCGGGCATCGGTCTTACGGGCAATGTGTCCAGCCCACTGCCACTTTAGTGTTGCAATTCTTCGGGCTATGTCAGTTACTCTTGTTCTTCTGCGGATCTCCTCATTCCTGATTCGATCGCGCAGTGAAACCCCAAGCATAGCCCTCTCCATTGCCCTTTCCAAGGCTCAAATACGAGCCTTCTTATAAGGCCCATTGTTAGCGACCACGTCTCAATTCCATAAGTCATCACTGGCAACACACACAAGATTTTACGTAGCTTCCCGAAAGCAGCCCAGCCGAGTTGCATTCGACGATTGACCTTTTTCTCGAAGTTGGACCTTCCTAACTGGATAGTTTGTCCCAGGTACACGTAACTGTCAACAACTTCGAGAACAGTCTCCGATCTTTATAGGAGTGTGTACAACATGGGCATTATGGCTTTATTTTAGTGACAACGTTTTATCTTATTTAATAGATATGTGAATAGTGCGATATTGGACGCTTTATTTCAGTGAGAGGATACGTAAAATTTTGTCTTATTTAATAATAAGTACCTAAATTGGACGCTTAATTTAATAGTTTTATTCATAGTGTTTTCTTTTATGTAAATAATAATGCAGCGCTATAATTACACAACCTCTGAGTACGATTTTAATTTATAGCGAGTGTTAATGTAATGCCGCTTTGACTTTACGGAAATAGCGACAGAGGTATGAGAACACCAGTTTGTCCAACCAAAAAAGCAAGTCGCGACAAAACCGCGCCGTGGTCGATCGGAGGTCAGTGAACAAATAATTTAAGGATATTTTATTTCGTGGTCAATTGTAAGCGATTTAGTTGTTTGAAATTTTATTTTTGACCCTAGGTTTTTTTCTATGGTTCAGGATTATTCCTATGAACTAGTATTGTCCGTGTTTTCATTTATTGTCGTATTGTCAGCACCACTCTGTATATGTAGTTTTTATCACTTTAGACCATTCATAATTGCTATACTTTTATAACCCAATAAGATGTTAAAGTAAAAATTAATTAATTCGTTAATTACAGAAAAAAGCCGAATGAAAATAAAACTAGAAAAACTATCTTATCGTGTTGCCTTTTCGCGATGTTTGCGCTACGATGTCAGATACATCCTGTATTACGGACGTTTTAATCACACAGATAGAGCTAGACCCAAAGTAAGTTCGAGACTTGTGTTATGGGATATTAACTCAACGATACTATATTTATAATAGATACATATGTAGATAAACATCCAAGACCCAGGCTAATCAGGAAAAGATCGTTTTCCATCATGACCTGGCCAGGGATCGAACCCGGGGCCTCCACGTCGCAGGCAGACATGTTGACCGCTGCACCACGGAGGGCGTCAATTTGCTAAGCTAGTTGAAATGAGGTTCTAACTTGTGCAGCGGTTATTTCGGTTAATGAGCCACGGAACCACGCGGGATACCGCTGCATAACCTCCCTTGCCATGCTGTGCTGAGCCGTTTTAGTGAGCGCCGGCCCTTAGGGTGTGTATATGTTACTGACCAAAGCGAGTATGAGCAAGTTAACCTAAAATATCGTATGACAGCAACAGATACTAGCTTTATTGAATATTTTATTTATGTAGGCGGTAAGATAAGTCTGGTCATATCTGCACTTTCATAGTTTTTACTTAGTTCCTCTTAGAATGTACAACAAACAGACCAATTACAATATGGAGGAGGTCCTTAATCCTTGCTACGATATGTGTGATCCTTTAAATTTATGTATATAGTATTTATCCATAATATCCATACTAATATTATAAAAGCGAAACTGTCTGTCTGTCTGTTACGCTTTCCCGCTTAAACCTCTCAACCGATTTTGATGAAATTTGGCACAGGCAATCTTTAGACCCTGAGAAAAGTAATAGGCTAGCTTTTATTGAAAAAATTTAATATTCCCGAGGGAAATCTAAAAAGCGCGATATGACCGAATTCCACGCAGGCGATACCGCGGGCGGAAAGCTAGTTATGCTATAAAACTAAACTGCTTTTATACAGTATGTTAAGAAAACCCTGTCCGACCCATAAGGATAATAAAGGTTAAGTAAACACATGACCAAATATAATATAAAATTTTACGTATTCATCATAGTACCAATACAAATGAATTTTAAAATAATCTTTTTTTCCCGCGAATTAATTCCAATTTCCCCGAAATTTGGTAATTTTTAAAAAGTGACAACACCGGTATTATTATGAGCGAATAGCGACGCGACCACGTGCCACATGCCCTGCCGCCCGCCCCCCGCGGACGGCAGGCGAAGGGTGGTTATCGCGCATTTATTAAGTTACCTCTTTTTGCGAAATAATATTTATTTTTTTAGGGGGATTTTTTTTTAAGTTTAGCTCGGTTTTGTATGCATTAGTAGAATCAGTTATCGATTCCTAACAACGCCTTCACGGGTCGGACAGGGTTTTCTTAACATACTGTATAATAACTAGCTGACCGGCAAACGTTGTTTTGCCATTTAATGTAATTTCCTAGAAAAAAAAAAATGATGTTGGCCGATTCTCATAGATACCGGATAAGCACAAAAAATTTCATCAAAATCGGTAGAGCCGTTTCGGAGGAGTTTAAGTTCGAACACCGTGACACGTGAATTTTATATATTAGATTATGTACAGCTTTTGATTTCTTAGTATGTTATTACGAAAATAATTATTGCTGTTTTTACTATACATATTTAGAAATTGTTATCGCACCCTAGGTAGGTTATATTAGAATAGCAGCAACTGTGAAAAAATCGTGAAATAAATAATGTGATTAAATATTACAGGTGACCATATATGAAAACCTAAAAGGAAATGTATATAAAATAAAATCTATATATTATTATTTATGTAAGCATTTATGGCTATATCAGTGAATAGCTGGTATTCATTTAGGGAAGGAGGGCGCTCACGAACAGCTTATTTCTCTTTCACATCTAAAGTATGAAAGTGCTGTCTTTTTCGCGTTGATTACATACACACCTGTATACTTGATGTGATAGACAAAAAAGTTGCTTACTACATCGCTCATGGGCGTCCTCCCTTAGGCCGCGTGTCATGAAAGTGAGAAAATGCTGAGGAGCTTCCATGTTAAGTCAAAAACATGAGTTTGCTAACTTCTACTCTGAACTGCGACAGTATGAGTTAGTCTGTCCTTTATTTTCGTATGACAATCAATTCGTTTCATAAATTACTGACTGCTATAGAAATTAAACATGAGAGTAGTAAAATGTGTAAAAGTATTCCCTCGCATATCATATTGGCTGTTGATTTGATGTATGCAAATGACATGCACACCCTCATACATTCTCACGTGTGTCATTTCAGGAGCAGCCAAGAATTTTTTCTTGTTCAGCGTCGACGCTGGCGCTGTGTACACTAGTCATGTGTAGAAAGTACACGAATTCTTCCATAGACCCGGCGATTTTTCTTGCCGTGGACACGCGGCCTTATGCAACATTATTGCTGTGTTAACTCTCCGTGCGGAACAACATCGGCTTGACAAATGCAGTCTTCTTGTAAACAAAACATATCTAACTAAATATTCTAATTAAAACTAATCAAAAGGCCTTTTGCAGTTATTGCGTTTAGAATCACTGGTAAGTAACATAATATAAATAATAAACATTCATCATCACGAACTAAAAATCTATAAACAATTTGTGCATTATAGACGACAGCACACCCAGCTACTACAATCAGTTAGATTTCAAACTTTATCTCTAAAGCATTAAGGCTCAATATTGATTGGGAATATTTGACAGTTTTGGGTAGCTTGACCTGCTGTCGTCCGTACTTCAAGAGGAAGTAGCCTTTGTAAACTAAAACTATACTTTAAATTACATTTCACAGTAAAATATACGCAGGACCCAGCAGAACTTTACGTGAATGTGGTAATAACGCAGGTCCCATAATTCATTACGATTAGTTATACTTAATCATTTTAAAACCAAACAACCACATAAATGACAGTATGACATTATCACTGAACCCCACTACAGTATCATTTTTTATAGGAAATCATCTCTTGACCTCTCCCGACCCACCCATGTTCCTCCACTTGCACGTGCGCCAGGAGCCACGGCATCTCTCGGAACAACCCGCAGCCCTGGCAGGCATCGGTCCTCGTGGACTAAGTGGAACACAACGCGCCGTCGACCCGGGCCTGGTCCTCACTGGGCGCCGAGCTGCCCGCAAGCGCGCGTCTACGGTGGCCGGGAGTTGTATGCCGACTCCCGACCAGGGCATCTCCAGCGGCGGACAGGGGCGCTCTCTCACGCGTTCCACATCCTCCTTTGCGTGCATTACTGCTTCGCAGGGGCTCTGGAGGCCTGCCATGCACTCTCAGAGATTGTCACTACGAGGACACGGCTGTGCTCCGCCCAAGCTGGGCCCACTATAGTACCCTTTATGATACATCATCGCATAACGTCAACGAGAAATGAGATTATTCAAAACTAATGTGACGTCCCGGTGACGGGTGAAGTGGACACGCAGCCAAAATAAAATGTATTGCTACTGCGGCACCGCCATCTTTTTCTAGTTAACATTGCGGTGGGCTAATAGCCATAAGCTACTCCCTAAAAATTTGACAGAACTTAACGGCTGTAGTGACAGCTGTCATGAAAATGTTGATTAATTAAATCATAAATTCGACGCACTGCGTCATAAAATAGTTGCATTTCTGTTTCGTTTGGACACCTGCATACAATGCCGCAATCTTGCCTCGATGGAAATTGTTTTCAGTAATGTGTCAACTCAATCTTCTCAGTATCCAGGGCACTTATAATAAGTACGGTGAGAGCAAATTTAGCGACTTAATCCTTTGGGCAGCGAGTTTGACTTATGTCAAATACTGGTAAATGACAGAAGTCCATGAAAGCCGTTACAATATGACGGAATCGCTATCCAGGAAATGGAAGCTTCCTTTAGGAATGAGTGACAGAGATGGCGCTCTATGAAGCTGAACTTTTTCTTTCATTCTATGTTTCATATTCCTGGCCAGCTATTGTACCACACTTGCATTGTCGTTACATGAATTGTAAAAAAAGCTGCAGCTATTCGTACGAAAAAGCAATATACTTACTCCTAGTTACTGTAAAATGTAAGTCACCTTGATTGTGTATGTAGCTAAGCAAATGCAAACTTGTATGAATTTACGTAAATAAATAAGTTATTCCTGTCACATCTGTTTTCATTTCAAAACTATTGATATTCAAATAAATCTACTAAATATTTTTGTAAAGATAATTACAATGTTATTATTTTATTTAAGAGTTGTAATTGTTTTTGTATAAAACACTTTAATCCATAAACTGTTTAAACTGTAGTTTTTTAGAAATACTAACTAAAATACTCATAAACTCAATGAGTATTTTCCGATGAGACTATTTGAATAATCCCCAATCTACTACAGAGATGTTTATTTAATTTGTTAGCCTCTCTTTATTATGAAGGGAAATATGTAAATACGCAGATAGTATACAAACACCTTTAAAAAACTGTATATTTTAACAGAACAAACAAAACAGCACTAGGTTCACGACTCCCTCAAGACCCACAATGTCACCACTTTTCACTTCACATTTTATGTCCTCGCTTACTCTAAAAGTTCATTACATTTTATTAAAGACATTTTCCACAGGCTGTGTGATTTTATTTAACCTAATTTATTGCTCATTTATTTATTTAAAGGCATACTTTCACTTACAGTTTGTGAGTCAGTCGAGTTAGCAGAGTCTTCGCCTAATAATCGGCTTAGTTGGTCATCGAGCGTGTCGACTCGCCTCGGCTCACGCGTCTTCGCCTCCTCTGTGGCGAAAACGTCGTCCCCCGCCATCATGTCGCCCTCGTCCAGATACGAGAACGAGTCTAAGTTTATATCGGAAGTAGTGATTGCAGTGCTATAAATGTCTATTCTCTTCTGTTGTGATTGAGCTTCTCTTACTTTCTGCGAAAGTTTCTCTTTCGCCTTCGTAAGTGCTTCAGACTCGGATTTATCCAGTTTAGAATCGTTCTCTTTTAGTTTTTCAATTTTAGTTTTGAGAGCGAACGACGAATCGTTACTCGACGACCCCTCGTCTTGTAGCTGGCTGAGCAACGTTCTGGTCGCGAGGGACATCGCGCTCGAACTGCTGTACATTTCGCTGCTCTCACCTGAACAAATATTTAGGTTTTCTTACAATTTAATCAGAAGAACAAACAAAAATAAAAATAAAGGAGGAATCAAATATATAGATTACCGCTTGGTGTTGCCCGTTGCATGCTTTCCTGTGATGAATGTTTGTTTTTTGACTTGTGACTGGTGGACATGTATTCACTGTCGCTGTCACTGGACATGCCCAGATCTAAGTGGAGGGAATTTAACTTGTCCTCATCTTTGCCCTTTCTTGATACTGTGTCAAGTTCCATTTCCCAGTCGGTGACGCTCGACGAATCTTTAACACCTTCTGCATCTTTAGGGTAATTTGATTTACCATCATCTTTTTCCATTAATGATAAACTCGTGTCTGCCATAGGTACTATTTCTCCTATGCTCTCAACAGTAGAGTCTAAGCTGCTCGCGTTGCAAGTTTCTTCTGTTATTTGGTTCTCAAACAGCACTGGTGTTTCTGAGGTAATTGGAGACAACTTCTTGATCTCGTTGGAAATGCGAGGCGCGTTACTTCCACGACTGTCCAATATCTCTGACATGGTAGTAGTGCGACCAGTCTGTTCGTTGTTCAACTCTAAAACAATAACATTTCCCGCACACTTGGCTGCCTCGGCTTGGTCAGTCTTCGACGCTTGCAATAGTTGGTTAACATTTTTACCCATTATTACTTTAGACATGTCATTTCCGTTTTTTGCGAATGTTAAAGCTTTACCTATCGGTGTACCCTTTTGTACTACAATAACGCTGCCTTTTGCACTAGATGGTCTAACGATGGGATTGGAAATTTTAGGAGTAGTCACTGGTGCCAAACCCTTTACTGGTACAATATCCGCTAAGTTCGCGGTTTTTATCGTCTCCACTCCAACGATTTTAGTACTAGACGGGATTGAGCTAACTGTTGTAGGCAAAGACATTACAGTCATAGCGGGCGCCTTGGGAGTTTGTGAAACAGACTGTGAACTCACTGGTACTAACTTCATAGCGGTGGGTATGCCTTTGAAATGTATTAGCGGTATCTGTCCATCATTCCCCGATTTCGTTCGAGCTTTTGCCGGTAAAACGACCATTTTTTGTCCTGATTTAGGATTCAAAACGAGTGCTTTAGTTGATACTTTTAGATCAGTGGCAGGAATGCCCTTAGGTGTAAGTGTTTCAGGTAATTTGTTTGATATGCTGTTTGCACTAGTCGGGTGGTCCCTGTGCGCCGTGCTGGCACCGGATGTGATTATTAATTTAGAGTTGGACATATTTCTATTTTCCGACGACGGTTTTGAGACAACAATCATTTTCTCGGACATAAGAGGTGTAGTATTACGCGATTTCGGTATAGAACCGATCACTTTAGTAGTCACCAGTTTTCCCGGCGTGTTCAAACCTTTCTGAGCTGAACTCGGTGCGACGACTACTTGTCTATTAGACAATAGTTTTATACCTTCAGTGGGCTTTTGTAACAACTTGATGTCAGACATTTGTACTTTTTTGTCTGAGCTTATGTCACCACGATTCTTTATGATAAGTTGGCAAGGTTTTCCGGATATTGTCTGTTTGTGGGTGACGGGCGTGCTCTGCGCTTGTAAGGACGCGGGGTCGTCGGGGTGCGCATTTTCCGACACCTCCAGCTCGTGCGGCACGGTCGCGGGCTGTGTCAGTAGCTGCATGGTCGGCGAGTCCGTCACCATTCCCGGGGAAGACAAAACTTTAGGCTTTATTTCTTCCATATAGTCGGGTTTTGATTTGTTACCTAATATAGATTGAGCATAACTAGCTTGGAAAGTGTTAGGAGGGCCTGAGTATTCCATCTGCATGGAGGTTGGATTGTACTGTTTGTTAGGAGAAGGTGGCAGTTCTTGTTTTTTCATTTGTGATTTTGATAAAACAATTTGTGCACCCTTGGCACTTTTATGTGGTCTGCTTTTGTGCGGCGCTGAGCGCGGACCGTGACTTTGATTCGGTTTACTGGTTGATACTTTGCTTACTTGATTATAAGAGTGTTTTGACTGCCCTGATGGTTTACCTGTGCAGAAACATTTATTGTTAAACAAAATACTGGTAAATTATTTCATCATCACTTCAGACAAAAGACGTCCACTGCTGGACATAGGCCTCCCCCAAGGTTCTCCACGACGACCGGTCCTGCGCCTCCCGCACCCAGCGGTTTCCAGCGACCAGGACACCAGGTCGTCGGTTCACCTTGTCGGGGGCCTACCCACGCTGCGTCTTCCGGTGCGTGATCGTCACTCGAGAACCCGTCGGCCCCATCGGGCATCGGTCCTCCGGGCAATGTGACCAGCCCACTGCCACTTTAGTGTTGCAATTCTTCGGGCTATGTCGGTTACTCTCGTACGTAATTCTCGTTAGTAATTTATAAAAATAAAACTTTTCAAAAAAAAAATATTATTCGTGCAATAAATAATATGGCATTACTATTTAAATCCAACTCACTTGTAGCTGGTTGTGAGAACTTGGAATAAATCTGTGACAAATTTAAATGCTTTTGGTTAGTGTTGACAGGTATGTTCCTCATGTTTTTGACAGGAGTGCTGCCTTCATCTGGAATCGCACCACTCTCTGGAACTTTCCGCTTTCGACTTACAAGCTCTGATTCCCAAATCTAAAAAAAGTAAAGAATATTACAGGGCATATAATGTAGATATGCATGGAACAATCAGCATATTCATGTTAGAATCCCACCAAGAAAAGTGAAATTTTTTTTGCTCAAAACTGTGCATGATAAAACAAAAAAGGTCGGCTCAGAATCAATAACAGAATATACCTGCATCATCAGTTAAAAAAAAAAACATATTTTTTATCCGCCTAAAAAATCAGCAAGAGATGGACACTAAGTACAGTAGGACCTGATTATCCGGACTAATTGTTGTCGGTAGGCATCCGGATAATCCAATGTATGAAGAAAGGCGGGCTTTTCCATACATATGTAGTATGTACATACATACATACATACATATGCAATGTCAGGTGTTTATTAAAAACAAAACAATATATCAGCGAAAATCAACCTTTATTCTGAAAAGGTAGGGTTTTTTTTTTATTTTAGCCGTCTTCTTCTCCTTCTTGCATAGCAAGAATCGTTGCTTTTCATTTTTTTTTTTGTTTAACTTTTCTTTCTTTTTTAGTGAGCTTGTTATGTGCGGCTGGTGCTTTTTTGCGCTGCTCTTTTTCCTTATTCTTTTGTATATTTTACGTTTTCTTAATACTATTACACTTGCAATTTTCAGTCTTTTGTCATATACTATTTACATTTAAATCTTTTATTTCTATATTCATATGTCATTTTTCTTTACACTCAATGCTACTAACAGCTGGTCACTTATACAGACGGCCTTTCTGGCTGTGCTGCTACCTTGTACGATTTCTATCTATGCTTATTTTAGCAACCTTGAGGCAAAACCGCTCCAGATACGGCCTGGAGTGCTTGTCAGCCATTAGGTCGGCGATTGTTGTTTCATTTAGTATTCTGCCTGTACTTACTTCCAGGTCGTATCTGTCGCGGTTGTGCCTCGGACACTCGAACAGAAGGTGCTGGATTGTCTCAGTTGCCTGTGTGCCACACACACAGGCCGGGCTATCTCTCAATTTGAATCTGTGTAGGTACGCGGTGGTCTTCAGCAGGGGCGTGCACAGAGATTTTGTTGAGGGTATGCATAGATCATCATCATTATCAACCTTTTTATCGTCCCACTGCTGGGCACAGGTCTCCTCTCATACAGAGAAGGATTGAGCGTAATCACCACGTTTGCTCAATTCGGGTTGGCGATTTCAGACTTAAAGTCCAGGTTTCCTCAAGATGTTTTCCTTCACCTTCAGTCATTGGTGTCCAAGATATAGTTAGAAAGTACATATAACTTTAGAAAAGTGTATACATACATACACTACCCAAATCTCTGTGCTTATACAACGCGTTATTTTTTCTTTATACGAAACCTAAATATAGTTTGTTCAGAATAAGCAACTGAATCGATTCTAACCTTTTTACACTATGTATGTTATATTTTTTCACAAATACATTTAGCCATTGTTGCATTGTTGCGTGGCAACAGCTGACGGAGGTCAACGGTAAGCGATTCGTCGTGACCACGTCATCTATTCTACCTTTTACAAAAATTTGGTACTTTAAATAAGAATCTAAATGTTTTTCCGACGAATCGTATTTAGAGGCGGCTTTGTGAAAATTATTTAAATCTGAATATCCATAACCCCAAACATTTTTACTATCATGTTTTGAAAATAATATACACGGGAAACAAAATAATTTGTGTGTACACAGCCTGCTAACCAGTTATAATTATCATAATACTTTTTATTAAAAGAACGTGTGACATCCAATTTCATTGACTTTACAAGCCGAAATAAGCTGTGCCTATTATACGCCGGCCAATTTAGAGAGTTGTTACAAATAGTACAATTGGTTTTTCGTTAAGATACATTTTTATTTTACCAAACTCACAATAATAAATTACTCCAATTTTTTGTGTGTTATTCTTGTGAGCTCTGTTCTGGTGATGTATGTTTAGAAAAATTTAAAACTGTGTCTTTTTCAACGTTAAGTTTTGAGCAAAAATATAAAATAGTTGTTAAAGGGCGTTGTGTTCGCGATTTGAACTTAACCCAAAAGAACCGGAGGATTTTACCTCTCCCCTCTTGATCCCTAATATTCTTACGAATATGGGTAGTAAGGGGATGGTGCGTTTCGGGTTTCGGATCAAGTCGAGCGAGGACCGAGAGTCGCTGAGCACCGCCGCGCAGTCGAAGCCTCTCAGGACAACCAGGTCCGTAGTCCTGGCTATCGCGAGCAGCTCCGCCTGAAAGACGGTACACATCGGCTCCAACTTCATTCGCTTGGGCCGAATCTCGGACCCATCCCGCCAGTATGAATATGCCGACCCCTTCATCCGATTTACTACCGTCAGTGTAAATCAGATGAGCGGGGAGCTATATCTGAGCCACAGTTTCGCGGAGCATATTCTCCACACTGATAATCAACATCTGGCTCACTGGCGGGGTGAGGGGCCTCCGTGAAGGCCCTACGCTCCTACAGTTCGCTGGATTCTAGCCCTTCAATCGGACGTCCCCGTTTGCACTAAAAGCAGGGTTCAGTAAAGGACAAGTGCGACAAAGATGGAATCATTAAGGTAGAGAAGAGGAAGAAGAAGCCTCCTTGTCGGAATCAGTGCGGTAATTGTATTACTAATTTATACAAACCCAGATGGGTTATGGTTTTCGGTGGCAATTTTGGATTGCCTGAACCAATTTTAATTATTATTTTTTTATGTGAAAGACTAAATCATTCTCGTAAAATAAAACGGAATAAAAAATATGTAAATTATGATAAAAAAAATGCTTGTATACATGGTTAATTTACAAACTTAGTTTCTGAGTTTTCCGCCAGAGGGCGGGACCCAACATGCTGCTGCATCCAGCAGTACCGACGACGCTGCTGTATGTGTCCAGACTCCACCACTACACGAAGATAGGAGAGGTCGTGGAGTATAACAGTATCATAGGCGGCGCGCGCGTGTAATATATCAGGGGAAAATCTACGCGGGGTACGGGCGGTAAGGTTGTGACCAATCAGACACGCCGCGCAATCGCAGTGCGCGCGGTGTCCATAAATCGATTTCAAAATAAACATCTTTCGTTATCAATAACTATTTTTTTTTAACTAAAACATATCAAAATTCTTTGACAAAGTTTGCGCACTTAATATTTTCTTTAATCGAAAAGACTCTTCATAGATGTATTTTGCACCTTAATTCAATTGTAGAGCACTCTGCCCCTGACCTGCTTTGTGGTCAGGGGCAGAGGTGATAGTGTTAATCATTTCCTGGAGACACAGATTTAAAAAAACCGGCCAAGTGCGTGTCGGATGCGCGCACGAAGGGCGCCGTGCCATCTTTAAAAACGGCAAAAAAACAACACGTTTCTTGTATGGCAGCCCGCCCCTTCAATATTTTATTTTACTTTAATAGTTGATTTTTAAATTTTAAGAAATAACCGAATATTCTGTGAACATTTCAAGCGTATATCTATTTCCGTTTACAATATGGAGCAAAAACAGCAGAAAAGTCACGTTTCTTGTATGGGAGCCTCCCGTAAATATTTTATTTTTAGTATTTGTTGTTATGCGGCAACAGAAATACAAGGTTCATGAGATACTGCCTGGTGACAGACGGACGGACATACGGACAGTGAAGTCTCATGAATAGGGTTCCGTTTTACCTTTTAGGTACGGAACCCTAAAAACCGGCCATGAGCGTATTGGGCCACGCTCAGTGTAAGGTTCCGTAGTTTCCCATCCCCACTTAAGAGTACAAGAGATAAAAAAATTGGCTATTTGTTACATTAAGTTCAAAATCAAAATTAAGACATTTATTCAAATTACGCACATAGAATCAGCTCTTTTTAAAGATCAACGCCCGCCTTTCGCTTGGCATGCAATAAGTTCGGAATCCTAAAAACGGACCTACAAAGAACGGTGATAACTAAAGAAAGAGTTAAAGCTTCAACTATTCTATAGCTCATACCCATCCTGACCCTATCAACTCGAGAAAAATCTGAATAGCGCAAAGTAGCTCAAAGTACAGCGCCATCGCTCGGGAAATTGTGTTACTAATTTATACAAACCCAGATGGGTTATGGTTTTCGGTGGCAATTTTGGATTGCCTGAACCAATTTTAATTATTATTTTTTTATGTGAAAGACTAAATCATTCTCGTAAAATAAAACGGAATAAAAAATATGTAAATTATGATTAAAAAAAAATGCTTGTATACATGGTTAATTTACAAACTTAGTTTCTGAGTTTTTTTTTTCAGACGACAGCAAATCTGTCAGATTTCTTTATTAGATTTTCTACTTTATCTCTAAAGCATTAAGGCTCAAGGTTGATTCGGAATACTTGACAGTTTCAGGTAGCTTGACCTACTGTTGTCTGTACAATTTCTTAAAAAACTGTTCAACCAATTAAGTTCAAAATAATTTTCCTAGAAAGATTTTATAAAGTTCTATACTTGAGATTTTTCAAATGTATGGTTCAAAAGTTTAGAGGGGAGGGGACATTATTTTTCCTTTCGGAGAAATTATTTCCGAAAATATTAACATTATCAAAACATGATTTAGTAAATCCCTATTCATTTTAAAATACCTAACCAACAATATATCACATGTTAGGGTGGAATGAAAAAAGAAATTTACTCGCCTACTTTACGCGTATGGGAGTCCCCATAAATGCAAAGTGGGAAGCAAATTTTTTTTATCATAATAAAACATTTTTTTTTCACTTTTTAGTTTAGCATGATTACTATTTATATTGATACCAATTTTCAGCTCTCTAGTGCTTACAGTCACTGAGACTATCATGGGACTAACAGACAGACTTGGCAAAACTATAACGGTTCCTAGTTGACTACAGAACCCTAAATATTTATGGTGATTGTTAGCAAGGTATTGTTGTTGGCAAACTGCATAGCAGCAGGAATTTATAAATTAAAGAACTGATTATCTAATAGGTAATTAGTAATAGGGGATGGTGTCAGCAACTCCATGACAATGTGCATATGGTTCTTGGGTTCTTTTATTTTTATTACTTCTTCTGTCTGAGTATTTTCTGTTATCATGCAGTTTTGAGTAAACTCAAACTTTTATGACTTATTATATGCACAGTTTATTGATGTTACATAAGTTGTTATAAGCCAGATGCAAGTCTATTGGATAAAAATTTCGAAAATAATTTATTCTTTGTTCTGTGAACTTATTATTAGAAAAAAATAATTACGTTTTACTAACTAATTATAATTGTACATTATGAACAGACAAACAGGAATTATATTCAAGTACTCAAAAAAAAAAATTGTTACACACCTTAGTTGTCTGATCTTCCATAGCTATGGGAGGGTACATAGTCTCATCATGATCAGATGTGAGGGCACCCTCGGCAGTCTGCCCTTCAGCATCAGGCATTTCCTCCTCATTAGACTTGGGAGCTATAAGCTGCTCTGCTTCAAGTCTCTTCTGAATTTCCTTATTCTCGGCAGCAGCAGCTTCAGCTGCCTTATCTGCAATTTCTGTGTACATGGTCTGTGCAATTCCTCGTGGCATCAGAGGCACCCGCCTCCGACCTTCGCTGATCCATGCTATACCTGTGTTTGGACCTGATAACCTATTTGTTGAAATAATAACAAAGTCCATTAATATAGAGTTAGCACAGAGAGTAATAAATAATTTAAATTTGATAGAACTAAAAATATATATTATAGTGAAGAATATAAAATAAATCAACCATAAATATTCAACTATAATAAAAGAAAGAAGTTACAAATTATTTTTATTAAGTAAATCTGAAATTGGTGCAATTAAAAAGACACTATTTGGAAAATATAATTTATATTTAAATCTAAAAATAATTAACATAGCTTTTTAATTACCCACTGAAAATGAAATTATTAAAAAATATTTGACATTTCATATGAATAGGTTATCTGTCAAAATTTCATATTATCAAAATTACTTCTTAACACTTTTAATAAACATAATACAGCCACACATGTTTGCAAAAAGCATTGGTCAACCCACACTGTTAAACCAAACATACATCCACAAGGCTTAGATCCAATATGTGATAATAGAAAACATAAAAAGAAGTTAAAAATAACAAGTTTTAAAACTATATTATAAGATAAATATGTACAGTATCAATTAGAAACACGATTAAACAAGAGCAATATGTTAATTCCTTTGACTTTCAGTTACTCTCAGCCATCTTTGACTGTGTAACAGTGTTTAAAAATAAATCAACAACACTACACTGAAAACATTAAATATCAACTTACTGATTAGCAATTGTAGCTAATAATTCATCATTAGACACGCGGCGCGCCTCAGCGCTGTGCCGATCATCGCTTATATGCAAAACGGCGCGCAGTTCTCCCAATAACTTTTTTCTGTTGTCTTCCAATGCTCCTTGTGCTCTAAATACACTGATCATATTCGAGTAGGCTTCCAATTCTAGAAACAAATGAATATACTATAAAATTCTAAGCATATTTGTAATACGATTGTCAACAAATTAACTGAGACGCGCTGAGTATAATTTAAGAAAACCATAGGAGGGAAAACGAAAGCCATTTATAGGACTAAATATATACCGAGTCTACGGAGCGTGAGGCGACATTCGTCGCGCGTCAAATTTAGGAGCATGGGCCACATCTTAGACGGCTTTTACTAAACACTAAAAGTTAACTCTTGATTATATGATTTTGAACATTTTTATAAAATAGTCAATTGGCAAATATCCATACTGTTTACTTCAAACGACAATTCGTTCATTTTGACACTTCAATAAGAGAAGCGAAAACATAAAGCGTCTTGTCTATGCTACTTAGTGATACCAATTTGTGATTCAAAAGTCCATGATAATCTTAGGCCAAGAGTTAGAAACCTTGAGCAATTGATTGTAATTTCATGTATTCAGAAACTGAAATCGGAATGTTCGTAATTGTATATTACAATTGCGTGTTTTAATTGTTATGTTTTTAGGTCATTGGGGTCTACGGAGCAACACTAAAAGAACAGAATAATTCTTTATAAATTACTGTATTGAATAATTCATATTACATTAGGTTTAGCTTGAAAAACCGTTACGTCAATCATTTTAAACATTTGACAGATTGTAGTAGTACATCAAAGACCATGAGTACCATGGAGTTTTCAGTCGTGCATATTGATACTCAACATTAATCAATTGCAATAAAAATGTAATTTTATTTTACCACTGTATCAGCGGTATTAATGATAAAGGACCCCGAGTACAACACCGCCGCCGCAACTACGCTAGCCTGAGCTGAGTAAAAAAAGTATTATTGGTATTCATATTTTTCTTTTTTGTTAAACTTAATATATTTAAGTTTAACAAAGAATGTCTTTATACAGGAACAAAGTACAAATTAATAAAATAAATATCAAGACGTTATGAGACAGTAAACTGTAAAATAACATAGTGAGTCAAGGATTCACTGACGTTTCGATACGCTTTTTGATCAAAAACTTAACAATATGACATATGTATCTTATTTTAAAGAAAATGAATGTCTGATTCCTTTTCTTTTTTTAAATAAAAATTACAACGATCAACAAAGACATTTTTGTAACCGCCCGTACTCAAGAGAGAGGTAGCGACACAAACACGACACTGATTCTAATAACTCGTCAATCGCTAGCCTAGACCTCCAGTCACGCACGCCGCCTTATTGACATAATATCCCCAGTAGGCCTAGTATGAGTTTTTATTACGAGACTCGATCATCGATATCGACCGCGTTTGAGTCATCAATTGGCCTGCTTCAAGGTTGTAAAAACTCTCAACCAATAGAGCGCCAAACGTGCTCGATATCGACGATCGAGTCTCGTAATGAAAACTCATACTAGGCATACTGGTTCTTATAAAATGTTCGTGTACAGTATTTTGCACTAAATCCGAGCTCGCCAAGATACATTGGCCGTACTGTATGGTCCTCAACATATGTAAATAAAACTTTGTAAAATACTAGCCCACACTTGATAACAAGTCAATGAATATCTAATGAAAACTAACATAGTATGCCTGTTTGAATAATTTAGCAAAATGACATATACCTAATCAACTCAGGATACTGTCTATCTATATGTATGAAAATCAATGCCACTTTCTTTGTAATTTTGTAACTCAAGAACAGACTCACCTATCCAAACCAAATATTCTGGCTTTGTTTTGACTATTTAGTAGATGATTTATGTGAAGTTTGAACAGAATCGGTCCAGCGGTTTTTCATTTATCACATTTTTTGTAACAAATGAATTCAATGAACGGTGTATCATCATCTCATCTATATATATAAAAATCAATGCCACTTTCTTTATAATTTTATAACTCAAGAACGGACTCACCTAACCAAACCAAATATTCAGGTTTTGTTTTAACTATTTAATAGATGGCTTATGTGAAGTTTGAACAGAATCGGTCCAGCGTTTCTTCATTTATCACATTTTTTTTATAACAAATCAATTAAATGAACGGTGGACATTCATCTCATCTATATATATAAAAATCAATGCAACTTTCTTAATTTTATAATCCACCAAAACTGTGTAATTGCACCAGATTGGCAGTGTAAAACTTATTGCCAAATTTAATTGAAGCTACGATCTTAACTGGTAAATCAAAAGGAGAAGTTTGTTTGGTACCGCGTATCCCTATGATCCCAAATGATATGCCGTTTGAGTTCAAACGATTACAATAGCCTGTGCATTTATCATTCGCTATGTCCATCAACAAAGCCCAAGTGCAGTTATTTCACGTTTGTGGTCTGAATTTGGAGGAATCATGTTTTTCAAATGGCCAACTTTATCTTGCCTGTTCGAGAGTCGGTACCCCCAGTCGTTTATTTAATAATCTTAATGTTTTGGATTAAGTTATAAAATCGCTAGCAATTAAAAAAATATATTTTATGTTTTAATAAATAATTTTGATGATCCAATAAATTTTAATTATTTTACTTTATACGTAGCGAAGCACGTATCAGGCCGCTAGTTTTGTATAACTATCATTTATATATAACTTTATATTTTACTTTAACAATCAATTTAACTTACACAAGGCGGTGTGTTAAAATTATCAATCTTGCTTCCCTCGCTCTTGAATGAAGACATACAGACTCTATATAGTTCTATGATTTTGGTACTGTGATAGAGCGGGATGTCACCAAATGGGGCGGCAAGAGTTGCAGTGGTATAAACTTGCGGCAAAATCAACAAACGGTGTAAACCACCATTACATTTACACGTCAAAAGTTACAAAAATGCAGACAATAACAACTTACTTTCTCATTCATAATTTATATGTATATTCCAATCATTTTTACACCATGTTATATTTTTTCAAAAATGCCTTTAGAAATTGTTGCAGTGTGATTACCGAGAGCACCATGCAGCTTACGCTAGATTATAGTACTGCGCACGCCCGCTCACAGGTGACGCAAGAGGTTAACCCATCGCTCGCCCGCCCGAGCAGAGCGTGAACTATATTTTTATTGAGACAGCCAAGTAGAATAAGAAGCTCATAACTTTGTGGTTTTTCATGATATCTTATTAAAATTTTGTATATAGATTCTTTACTTAAAATACAGGACACGTGTTTCGGGTTTCGCATAAACAAAAAATAATGTTGTATATTAGTGATATTAGTATGGAGTTCTGTCTAATGGAATTAAAAGTCCCCATTCTTTGGGTTATTTTTTTTATTAGCTACATCCAGTGTTTGTACCATAGACCTAGACGCGTTCAGTGGTCGTTTGTAAAGTAAGTAAAGAAATGAATTATTTTTATTTTTCTTTACATTGCATAATGATTTCCGAATTGATTAATTTATGAATAACATAATTTGTTTGCGTTATTCTATGTATCATTTTTATTCTTTAAACGGCACTGAAATACATATTATACAGTTATTTTATTCCTGTTTCAATTTACTCTCTCTGATCTCCGTAAACGAAAGAAATATCCAAGCTATGCTGTCATGAATTAAGTACTTTAAAATTTCAATATTATTTACCATTTTTTATACATAAAAATAGAACTTCATTGTAGCAAGTGCCATTTTAGTTTATAAAAAAAAATATTACAAAAAAAATAATATAGCACACAAAACTTCAAATTGCCAGTTGAAAAAAAAACGTTCCCACGCATTGTTTAGCTTTGCTTGCCATCCTTTTCTATCTTACGAAATTCCTTATGACTTATGAGGGAGGGGTATAAAGGTATTCGTTTCATGTTAACAATGTTCACCTTAGCACTGCTGTTATATGCGTCTCCGTTTTGGCTGGCGTTTTCATGTTTTATCTCCGTCTGTCAGCCCTTAACGTTTTTTGAGTTTGAATTTGACTGAGTGGAATTCGTCATACGAAAATATTTTGGTCTATAAAACATAACACCATATATTAATTCACTATGGCAGATGTGGACGAGATAATTGATTATATAAAATCACTAAAGAAAGGGTTTGATAAAGATTTATTCCAGAACAAAATAGATGAATTGGCGTATGCAGTTGATACAAGTGGCTTGCAATACAATGATTTCCACACTCTTTTCAAAGTTTGGTTAAATTTATCTATTCGTGAGTAATTATGTTGGTCTATGCTGTAATTAAAGACCCAGATCCGTTGGTGTATCTAAAATGAATGTTTTGTTTCCAGCAATAACAAAATGGACCAGTTTGGGTTCTTGCCTTGTGCCTCCAGACAGTGTCGAAGACAAAACCGTGGAGTACGCTTTAAGCTGGATACTTTCTAATTATGAGTGCCACTCAACTTTCCCACGAATTGGATTCTTACTTGATTGGCTAACAGGTAAAGGAAGTAATACTTTTTAGGCTAATACTTATTTTTGTTTACATGCTACTAGCTTTTATGCTAGTAGCTAGACCTTTGATTATTTTTAGTGAAAACTTCAAATTTTAAATGAAAATGTTTTATTCCATGACCATAATGGGTTATTTCCTAATGGTGGGTTAAAGTGTACACACATACAAAACTTGCATAATACAATAACTGTTAGAACTGATCTTATTTCAACATTTTACCCACATACATTGCATTATTTACATTACAGAGCATACAAATGTATTGAACATAAGAAGCAATGGTTTAACAATATCTTTTAAAATGAATCAGATTATGAGTTATGAGTAATACACAGTTAGGATGCTGAACAGTAGAATCCACACTTCAAAACAGTATATATTTCCAATTTTTAATACTTATTCTACTTTTTCCAGCTGCTTTGGAATGTGACTGCATTGACAGGGAAACCCTGGATATAGGCTATGATGTTTTCTATCTTAGTTTGACTTATGAAGCTCTGGTAAGCATCAAAAACATTGTAACTTGTTATTAAAAATTATTCCTCTTTTTCTAGAAGGGCTTATCTATACTCTATACTAATATATAAAGCTGAAGAGTTTGTTTGAATGCACTAATCTCAGGAACTATTTGTCCAATTTGAAAAATTCTTTTTGCATTGGAAAGCCCATTAATCCTGGAAGGCTTTAGGCAATATAACATCACGCTGCGACCAATACGAGCCGAGCATAACTAACATGAACAAAGTCACTGGCGGCCGCTAGTATCAGGTAGCTGGCTAGGATTTCGATTTTATCCTGCAAGTAATGGGAACTGGTATAGGCTAACTGCTGTAAATGTGAACTCCTATTAAAATACAGTAGAGCTTTTCTAATCTCACCTTGTTACTCTGACTATGCTCAGGCACGAGAGCCTCTCGGACCATTGTTTTCATTTTATTGTGTAAAATTAATAAATATAGCATGTGTATGTGTTTTAATATATTCCTTGTGTGTGTGTAGTACTGTATACAAAAACATCTTTTTATGTTACTGTTGAGTGTAGTATATTTTTTGGACTACATATGTTTTTTTTTTCCTGAAGGTGTTGATTAGAGGGATTCTATTGTATATTACTTTACAAGAAGCCATTCTTAGTGCTGTAAGTTTGGTGGTACAGATGTCAGTGCACAACCTGTAAACATGGAGTCAGCACATGAGGCTAGAATAGTGTACAAATTTATCATCTGTTGTCATATTACTGAAATATTGGATGGTTACAGTTTGCTTGTCAATATCCCTGTCTCCTTGTATAAATGAAAGAACTACTCAAGTGGGAGTCTGACTCACTTGTCTTAGCAGCAATAGAAATAAATAATTTGTGAAAATTTCAAACTGTCTAGCTATTCACCTAGATTCATAAACATTGCTTAAAGTTAACTAGTGATTAGCTATTGTTTAACCATACATTTTAGATGTTTGCATGTCACTTAACTTTAATCTTCGTTTATGAAGTATGGTATTTATTAAAAAACGATGATTAAAGTAAAGTGAAGTGTAAATGTCAAAAATGTATGGTTAAAGAATCGCTAATCACTAACTTTAAGCAACGTTTATGAATAGAGGGGTTTATGTTACCTAAGATTAGCCTGGTGACAGACAGATAGTGGTATCTTATTAAAAGGGTAATTTTCACCTTTTGGTAACACTATACTATACTTGTATAAAACTTATATTAAATTAATAATGCTTTATTCCACTTTTGATATGTGATTACAGACACCACATGCAATGAAACTGGTATACACCCTGACAAAGCCTATTGATGTTACACGAAGGAGAGTTATTGAACTACTTGACTATGCTAAGAAGAGGGAGTCTAAAAAGGTTAGGAAATTAGTATAGATTATTTGTTTATAGACGACACATCATAAATATCATGATTTTGTTATTATTAGAGATAGAATATTTTATTGCTAAAATAAATAAAGTTACCTAAACTTGAATAAAAATAATATACCAATCTTTAGTTATCATGCATCAGCATATTTTATATAGCACTGCTTGCATTGTATTGTAATAATAGTGCACCTTAGGTTTAGTTTGATATTTTCAATTCCTATTCAAACTCAAACAGACATTCTATTTTTAAATTAATGAAGCAGTACATATTTTTTTTACATACATAATATATAAATACAGATAATGATCTAATTACAATTTAAATTAGGCACTTTTATGTATTACAGAACATGTACAGGCAGCTGCAGGTACTCCTCGGCTTATTCAAGTCATACAAACCAGAATGTGTACCTGAAGATATACCGGCTATCTCCATTCACAGTGCTTTTAAGAAGATCAACCCCAATCTCCTTGCTAAATTCAGAAGAAATCAGGTATGACGAAGAAAAACATAAAAAACTATAGGTATATAAAAAAAGGAAAGAGTGATGTAATAGGTCAAGTGACTAGAAGGATCCTTAAAAGGACTAGACTCTAGTCCTTTTAAGGATTACTCTATACCATATCATTGGATTGTTTCATTCTGGTGAGTCCGGATTTGTATCCGGTTGATGACAATAGACTTGAATCTTAATATATTGGACTAAAACATAACGGACAAAATATGGGTGTGGAGTATTCGGGTTTTCACGCACTGCTTAAGAAAACGCAAAAACGCGCATCAACACGCACTGCGACTAGCGTTGCGTGCGCCACTGAACTGTTACTATGGAACACAAAAAACCGCGCGTTTTCAAACCGTGGCAAAAACGTAAAAGTTGCGTTTTTAAAATCAGTCCCTAATGAGTGTGCTTGTATACAACGTTTATTTTTTCTTTATATGAAACCTGAATACAGTTTGTTCAGAATATTATATATTTTTTCCCAAATACATTTAGAGTGAGACCGCAGAGTGGTTACCGAGCGGTTATTATAGACCATAGTACTTGCGCCCCGTGCCAAAGCTGACGCTAGAGGTCAACGCCCGCGCTCGCTAGCCCGTACGGACCTTTGCCAAATTTTTGTTGGGACAACCAAGTAAAATAGCAAGCTCATAACTTTGTGGCTTTCATTATATCTTTTTGGAATTATGTACATAGATTCTTTACTTAAATATATTGGACACTTGTTTCGGGTTTCGCATAAAGAAAAAATAATGTAGAAAGCTATGTGTTACATTTTTTGCGGCTTCAGACCTGCGGATAAACGCGGGCGTTTAATCGCAGTGCGTGATAAGTCTAAGTCTACATAACCTTTAGGAGAATACAGTGGTGCGATTTTGTAAACATTTTACTGTGAAAACTTAGGTGAAATGAGTGTGGAGTGAGCTGTTACAGTAGGACCCCGATTATCCAGAATAATTATTGTTGGTAGGCATTCGGACAATCGAAGTCTGCATAATCCAATGTATGAAGAAAGACGAGCTTTTCCATACATATGTAGTATATACGCAAATGCATATGTAAAGTCAAGTGTTGTACAACAAATACATATCAGCGAAAATCAACGTTTATTAAGAAATTGTACGCAATATACGCGCGGAGGGCGCGGAGGGCACGAGTGGCGTGACGTTATGCCAGTTCCGACACGTTCATGTTAGAATAAACTCGACACGGTTGGCAGTCCGGATAATCGCCAATCCGGATAACTGAGGTCCTGATAATCGGTGTCCTACTAATGCTAGGGATTCATACTATTGACAACTCACTGTAAACTTACTTCACCTGACTTATCACAGTGAGATTTATACAGAATAGACTGCTTGGTGTGATTAAAGAAGTTTTTTAGTTTCTTCTTGTTTTAGGAAAACAGAAACACAATACGTAGAGAGAAACATCATCTTACATGGATTAATCCAATCAATTCTGTAAGTATCACTTATTTACATTGTCCTATACCATAAATTTTTGCTTTTTTATGTATCTTTTTAACTTTATAAAGGGTGTATCTGACATCGACGCACAAACGAGTACCATAGATCCAGTACATGATTCTGAATCCCTAGTGGTGGAATTTTGCGTCGACATTTTCTCTATTAAAAAAAAATTATATGCTGTTTTTTTTCACTTTAGACCGTTCATAATTGTTATACTTTTATAACCCAATAAGATTTTAAAGAAAAAAAAAATTAATTCGTTAATTACACAAAAAAGCGCAATGTAAACAATACTAGAAAAACTATCCTATCAGCTGATTTAATAGAGTTCGCATCAGGGATTAACGTCATACCTACAAACATGCACGTCGGCACTCTTGCAACGTTCAAAGGCCGAGCCGACACAATTTTTTAAACACTGTTATTTCTGTAACCGCTCATTAACGACATAAATGACTATCATAATTTTGTTAGTGGCATGCGGTGTAGCCTTTTCGCGAAGTTTGCGTTACGATGTCAGATACACCCTGTATAATACACAATCAGCCTATAATGTTCCCCCACTCTTGGGACACAGGCCTCCTCTGGTTGAGAGGGAGTGGGCCGTAAACTACCACGCGGGCCCAGTGCGAGTTGATAGATGTCGCATGCCTTCGATGTTTTTGCTTCTAAGATATGGCGGTTGAGAGCAGTGGTGATGAAATAAATTACACAAAGTAAAGCGCCTGACGTGGTTCGAACCTATGACCTATAACTTGTAAGTCGCGGACGATACCACTAGGCCACCGCTGCTCTCTTACCCCCTTATTCATAAAAAACTGCTTAAAGTTAACTAGTGATTAGCGATTCTTTAACCATACATTTTTGAACTTTTAACGTCATTTAACTTAAATCATCCTTTATGAATAAACACCACAGTGTTTAAGGGGTTTATTCATAATCGATTATTAAAGTTAAGTGACCTGCAAGCGTCTAAAATGTATGTTTAAAAAATCGCTAATCACTAGTTAACTTTAAGCAACGTTTATGAATAAGGCGGTTAATGTTCTGCTCTACTTCTACTCTTGCTGCTCTTTGCACACAATTATCAAAAAAGTAAACAATATAATAACTATTTATTGTAGTCTTAGAATTTTCATTCTTTTGGTTGATATTTGAATTTGAATGTGGATATAGGGTACCAGCTTTATGACCACAATTTAGTAGCAAGTAAAATTTTTTGAGTGAGTAATCTTTCTGCGCTATAGTCGGACACAGTTTTTTTTTTGCCAATTACACCATACATTTTGTCAATGTCTACAGCGTGGTTTGTTTAAAAGTTAGAGATAAGTCCTCATTTATACTTTGTTTAGTAATCAGGGGAATTCATACATGTTCTGTGAGATCCATTTGATCAACTGCTCCCCCCCCCCCCCCTTCCCCCCTCGGTACGCCCATGTTATTCACACAATAATGTGGCGTTTATCTTTAATTATCATGTTAATTCCAGGAGCGCGGAAGAAATAAGAAAGTAGACCCATTGGTACCAAACATGGAGTTCTTCAGTATTGGCTCGAAGCAGTATGCAGATAAGGAACCACAGAAGAACTTTTTAGATTTTACAGAGTGAGTAGTTAAACGAAAACTGACGCTGACGCTTTTTTTTTACTAATTATAAACTAGTGCTTGACTGCAATTCCGACTGATGGTAAGCAGTAATGCAATCGTTGATGGTAAAGCGCGCTAGTTAATTAAGCCTATTCACTTAAAAAAAACTTAGTGAATAGGAAGAAAAGCAGTTGAGCGAGGTGATGCAAAAATGCTGCGCCAGAGGGAGACTGATCTGGAGACCCTCCACGATCAGACTCCCGACACAATAACATTTGGTGCATCGTACCCGGCACACATCGCAACACATCATGCCGGAACACGACTAATCGCTTAACGGCAAGACTTTGTCTGATGGGTGGTAACTTCTGCCGGCGGCCGATGGGTTAACTAAAACTAACATTTATTTTCTGTCCTTTTCTTAATGAAAGATAAAGATGCATTGAACTTAAATTTACTTTAGTTTGTGTATAAGGAAATTTGCGCCATTGTTATATTGTCCGATGGAGTTGTACTTGCTTTAGTCGTTGGTTTCTGAGCTGCTACAGATGTCACTTAGTCTGTTCAGAATTAATTATAAAGGGTGTATCTGACATCGATGCACAAACGAGTACATGATTCTGAACCCCCCAGTGGCGGAATTTTTCGTCGGCTTTTTCATGATTTAAAAAAATATATATATGTAGTTTTTTTCACTTTAAACCGTTCATAATAGCTATACTTTTATAACCCAATTATATTTTAAAGTAAAAAATAATTAATTCGCTAATTACACAAAAAAAGCGCAATGAAAAAAACCTCGAGAAACTATCTTATCAGCTGATTTAATAGAGTTCACATTAGGGATCAACGTCGTACCTACAAACCCGCATGGCGACACTCTTGCAACGTTCAACGGCCGAGCCGACACATTTTTTTAAACACTGTGAATTCTGTAACCGTTCATTAACGACATAAATGACTATCACAATTTTGTTAGTGGCATGTGGTCTAGCCTATTCGCGAAGTTTGCGTTACGATGTCAGATGCACCTGTATAGAATAACGATTAAAGAACGTTTATACCTTACAAACTAACATAATAGGTGTATACAAAATTATTTTTGTTTATGCGGAGAACCCGAAACACGTGTCCAGTATTTTTAAGTAAAGAATCTACGTACTTATTTTCAAAAAGATATCATGAAAAACCCAAAGTTATGATCACTTGGTTGTCCCAACAAAAATATGGTCAACGCAATGCTCGACCGTCCGCGCCTGCAGCGGCCCGACGCGGGGTTCCCTGTCTCACTATGCGCCTAGTACTATGATCTACCGTCATCTGTTTTGTGCGCTCGGTAACCACACTGCAACAATTTCTAAATGTATTTGGGAATAAATATAATATGGTGTAAGAATGCTTGGAAATGGTGTTAAAACTATATTCATGTTTCATATAAAGAAAACGTTAAGAAACGTCGTTATAACGTTTAGAAAAAAAGGAGAGAAGAGAGAAAACCAGCACTATTGAAAAAGTATAACTGTTTGAAGTTGTAGCATAAACTATAAACGTTATTGTGTAGGAATTAAACTTGTTTTTCTGTAAACTCATTTTCATTTTACGCGAATATGCCGCAATGGTTATAATACATTAATACATCATAAGTACTCCAAATCTAATCTTCTCTTTCACAGTCCAGTATCAGTCCTCCAGTGCAATGTCCAAAGTGCTACATCGCGGCCGGCTCGCCTTCGCGCTCTCCTGTGTAACGCGACCGGAGTGGCTCTGTTAGCTGTCGCATCACACGCAGAGCAAGCTTTCTTGTCACATGATCTGCATCATCTGCTCAACAGCTGTGAGTTTTTAATGTTATATGTACATAACATTTCATATGCATGAATAAAAAAAAAATACTTTAAAAACATACTTAAGTACATAGGATTAAAATCTATTGAATAGAGAATCACTTTAAAAGGCGAACTGATGCCTCCTAAACTATAACTACAAACAAACCGTTGGTAGGCAACGAGTAGTTTACGCCTAAAGGGCAGATGTTAAAAATCTTTTCTACATAGATGATTTTCATAAAAGTAATAATCCTACTTCCTACTAATGTAAACAGTTTATTTATGTTTAGATATTTATGATTTGCATAGAACTATTAATCGATTTGAATGAAATATGACACACGTTAGCTAATTTCCTAATAGGTTAAATTTTTTGATACAATTATATTATATTTAGTCCATACTTGAAAGTATTAGCATTACAATGCATATGTTATGCAGTTGGTTTGAAACTAATTAAAATACGCAAAATTGTGTTGACAAATGCCTCAACTTTATTCATTGGTTGAATTCCATAAAATGTGTTTAATACCTGGATTTAATCCATCTTTCTTTTTTTTTTTTTGTAGGGCTATCACGTAAAATTAATGTCCTCTTTTTAATGGATTATCGAAATACCAAGTTATTATGCATGTTATTTTAGTCATTCTATTGAAATATGCTGCAATAGGAATTGTTAATAAATAGTTATCATGTAAATAACAGGAGATTTGTAAAACGTGAGTTGTGATAACCCTAAATTGGTTTGTTTACCCCTATTCTTTATGGAGCTTGACGTTGGTATAGGACCAAATCCTGTCTTTTAGGAGCCAAGATGCCTCAACGTATGATATACAATTTGTATTAGGTGACGTGCAAGAACTTATATATACTAACTAGCTGACCGGCGAACGTTGTTTTGCCATATAAAAAATAAAAAAAATTTAGGGGTGGACTACCCCTAACATTTAGGGGGATGAAAAATAGATGTTGGCCGATTTTCATAGATACCGGATAAGCACAAAAAATTTCATCAAAATCGGTCGAGCCGTTTCGAAGGAGTTTAAGTTCGAACACCGTGACACGAGAATTTTATATATTAGATGATTTATTATACAACGTTATCTTTGCGAAATGTGGAGCACGTGTCCAGTATGTTTATGTAAAGAATTTATATACAAAATTTCAAAAAAGTAGCATGAAAAATCACAAGGTTATGAGCTTGTTATGTTACCTGGCTGTCCCTAGAATAATATGGTCAACGCACTGTCGCCCGCCCGCGCCTGCAGTAGCGCGGCGTCGTCTTGCGTTCTTTGATAATAATTTCTGTTTGTATTGTAATTTCATCACACTTGCAGGCTTTGGACTGTCGCAACGGTATAGTGTTATGTATTTTTTAATACCCTGGCTCCAAAGCTTATGTAATTCCAGTGGTTTTAAATATGTGAAGCGGGCCATAACAAACGCGTGTGTTATCAAAGTAAATAGTTAAATTATAGTCCATACAAATTCCATAACAGCATTATTTGCCATTTCAAATAATTATGGAACTGATCGCCGGCGCACAGCTCCAGACAGTGAGCAGCGCGCTGTTCCATATTTTGAAATGGCAAATAATAATACTAATGGCGGGAAAGCAACAGTGTGCATTCACAGATTGAGTGTATTTAAAATAACGGATTTCCTATTTGAAATAAACAATTATGTGTTTGTATTTATTTGTATTTGTAAAAAAAAAAATCAGTTTATTCGGTAATTTAAAAACTTGGCTGCATGCTCTAGCGTCTTTGCCAACATTTTCACGCCATTTTTCTCAAATTTTCTTTTCTTTGTACTTGTATTGTGAATACTTTTTTTTTCTGTTTCCTCCCAAGTGTGTTAAAAAACGTCGTACGATATACGTGCGTATTGGTTATAACATGCTCGGCTCAATTACGCCCTCGCCTTCGGCTTGGGCTCAAATCCCGCCTCGCATTTTATAACCATCATTACGCACTAATATCGTAATGTACTTGTTAATGCAACCGTAAGTGATAAAATAAAATGTACTTAAACCATGTTATTTTTACTTTGAACGTATTGCACGTCCCTGCACAACGAGGCGGGGACCCATCCCGCTGTGCGCACCCGCCTAATGATCACTATGTTCTTCCGTGAACTGTGTTGTGCACACTGCAACCATTTTTAAATATTTCTGAAAAAATCTAACATGGTGTAAAAATTGTTGGAATCGATTCTGTTGCTTATTCTGAACAAACTCTATTCAGCTTTTGTATAAATAAAAAATAACGTCATTTAACGTAAGTCAAATAACGTCATTTTATGAGTAGCTATGACGTATGTACAGGGGCGTGCACAGAGATTTTGTTTAGGGTATGCATAGATCATCATCATCATCATTATCAACCTTTTTATCGTCCCACTGCTGGGCACAGGTCTCCTCTCATACTGAGAAGGATTGAGCGTAATCACCACGCTTGCTCAATGCGGGTTGGCGATTTCAGACTTAAAGTCCAGGTTTCCTCAAGATGTTTTCCTTCACCTTCAGTCATTGGTGTCCAAGATATACTTAGAAAGTACATATAACTTTAGAAAAGTGTATACATACATACACTACCCAAATCTCTGTGCTTATACAACGTTATATTTTCTTTATACGAAACCTAAATATAGTTTGTTCAGAATAAGCAACTGAATCGATTCTAACGTTTTTATACTATGTATGTTATATTTTTTCACAAATACATTTAGCCATTGTTGCATCGTGGCAACAGCTGACGGAAGTCAACGCGCCGCGTGCCCATCGGCTGAGCGTGGACCATATTTTTCGTTTATTAAGCGATTCGTCGTGACCACGTCATCTATTCTACCTTTTACAAAAATTTGGTACTTTAAATAAGAATCTAAATGTTTTTCCGACGAATTGTATTTAGAGGGGGCTTTGTGAAAATTATTTAAATCTGAATATCCATAACCCCAAACATTTTTACTATCATGTTTTGAAAATAATATACACGGGAAACAAAATAATTTGTGTGTACACAGCCTGCTAACCAGTTATAATTATCATAACACTTTTTATTAAAACAACGTGTGATATTACCTTTTCTTGAGTTACATCCAAATTGCGAACACAACGCTTTTTAATTTATATTTTTGCTCAAAACTATACGTTGAAAAACAACAAAACCAACAAATCTCACAGGTATAATTTTGCATATTTTAGAAAGAAATGCGTATTAAAGTAAATAAACTTATTCAATTATGCTATTTGTCATAACTTGGTAGGTTTATCAAATCGGCACTGCCTTTCCGGCCTTAAAACTGAATGAAATTCTGCGCCCACACTAGAGAAATTAACGCACACCATCAAATAATTTTATACAGATACAGGACCATTCTCGCTAAAAAATAAGCAAATTTAGTTCGTGCCTACGTCGCTCTCCGCTCCTTAGCGCTGGTGACGCTTACGTGCGCATTTGCTTAGTTTCCGCTAGCCCCAAAAGATGGCAGTATTACTGTTTTAGTGTAGTGTTTTAACAGAATGTATTGTAGTACAAAAATTATATTATAATACGATTCGGGTGTTCCGAATTAGAAAATTATTAGGGTATGCACTGCTTATTTGCCTCTATGGAGCGCACGCGCCTGACCGTATGTAATATAATACCATAATAATACCATATAATACCATAAGAAAAAAAAAACACATTATTATGTATATAGTTCTTTCACAGTTATTACGCCTCTGATTTTGTATTATTGTTAATAACAGTGATCTTTATATCCATTGTAATAAGCTTCCTAGGGGATAGCTGCAGTCAGAGGTTAAATATCTGAAATAATTGTAGTCAGTCTTCTCTTGTCATAGAATTGCAAAGAAAAGATAAGAAAGAACTTATATTTGTAATGGATATGGAATACAAAATTTCAGTCTTTGTTTTTATTAAATCAAAAAATGACTAAGTTATTCATTATAACCTAGAATTACCCATGCAAGGCTTGTGGATAAAATTCCTCAATAAAATAGAAAACCTTTCATACTTGTTACCGCTATGCAGGGGCGTGCACAGAGAGATTTTGTTGAGGGTATGCATAGATCATCATCATCCTCATTATCAACATTTTTATCGTCCCACTGTTGGGCACAGGTTTCCTCACATACAGAGAAGGATTGAGCGTTATCACCAGTGTAGTGTTTTAACAAAATGTATTGTAGTACAAAAATTATATTATAATACGATTCGGGTGTTCCGAATTAGAAAATTATTAGGGTATGCAGTGCTTATATGCCTCTATGGAGCGCACGCGCCTGCCGCTATGCCGAAATGATGTAATTTATTTGAAAATACCTTCATTCCTTGACAGGTTTCCTAAACATATCACCTCACAGCTACATAGAGAAACAGGACTTACTGCACCGACTGGCGGTATTGCAGCATACTCTCATGCAAGGCATACCCGTCATCACCAGGTTTCTGGCGCAATACCTGCCCCTGTGGAACGAGAAGGATTATTTTGCTGAGGTAATTTAGAGGTTAAGAAAATGACTGTTGCGCTGCTTGTCGCGAATTGGACTCCAGTACGGAATAAATATTTGTATGACGTAGAAGTTGTTTCGGGTCTGGCTATCTTGGAAGTGTTAACAAACATTCAACCTCACATAAGGTTGAATGTTTGTTAACACTTCCACGATACAACAGAAATTCCTATTACGGTCAAAGTTCAAATTTCTTATATACATACCAAGGGCACAGCTTCTTCGCAAGGGTATTCCTATCTCTACGTGTTCGGAAGTTATGAGAAAAACTACTTAGCTTATTAGTATTACTACTAGCTACTACGATACTAGGTGCGCAGAATTACTGAAATCTCTTCAGTAATTATGCGTGCCTGGTCATATTGGCAAGTAACGTGACCTGTAACGTGTAGTTTTGACCTACATAGTGACAGGTTTGCTATGATTTCAATTTTAGAAACAAAACCGAATATTTTTCTTGAAGAAGCCTTCCGATATTGTTTGATATTATCCAAAGAAGCCGTGTTCTTGGCACGTCTGTACCCATTCCGTAACATATTTTATATATTCGATTCGATACAGTATGTTAAGAAAACCCTGTCCGACCCATAAGGATAATAAAGGTTAGGTAAACACATGACCAAATATAATATAAAATTTTACGTAATCATCATAGTACCAATACACATGAATTTTGAAATAATCTTTTTTTCCCGCGAATTAATTCCGATTTCCCCGAAATTTGGTAATTTTTAAAAAGTGACAACACCGGTATTATTATGAGCGAATAGCGATGCGACCACGTGCCGCGTGCCCTGCCGCCCGCCGCCTCCGCCGCCTCCGCCGCCGCGCGCGGAAGGGTGGATAACGCAGATTTACTAAGTTACCTCTTTTTGCGAAATAATATTTATTTTTTTAGGTGATTTTTTTTTTTAAATTTAGCCCGATTTTGTATGCATTAGTAGAATCAGTTATCGATACCTAACAACACCTTCACGGGTCGGACAAGGTTTTCTTAACATACTGTATACATAGATGGATTGGTTCTAGAATACGTATACGCTAATCACAATGATTATTTCTGACAGATATTGGAGCTAGCCCAATGGGTGAGCATAGACAGTCCGGAGCACGTGATGTGCGTAGTAGAGCCACTTGCGAAGATATATCACAGAGCGCAGCCCATGGAGCAATGTGCTATACTCAAGAGTCTTAACAACATGTACTCCAATCTAGTAAGTGTAGTTTTAACTAACATACAGCTTCCCAAAGAAGCTAAAAAGGGGCTTATGGAATAATTATAACAGCCGCACGGGCCGAATGCTCACGTTAAGCTGCGCTTGCATCGGTTGGACTGTAGATGGGTGATCATATTTACATATCGAGCTAATGCATCGGTAAGCACGTTCAGCCGTCACGACAGGATAATTGCGTAACACACTATCAGTAGCAATGGTTTCATTTTGACAGTTCAACAGCATTCATTGCGTTGAAATGATACATTTTCGAACATAGAAAGCAATGGAATAGCAATAAGCTTCAAAATTATTCCAACTGATTGTAATGTATGTACGCAATTAGGGTGCTGGTAGTCGAGCCCAAAAAATTAACAACCAATCGGACCAAGGCGTATCGTTATTGGCCAATAACTAGGTTGTGTACGTTGGAAAAGCAGTCACTCCATGTAAAGTACCAGAATTCAGTTGCATCCGGTAATATTGGGAACCGACCCCAACATTGCACAGCTTTGCAAAGGAGACGCTTTAGGAATTATCTTCTATTCTCAGAAAAATGTACTCCCGATGATGAGATATAATATGCGTTTCTAATATCATCAGGTATACTGCAGTACTAGGACTCGACTACACTTCATGGGCACTTCTCCATCGCAAGAGAGTTACTCGCTAGTACTGCGCCAGGTCGCGGATGCTATCAGCGAGATGTGCAACAAACAGCTGCAAATTGACCCAGGTATGTAGGTATAGATGTAGATATTTTTTGACACATAGCCGAAATACATACAAAATGAGCGCCGTGTGATTAGTATTATTATTACAATCAAATTCGATTGAAAGCAAACTTGGTGTGACGGACAGACAGACATCGAGTAACCTTATAAGTTATCGGTGGCGATCTCTCGCGTCCGGCGCTGGTTCAGGCCATGGTCCGGAGCGAAAGTGCATGGCAGGAGGTCACCTCCTTCTGCGAAGCAATGAAATGATGCTGGCAAGGGAGGAGGCGGAGCGTGTGAGGGAGCGGAAATCTCAGCGCCCTCACACCTCTAGTCGCCGCAGGAGATGCCCTGGTCGGGAGACAACATTACCGGGCGGTGAGCTGCTCGTTGCTCGCCGCCCGGTAAGACCCAGCTCCGCGTTGACGGCGCGTACCAACCGTGCCGTCAATTTGTGTCTAAACAGTTAGTGAGTTATTTTGTCCAAAAACCAGCCAGCAAGAAGAAATGAAATGAAATGAAATGAAATGAAATCGTTTATTAAGCAAGTAGGATCACCGATCACTTTTACACGTCATATGTTTTTTTTTTTTTTTTTTTTTTTTAAACTAGATGAAGCCGGCATTTCCTAACTGACTACCTCTGAGAAGAAATAGCCGAAACAAACTCAGGGATCATCGTCTTTTTTAAAGTCCAGACATTAAAAATGAAAATGTTTACAATAATTTACGTTATAATAACGCATATTGCTTAATAACAATGCTTAACAGAGCGAGCAGCTCAGTCCCAAGCCTCTCTATCCTCTAAATAATCTGAGATTTTATAATACCCCTTTTTGCCAAGTTTGGCCTTTATATAGGTTTTATATCGTTTAATGGGTAACTTTCGAATGTCCATGGGAAGCTTGTTGTAAAAGTGTATACATTGACCCATGAACGAGTTGCCTACTCTGTGGAGACGAGTGTGATGTACAGCAAGATTGTGTTTGTTCCTGGTATTTATATTATGAATATCGCTTATTTTCTTAAAATTAGATATATTTTTATGTACATACATAAGATTTTCAAATATATATTGCGAAGCTACAGTCAGAATGTTCACCTCTCTGAATTTTTCTCTAAGAGAATCTCTAGGACCAAGGTAGTACTGACCCGAAAGCGTCGAATGTAATGACAAAAAGAATGATGGACGCTTAGCAAATTGATCAACTTGATTGTTTTTTTTGTTTTGTTTGATTGATCAACAAAGATTTTTTGGCGCTTCTATGTCAACCTAGGATACCAAAACAAAGTTAGCTCTATAGTTCTTTCACAGTTATTTTATTTCTGAAATCAGTGCCTAACCTTACTGGAGCTAAAAGCTACCTTATTGTAACGATAATAAAGATCAAAATTATTTATTCAAATATAAATTTTTTTCTTTAATTGCTAGCAATTTTAGAACTTAATCTAAAACATTTAGATAAAAAATATTCTTTGTTTTTCCAATTCTATCATGTATAAACAAACGACTGGGGGTACCGATTCTCGAACAGGCAACATAAAGTTGGCCATGTGAAAAACAAGAATCTTCCAAATTCACACCACAAACGTGAAATGTTTGCCCTTGGGCTTTGTTGATGGCATAGCATAGCAAATGATAAACGCACAGGATATTGTAATCGTTTGAACTCAAATGGCATATCAGTTGGGATCATAGGGATACACGGTATCAAACATACTTCTCCTTTTGATTTACCAGTTAAGATCGTAGCTTCAATTAAATTTGGCAAAAAAAATTTTACTGCCAATCTGGTACCATAACACAGTTTTGGTGGATTATAAAATTACAAAGAAAGTGGCAATAATTTTTATATATATAGAAGTTATATATAGTTATACATATGTATAATGGAGGATCATTATCTCATCTATATAGATGAGATGATGATCCTCCGTTGATTGAATTCGTTACAAAAAAAGTGATAAATGAAGAAGCGCTCTACCGATTTTGTTCAAACTTCACAAAAACCATCTACTAATTAGTCAAAACAAAGCCTAAATATTTGGTTTGGATAGGCGAGTCCGTTCTTGAGTTATAAAATTACAAAGAAAATGGCATTGATTTTAAAGCTTTGGTCTCTGTGGTACGATGTTCCTAATAATTCGGAAACACGAAGGTTACCGAAGCGCATAACTTATGTAAGGTTGTCCTTAGATCTACAATAACATTGTGCCAATACATTTTATTGTACAATAAGATTGAAAAATGCCTTGCATCCAAACAATCAATTTAATTGCACAAAAATACGAAGTTCTAAATATTTTAGCGCGTGTACCGCGTCAAGATGAAACACGAACTAAAAAACATTGCGCAATACTGACCCTACACGATGCAATGCAATAATATGGTACAGACGACAGCAGGTCAAGCTGCAAGAAAACGTCAAATATTCCTAATCAACCTTGAGCCTTGAGAAAATCTAATAAAGAAATTGACAGATTGCAGTAGCTTGATGTGTTGTCGTCTGTACAATAAAAATTAAACTCGCTCAAACTTTTATCACAGCCTTCAATATTTAGCTGAATCGATCAATTATATTGCACAATTCGTAATATTGCGCAATATAATTGATCGTCTTGAGGCCGCCTTAGTGGATTGTCTGTAAATAGTGTTGTGTGTACAGAGGACATGCGCGGCGTGCTGAGCGCGTTGCACAGCGGCGTGGTGCGCGCGCGTGCGTGTGCCCGCGGCGCCACACACACACACGCGCTGGCGCCGCCGCTGGCGCTCGCACTGCCGCTGCTGTCTGTGTCCGCTGCCATGTTGGACACTGTCGCCGCGCTTATGATTTTGTAAGTATTTAGGAGTAGTTCTTTAGTTTAAATATTTACATATACAATATATAAAGAAAACCTCGTCCGACCCATAAGGATAATAAAGGTTAGGTAAACACATGACCAAATAAAATATGAAATTTTACATACCTAATCATAGTAACAATACTAATAAATTTGAAACAATCTTTTTTTTCCGCGAATTTATGCTAACTTCCCTAAGATTTTGTATTTAAAAAAAAATTACAACACAATTTTAGGCGGTATAACTGTCGGCTTTCCTTTCATTCTTTTATTAGATTCTTTATTTCTTTGGCGGCGTCGCGGGGTGAGCATTGTCGGCGACGTAAAAGAAATTATTAGAGATACACTATTTTTTGCGTAATAACGTTTTTTATCGCTATTAATCGAAACTTGTACCTGGTTGAAAGATTTGTTGTAAAAACACAGATTACCGAATGGTAAAAGTACTTTTGTTTGTTTATCGATTAATTACTAATAACATTATTATAACACAGTAAACAGAAACGAGAAGGCCTTATGAAACAAAATTTTAGTAAAGTTTTACAAATATTTTAACAGTCAATATCATCGATATTGAGACAGAAACTGAAATTATAACTATGGCATAATTTTAATTTACAGCGGTGTACTTAGCTGATATGAGTTTAGTAAAAGTTCTAAACAATTCCATGCGATGTTGAATCGAGAATGAGAATGAGACTGCAATACTAAATCGATACCAACAATGGACGAGTAAATCGTATCAATCGAAAAATCAATATTTTGATTAGGTACTTACATATCTCTATTTACTCAAAGCATGCCGCGAGGCCAGCCGCGTAGATACCTATTTTTATAAAATAAAAATAATTTTTACTTTAAATTATCAGTTGCGCGTAAACATTGCTTCCGTGTAGACTCCGTGTATTGTGTGATCATGTCGTTTTCTAACGTAGAGTAATGTAACATGCTGATGGAAGGGAGTAACTGCAATTAGCTGTGTTGTGATCAGATGTTGGACGATTTGGATGTGGCTACTTATCGGTCAATGTGGTTCTAGCATGACGGTGCCCAACCATATTTTTGGCGACCTGTACGTGAGTACTTCCATTATCAGTTCGGCGAGCAGTGGATTGGTAGGGGTGGATCAACTTTGTGGCCAGCGCGGATTTGACACCACTTGATTTTTGAAGTGAAACTTCTTTATCGGCGTTGGAAAAAAATTTACCGTCACATTTTTCCGTTACGCGCCATCTTTTTATTAAATTTTTTACTATATTTACCCACCTCGAAGTCCTTCCCCATATCCCTACCTAAAATCTCGGATATCTCGGAAACGGCTGGGAATTTAAAAATTCTGACAAAATTTCCCCCCTTACTAACCCCCCTCCCAGCCGGAACCTATATTCAGATAGGACCCCTAGACCTCCATTTTGACCCCATAGTACCTGACCCCCAATACCCATATAGCACATACATTCCGAGATTCCAGTGTCCTGTCCCCTCCCACTCTCCTCTCATGTTGTGACCCCAGGTGGACAGGATCCTCCCAACACTTAGACAACCCCCCCCTCACCTACCCCTCCCCCTAGACTCTACCTAGCCTCCCCACCCCTCTCCTCTACACTCCCTTACCCCCCCCCCCCCCCACTTGCTCCTCAGGCCACCTCACCCCCCCGCGGCCTATCTCGGGATCCGGAGGTCCTAGACTAGCCGAGTTTGGGCTCTTCGGAATCGGGAAGAAGAGCCCAACATTCTGGCCCCGGGGATTCCGCATCCCGCATCCCGCATTTCGCATTCCACACTGACTCACCTGGTGCTGGCGCGTGCAATTGTTGGGACATACAGGCTGTATCTTTAGGTTAGTTTAGTTTTAAATTTGGTGTTGTATTTAGTCGTGGACCGTCCCCCTATTGGGGACGCTAAGTTTTAATCTTTATTAATGTTATTTTACGCGCCACGCGCGTTACGCGCCATCTTTTTCTAAGAAGTTTCCCTTCTTACGTGTGTACACTAGTACACGCACACATTTTTTATTTGTGTGCATGTCCGTGTTAATCTCGTGCGACGGTACCAGGCCTGTATCGTTTTTATTGAACGAGATATGGAACAACATCTCCGCCACAGCCATTGTGCTCATCGAATGAAATGATACATTCGGAGAGTCAGATGACCTTCCTACTTAAAAAAAGTTCTTTTCACGAGCTGCCTAAGTAGGTATCATTGTTTCTCTCGATAAACGTGGTTAGACTACCTATACCTACATGCATGAGGTCAACTGAGGTCATGACCTGTGCCTGTGTTGCCATGAAATTACCTATTTATTTTATTTAAGTTATTTATTTTTAGGGGGTATTTTTTTAAGTTTAGGCAGGTTTTGTAGGCATTAGTAGAATCAGTTATCGATACCTAACAATACCTTCACGGGTCGGAAAAAAAAGAAAAAAAAGGGTTTTCTTTATATATTGTACATTCGAGCATAACAGTGTCATACATAGGCGGATTTGCAAAACTATACTGATGATGTTTTAATGTCTTCCTCTCAGCAAGTGATAAATGAGTTTTTAAGCCGTAGACAATGGGGTATTTGACTAAAAATACTAATTAGTCCGTCAGTCAAATTTCCAAAAAATACTAGTCACGTATTTTTTGTTTTATCAAAACAATAAAAATTTACAAATATAAAAGGCATCAAAGATCAGGAGTGGTGGCTGGTGACGTCACTGGTCGCTAAAAAGTGTAGCGTGCAGTGACGTCACACGAGTTTTCAACACACTGTGTCGTCTTTATTTTTGTTTATATGAAAAAAGAAAAATACGTCTAGTATTTTTGGAAATCGGACTGACTAATTAGTTTTTTTTTAGTCAAATACTCTATTAAAAGGGAAATTAAAACGTAAAAAAAAACAACCTATTTCGCATTTTAGTGTCTTGATGTCTTTTGAATGTTATTTTTCACTTAGCGCAACTTTTTCTTTTTTTTAAATTTTCTGTCCAATCTACACTTGTCCCATTGTGAACTGTGTTGTCAGGCCATAAATCTTTTTGTCTATCTGTTAATATATATTATTGATGTGGGTAAGACCAGCCATTGTTTTGTTACTGACGTTTATGTCCCGATGACTCTGTTAAAAATGTACTGTTTTACTGCAGGGTCAAGGCCCCCTTTTCCCATTCCACTCATTTCTGTTTTTGCTAATGCGGGGCTCATCCTTCATTGGTCTGTCTACCGTGATAGATATTACACTTCATAGCTGGCTTGGAAAACTTGATCAAATCAAAATCAATTTTATTTGTGTAACATAAGTAGTGAATACAGTTCTTAAATTCATGTTTATAGGTTTCTTAAGTTATACATACTTGCATGTAAAACATAAAAAAACCTTAGTTAATCATGATAGAGGTAAACACATATTATTAATTACTAGCGGCTACCGCCAGCGACTTCGTCCGCGTGAATTTAGTTATGCTCCACTCCTATTGGTCGCAGCTTGATGTTATATAGCCTAAAGCCTTCCTGGATTAATGGGCTATCCAACGCAAAAAGATTTTTTAAATCGAACCAGTAGTTCCTGAGATTAGCGCGTTCAAACAAACAAACACTCTTCAGCTATATATTAGTATAGACTAGCGACTCGCCCCGACTTTGCACGGGTTGCAATGCTGATACTAAATACACTACAGGAAAACTGAACGTTGTTTACAAAACATAGCAGCCCACGCGCCGCCACCGGGAACGCGACGCCCCGCAATTTTTAAATCTGTAATATCTTCGAACATATTCATATAAATTTTATGCTGTAAAGGGCGATATAGATATATATTATACCAAAAATGTATTTAAGGACTATCATATTTCGGCTCTACGCGGGGGCCGTGCGGTCCATGGCCCTTTACGGGGCACCGGTGTGGGCGCGGTCGCTAAGGAAGCGACCAGCCCGATGCCTGACAGCGTCCCAGAGGGTCATGGCCGTTCGGCTGATCCGGGGATACCGCACGGTCTCCGCTGAGGCGGCGAGCCTCCTTGCCGGATTGCCGCCATGGGATCTGGAGGCCAAAGCCCTCGCCCACATGTGGGAGTGGCGAGAGGAGGCAAAACGCCGGGGCATAACTCCGCTGCCGCGAGAAATCGCGGTACGGCGGACAGAGCTCCGACGGGATCTCATGGCGACATGGAGAGTGCGATTGTCGCAACCCAGTGCTGGGCACGCCACAATAGCGGCGGTAAGTCCCCTCTTTGAGGAGTGGCTAGAGAGGCGCCACGGCGCCCTCACCTTCCGCCTGACGCAGGTCCTTACCGGACACGGTTGTTTCGGGAGGTTCCTGTTCCGTATTAGGCGGGAGGAAACGCCAGGGTGTCACCATTGTATGGATCGCCCTGAAGACACGGTGGAGCATACGGTGGAGGTCTGCCCGGCTTGGGTAGAGCACCGCCGTGTCTTCGTAGCGGCGATCGGCGGCGATCTCTCGCGTCCGACCTTGGTCCAGGCCATGGTCCGGAGCGAGAGGCAGGCCGTCACCTCCTTCTGCGAAGCAGTGATGCTGGCAAAGGAGGAGACGGAGCGCGTGAGGCAACGGGAATCCCAGCGCCCTCACGCCACTAGCCGCCGCAGTAGACGCTCTGGTCGGGAGACGACACCTAACTCCCAGCCACCGTAGGCGCGGGCCTGCGGGCGGTGAGCAGTGGGCAACTCGCCGTCCGGTAAGGACCAGGCCCGAGTCGAAGGCGCGTCGTGTTTCACGCGCGCCTCAAAGAGATGTCAGCACATCGTGACGGGGTCCACGAAGACCGATGCCTCCTGGGTCACGGTTGCGGGTTGGTTTAACAAGAAACCGCGGCCCTGGCCGTCGCACAGGCAAGTGAAGAAACACGGGTGGGTTTTAGTCAGTAAAAGTCTGACACACCCTTCCGCTCCGCCCAGAGCGGGAGAAGTCATTTGATGATTTCCCGTCTCTACAAAAAAAAAAAAAGGACTATCATATTTTTAAGGTATTAAATTGGATATGGATTAATGCAGTATTGGTTAAAATCGCTTCGATAATTAGCCGGTATTTGTCGTAAAAAGTAATTGTCAAAAAAAAATATTGTGGGATATCTATGCATTCACTGCAAACGCGGATAAAATTTAATTATTTACATCACATTAAAAACCTCAAAAATAATAGTATTTCTCCACAATTTAATTGTTGTTGATTTTGACATCCACACATTTAAATTGCTCACAATTTAAATGTGAGGATGTTATACATATAAATCACTCCACTATTAAAAAAACCTCCTCAAAATCCATTACCTATTTTTATAGATTTAATCATACAAAGAGACTTAGTAAATAAAAACGAAGTTATAAATGTCACAATACCGAGTTATTTCTCTAGTCAAATAAATAAATAAGTCTACATTAATTTAAATTTCTTCAGTTGTATAAAATAACATTTATCAATTAATAATTGTTTTAACATTGTCTTGAATTGTGTGACATTAAATTTTTTATTATGCCAACTGGTAATTTATTGTCGATGGCGCGGTGCCAAACCTAAAACACTCTTTTTTGCTAATGCAGTAGTATTACAAGGCTGATTTTTAAAGCATTTGCATATTGACTACAAATCGTAACATCTCGTAACGTTGACACCGTTTCAAACAATTTTATGTTTGACTTGACAAAAACACTAATTTCATAAATATACAATGATGGTAAGGTTAGAATTTTCAGCGACTTAAAGAATGCTACACAGCTATCGTCAATTTCAGACCACACATTGATCTAATGCATCTTTTTGTGCCTTAAAATTGATATCTTTATAAGTCGAGTTACCCCAAACAAAAAAGAATACCATATCGCACAATCGAGGCTACTAAGCCATGATATGCAACTAATAGCGCATCTATATTTATTTTTCTAGCAAATTGGAAAAGTGCGTACGCTGATTTATTTACTTTCTTACTTGGACCTCCCAGTTTAGTTGGTTATGTAGTAATAAACCTAAGAATATTGCTACTTTGACTTCTTCAATTTCACAGTTACTATGTCGGATATTTACTTTTGGTGCTGCAGTTCTTTGATGATAGTGTATTATTTTCGTTTTCTGTGATTTTATAACTAAATTATTTTGATTAAGCCTACAGCAACTAGCTATGTCTGATAGTGTACTATTTATGTCATCTTGATAAATATTGCCTATTTTGCGAATTTATCCGAAAGAAGACTGAAAATTTATTTAAATAATTATGTATCCTTTTAGATACCTACTTGACTGACATGCAGCATATAAGTCAACGATGTTCTACAGAAGTCATAGAATTTGTATCAATAGCTTGATAATTTAAAAGAGTGTCCATGGAGTTTCTTGCCCGTTCTTAGGGTTAGAATAGGTATAGGTTTGGAATGGGCAACTAGCTTCACCTTACTGACTGATCGACCTTCTGACAATTCAAAAGTGCCTGTAACTGGTTTATTTGAAATAAATGCTTTGATTTGATTTAATTTCACGTCTCTTTGTATTGTGGTATCAATTCATAATAAAGCTCAGAAGTGTTCACTCGGTTTTGATTCTTCCCGTAATTGTAACGTTTAGTGAAAAACCTTGCAAACTGCGAGAAACATTACTTTGAAGCGTCCACATTCATCACGGGCGGGTCGATTCTGAACTTGTTTTTTATCTCGCTCTCGCAAGGGAAGGTTTTTAACGACAGAGTGATAGAACTACAGCTTTTTGTGATAAAACCGTACATTTTGAAATAATATAACTCTTATTTCCAGGTACAAAAGAATATTTTCAACAAAATCAAACACCGTAAGAACGGACAGCAGCGTGTTAGAAAACCAGATGCAAGTCCTGGAAGGGTACACTTCCGATCTCATCAATTGTTTGTACTTCGAAGAAGTGTTAAGCGGTAGAAATCAAGGCTTTGTTTTCACAAGATTACATCCGCAGCTGATCGGCAAACTTAAGTCATTGATGCCTGACGCTGATGCTAAGTTAAGTATAAGAAATAGCATAGCGTTCGCTCCGTATACTTACATACAGTTGGGTGCTATCGATCACAGGGATGCGGATAATAAGCTGTGGTTCAATGCTGTCATTGACCAGGAGTTTGTGCACTTGAGCAGGTTCTTGAAGAAAGCGGTCACGGAACTGCGTTATCAGTAAGGAGTGCTTTTAGGGTTATACAGAAAGGCGATTGTATCGATTTTCAAACTGTAGCCACGAACAACAAATATGATTAGCGTGTAAAGATATATATTTCTCTACCTTTCTAAGGTAGGTCGTAGGTCGTATGTATAGGACCGAGGACCTAATATAGGATATAATATAACGTAGAAATTTTTCCGTACCTTTATCTATACTAAATAACTAAGTATATTGTATTCTGTTTTTAGTATTTGCTGTTATAGCGATAACAGAAATACATCTTCTGTAAAAAAGTCTTAAGCTAACTATCTAGCTATCACGGTTTATGAGACAGTCTGGTGCAGTCTCAGGGATTGAGTCCCGTTACTGACCTTTGGAGACGGAACTCTTAAAAACAAGCTGCTATTCAATAGCAAAGTGTAACAATTGTACATGTTTCTTTTTTTAAATTAACTAAAAATTCCTACGCTCAGCGTTCCATCATGTACCCAGTTCATGGTAACAGATGACGCGTCGATACGGCGCTCTGCTACCCTCTCTAATAACTTCTCATTGTATGTTTGATTGCTGTTTGTCTAACGCAATAATCGCCATTCTGATTCAAATTATAATGTAGTCTATTGGTCGATACCTCTGTTACGTAAACTGAACAGGCAAGCATTTTCACAAACAAAAGTAAATCAGAAATACATATAAAGGGTGTATCTGACATCTACGCACAAATGAGTACCATAGATCCAGTACATGATTCTGAACCCCCCAGTGGTGGAATTTATCGTCGGCTTTTTCATGATTTAAAAAAATATATATGTAGTATTTTCACTTTAGATCGTTCATAATTGCTATACTTTTATAACCCAATAAGATTTTAAAGTAAAAATTATTTAATTCCCTAATTACACAAAAAAAAAACGCAATGAAAACAAAACTTGAAAAACTATCTTATACGCTGATCTAATAGAGTTCACATCAGGGATCAACGTCATACCTACAAACCCGCACGGCGGCACGCTTGCAACGTTCAAAGGCCGAGCCGACACTTTTTTTAAACACTGAATTATGTAACCGTTCATTAACGACCTAAATGACTATATTAATTTTATTAGTGGCAGACGGTCTAACCTTTTCGCGAAGTTGCGACTGTTCTGATTATGATCACATTCTTCTTCTTCAGCCTATGAATGTCCACTGCTGGACAAAGGCCTCCCCCAAGGCTTTCCACGCTGATCGGTCTTGTGCTGCCCGCATCCATCGGCTTCCCGCGATCTTCACCAGGTCATCGGTCCACCTTGTTGGGGGCCTCCCTACGCTGCGTCTTCCAGTATGATCACATTGATCGCATATTATTATCTCACTCTACGCTCAGAATAACTATTTTTAGAACGAACCAGACTTTCAATTCTATACTCTTTTTGATGAGTCGTATTCACAATTAAAAAAGTTGTCGTGTAAAGAGTGTGGTTGTTTGCATTCTCTCAGCTAAACAAAGGAACTGCTTACAAATCAAATTAGTCATAGAACGGATATTCCAATTATATATGCCTCATTTAATTAAAAACGTCTAACGGGTCTGCGAGGCCTCGGCCCCTCACACGCTTTCCAAAGGTCCGGGCCCGACTTTCCCGACATTATGTGAATACATTTTTTAAATAATAATTCTTAAATTAGGGTCGCTATTACAATGGAGGCTTCGACATTACTGACGAAATAAGGGTTTAAAACACGCCTGCCGCTACGCTGTGTATTCATCAATATCCTTACTGCTGTAATATTTTAAGATGGACCAATACCAATTAACGTTTAAGTCTTGTAGAAATGTAAGTAACGATTGTGTGAATGATTGTAAAAAATGTGTTATTAATAACATAATTATGTATTTAAATAAAGAGCATTTTTTGTGCCTTAACTTTACTGGAGTATTATTGCCTAAAATAATGGAATTAATTGTCATTTATTAATTTTGTCATGTCATCAAATATTCTTATTTTAATAAAAAAGTGCCAATATATTTTGTAATTTCTTTTCTAATGTTAAAAAAAAACGGAGGTTAGGACGGACGCTCAACCTTTATTCAGTACATGATTCTGAAACCCAAAGCGATTAAATTATAGGTCGATTATTTATAAAAAAAAAATGCTGTTCCATACATTTTAACTGCATAGGCTCATTTTTCTATGAAACAGCAATTTTTATATCGCAAACCTACGTAAAATTTCTAAGTACGGTCTAGAATCCAATGCTGTATTTAGGTATGGTTACGTGCGCATCGATGTTAATACGTTCAAAAAGTGCTGATTCTCAGCTTAATTTGAATATATGACTTTATTTTGATACCCTTGCGTAGGTACTTGGGACGTACCCGCTTTTTAAGATTGAGGAACTAAGTTTAATACAAATTTGAGTAGTGAAATGAACCATGAACTCGATCAAACGGTTATAGCAACTGGCATCATATAAAGCAGGCATTGGGTTGGAAATAAAAGAAAAGGTATCCATGTTTTGAGAATCTAGTAATAAAATGGATGGCAAACTCGTCACATGACGGTTTTGAATTTTTTATAAACCTTCGTATTAGTCTAAATCAAGTTCTTTCGGAAATAAAATAATGAGGAGTTGCCGGCATAATTATAATTCTGGAAAACTGAAAGTACCTATTTAGATAGAAAGTTAAAGTAGTTTTTTTGACATTGTACAGCAAAGTCTGGTTACCTAGTTATACCTTATAACAGGAGACGCATATTCAAAAAGATAATTTCTGAGAAATGTAAAAATACACAAAAAAAAAATCTAATGTACTAATTTAGTAGCTTTATTTTTCGTAAACATAGGGGAGGCCCGGGCAAGAAGCATAATGTGGGTAAGAAGAATAATCGATTTTTCTAAATAATCGCAATAGATGGCGCTTTGATCTGTCGGCCATGATTCCGGCACGTGTTCGGCCACGCCATGACAGTTTGACTAAAACAATACAGGTGCTCGTTTGTTGTTGAGACAAAAAAAAAGAATTTCTGCAGTTTTGTTACGATTTTTGCAAAGGTATGTGTATCAACTTTTTTATTATGTATGTTTTGTTTGTTTATAATATTTTTTTTGTTCGACAGCATATTTGTTTAAGTATAATTTGTGATAGTAGTTTTTTTCCTAAGCTTCAAATAACATTTGAATCATTTTTGAATCCTAATAATGGCATCGTGGGCAAAACGAATAGGGGCAAAAGGAATAGTTATCCGTTTTGCCCGGTAAAAGAATGTTCACTTATTTCGGATATCTTTTTCAGATGGTATTCAAATATAAAAGAAAAACTGCGAGAGCATCGTGGTCAGAAGAATCGCTAGAGCGAGCTACAAAATTGTTTAAAGAAGAAGGAAAATCTATAAATTCTGCCGCAAAAAAATTAGGAATTCCTTTTACTACTTTACATCGACACCTAAAATCAGGACGTGTCTCGAAAAAATTGGGCAGATATATACCTGTTTTCACGCCAGAACAAGAGGAAGATCTGTGTGCATATTTAAAAAAATTAGACAGTCTTTTCTTTGGATTGACTCGTTCAGAATTTTTAGGTCTAGTGTTTGAGTATGCCAGAAAAAATAATATTACTCATCCGTTTAAAAATGGCAAAGCTGGTGATGACTGTTTTGCTGGGTTTAAGCGCCGACACCCAGAAATTGTCCTACGAGCACCCGAACCGACATCATTGGCAAGAACTCGAGGTTTCAACAGGCCTCAGGTGGAATTATTTTATAAAAATTTTTGGGACTTAGTAGAAAAATACAAATTTGATGCGACTACAATTTATAACATGGACGAAACAGGTGTTAAGAGCAGCACGAGTCGACCGCCAAAAGTTTTATCGATAAAAGGTAAAAGGCAAGTTGGAGTAGTCAGCAATGCCGAAAGAGGTCAACTTACCACTGTTATTTGCTGCTGTAATGCAGCTGGCACGTATGTTCCACCTTTTTTCATATTTGCCCGAAAAAGAATGCAAGAGAGGCTATTGGATGGCGCTCCTCCGGGCTCGCAAGCTACAGTCAGTGACAATGGTTGGGTAAACGGAGAAGCTTTTTTAAACTGGCTTCAATTTTTCGCTGATACAGTCCGTCCAAACAAAAACAGGAAGATACTACTACTGCTCGACAATCATGAGTCCCACAAATATTATCCAGCTTTGGAATTCGCATCGAAAAATAATATTATATTTTTATCTTTTGCACCCCACACCACGGATCGTATGCAACCACTGGATGTTGCCGTGTATGGACCGCTGAAAAAATATTTTGAGCAAGAGATAAATACATTTCAAAAATCACACCCAGGACGAATTGTGAACCAATATGACATGGCTAAATTGTTCGGAGGAGCATACGTCAAAAGCGCTTCAGTCCAGAATGCAGTAAATGGATTTAAGAAACCAGGAATATGGCCGTACGATCCGAACGTTTTTGGAGATGAAGATTACGCTCCTTCAACAATGACTGATCGTCCTCTGAATGAAGCTCAAAGCTCTTTGGACGATACTCCATGCAACTCAGCATCATCTGTTGTACCCCACTCTCCCACAGATCTTGTATCAACACAGAATTTGATGACGGATCTTTCTGCAAAGGAAAACCCCGAACAATGTACAACACCTATACCTGATCCAATCCTGGAACAAGGACCGTTGCAAGCTCCTGTAGCAAATCTTACACCATTGCAGATCAGACCCATACCAACAATGGCTGCTCCCAAAACAAATCGCATAAATAAGAGACAAAAATCGGAGATATTAACATCAACTCCAGTTAAAGCTGAGCAAGCTGCTAAATATATAAAAGTAAATAAAAAGAAGACCAATATATCTGAATTAGCAAGTTCCAGCAAAATGAAGAAGAATAAGATAAAGAAGACTGAATTACCAGGTCACAGCCAAACTAAAAGGACAAAGACATCTTCCAAAGCTAAAACTAAAGCTGATTTATTTTGTTTGGTGTGTGCCGAGAAATATACTGAACCGCTTGTTGAAGATTGGATTCAGTGTAGCCAGTGCCAAAATTGGGCACACGAATATTGTACATCATACGCAGGTGTTGGAAGTTATTTCTGCGATGAATGCGAAGACTGATTGTTTTATTTTATGTTATTCTTTTTGCCCTTATGGCATATCCGTTTTGCCCGGAGGGGTCGGGCAAAACGGATAATAGATACTTTTTGTTTTTTCTCAATTTAAGAGGCAAAATCGTTAGAGTTTAATTTTTTTTTATTGCTGTTTCCAAAGATTATGAAACAAAGTACAAATTAAAAGTAAAAAGAGTTACATTGATTATGAACTTGTATTTAATTTTATCACTCTCCCTTAACATATGCGTTTTGCCCGGGCCTCCCCTACGTTTAAAAAAAAGAGCTTCAATCAGTTCCAATTAGCCCCACTTTACGGTAAATATTATATTCATAATAATTAAGCTCTATACTCCGTTCAAAATAACATTAGACATCAAAGAAAACCTTTTTTCTTGTCCGATCAAAATCAGTTATTTTGAGTTTTATTACGCAAATGGCGACTGCAGTAAATATTTTTTTTTTTTTACTTTTAATGCCATTCTTATGCCTACGGAATAGAAGTTAGAATCGGTTGAACAGACATACAAAAGGGGTTCTTAAAATGTGTACTCTTAACGCGAATAATGTAAGTAGGTGAAATAAGGAATGAAACAAGTGTCTTTCAGAGAGACATTTCTAGATTCGTTTACCGAATACCTATTTGTGTTTGAATGAATGTTTTGTCATAATATAGTGATCTTCAATCGAATTATTAAGTGGCTGTGTCAACGCACAAAATGTAAAAATAGATAGGGATCTCTTTTTCTTTTTTTAATAATTATAAACTAGCGCTTGACCGCAATCCCGCCTGATGGTAAGCAGTGATGCGATCGTTGATGGTAAAGCGCGCTAGTTTATTAAGAACCTATTCACTCAGAAAAACTGAGCGAATAGGAAGGAAGACGGCAGTTGAGCGAGGTGATGCAATGTTAAAACCAACAACACGATCAACGATGTTGCGCCAGAGGGAGATTGATTTGAAGACCCTCCACGACCAAACTCCCAACAAAACAACATTTGACGCATTGTACCCGGCACACATCGCAACACAACTGCTCAGACCCGTCCTCCGTACGGCTTTACCAGACATCATGCCGGAACACGACGAATCGCTTGGCGGCAAGACTTTGTCTGGTGGGTGGTAACTTCTGCCGGCGGCCGATGTTATGGCCTACCACCGAGAAAAATCTCTCGAGTACCCAACAATATTATGATTCCATGAAGTGCCAGATTAAAATTCATTCCGTGTTCAGCAAGATTTGAAAGGTTAGTAACAAAAGAAATACCTACTCGAACAAAACAGAAGTCGCCCTCGCCGGGAGATATCCTAGAACTGATCTGTGAAAACCTAGCGCTGATAAAATGTTTGTATTAGTTAACTGATACAAAAAACATGTGCACATAAACAGTTCTTCACAAAGATGTAACTTACTTTTCCATTTCCTCTTGTTACGGTGCTCATTTATTTTTCGTGGTCCGCTCGAAAGCATAAATTATGGACACCGTGGCTGGAGACTGCTACGTGCGGGTGTCGCGGCTGGGGGGACCTCCCCACGACCCCCTCGCCGCCCTTCGTCTCAATGAGAAATGTTTCAGGGCCTTTTGTCCCCTTATGCCCCTTGCGAGCGACATCTTCAAGGATACTGTGTTAATCGGACCCTGCGATACTTTTTGTGAATGCCGCCTACGGAAGTCGACTGGAATAACTGTTTTTTTTAAGTAGTCTCTCGGCCTTTTTGCTTTTGATTGTTGTTTGCCTTCTGGGGGATTACCCCCTACATTATCTTAATTTTATTCTAGATTTTGCGAATCCCATCTGAAGTGAAGGCCTGAGGTGAGAAATGTACGTTTATTGTTCCAGTAAGTGGTGCCCCTACTTTTTGCTAAGATTATCAGTCTTGTTCACTGTTTCTTGGTTGGAACTTTGTGCGTATTGTAAAAGTTTAGAGTTTTCATCACTAGGAATAATGCTCACAATAAACGTAAAAGTTAGCGTTTGGCAGAGCTCGGTAATTTTGTTGGTCGTCATCCGAAAATTTCTACACGGTCTAAGGACTCATTCCCTTCCCACTTCCTATATTTATTCTTACGTAAAACAATGAACCACTCTATGATAGTAGATATAAGCGCAGGCACCTCTCTCGAACCAAAACACTTGGCAAGTAAATAGGTTAGTAGTAAACTGCACAATTCGTTATTTTAGTCAACATGCATCAGAAAAGTTACGTATACCCTATATCGACTTGTCAAATGTCCTGAAGCTTTGATTAATCATATAGGCAATATAATACTTTGGGCAGTGGGTAGGTACTTATCAGTACCATCATTTGCGCCCTTAGGCAAACTAACCTACATAAAGCTAACCAATTTCGGAGTTGCTTTTGCGAAAAAGGTAATGTGACAGTATCCTACAATTCAAGTAAAGTGCCATCGTGAGCAACCGTTAAACTAATAAATATTTATTCAAATAAGCACCAAGCATTACATAACTCAAGAAAACGAATATTCTCGTGTGATTTAACGCAAAACGCGGTGCGGTCTCCCTGCTCCCATCGGGTCGTTTCTGCGGGTAAAAATATGCGCAACTGGTAACAATTGATAGGGGTGGTGGTGAGAAGGGTGCACTAGTTCATATCTCGTATGGAGAACCCTTTGCAACCCCACTTTCCTTTTTATCCCTACTCAAAAATCGCTCCGGGAGACGTGTTTTCGCTATGAAGTAACTACTGCTCCCATTTTTGCCAAATTGTTGTTTGGGGTGAAATGGATTGTGCCGTTATCCGCGTCCTTTGTATGATAAAATGGAGGAAGGTATTGCTTAATCATTGTTTTAATTTGTTAGGTAGTACATACATATCTACCGTAAACACTTTTATGGTTATTTGAGATAACTTTTTGAAACTGTATACTTATGTTTGTTATGTAGAGACAGAATATAAAAAAAAATATTTTTGTCTTTAGAAAACAGCGCCTTTTCAAAACATAATGTCGCTTTTTATTAAAATTAAGCTCATGGTTCATTTCAACTTTTTCTCGGTGATCATATTTAATTTACCTTAAAAATATCCCGTGCTTACCAAAACCAGGAGCTAGTCAAACACAAATGGCATTTTAGAATAAATCGAAAAAAAAACATTAAATCAAATTAGATAGGTAGGAATCTTATTTTTATGACAGTATTGAGCAATTGAAGATCGAAAGACATTTAAAATGTAGTCGCAACCTCATCTCGGCGAGAAACAAATGTCAAAAATTTGTCAAAATATAGGGAAATTGGAGTTTTTTTTTTGTCATATTGAGATTGAGACAAGACTGAATATTCTTGCAATGATGAGAAGCTCCTCTGATGCGTATATTTAGCATAGGTAGGTACTCAAAAGATTCAGGCCATGGAAATTTTAAAGTTTGTGTAAAAAATCTAAGATGTTTAAACTGGGTAGGTATTATACCCACAAAAGTATGAATATGTTTCGTTTCGTTTCGATTAAGTGGACATAGATATAAACTATGATATATTTATTTAAGTACTTATGTCGTAATGTTCCTATCGAAAGATGCTTTATCTCGTAAACCACATACTGAAGTAATTTGCAATTTATGCGGAACTAACAGTTCTTGTTTAGGTAGAGAGGCTCCCGAACAGCGTAAGTATGTGTTTCCAAATGTCAGAACCCTTATAAACCTCCGAGATCTGCAAACACGGGCGTTGAATCGTGTTAGTGTAGGCGAAAGCTCACCCGGCTGCTGTCTGTACCCGAATCGATAAAATTCGGGTCCGCGCCCCCGTGCGTTGCTACGGCAACGCGCCCCGAGTTCCTCTCCAGCCACCCCCCGCCGCCGCATCTCCGAGAACACCGATGTTGACTTAGACGGATAGGGTAAGAGGCTTATTAATGGTTTTATGTTACTTCAATGTTGTAAAAGGGATACTACCTACGAGAGATCGCCGATTTTAATGTCAGTTTTATACCCAATTAAAAATTTTAGGTATCAAGAATTTATTGTAATTCCAGAATTACGCATATTTTTCCGAAGGCAATCCGTAGAGCTTACACAGAGTAGGAAGCGGGAGAGTACGAAAATAATGGTGGAACATTTCCAGGGAGCGTGGCCGCCATCTTGGCAGACCGCGTGACGCCACCATTACAAATCGGGTGCGTTAACATCGCGCCTCGTGTTGTCGGCTCGTCTGCATTATTTTCATCTGAATTCACATTTCTCTTATGAAGCGTGAATTATTAAATTACTTAGTCGTTATTTTCGGATGGCTTATTGTGTGTGCAGGCTGCCCAGATCATGGTCTTACAAAATTCTCAAACAGCATTCCTGTACCTGTAGGTTGTAGTATTCGGCTTACCGCATTTGGGAGTTTTACTAGAGGACCTTTTATTCTTGGTGACCTCTAATAATGAATTTGTACAAGTGCTGCTGAAAATAAACAACGATCAGGCAACTGGCAACTGTTACTAAGTAATATCTTTCACTTGTAAACTAAAGCATGCACAAAAATATGGGTTTGTGTCACGAGTTCAAAATGTGTAAATCCAAACGATTGCCCAAATAAGTTGGTGGCACGATCGCGCATTACAAGTGGGAGCGACAGCGACGCAGCATCGTAGGTAAAGTGGGGCGCGGGCCTCCCGGCAGCACCCGGCTTGCCGGTAGCCCGGCGGGGACCGGCACGTCCAGGGAGCGAGGGCGTGCAAACTTTTTCTACTCATAAAACTCTGTTTGCTCAGTACGAGCTTAAACATTTCTTTGTGGGACAGGATTACTTAGCGATGAATAAGTAAATTGCATTTAAAACGAAATCGTTTTCGTACCTACCATTTCTTTGTGGAACGTGCGTCGTAGCTTTATGAATTTTAAAATGAAGGCGGGCTGCAGATACTTACGGCGGTGTGAGATAAATTCTTATTAATATTCCCGAGGCGCAGTTTTAGTTCTTTTGTCTCGCGCGGCTCGGGCAGGCAATAAAGAGGTAGACGCCTGGAAATGTGCTGCATTTATACAGGTTTCAGACGTCGCGCCCGCCCGTGCGCTAGTGCTTTATTTTGTTCGCTCGACGTTCCTTTGCCAGCTCTCCGCTCTCTTATTGCTCGCAGCTAAGACTAACAAGGTTTTTAATTATTTCCTTTAATGCCACTTTCAGCGACGTTACATACGGGGCTTTGTTGTTTTAACGTGGTGCTCGTTTGCTACGCTCGCTGCCGTATCTTGAGCTAGAAAAGAGCTTTGTGTGAACAGTTTAATATGTGGCGTTAAGTAAAAGCTTTTAGGAACATTCTTGTTCTGCAACTCACATTTTTCTTTATGAACTTACTTACTGATTACTTCGACTTCGATAAAAATCGTATTAGGAAGAGAGATGACGCAATGTGATTTTGATGAATCATCGTGAATCTCATTGGCTATTTATTGAGGCGTGCGCGGGGGGCTTTGGTCCTCAATATGGGCGACAAGATATGATGGACGCAACTTCCGACGGGATTACGTGAGTGGAGGGTTTGACCCCATTCCTCTGAATGGCTCGCTCACAAACATGTTCTGCTGACGCAACTCCGTTGTAATTTGGAGTCCTGGGAATTTCTAGGCATTGTTGACTCTAGCGAAAAGCAGCTGTGTCTAAGAGGATGGTATCTATTTTATTATGTTAATATATTGTGGTAGGTTATGTACTGTAAATAGCTCTGTAGGTCCGTATTGTTGCTACTCTCATGCATCGTTCCTCAATATAGGTACGGACTACAGCAGGTCAAGCTACCCGATATTGTCAAATACTGTCACTCAACCGTGAACCTTAATGCTTTAGCTACAAAATTGAAAATCTGAAAAAGAAATTTGAGAGATTGTAGTAGCTTGATGTAGTGTCGACTGTAGGTATCCAAGCCGGCCTTCTTTCAATGAATGTTAGGTATCTAATGCACCATTTTTGTTTATCTATGTAGAAGTTAAATAATCTACCTACGTCCATTTCATTATTTAGGTACACTAAATACCCAGACTTGCTTTTCAATCCATCCAGGGGCGCCGGAATATAAGTACCTACCTATTTTTAGTTTTGACTCTAAAGTTGTTTAAAAATCTATTAGGTATGTACAAGGAAATTGTGTTAGGTATATCCGAACACCGAACACTACTTTCGCTACAATCATTTTAAAGTGTAGAGCTGGTAATTCTGTTTTATTTATAACACTTTGTGCGGTTTAAAACACAAAATGTCGAGAGCAGACAATTGTTTTCCTCGGCGAGTGGCCAACAATCCACCATGAAGCTCATTTACATGATCGTTACATTTTACACATTTTGTTACTGTTACACGGGATTGCCAAATTCTGTCTTATTATTGATAATACAAAAAATTCTACATCAACGCACTGATAAGGTAACAATAGGTAATTACCCAAGCATAAAAAGTTAACTTTTAAGTACCTATGTATTAATAAACTTCTAAGTGTGTAATAGTGAAGTGTTTCGGATATTTTCATTTCATACCAGCTACAATACATCTTGTAAAAAATAATAAAAAGCATTCTGCATAACAATTCAAATATATTTCAAACACATACCTTTATACACACATATTCAAAGTTATCATAAATTGACGAAGGGAGAGAGATAAGACACCTGAAGAAAACCTTCTTCACGAGTCTGAGATATTGATTGTTAAGTTTGTCAATGTTCTAAATGACGTCATCAGTACCTATCATCGCAATCAATATGGGTCGAACAACGATTTCTGTACGTTCTTGAGAGGTTAGCAGAAAATTGCATGTCTTCATACAGATGGGATGGGAAGTTGGATTAAAGCTTTATCCTATCGCTATGAAACGGCTGCTGACACAGATAATCTGTGTTCAGGGCAAATTAATTCTTTCTTCGTCTAAGGGCGGGGGAATGACGTTAATCGTATTTATACTATTAGGGTGCTGAGGAACTTCTGGTAAGCGACTTCGGCAGTTTTTTGACGCCACTCAGCTAAATCGACCGATGATCTTAAGCAGTGTGGTGTTATTGACACAGCTGCTATTCGCCAGAAGTGCTACTCCAGTGTATAATTTTTGCAAAGAAGGTTTTGGAAGACATTAGAGCTGATTTTCTTCTTCACAAACTAATTTTAAGTTTAGTACATCTTTTTCTTTCCATTTCGTTAAGAAAAGGATAGAAGATAACATTTTAGTTTAATCCTATCAAATCAAGATACTCCATAGACAGTTTAGACGCGATTATAAACATGGCGACTAAAAATACGCCATTTGACAGGTTTAAACTGACATTTTATTTTCTGTCCTTTTCTTAATGAAGTAGAAAGAAAAAGATGCACTGTAAGTACTTAAATTTAATTTAGTTTGTGAACAAGGGAATCGGGACCATTGTCCGTTATGCGTTTCTGGTCTAATCGTATCTGGTCCGCCGAGGCGAAGGCCGATGCGAAGGCGACGTGTTTCACCTCCGCGGACGAAAGAAAGAAAGAAAGAAAAACATTTATTTGCAATAAACATGACGCAAGAGTTTACAAAAACATAAAAAATAAGAAATAGTCCACGCAAAACGGCTGTCGCTCAGCATTATGCTGCGACTCTATGCAAAAACAGAGCCCAGCGCTGGTTTTCAGCGACAACCGGCGTCGACGTACAGACGTCACCCGATGCAACAAACAATTAAAAGCAGCACCAAACCAGTACACACAACAGTACAGTAAATACAGTAAAAATAAAAAACGTAATAATAAAAATATATAAAAAGTAAATCCAATTGTAAATCGTGAGAGTACAGTTTAAACAAACACAAACAAAAATATAAAAAGTAAAATACGGGATACATAAAAACTACGAGAATATCATCCTCAAAAATGACATACATCTGGTTCCGATTTGAAATTCAGCATTTCCTAACATAGTTTGTGGTTTGTCGCACGCGCATCCAAGCCAACACGCATTAATGTTTACATTGTTGATTACTAAGTATTACCATTTATAAATAATTTGTATTAGAATTAATTATTACCACACAATTGAGAATTGGTTAACGGAGGCGGAGGCGGAGGTGAAAGAGGATATAGAAAAAAAATGGTTCATTAAAACAAAACATAATAATTATATTTTATACAGTATGTTAAGAAAACCCTGTCCGACCCGTGAAGGTGTTGTTAGGTATCGATAACTGATTCTACTAATGCATACAAAACCGGGCTAAACTTAAAAAAAAATCCCCCTAAAAAAATAAATATTATTTCGCAAAAAGAGGTAACTTAATAAACGTGCGTTAGCCACCCTTCGCCTGCCGCCTGCGGGGGGCGGGCGGCAGGGCACGCGGCACGTGGTCGCATCGCTATTCGCTCATAATATTACCGGTGTTGTCACTTTTTAAAAATTACCAAATTTCGGGGAAATTGGAATTAATTCGCGGGAAAAAAAGATTATTTCAAAATTCATTTGTATTGGTACTATGATGATTACGTAAAATTTTATATTATATTTGGGTATGTGTTTACCTAACCTTTATTATCCTTATGGGTCAGACAGGGTTTTCTTAACATACTGTATAAATAGTATTTTGCGTATTATGTTTATTTTTAATTTGCGTAGTTTTTATTTATAAACATGCCAGTTGTAACGTGTTAGATATGTGGACTCAGAACAAGTCGGGTGAAAAACAAAAAAGGAACATTTATGGCTCCATTTCCACTGGATGAAAATCGGTTGGTACATTGTACGAATTAACTATACTCTAAATCGACATATCTTATAATGTATGGAGTTTTACGACATATTTCTGAAAATAAATCTGCAAATATGTTTTTCGTAGTAAACACTAGTGTGGTGCAATTTTTTATCGGCTATCGATAAATCCTTTTTTGTATTAGTGCTATTTATAAGTTCATAACATAATTAAACTCAGTTTTCATTAAAATTAGTTCAGGGACTGAGCTGTAACAAATAGAAATAGAAATAGTTTTTGCATTAATGGTATTCATCAATCATTTTACTTTGTAGGTGTAAACAATGGCTAAAAATGACGGGTAAAGAGGACTTTGCCTATGTGCCTCTAGAAAAAATGCACCAATTGAAACATATTTGTGGAAAGCATTTTAGACTTACTTGGCAGAAATGCTGTTCCGTGTATCGGAATTATGGCGGAGCCCCTGAACGATGAGATATTGAATGACTTCCCGCGCTATACAGTATGTTACAAAAACCCTGTCCGACCCGTGAAGGTGTTGTTAGGTATCGTTAGCTGATTCTACTAATGCGTACATAACCTGGCTAAACTAAAAAAAAAAAAATACCCCCTTAAAAATAAATAACTTAAATAAAATAAATAGGTAATTTCATGGCAACACAGGCACAGGTCATGACCTCAGTTGACCTCATGCATGTAGGTATTGGTAGTCTAACCACGTTTATCGACTCTAGAAAGAAACAATGATACCTACTTAGGCAGCTCGTGAAAAGAACTTTTTTTTAAGTAGGAAGTTCGTCTGACCCTCCGAATGTATCTTCGAATTTCATTCGATGAGCACAATGGCTGTGGCGGAGATGTTGTTCCATATTTCGTTCACTAAGAACGATACCGGCTGGCACCGTCCCACGAGATTAGCACGGTGTTTCACAACGTTAGTCCACTCCTACCAATCCACTGCTCGCCGAACTGATAGTGGAGGTACTCACGTACAGGTCGGCAAAAATATGGTGGGGCACCGTCATGCTGGAACCACATTGACCAAGAAGTAGTCACATCCGAATCGTTCAACACCTGATCACAACACAACACAATTGCAATTTCACTAGGTACCTTCCATCAGCAGGTTACATTACGTTAGAAAACTATATGATCACACAATAAATGATACGTCTACACGGACGCGATGTCTACGCGAAACTAATAAATTTAAAATAAAAATGATTTTTATTTCATAAAAATAGGTACTCTAACTGCACGGCGGTGCCCTTTGACTAGAGGTGTGAAAGTATTCAAAATATTTCTCGTATCGATTTTTGGTATCAATTTTGTATTTCAGAATTTCACGCATCGATTCAACATCGCATGGCATTCTTTAGATTTTAGAACTTTCACATAACTTAAATCAGGTGAACTTAAATGCTTTACATTCTTTATAATATTCTCCTAAAATCGTATTTCATAAGACCTTTCTAGTTCCTATTTACTAATAATAGGTACTTGTGTTACAATATTGTTATGAGTAATTAATCGATAATCAAAAAAAGTACTTTTACCATTAGGTAATCTGTGTTTTTACAACAAATCATTCGGCCAGGTACAGTTTCGAATAATAGCTACAAAAACAAAACGTTATTACGCATAAACTAGCACAGCTCTAATTATTCCTTTGCCGCCGTCGGCGGCTAGACACACTGACGCCGCTAAAGAACCTAAAAAAATAATCAAAAGAAAGCCGACAATTATAAGGTCTAAAATGGTGTTTACACTTTTTTAAATTTCCCGAATTTTGGGGAAGTTACAGTAAATTCGCTGGTAAAAAAGATTATTTCAAAATTCATTAGTATTGTTACTATGATGATTATGCAAAATTTTATATTTTATTTGGTCATTTGTTTACCTAACCCTTATTATCCTTGTGGGTCGGACAGGGTTTTCGTAACATACTGTATAGCTAAAGAAGCTGTAGAATACCAATACCTACAATTTGATTCCCCTAATCCTTCAATACCGCAATGCTCAAAAGGTCTATCACTGTTTCTCTTATAAATTGTCATTATGCGAGATACTACAGGCACTATCATACTTTATTAATGCGACAATATTATTTAGATTTTTACATAAAGAAAATCATTGAAAAAATAAATCTATACTCTATACTTAATATATAATGCTGAAGAGTTTGTTTGTTTGTTTGAATGCGCTAACCTCAGAAACTCTGGTCCGTTAAACTTAGTGATTACTTGCTCTGTGGTTCAATTAGAATTACATAACATCGGGAAAACTACGTCAAAGCACTCAAAGCACTTCGACAGGTTGATTCCTGTCGTGTATCATTAATTTGACAAACGACACATGCCCACCCCCATTCAAACGCGTTCCCGCCTTGTATTCGTTGATTCTTGAACATTTCGCGCAACACGCGGCCGGACGGTTATCGAGCGTCGCTGCTTGCGCGTTTATATTTTATGAATACGTGAATAAACCTCCGTTATAACTCCGCATACAATTGTGAGGAGTCGGAGGCGGAGACACGATTTCTTGCGGAACTACCGTAGTAACGGAGGCGCAGGCGAAGCTCCTTAATAAGTCTAATTATTACCCACATCCTGATTTCCCCTATTGCGGAGCATAGGCTTTTCTTTTCACATAGGTACCAATCACCACACTCCCGTGCTAGACTCATGCAGGTTCTCTACACACGATGTTAATAAAGCCGTTCACTCAACTTGCCGCCTGGGTTTGATCCCCGTGCAGTGCAAGTATTTGTATGCATGAATATGAATATTTGCATTGGTCTGGTCGTGCCTCGGAAAGCACGTTAAGTTGTTGGGCCCGGTTGCCATACGAACATCTAGATGCAGTCGTTATGGGTTGTTGGAGGGAGCCCTCAAAAAGTCCACCAATTGGTCTAGCTGCAATGCTTCGATGTCGCCTTAGGTTTGTGGAGGTCAGAAGTCGCTTTATGGAAAATATCGAAGTTTAGCCAAAATCAGCAGTTAGACTGATAAAGCGGACTAAAAAAAAAAGCTTTGGAGTCTGGGACTCCAAAGCTGAAAAAGCTACGCATGTGACTGGGATTAACGCTGAGATGATGATGATGATGGTTCATCTTGCCGCCTGAATGCGTGTACATGGCAATAATTACTATTAATTTTCAAATTTCGTCTCACAAAGGCGCCCGTAATGTACCTACTATAAAAGGTACCTGATAATTGAATTCGATCATAATTACTTCCTCCACAAATTGCTGCCTACAAACGCCGGCTTCAATTTACCTCTATAATAATTACATGGATTTAGTTCCTGGATTTCCAACATGTCCGAGTATAAAGGGTGTCTCTGACATCGACGCACAAACGCTTATCATGGATCCAGTACATGGTTCTGAACCCCCCATTGGTGGAATTTGTCGTCGGCTTCTTCTTGATTTTTTTTTAAAAGTGCTGTTTATTTTTCACTTTAGACCGTCCATGATTGCTATACTTTTATAACCCAATATGATTTTAATGTTAAAAATAATTAATTCGCTAATTACACAAAAAAGCGCAATGTGAACAAAACTCGAAAAAGTATTCTATCAGCTGATTTAATAGAGTGCATATCAGGGGGACACGTCATACCTACAAACACGCGCGGCGGCACGCTTGCAACGTTCAAAGGCCGAGCCGACACATTTTTTAAACATTGTGATATCTGTAACCGCTCATTAACGACATAAATGACTGTCATAATTTTATTAATGGCATGCGGTCTAGCCTTTTCGCGAAGTTTGCTTTACGATGTCAGATACACCCTGTATACCTCGATGTTATAGCCTGTTAGAGGTGGTAGTTCGATAGAATATCCTGCCCCCTCCCAGCTTCCCCCCGCCCGGGCTGCGAGCTAGCCACCTCCTCCTGTATCATGTCTGACGAGAGCTTTAATTTACTACCTATAGTGCATATAATTATATTTGTAGGTAATTTTTATTTGACTTTTTGTCGACAGTCAGGTATTTGTAGTGAAACAAAAAGCCTTGTTGTAAGTAAATAACCAAGTAGGTAAGTAAATTGGAATGAAGGCAAGGAAGTAATTAGGTAGTTTGGGTAGGATAAGTTTGGTTATTAAATTAAAATGCAACTTAGTACCTAAGTAGGTTGTCATATTACGATTACGAAGCATTAATGGAAAATCTAAACACTTTTTTTTAAATATTGAGCGGCAATATCGATTGAACACCACTTTGCAGCGGACCCCGGGCTACAACGCGAAAGCCGCGGATGCCAATGGGATAAAAGCTAAGATGATGATGACTACTCTGCATGTTACAAAAGATTGATATTAGTATCATCATGCTCATAACTTTCCTACTCCTAGGTTGCAGGCATCCTCTTTGTGAGAGAAGTGGGCCATATTCCACATCGCGCCCAGTGCATGGTGGTGGATGACACATGTCTACATGTCAGACATCGTTTCCTGGACATGTATTCTTTCATCGTTTTGGGTGATGAAATTAAATACACAAAGTAGGTATTTAATAAAGTGCGTGGGTGGGTTCGGACTGACAACCCACTCGCAAGCCGATGCTCGCTGTTGTCAGAGTCAATTATTATTTTAGCCTGTATATTGAATGCTTGTCTTAATTGCGCCTTGCGTTTTTCTTGTGTTATTAAGTCTCGAAATATACCTACACCGTCGAATTTTAGTAGTCTTACAAAGACAGTCTACTGCATCTATCCTATGACTACAAAACATTAAAAAACCGCTTATTGAAATTAAATAAAAATTCAGTACTATTAATTTTTGATCTAGGGTCAGTGAACTCTAGTAAAGATGTCCCCCGCTCCATGCTATAGCGCTTGCATATTGGGTATCTCAAATTACCTACGTCATTCGTCATTTTAATAATGCACATTTTTATTTTTTTTATTTATATATATATATATATATATATATAAATAAAAAAATATATAAAATATATAAATATATATATATATATATATATATATATTTGTTACTATCGTCGTGTACTCATGAGATAGAAAGAGAAAGGCAGCCTGTCTATATGACATCGATAATTCCACTTCCTTTTTTAAATCGGTGTATAATCCTACATAATAATTTTTCACATTTCACGCACAAGGAGGATCGATGCCCTGGCCACAGGAATCTGCTGAATTTGCCAGGCCCTGGCGCACAGACGAGTGAAGTAACACGGATAGGTTTTATTCAATAGTCTGACCCGCCTTTCTGCTCCGTTCGGAGTGGGAGAGGTAAGAGAAAAAAAATCGTTTGATTTAAGACGTATATTATACACTATGTAACAAAAACTCTGTTGTTCCTTTCAGGGACATATAGTTTTACCTACAGGCACATCATTAATGAAGTCATAATTAAAAACAGTAATCATTGTCTAGTCGAGGGGTCACAATCAAATACCTATTAAAACCGACAATTCGATTTTTTTAGAATATCTGATTTTATAAGTTAAATAAATTGGCGGGAACGTTCTACTTATTTCTAGTTTTTTCATGCAGAATTGCAGATCTAAGAAATCAGTTACAGATTATAAATATTAATAAATAAACATTTGTTTTAATTATTTTTGTTGAACAATTTTTATAAATTACTTGCTTTATTACGTCCGTATGCTGATTCTTAAAACGTAGGTTGAAGGAACAACAGGGTTTTTGTTACATATTGTATACATAGGTAACAAGAAGGGCGGAGCTTTATTTATTTTGATATCAATATTTAATAACTACTATAATAGGTAAGGTTTTATAAATTAAAGTGATATTACGATAGTTGGTTGTCGGCAGCCACCACAAGTCATCCGTTATGTTGCCAACGTGCCATGTGTCATATTCCATGAAATATAGCAGCTCGTAAAACATAGCGATGCCTATGAGCCACGAATTTGATAAATTAGTTTGTATTTTGATACCAGCCTAAAAGGCTGAAAAGTGGTGAAAGCGGTTAAAATCTACCATGTAACTTAAATTGCCTAAAATTACCTAGGTATGAACAAGATTTTCATTTCAGTTGTTTATTATTGTGCTATCTCAATCTAATCAACTAAGGTTACTTACACTGCCAAATGTAGAATGTTTCTGAATTTTGTTTTTGAAATTCAGTGGCGGTGTTTCCGTCGGATTACAATTTGAGTGTATTCAAGGCTAGAGTGAATAGGCTCTTAATAAACTAGCGCGTTTTACCACCAGGCGAGATTGCGGCCAAGCACTAGTTTATAATTTAAAAATAAAAAAAAAGAAACTAGTCTTCATACCTGGATTTTAAAAGCAGCTAATGATGACTCGATGTTGTTTAAAGGGATATGCTTATTTCGTTTCTCTGATATCTACTTTTCTTGCATTTCTCTTTTACAAATTTCTAAATTTTAGCTCTGATTTCTCATTACTGTTAAAATAAAGTGATTTTTATTCCCATTATGATAAGATTCTTGTTTAATTGTTGCAGCTATCAGAGGTAAGATTACTGAATACTGAAGAATGTAAGCTATGTATGTTAAATCAATCATTTTTTGAAAACAAACTGCATAATCAATATTTGAAACTATCGGCTTGTCTATTTAAATTGTTATTGCAAAGATTGGAGGGTATATTTATACTTCGTGCTTTATTTCAAAACTCACCTACGAAATGGAGCCCTTACCACCATACTAAGATGGTGAAGACCCTACCTCTACGCCGTCGCGGACTCCGACATATATATCAAATTTGCAATATTCCAAATGAATCATTCCATACACCGATCTATGTCTGTTAAATTCCTCTGTGAAGTACCTCTCCATACTTGCGTTATTAATACACAGAGGGGCGGCACCCTTTGTGAAATTCTAGTTATTCAATATTCGACATGATTGCATCTATACGCAGTACAGCATTAAATTGTTCATTACGGACATATCAAAGCCTACCTCGCCCCAGACAAAATGAAACCATTTTCGAAATCCCTTAATTAGTGTCCGTCCCCCTGTCTGCCTGTGTCCGCCTGTCGAATGCGGAATGCCTATCACAAAGGTAGCATTAATTAACGAATCCAATATTGAATCCCTTTGATACATGTATCAGAGCGTGTGTGTACGCTTGTATATGTTAGGTGTCTGATTTCGATGTAATTACTCGTCAACATGTCATATGCACACTGAATATACTTATTTGGGGTGTTCAGAGCGACGAGGGCCGTTCAAACGTCATGGCGGGAGTCACAGAGTATTTGCTGAAGTGCATAAATTGCAACTCCATTTTAACTCTGCAGGAGTCGGCTACAAGTCTAACCGGATGCAGCAAAGTACCAGCTATTTTACGTAGAGCGAATGCCTATTATACGTAGCCAAATATTGTGGTCTGACTCAGAAGCTTGGTAAATGTGTGATGGATAATATTTTTGTATGCAACATGTATGGTTTGAAACTATGAACGATAGGAGAGGGATGATGTGTTAGTTCTTTCTTTCTTTCTTTTATGGTTTCGCACGGTTTGCGCATTTAGCCAATGTCACGTAATTAATTGTTCATGTCGAAAAAGACGGCGTGATACGTCTTACGATGGAGGTTTGAGACAAAGTCATGATGTGGCCACTATGCTGCGATATTTCACTGTTCTTTATGAATTATTTACTGAATGCACTTTTTACGACATAAATCACGTACTTTTATTCAGTAAACAAAACTATAAATAATTTTAAAAGTCCGATGAAAAATGAGCATGCGTGACACTCAGCTTGACTTTCCCGCCAAAACCTTGATGTGTTAGTTAGACAATGGTATGCTTAAAAGAAGGTCTAGTAACAAAAAAGTATATTTATATGGTGTAGTCATGTTGATTGTAATAATGTAAGTCGACTAACAGAAGGTCAAGGACAAGTCAGATGTTAGTGGAAACGTTTGAAACAAACGCGTTAAAAGCACATTGGCGCCGATCTCTTGTTCACAAACTAAACTAATTGTAATTATGTGCATCTTTTTTTTCTATTTAATTAATAAAAGGATAGAAGATAACATTTTAGTTTAATCCTGTCAAATTATGTTACTCCATAGACAATTTAGACTCGATTATAAATATGGCGACCAAAAATACGTCTATTTACGTCAGGAGCGTACTAATTTAACTGATGTAAACTAACATTGCATAAACCAACAGCGATGCCAAATTGACCATCGATACATTGAGGTGATAAAGCGTTTGTACAAAAACGCCACCATGTCAGTCCGTCTACAGGATCAGGACTAGAAAATGATCCAACTGCAGCGTGGAGTGAGACAAGGAGAGGTCATCATGTCTCCCAAATTGTTCACTGCTGCGTTGGAAGACATTTTCAAGCACCTAGACTGGAAAGGATTTGGCATTAACATCAACGGCGAGAACATCATTAATCTCCGTTTTGCAGATGACATAGTGGTCATGGCGGCGACCCTGGAAGACTTGAGCAAAATACTCAATGACCTCAGCAGAGCCTCCCAACAAGTGGATCTTAGGATGAATATGGATAAGACGAAGATCATGTCGAACTCTCATGTTGCGCCCACTCCAATTCTAGTTGGTTGCTCTGCACTCGAAGTTGTTGAAGAGTATATATACCTGGGACAAACAGTCCAACTAGGTAGGTCCAACTTCGAGAAAGAGGTGTCTCGTCGAGTCCGGCTCGGCTGGGCAGTGTTCGGGAAGCTACGCCACATCTTCTGGTCCAAGATAGCACAGTGTCTCAAGACTAAAGTCTTTGACCAGTGTGTGTTGCCAGTGATGATTACGGAACTGAAACGTGGTCGCTCACAATGGGCCTCATACGAAGGCTCAGAGTCACACAAAGGGCGATGGAAAGAGCTATGCTCGGAGTTTATCTGCGTGATTGAATCAGAAATGAGGAGATCCGTAGAAGAACCAAAGTAACTCACACCGAAACACCGAACACATACCGGAAGACGTAGCGTAGGGAGGCCCCCCACATAGTGGACCGATGACCTGGTGAAGGTTGCGGGAAGCCGATGGATGCGGCCAGCACAAGACCCTTTATCGTGGAGAGCCTTGGGGGAGGCCTTTGTCCAGCAGTGGATATCTATAGGCTAAATAAGAAGAAAAAATTAACATTTTATCTTCTGTCCTTTTCTTATTGAAATAGAAAGAAAAAGATGCATTGAACTTAAATTTAATTTAGAGGACCGACAACCGTTGGGGTAAACGAGTCCTCGAGTGGAGACCGCGTCTCGGCAAACGTAGTGTAGGACGCCCTTGGGCAAGATGGAGCGACGACATCAAAAAGGTGGCTGGTAGTGGCTGGCGGAGAACTGCTCGGGATCGAGCTTGTTGGCGTGCCATGGAGGAGGCCCATGTCCAGCAGTGGACGAGTAGAGGCTGATGATAATGATGATGATGAAGGGAATCCGGGCCATAAACTTTATTGGTGATGATTTTCAGACACATTAGGTGTAAATAGTACTTAAATAGTGCTTTGCTTGATAATTTAAAAGAGTGTCCATGGAGTTTCTTGCCCGTTCTTCTCCATAGGTACCTACTCTTTGGAATGGGCGACTAGCTTTACCCGACCTTCTGACAATTCAAAAGTGCCTGTAACTGGTTTATTTGAAATAAATGCTTTGATTTTGATTTCTTAATCTAAATCGGAGTGCTTGTATGACTACATGCATGAAGGCAAAAATAGTATGTATAGAACGTAGCAGGTGGTCTTCTGTCGTTTCTGCTTATCCTAATGGCAAGAAGGTATGAATTTATGTATGTATGTGTATGTGATTTTATATGTAACAAACATGTGTACCTAAATGCACTTGGAACTTGTCTCACTAATGAATTAATGATGTAAACGTATGTAATTGTTATTTAAATTCATGTATGTACAATATGCGTAATGTATGCTAATGTACTGCGAGCTTTTTGTTAACGAGGAACGAATGTGGAAAACGGTATTTGAATTTCTAAGTTGTCTGCCATTGATGTCCACTTTATTCTAATGAGGAAATTTTATAATGGCTAATTAAGTTGACAGTAATATTTAAAAAATCTTCTCAGTCTTTAGAAATTTTAATGTTAAGATAATTTTTTAATTAAAATTAATGTTGACATACTGTTTTCGCCGTGCTGTGGTTAAGTCCGGGCTCGGTCCCCACCCGGTACGAGACCGAGAATCAGGTGGCAGAGAGATGCAATTCACCTACAAATGTCGGCTGCATCGTTTAGCAAGCGATTATAGACCGTATTTTTTCAAGGTTTATAGCTGTAATTGGTTGTATGTAGGGCTCGGCCCGGGCAGAGCTGATGCAAGCTCCCGGCGGTTGCCAATGGTTACCTAAAGTCGGACAGCGAGATAGGTAGGTAGTATATAGTCGACACATGTGTTATACTCAGTTAATATTTGAATAGGGATGTTTGGAATATTTATATTGCATGGCCAGCTCCCGACTATTTTCGGATTGGAAAATCAATAATCTTATGTACTGAGCGTTGCTGGCTACCTAGGTGCACTATATTGATTTTGTAGTTATAAACCTACATCGTACATAAAGCTTTGATGGCTGGTATTACGAGCATGTTGGAATAATCTGTACAAATGACAATGTAGGTAGATTTTCTTGTTCGATCCGACTTGTTCTTATTTTAAATGTGTTGCCAAAGCTTCTTTATTCGTTTTATCGAGCCAGCTCTTTGTCTATAGTAGTGTAACTCTGGTCTCCGACGTGATCGGCGAATAATTTGAAGAATGCAGTGAATGTGAGCTTTGAGCTAGCCTTTGAAGGCTAATTCTGTGAGAGTTGGCACTTAGCCTCTACTCTGTAACAAACGATATCCGATACATGGATAAAGTGAGTTTAAATTAGGAACTTGATCAGTTGAGTGTGGATTTAAGGTTCATCGAAAATGTGTATACCGAATCTTAATTTTTTTTTTTATATTGTTTAAGAAACTCTTTCCATCCGTTTGGTCAGTCAATATTTTATGATTTTGAACCTTTATAAACCCCGACAGCCTGTTTCTTACTACACTTTCAAAATATAATTTTTCTTTCTATAGGTAAATTGTATTATGGGGAATGTGTTCTGCACTAACATTCTTTATATCTATAACATCCTTTAGGTAAAGTTAATTTAATGAAATATTTTTTTTATGGTAGTTTCAAATAAAGATACTTCATATTTAACTGCAAGTAACTCAGTTCAAACTGTTCAAAGGCAACATTTTAAGAAATACAAAATTCATTCTTCCCAACTTCCCCCTTCAACCAAAACAATGTAAAACTGTAGCATTTTAAAACACGCAACGTTCAAAATTTATTCACGGAAATTACAATTTCGCGACCTTTCTCATGATGTCGGCGGAGCCTGTTCGCCATTACAGTGAGCCAAATGAGCCCTGAAACCGTTGTCCTAGAACGGCGAGATAAAGCACCGCCTGCCGCCTCCGAAGAATTGATGCTATAAACTTGATTGAATATTTTCTCTTGCACGTTACTCTTTACCGTTGAGACCGGAGATTTATGGAGGTGAACATAATTTAACAGCTAGGTTTTTGTTCAAGAATAAATGAAATATGTTTTTTGCTTTATGCTTTTACGACGATGTACTTATACAATATGTACCCTGTCCTATGCGTGAAGGTACTGTTAGGTATCGATAACTGATTCCACTAATACCTACAAAGCCGGCCTAAACTTCAAAAAAAATCCCCTGAAAAATAATTAATATTAGGTATGCAATACATGAGCGGGCGAAGGGGGTAGGCACGCAGCACATGGTTGCATCACTCACAATAATAACGTCGAAAATGGGGTTGTCATTTTTTTAAACGAAGGCCGATGCGAAGGCGACGTGTTTCACCTCCGCGGACGAAAGAAAGAAAGAAAGAAAAACATTTATTTGCAATAAACATGACGCAAGAGTTTACAAAAACATAAAAAATAAGAAATAGTTGAGGGAAACATGCGTCACATCCACGCAAAACGGCTGTCGCTCAGCATTATGCTGCGACTCTATGCAAAAACAGAGCCCAGCGCTGGTTTTCAGCGACAACCGGTGTCGACGTACAGACGTCACCCGATGCAACAAACAATTAAAAGCAGCACCAAACCAGTACACACAACAGTACAGTAAATACAGTAAAAATAAAAAACGTAATAATAAAAAGATATAAAAAGTAAATCCAATTGTAAATCGTGAGAGTACAGTTTAAACAAACAAAAATATAAAAAATAAAATACGGGATACATAAAAACTACGAGAATATCATCCTCAAAAATGACATACATCTGGTTCCGATTTGAAATTCAGCATTTCCTAACATAGTTTGTGGTTTGTCGCACGCGCATCCAAGCCAACACGCATTAATGTTTACATTGTTGATTACTATTACCATTTATAAATAATTTGTATTAGAATTAATTATTACCACACAATTGAGAATTGGTTAACGGAGGCGGAGGCGGAGGTGAAAGAGGATATAGAAAAAAAATGGTTCATTAAAACAAAACATAATAATTATATTTTATACAGTATGTTAAGAAAACCCTGTCCGACCCGTGAAGGTGTTGTTAGGTATCGATAACTGATTCTACTAATGCATACAAAACCGGGCTAAACTTAAAAAAAAAATCCCCCTAAAAAAATAAATATTATTTCGCAAAAAGAGGTAACTTAATAAACGTGCGTTAGCCACCCTTCGCCTGCCGCCTGCGGGGGGCGGGCGGCAGGGCACGCGGCACGTGGTCGCATCGCTATTCGCTCATAATATTACCGGTGTTGTCACTTTTTAAAAATTGCCAAATTTCGGGGAAATTGGAATTAATTCGCGGGAAAAAAAGATTATTTCAAAATTCATTTGTATTGGTACTATGATGATTACGTAAAATTTTATATTATATTTGGTTATGTGTTTACCTAACCTTTATTATCCTTATGGGTCGGACAGGGTTTTCTTAACATACTGTATAAATAGTATTTTGCGTACCTATTATGTTTATTTTTAATTTGCGTAGTTTTTATTTATAAACATGCCAGTTGTAACGTGTTAGATATGTGGACTCAGAACAAGTCGGGTGAAAAACAAAAAAGGAACATTTATGGCTCCATTTCCACTGGATGAAAATCGGTTGGTACATTGTACGAATTAACTATACTCTAAATCGACATATCTTATAATGTATGGAGTTTTACGACATATTTCTGAAAATAAATCTGCAAATATGTTTTTCGTAGTAAACACTAGTGTGGTGCAATTTTTTATCGGCTATCGATAAATCCTTTTTTGTATTAGTGCTATTTATAAGTTCATAACATAATTAAACTCAGTTTTCATTAAAATTAGTTCAGGGACTGAGCTGTAACAAATAGAAATAGAAATAGTTTTTGCATTAATGGTATTCATCAATCATTTTACTTTGTAGGTGTAACCAATGGCTAAAAATAACGGGTAAAGAGGACTTTGCCTATGTGCCTCTAGAAAAAATGCACCAATTGAAACATATTTGTGGAAAGCATTTTCGACTTAGAGATTTAAAAAGAAAAAGAAACAACTTGGCAGAAATGCTGTTCCGTGTATTGGAATTATGGCGGAGCCCCTGAACGATGAGATATTGAATGACTTTTTTTCTTTTTTTTTTTTTTTTTTTTTAATAATTATAAACTAGCGCTTGACCGCAATCCCGCCTGATGGCAAGCAGTGATGCGATCGTTGATGGTAAAGCGTGCTAGTTTATTAAGAGCCTATTCACTCAGAAAAACCGAGCGAATACGAAGGAAGACGGCAGTTGAGCGAGGTGATGCAATGTTAAACCCAACAACACGACCAACGATGCTGCGCCAAAGGGAGATTGATGTGAAGACCCTCCACGACCAAACTCCCAACACAACAAAATTAGGCGCATCGTACTCGGCACACATCGCAACACAACTGCTCAGACCCGTCCTCCATACGGCTTCACCAGACATCATGCCGAAACACGACAAATCGCTTGGCGGCAAGACTTTGTCTGGTGGGTGGTAACTTCTGCCGGCGGCTGATGTTATGGCCTACCACCGAGACTTCCGACTTCCCGCGCTATATAGCTAAAGAAGCTGTAGAATACCAACACCTACAATTTGATTCCCCTAATCCTTCAATACCGCAATGCTCAAAAGGTCTATCACTGTTTCTCTTATAAATTGTCATTATGCTAGATACTACAGGCACTATCATACTTTATTAATGCGACAATATTATTTAGATTTTTACATAAAGAAAATCATTGAAAAAATAAATCTATACTCTATACTTAATATATAATGCTGAAGAGTTTGTTTGTTTGTTTGAATGCGCTAACCTCAGAAACTCTGGTCCGTTAAACTTAGTGATTACTTGCTCTGTGGTTCAATTAGAATTACATAACATCGGGAAAACTACGTCAAAGCACTCAAAGCACTTCGACAGGTTGATTCCTGTCGTGTATCATTAATTTGACAAACGACATATGCCCACCCCCATTCAAACGCGTTCCCGCCTTGTATTCTTTGATTCTTGAACATTTCGCGCAACACGCGGCCGGACGGTTATCGAGCGTCGCTGCTTGCGCGTTTATATTTTATGAATACGTGAATAAACCTCCGTTATAACTCCGCATACAATTGTGAGGAGTCGGAGGCGGAGACACGATTTCTTGCGGAACTTCCGTAGTAACGGAGGCGCAGGCGAAGCTCCTTTATAAGTCTAATTATTACCCACATCCTGATTTCCCCTATTGCGGAGCATAGGCTTTTCTTTTCACATAGGTACCAATCACCACACTCCCGTGCTAGACTCATGCAGGTTCTCTACACACGATGTTAATAAAGCCGTTCACTCAGCTTGCCGCCTGGGTTTGATCCCCGTGCAGTGCAAGTATTTGTATGCATGAATATGAATATTTGCATTGGTCTGGTCGTGCCTCGGAAAGCACGTTAAGTTGTTGGGCCCGGTTGCCATACGAACATCTAGATGTAGTCGTTATGGGTTGTTGGAGGGAGCCCTCAAAAAGTCCACCAATTGGTCTAGCTGCAATGCTTCGATGTCGCCTTAGGTTTGTGGAGGTCAAAAGTCGCTTTATGGAAAATATCGAAGTTTAGCCAAAATCAGCAGTTAGACTGATAAAGCGGACTAAAAAAAAAGCTTTGGAGTCTGGGACTCCAAAGCTGAAAAAGCTACGCATGTGACTGGGATTAACGCTGAGATGATGATGATGATGGTTCATCTTGCCGCCTGAATGCGTGTACATGGCAATAATTACTATTAATTTTCAAATTTCGTCTCACAAAGGCGCCCGTAATGTACCTACTATAAAAGGTACCTGATAATTGAATTCGATCATAATTACTTCCTCCACAAATTGCTGCCTACAAACGCCGGCTTCAATTTACCTCTATAATAATTACATGGATTTAGTTCCTGGATTTCCAACATGTCCGAGTATAAAGGGTGTCTCTGACATCGACGCACAAACGAGTATCATGGATCCAGTACATGGTTCTGAACCCCCCATTGGTGGAATTTGTCGTCGGCTTCTTCTTGATTTTTTTTTAAAGTGCTGTTTATTTTTCACTTTAGACCGTCCATAATTGCTATACTTTTATAACCCAATATGATTTTAATGTTAAAAATAATTAATTCGCTAATTACACAAAAAAGCGCAATGTGAACAAAACTCGAAAAAGTATTCTATCAGCTGATTTAATAGAGTGCATATCAGGGGGACACGTCATACCTACAAACACGCGCGGCGGCACGCTTGCAACGTTCAAAGGCCGAGCCGACACATTTTTTAAACATTGTGATATCTGTAACCGCTCATTAACGACATAAATGACTGTCATAATTTTATTAATGGCATGCGGTCTAGCCTTTTCGCGAAGTTTGCTTTACGATGTCAGATACACCCTGTATACCTCGATGTTATAGCCTGTTAGAGGTGGTAGTTCGATAGAATATCCTGCCCCCTCCCAGCTTCCCCCCGCCCGGGCTGCGAGCTAGCCACCTCCTCCTGTATCATGTCTGACGAGAGCTTTAATTTACTACCTATAGTGCATATAATTATATTTGTAGGTAATTTTTATTTGACTTTTTGTCGACAGTCAGGTATTTGTAGTGAAACAAAAAGCCTTGTTGTAAGTAAATAACCAAGTAGGTAAGTAAATTGGAATGAAGGCAAGGAAGTAATTAGGTAGTTTGGGTAGGATAAGTTTGGTTATTAAATTAAAATGCAACTTAGTACCTAAGTAGGTTGTCATATTACGATTACGAAGCATTAATGGAAAATCTAAACACTTTTTTTTAAATATTGAGCGGCAATATCGATTGAACACCACTTTGCAGCGGACCCCGGGCTACAACGCGAAAGCCGCGGATGCCAATGGGATAAAAGCTAAGATGATGATGACTACTCTGCATGTTACAAAAGATTGATATTAGTATCATCATGCTCATAACGTTCCTACTCCTGGGTTGCAGGCATCCTCTCTGTGAGAGAAGTGGGCCATATTCCACATCGCGCCCAGTGCATGGTGGTGGATGACACATGTCTACATGTCAGACATCGTTTCCTGGACATGTATTCTTTCATCGTTTTGGGTGATGAAATTAAATACACAAAGTAGGTATTTAATAAAGTGCGTGGGTGGGTTCGGAACTTCGGACTGACAACCCACTCGCAAGCCGATGCTCGCTGTTGTCAGAGTCAATTATTATTTTAGCCTGTATATTGAATGCTTGTCTTAATTGCGCCTTGCGTTTTTCTTGTGTTATTAAGTCTCGAAATATACCTACACCGTCGAATTTTAGTAGTCTTACAAAGACAGTCTACTGCATCTATCCTATGACTACAAAACATTAAAAAACCGCTTATTGAAATTAAATAAAAATTCAGTACTATTAATTTTTGATCTAGGGTCAGTGAACTCTAGTAAAGATGTCCCCCGCTCCATGCTATAGCGCTTGCATATTGGGTATCTCAAATTACCTACGTCATTCGTCATTTTAATAATGCACATTTTTTTTTTATTTATATATATATATATATATATATAAATAAAAAAAAATATAAAATATATAAATATATATATTTGTTACTATCGTCGTGTACTCATGAGATAGAAAGAGAAAGGCAGCCTGTCTATATGACATCGATAATTCCACTTCCTTTTTTAAATCGGTGTATAATCCTACATAATAATTTTTCACATTTCACGCACAAGGAGGATCGATGCCCTGGCCACAGGAATCTGCTGAATTTGCCAGGCCCTGGCGCACAGGCGAGTGAAGTAACACGGATAGGTTTTATTCAATAGTCTGACCCGCCTTTCTGCTCCGTTCGGAGTGGGAGAGGCAAGAGAAAAAAAATCGTTTGATTTAAGACGTATATTATACACTATGTAACAAAAACTCTGTTGTTCCTTTCAGGGACATATAGTTTTACCTACAGGCACATCATTAATGAAGTCATAATTAAAAACAGTAATCATTGTCTAGTCGAGGGGTCACAATCAAATACCTATTAAAACCGACAATTCGATTTTTTTAGAATATCTGATTTTATAAGTTAAATAAATTGGCGGGAACGTTCTACTTATGTCTAGTTTTTTCATGCAGAATTGCAGATCTAAGAAATCAGTTACAGATTATAAATATTAATAAATAAACATTTGTTTTAATTATTTTTGTTGAACAATTTTTATAAATTACTTGCTTTATTACGTCCGTATGCCGATTCTTAAAACGTAGGTTGAAGGAACAACAGAGTTTTTGTTACATATTGTATACATAGGTAACAAGAAGGGCGGAGCTTTATTTATTTTGATATCAATATTTAATAACTACTATAATAGGTAAGGTTTTATAAATTAAAGTGATATTACGATAGTTGGTTGTCGGCAGCCACCACAAGTCATCCGTTATGTTGCCAACGTGCCATGTGTCATATTCCATGAAATATAGCAGCTCGTAAAACATAGCGATGCCTATGAGCCACGAATTTGATAAATTAGTTTGTATTTTGATACCAGCCTAAAAGGCTGAAAAGTGGTGAAAGCGGTTAAAATCTACCATGTAACTTAAATTGCCTAAAATTACCTAGGTATGAACAAGATTTTCATTTCAGTTGTTTATTATTGTGCTATCTCAATCTAATCAACTAAGGTTACTTACACTGCCAAATGTAGAATGTTTCTGAATTTTGTTTTTGAAATTCAGTGGCGGTGTTTCCGTCGGATTACAATTTGAGTGTATTCAAGGCTAGAGTGAATAGGCTCTTAATAAACTAGCGCGTTTTACCATCAGGCGAGATTGCGGCCAAGCACTAGTTTATAATTTAAAAATAAAAAAAAAGAAATTAGTCTTCATACCTGGATTTTAAAAGCAGCTAATGATGACTCGATGTTGTTTAAAGGGATATGCTTATTTCGTTTCTCTGATATCTACTTTTCTTGCATTTCTCTTTTACAAATTTCTAAATTTTAGCTCTGATTTCTCATTACTGTTAAAATAAAGTGATTTTTATTCCCATTATGATAAGATTCTTGTTTAATTGTTGCAGCTATCAGAGGTAAGATTACTGAATACTGAAGAATGTAAGCTATGTATGTTAAATCAATCATTTTTTGAAAACAAACTGCATAATCAATATTTGAAACTATCGGCTTGTCTATTTAAATTGTTATTGCAAAGATTGGAGGGTATATTTATACTTCGTGCTTTATTTCAAAACTCACCTACGAAATGGAGCCCTTACCACCATACTAAGATGGTGAAGACCCTACCTCTACGCCGTCGCGGACTCCGACATATATATCAAATTTGCAATATTCCAAATGAATCATTCCATACACCGATCTATGTCTGTTAAATTCCTCTGTGAAGTACCTCTCCATACTTGCGTTATTAATACACAGAGGGGCGGCACCCTTTGTGAAATTCTAGTTATTCAATATTCGACATGATTGCATCTATACGCAGTACAGCATCAAATTGTTCATTACGGACATATCAAAGCCTACCTCGCCCCAGACAAAATGAAACCATTTTCGAAATCCCTTAATTAGTGTCCGTCCCCCTGTCTGCCTGTGTCCGCCTGTCGAATGCGGAATGCCTATCACAAAGGTAGCATTAATTAACGAATCCAATATTGAATCCCTTTGATACATGTATCAGAGCGTGTGTGTACGCTTGTATATGTTAGGTGTCTGATTTCGATGTAATTACTCGTCAACATGTCATATGCACACTGAATATACTTATTTGGGGTGTTCAGAGCGACGAGGGCCGTTCAAACGTCATGGCGGGAGTCACAGAGTATTTGCTGAAGTGCATAAATTGCAACTCCATTTTAACTCTGCAGGAGTCGGCTACAAGTCTAACCGGATGCAGCAGAGTACCAGCTATTTTACGTAGAGCGAATGCCTATTATACGTAGCCAAATATTGTGGTCTCACTCAGAAGCTTGGTAAATGTGTGATGGATAATATTTTTGTATGCAACATGTATGGTTTGAAACTATGAACGATAGGAGAGGGATGATGTGTTAGTTCTTTCTTTCTTTCTTTTATGGTTTCGCACGGTTTGCGCATTTAGCCAATGTCACGTAATTAATTGTTCATGTCGAAAAAGACGGCGTGATACGTCTTACGATGGAGGTTTGAGACAAAGTCATGATGTGGCCACTGTGCTGCGATATTTCACTGTTCTTTATGAATTATTTACTGAATGCACTTTTTACGACATAAATCACGTACTTTTATTCAGTAAACAAAACTATAAATAATTTTAAAAGTCCGATGAAAAATGAGCATGCGTGACACTCAGCTTGACTTTCCCGCCAAAACCTTGATGTGTTAGTTAGACAATGGTATGCTTAAAAGAAGGTCTAGTAACAAAAAAGTATATTTATATGGTGTAGTCATGTTGATTGTAATAATGTAAGTCGACTAACAGAAGGTCAAGGACAAGTCAGATGTTAGTGGAAACGTTTGAAACAAACGCGTTAAAAGCACATTGGCGCCGATCTCTTGTTCACAAACTAAACTAATTGTAATTATGTGCATCTTTTTTTTCTATTTAATTAATAAAAGGATAGAAGATAACATTTTAGTTTAATCCTGTCAAATTATGTTACTCCATAGACAATTTAGACTCGATTATAAATATGGCGACCAAAAATACGTCTATTTACGTCAGGAGCGTACTAATTTAACTGATGTAAACTAACATTGCATAAACCAACAGCGATGCCAAATTGACCATCGATACATTGAGGTGATAAAGCGTTTGTACAAAAACGCCACCATGTCAGTCCGTCTACAGGATCAGGACTAGAAAATGATCCAACTGCAGCGTGGAGTGAGACAAGGAGAGGTCATCATGTCTCCCAAATTGTTCACTGCTGCGTTGGAAGACATTTTCAAGCACCTAGACTGGAAAGGATTTGGCATTAACATCAACGGCGAGAACATCATTAATCTCCGTTTTGCAGATGACATAGTGGTCATGGCGGCGACCCTGGAAGACTTGAGCAAAATACTCAATGACCTCAGCAGAGCCTCCCAACAAGTGGATCTTAGGATGAATATGGATAAGACGAAGATCATGTCGAACTCTCATGTTGCGCCCACTCCAATTCTAGTTGGTTGCTCTGCACTCGAAGTTGTTGAAGAGTATATATACCTGGGACAAACAGTCCAACTAGGTAGGTCCAACTTCGAGAAAGAGGTGTCTCGTCGAGTCCGGCTCGGCTGGGCAGTGTTCGGGAAGCTACGCCACATCTTCTGGTCCAAGATAGCACAGTGTCTCAAGACTAAAGTCTTTGACCAGTGTGTGTTGCCAGTGATGATTACGGAACTGAAACGTGGTCGCTCACAATGGGCCTCATACGAAGGCTCAGAGTCACACAAAGGGCGATGGAAAGAGCTATGCTCGGAGTTTATCTGCGTGATTGAATCAGAAATGAGGAGATCCGTAGAAGAACCAAAGTAACTCACACCGAAACACCGAACACATACCGGAAGACGTAGCGTAGGGAGGCCCCCCACATAGTGGACCGATGACCTGGTGAAGGTTGCGGGAAGCCGATGGATGCGGCCAGCACAAGACCCTTTATCGTGGAGAGCCTTGGGGGAGGCCTTTGTCCAGCAGTGGATATCTATAGGCTAAAGAAGAAGAAAAAATTAACATTTTATCTTCTGTCCTTTTCTTATTGAAATAGAAAGAAAAAGATGCATTGAACTTAAATTTAATTTAGAGGACCGACAACCGTTGGGGTAAACGAGTCCTCGAGTGGAGACCGCGTCTCGGCAAACGTAGTGTAGGACGCCCTTGGGCAAGATGGAGCGACGACATCAAAAAGGTGGCTGGTAGTGGCTGGCGGAGAACTGCTCGGGATCGAGCTTGTTGGCGTGCCATGGAGGAGGCCCATGTCCAGCAGTGGACGAGTAGAGGCTGATGATAATGATGATGATGAAGGGAATCCGGGCCATAAACTTTATTGGTGATGATTTTCAGACACATTAGGTGTAAATAGTACTTAAATAGTGCTTTGCTTGATAATTTAAAAGAGTGTCCATGGAGTTTCTTGCCCGTTCTTCTCCATAGGTACCTACTCTTTGGAATGGGCGACTAGCTTTACCCGACCTTCTGACAATTCAAAAGTGCCTGTAACTGGTTTATTTGAAATAAATGCTTTGATTTTGATTTCTTAATCTAAATCGGAGTGCTTGTATGACTACATGCATGAAGGCAAAAATAGTATGTATAGAACGTAGCAGGTGGTCTTCTGTCGTTTCTGCTTATCCTAATGGCAAGAAGGTATGAATTTATGTATGTATGTGTATGTGATTTTATATGTAACAAACATGTGTACCTAAATGCACTTGGAACTTGTCTCACTAATGAATTAATGATGTAAACGTATGTAATTGTTATTTAAATTCATGTATGTACAATATGCGTAATGTATGCTAATGTACTGCGAGCTTTTTGTTAACGAGGAACGAATGTGGAAAACGGTATTTGAATTTCTAAGTTGTCTGCCATTGATGTCCACTTTATTCTAATGAGGAAATTTTATAATGGCTAATTAAGTTGACAGTAATATTTAAAAAATCTTCTCAGTCTTTAGAAATTTTAATGTTAAGATAATTTTTTAATTAAAATTAATGTTGACATACTGTTTTCGCCGTGCTGTGGTTAAGTCCGGGCTCGGTCCCCACCCGGTACGAGACCGAGAATCAGGTGGCAGAGAGATGCAATTCACCTACAAATGTCGGCTGCATCGTTTAGCAAGCGATTATAGACCGTATTTTTTCAAGGTTTATAGCTGTAATTGGTTGTATGTAGGGCTCGGCCCGGGCAGAGCTGATGCAAGCTCCCGGCGGTTGCCAATGGTTACCTAAAGTCGGACAGCGAGATAGGTAGGTAGTATATAGTCGACACATGTGTTATACTCAGTTAATATTTGAATAGGGATGTTTGGAATATTTATATTGCATGGCCAGCTCCCGACTATTTTCGGATTGGAAAATCAATAATCTTATGTACTGAGCGTTGCTGGCTACCTAGGTGCACTATATTGATTTTGTAGTTATAAACCTACATCGTACATAAAGCTTTGATGGCTGGTATTACGAGCATGTTGGAATAATCTGTACAAATGACAATGTAGGTAGATTTTCTTGTTCGATCCGACTTGTTCTTATTTTAAATGTGTTGCCAAAGCTTCTTTATTCGTTTTATCGAGCCAGCTCTTTGTCTATAGTAGTGTAACTCTGGTCTCCGACGTGATCGGCGAATAATTTGAAGAATGCAGTGAATGTGAGCTTTGAGCTAGCCTTTGAAGGCTAATTCTGTGAGAGTTGGCACTTAGCCTCTACTCTGTAACAAACGATATCCGATACATGGATAAAGTGAGTTTAAATTAGGAACTTGATCAGTTGAGTGTGGATTTAAGGTTCATCGAAAATGTGTATACCGAATCTTAATTTTTTTTTTTATATTGTTTAAGAAACTCTTTCCATCCGTTTGGTCAGTCAATATTTTATGATTTTGAACCTTTATAAACCCCGACAGCCTGTTTCTTACTACACTTTCAAAATATAATTTTTCTTTCTATAGGTAAATTGTATTATGGGGAATGTGTTCTGCACTAACATTCTTTATATCTATAACATCCTTTAGGTAAAGTTAATTTAATGAAATATTTTTTTTATGGTAGTTTCAAATAAAGATACTTCATATTTAACTGCAAGTAACTCAGTTCAAACTGTTCAAAGGCAACATTTTAAGAAATACAAAATTCATTCTTCCCAACTTCCCCCTTCAACCAAAACAATGTAAAACTGTAGCATTTTAAAACACGCAACGTTCAAAATTTATTCACGGAAATTACAATTTCGCGACCTTTCTCATGATGTCGGCGGAGCCTGTTCGCCATTACAGTGAGCCAAATGAGCCCTGAAACCGTTGTCCTAGAACGGCGAGATAAAGCACCGCCTGCCGCCTCCGAAGAATTGATGCTATAAACTTGATTGAATATTTTCTCTTGCACGTTACTCTTTACCGTTGAGACCGGAGATTTATGGAGGTGAACATAATTTAACAGCTAGGTTTTTGTTCAAGAATAAATGAAATATGTTTTTTGCTTTATGCTTTTACGACGATGTACTTATACAATATGTACCCTGTCCTATGCGTGAAGGTACTGTTAGGTATCGATAACTGATTCCACTAATACCTACAAAGCCGGCCTAAACTTCAAAAAAAATCCCCTGAAAAATAATTAATATTAGGTATGCAATACATGAGCGGGCGAAGGGGGTAGGCACGCAGCACATGGTTGCATCACTCACAATAATAACGTCGAAAATGGGGTTGTCATTTTTTTAAACGAAGGCCGATGCGAAGGCGACGTGTTTCACCTCCGCGGACGAAAGAAAGAAAGAAAGAAAAACATTTATTTGCAATAAACATGACGCAAGAGTTTACAAAAACATAAAAAATAAGAAATAGTTGAGGGAAACATGCGTCACATCCACGCAAAACGGCTGTCGCTCAGCATTATGCTGCGACTCTATGCAAAAACAGAGCCCAGCGCTGGTTTTCAGCGACAACCGGTGTCGACGTACAGACGTCACCCGATGCAACAAACAATTAAAAGCAGCACCAAACCAGTACACACAACAGTACAGTAAATACAGTAAAAATAAAAAACGTAATAATAAAAAGATATAAAAAGTAAATCCAATTGTAAATCGTGAGAGTACAGTTTAAACAAACAAAAATATAAAAAATAAAATACGGGATACATAAAAACTACGAGAATATCATCCTCAAAAATGACATACATCTGGTTCCGATTTGAAATTCAGCATTTCCTAACATAGTTTGTGGTTTGTCGCACGCGCATCCAAGCCAACACGCATTAATGTTTACATTGTTGATTACTATTACCATTTATAAATAATTTGTATTAGAATTAATTATTACCACACAATTGAGAATTGGTTAACGGAGGCGGAGGCGGAGGTGAAAGAGGATATAGAAAAAAAATGGTTCATTAAAACAAAACATAATAATTATATTTTATACAGTATGTTAAGAAAACCCTGTCCGACCCGTGAAGGTGTTGTTAGGTATCGATAACTGATTCTACTAATGCATACAAAACCGGGCTAAACTTAAAAAAAAAATCCCCCTAAAAAAATAAATATTATTTCGCAAAAAGAGGTAACTTAATAAACGTGCGTTAGCCACCCTTCGCCTGCCGCCTGCGGGGGGCGGGCGGCAGGGCACGCGGCACGTGGTCGCATCGCTATTCGCTCATAATATTACCGGTGTTGTCACTTTTTAAAAATTACCAAATTTCGGGGAAATTGGAATTAATTCGCGGGAAAAAAAGATTATTTCAAAATTCATTTGTATTGGTACTATGATGATTACGTAAAATTTTATATTATATTTGGTTATGTGTTTACCTAACCTTTATTATCCTTATGGGTCGGACAGGGTTTTCTTAACATACTGTATAAATAGTATTTTGCGTACCTATTATGTTTATTTTTAATTTGCGTAGTTTTTATTTATAAACATGCCAGTTGTAACGTGTTAGATATGTGGACTCAGAACAAGTCGGGTGAAAAACAAAAAAGGAACATTTATGGCTCCATTTCCACTGGATGAAAATCGGTTGGTACATTGTACGAATTAACTATACTCTAAATCGACATATCTTATAATGTATGGAGTTTTACGACATATTTCTGAAAATAAATCTGCAAATATGTTTTTCGTAGTAAACACTAGTGTGGTGCAATTTTTTATCGGCTATCGATAAATCCTTTTTTGTATTAGTGCTATTTATAAGTTCATAACATAATTAAACTCAGTTTTCATTAAAATTAGTTCAGGGACTGAGCTGTAACAAATAGAAATAGAAATAGTTTTTGCATTAATGGTATTCATCAATCATTTTACTTTGTAGGTGTAACCAATGGCTAAAAATAACGGGTAAAGAGGACTTTGCCTATGTGCCTCTAGAAAAAATGCACCAATTGAAACATATTTGTGGAAAGCATTTTCGACTTAGAGATTTAAAAAGAAAAAGAAACAACTTGGCAGAAATGCTGTTCCGTGTATTGGAATTATGGCGGAGCCCCTGAACGATGAGATATTGAATGACTTTTTTTCTTTTTTTTTTTTTTTTTTTTTAATAATTATAAACTAGCGCTTGACCGCAATCCCGCCTGATGGCAAGCAGTGATGCGATCGTTGATGGTAAAGCGTGCTAGTTTATTAAGAGCCTATTCACTCAGAAAAACCGAGCGAATACGAAGGAAGACGGCAGTTGAGCGAGGTGATGCAATGTTAAACCCAACAACACGACCAACGATGCTGCGCCAAAGGGAGATTGATGTGAAGACCCTCCACGACCAAACTCCCAACACAACAAAATTAGGCGCATCGTACTCGGCACACATCGCAACACAACTGCTCAGACCCGTCCTCCATACGGCTTCACCAGACATCATGCCGAAACACGACAAATCGCTTGGCGGCAAGACTTTGTCTGGTGGGTGGTAACTTCTGCCGGCGGCTGATGTTATGGCCTACCACCGAGACTTCCGACTTCCCGCGCTATATAGCTAAAGAAGCTGTAGAATACCAACACCTACAATTTGATTCCCCTAATCCTTCAATACCGCAATGCTCAAAAGGTCTATCACTGTTTCTCTTATAAATTGTCATTATGCTAGATACTACAGGCACTATCATACTTTATTAATGCGACAATATTATTTAGATTTTTACATAAAGAAAATCATTGAAAAAATAAATCTATACTCTATACTTAATATATAATGCTGAAGAGTTTGTTTGTTTGTTTGAATGCGCTAACCTCAGAAACTCTGGTCCGTTAAACTTAGTGATTACTTGCTCTGTGGTTCAATTAGAATTACATAACATCGGGAAAACTACGTCAAAGCACTCAAAGCACTTCGACAGGTTGATTCCTGTCGTGTATCATTAATTTGACAAACGACATATGCCCACCCCCATTCAAACGCGTTCCCGCCTTGTATTCTTTGATTCTTGAACATTTCGCGCAACACGCGGCCGGACGGTTATCGAGCGTCGCTGCTTGCGCGTTTATATTTTATGAATACGTGAATAAACCTCCGTTATAACTCCGCATACAATTGTGAGGAGTCGGAGGCGGAGACACGATTTCTTGCGGAACTTCCGTAGTAACGGAGGCGCAGGCGAAGCTCCTTTATAAGTCTAATTATTACCCACATCCTGATTTCCCCTATTGCGGAGCATAGGCTTTTCTTTTCACATAGGTACCAATCACCACACTCCCGTGCTAGACTCATGCAGGTTCTCTACACACGATGTTAATAAAGCCGTTCACTCAGCTTGCCGCCTGGGTTTGATCCCCGTGCAGTGCAAGTATTTGTATGCATGAATATGAATATTTGCATTGGTCTGGTCGTGCCTCGGAAAGCACGTTAAGTTGTTGGGCCCGGTTGCCATACGAACATCTAGATGTAGTCGTTATGGGTTGTTGGAGGGAGCCCTCAAAAAGTCCACCAATTGGTCTAGCTGCAATGCTTCGATGTCGCCTTAGGTTTGTGGAGGTCAAAAGTCGCTTTATGGAAAATATCGAAGTTTAGCCAAAATCAGCAGTTAGACTGATAAAGCGGACTAAAAAAAAAGCTTTGGAGTCTGGGACTCCAAAGCTGAAAAAGCTACGCATGTGACTGGGATTAACGCTGAGATGATGATGATGATGGTTCATCTTGCCGCCTGAATGCGTGTACATGGCAATAATTACTATTAATTTTCAAATTTCGTCTCACAAAGGCGCCCGTAATGTACCTACTATAAAAGGTACCTGATAATTGAATTCGATCATAATTACTTCCTCCACAAATTGCTGCCTACAAACGCCGGCTTCAATTTACCTCTATAATAATTACATGGATTTAGTTCCTGGATTTCCAACATGTCCGAGTATAAAGGGTGTCTCTGACATCGACGCACAAACGAGTATCATGGATCCAGTACATGGTTCTGAACCCCCCATTGGTGGAATTTGTCGTCGGCTTCTTCTTGATTTTTTTTTAAAGTGCTGTTTATTTTTCACTTTAGACCGTCCATAATTGCTATACTTTTATAACCCAATATGATTTTAATGTTAAAAATAATTAATTCGCTAATTACACAAAAAAGCGCAATGTGAACAAAACTCGAAAAAGTATTCTATCAGCTGATTTAATAGAGTGCATATCAGGGGGACACGTCATACCTACAAACACGCGCGGCGGCACGCTTGCAACGTTCAAAGGCCGAGCCGACACATTTTTTAAACATTGTGATATCTGTAACCGCTCATTAACGACATAAATGACTGTCATAATTTTATTAATGGCATGCGGTCTAGCCTTTTCGCGAAGTTTGCTTTACGATGTCAGATACACCCTGTATACCTCGATGTTATAGCCTGTTAGAGGTGGTAGTTCGATAGAATATCCTGCCCCCTCCCAGCTTCCCCCCGCCCGGGCTGCGAGCTAGCCACCTCCTCCTGTATCATGTCTGACGAGAGCTTTAATTTACTACCTATAGTGCATATAATTATATTTGTAGGTAATTTTTATTTGACTTTTTGTCGACAGTCAGGTATTTGTAGTGAAACAAAAAGCCTTGTTGTAAGTAAATAACCAAGTAGGTAAGTAAATTGGAATGAAGGCAAGGAAGTAATTAGGTAGTTTGGGTAGGATAAGTTTGGTTATTAAATTAAAATGCAACTTAGTACCTAAGTAGGTTGTCATATTACGATTACGAAGCATTAATGGAAAATCTAAACACTTTTTTTTAAATATTGAGCGGCAATATCGATTGAACACCACTTTGCAGCGGACCCCGGGCTACAACGCGAAAGCCGCGGATGCCAATGGGATAAAAGCTAAGATGATGATGACTACTCTGCATGTTACAAAAGATTGATATTAGTATCATCATGCTCATAACGTTCCTACTCCTGGGTTGCAGGCATCCTCTCTGTGAGAGAAGTGGGCCATATTCCACATCGCGCCCAGTGCATGGTGGTGGATGACACATGTCTACATGTCAGACATCGTTTCCTGGACATGTATTCTTTCATCGTTTTGGGTGATGAAATTAAATACACAAAGTAGGTATTTAATAAAGTGCGTGGGTGGGTTCGGAACTTCGGACTGACAACCCACTCGCAAGCCGATGCTCGCTGTTGTCAGAGTCAATTATTATTTTAGCCTGTATATTGAATGCTTGTCTTAATTGCGCCTTGCGTTTTTCTTGTGTTATTAAGTCTCGAAATATACCTACACCGTCGAATTTTAGTAGTCTTACAAAGACAGTCTACTGCATCTATCCTATGACTACAAAACATTAAAAAACCGCTTATTGAAATTAAATAAAAATTCAGTACTATTAATTTTTGATCTAGGGTCAGTGAACTCTAGTAAAGATGTCCCCCGCTCCATGCTATAGCGCTTGCATATTGGGTATCTCAAATTACCTACGTCATTCGTCATTTTAATAATGCACATTTTTTTTTTTATTTATATATATATATATATATATATAAATAAAAAAAAATATAAAATATATAAATATATATATTTGTTACTATCGTCGTGTACTCATGAGATAGAAAGAGAAAGGCAGCCTGTCTATATGACATCGATAATTCCACTTCCTTTTTTAAATCGGTGTATAATCCTACATAATAATTTTTCACATTTCACGCACAAGGAGGATCGATGCCCTGGCCACAGGAATCTGCTGAATTTGCCAGGCCCTGGCGCACAGGCGAGTGAAGTAACACGGATAGGTTTTATTCAATAGTCTGACCCGCCTTTCTGCTCCGTTCGGAGTGGGAGAGGCAAGAGAAAAAAAATCGTTTGATTTAAGACGTATATTATACACTATGTAACAAAAACTCTGTTGTTCCTTTCAGGGACATATAGTTTTACCTACAGGCACATCATTAATGAAGTCATAATTAAAAACAGTAATCATTGTCTAGTCGAGGGGTCACAATCAAATACCTATTAAAACCGACAATTCGATTTTTTTAGAATATCTGATTTTATAAGTTAAATAAATTGGCGGGAACGTTCTACTTATGTCTAGTTTTTTCATGCAGAATTGCAGATCTAAGAAATCAGTTACAGATTATAAATATTAATAAATAAACATTTGTTTTAATTATTTTTGTTGAACAATTTTTATAAATTACTTGCTTTATTACGTCCGTATGCCGATTCTTAAAACGTAGGTTGAAGGAACAACAGAGTTTTTGTTACATATTGTATACATAGGTAACAAGAAGGGCGGAGCTTTATTTATTTTGATATCAATATTTAATAACTACTATAATAGGTAAGGTTTTATAAATTAAAGTGATATTACGATAGTTGGTTGTCGGCAGCCACCACAAGTCATCCGTTATGTTGCCAACGTGCCATGTGTCATATTCCATGAAATATAGCAGCTCGTAAAACATAGCGATGCCTATGAGCCACGAATTTGATAAATTAGTTTGTATTTTGATACCAGCCTAAAAGGCTGAAAAGTGGTGAAAGCGGTTAAAATCTACCATGTAACTTAAATTGCCTAAAATTACCTAGGTATGAACAAGATTTTCATTTCAGTTGTTTATTATTGTGCTATCTCAATCTAATCAACTAAGGTTACTTACACTGCCAAATGTAGAATGTTTCTGAATTTTGTTTTTGAAATTCAGTGGCGGTGTTTCCGTCGGATTACAATTTGAGTGTATTCAAGGCTAGAGTGAATAGGCTCTTAATAAACTAGCGCGTTTTACCATCAGGCGAGATTGCGGCCAAGCACTAGTTTATAATTTAAAAATAAAAAAAAAGAAATTAGTCTTCATACCTGGATTTTAAAAGCAGCTAATGATGACTCGATGTTGTTTAAAGGGATATGCTTATTTCGTTTCTCTGATATCTACTTTTCTTGCATTTCTCTTTTACAAATTTCTAAATTTTAGCTCTGATTTCTCATTACTGTTAAAATAAAGTGATTTTTATTCCCATTATGATAAGATTCTTGTTTAATTGTTGCAGCTATCAGAGGTAAGATTACTGAATACTGAAGAATGTAAGCTATGTATGTTAAATCAATCATTTTTTGAAAACAAACTGCATAATCAATATTTGAAACTATCGGCTTGTCTATTTAAATTGTTATTGCAAAGATTGGAGGGTATATTTATACTTCGTGCTTTATTTCAAAACTCACCTACGAAATGGAGCCCTTACCACCATACTAAGATGGTGAAGACCCTACCTCTACGCCGTCGCGGACTCCGACATATATATCAAATTTGCAATATTCCAAATGAATCATTCCATACACCGATCTATGTCTGTTAAATTCCTCTGTGAAGTACCTCTCCATACTTGCGTTATTAATACACAGAGGGGCGGCACCCTTTGTGAAATTCTAGTTATTCAATATTCGACATGATTGCATCTATACGCAGTACAGCATCAAATTGTTCATTACGGACATATCAAAGCCTACCTCGCCCCAGACAAAATGAAACCATTTTCGAAATCCCTTAATTAGTGTCCGTCCCCCTGTCTGCCTGTGTCCGCCTGTCGAATGCGGAATGCCTATCACAAAGGTAGCATTAATTAACGAATCCAATATTGAATCCCTTTGATACATGTATCAGAGCGTGTGTGTACGCTTGTATATGTTAGGTGTCTGATTTCGATGTAATTACTCGTCAACATGTCATATGCACACTGAATATACTTATTTGGGGTGTTCAGAGCGACGAGGGCCGTTCAAACGTCATGGCGGGAGTCACAGAGTATTTGCTGAAGTGCATAAATTGCAACTCCATTTTAACTCTGCAGGAGTCGGCTACAAGTCTAACCGGATGCAGCAGAGTACCAGCTATTTTACGTAGAGCGAATGCCTATTATACGTAGCCAAATATTGTGGTCTCACTCAGAAGCTTGGTAAATGTGTGATGGATAATATTTTTGTATGCAACATGTATGGTTTGAAACTATGAACGATAGGAGAGGGATGATGTGTTAGTTCTTTCTTTCTTTCTTTTATGGTTTCGCACGGTTTGCGCATTTAGCCAATGTCACGTAATTAATTGTTCATGTCGAAAAAGACGGCGTGATACGTCTTACGATGGAGGTTTGAGACAAAGTCATGATGTGGCCACTGTGCTGCGATATTTCACTGTTCTTTATGAATTATTTACTGAATGCACTTTTTACGACATAAATCACGTACTTTTATTCAGTAAACAAAACTATAAATAATTTTAAAAGTCCGATGAAAAATGAGCATGCGTGACACTCAGCTTGACTTTCCCGCCAAAACCTTGATGTGTTAGTTAGACAATGGTATGCTTAAAAGAAGGTCTAGTAACAAAAAAGTATATTTATATGGTGTAGTCATGTTGATTGTAATAATGTAAGTCGACTAACAGAAGGTCAAGGACAAGTCAGATGTTAGTGGAAACGTTTGAAACAAACGCGTTAAAAGCACATTGGCGCCGATCTCTTGTTCACAAACTAAACTAATTGTAATTATGTGCATCTTTTTTTTCTATTTAATTAATAAAAGGATAGAAGATAACATTTTAGTTTAATCCTGTCAAATTATGTTACTCCATAGACAATTTAGACTCGATTATAAATATGGCGACCAAAAATACGTCTATTTACGTCAGGAGCGTACTAATTTAACTGATGTAAACTAACATTGCATAAACCAACAGCGATGCCAAATTGACCATCGATACATTGAGGTGATAAAGCGTTTGTACAAAAACGCCACCATGTCAGTCCGTCTACAGGATCAGGACTAGAAAATGATCCAACTGCAGCGTGGAGTGAGACAAGGAGAGGTCATCATGTCTCCCAAATTGTTCACTGCTGCGTTGGAAGACATTTTCAAGCACCTAGACTGGAAAGGATTTGGCATTAACATCAACGGCGAGAACATCATTAATCTCCGTTTTGCAGATGACATAGTGGTCATGGCGGCGACCCTGGAAGACTTGAGCAAAATACTCAATGACCTCAGCAGAGCCTCCCAACAAGTGGATCTTAGGATGAATATGGATAAGACGAAGATCATGTCGAACTCTCATGTTGCGCCCACTCCAATTCTAGTTGGTTGCTCTGCACTCGAAGTTGTTGAAGAGTATATATACCTGGGACAAACAGTCCAACTAGGTAGGTCCAACTTCGAGAAAGAGGTGTCTCGTCGAGTCCGGCTCGGCTGGGCAGTGTTCGGGAAGCTACGCCACATCTTCTGGTCCAAGATAGCACAGTGTCTCAAGACTAAAGTCTTTGACCAGTGTGTGTTGCCAGTGATGATTACGGAACTGAAACGTGGTCGCTCACAATGGGCCTCATACGAAGGCTCAGAGTCACACAAAGGGCGATGGAAAGAGCTATGCTCGGAGTTTATCTGCGTGATTGAATCAGAAATGAGGAGATCCGTAGAAGAACCAAAGTAACTCACACCGAAACACCGAACACATACCGGAAGACGTAGCGTAGGGAGGCCCCCCACATAGTGGACCGATGACCTGGTGAAGGTTGCGGGAAGCCGATGGATGCGGCCAGCACAAGACCCTTTATCGTGGAGAGCCTTGGGGGAGGCCTTTGTCCAGCAGTGGATATCTATAGGCTAAATAAGAAGAAAAAATTAACATTTTATCTTCTGTCCTTTTCTTATTGAAATAGAAAGAAAAAGATGCATTGAACTTAAATTTAATTTAGAGGACCGACAACCGTTGGGGTAAACGAGTCCTCGAGTGGAGACCGCGTCTCGGCAAACGTAGTGTAGGACGCCCTTGGGCAAGATGGAGCGACGACATCAAAAAGGTGGCTGGTAGTGGCTGGCGGAGAACTGCGCGGGATCGAGCTTGTTGGCGTGCCATGGAGGAGGCCCATGTCCAGCAGTGGACGAGTAGAGGCTGATGATAATGATGATGATGAAGGGAGTCGGGGCCATAAACTTTATTGGTGTTGTTTTCAGAAACATTAGGTGTAAATAGTGCTTAATATAAATCGGAGTGCTTGTATGACTACATGCATGAAGGCAAAAATAGTATGTAAAGAATGTAGCAGGTGGTCTTCTGTCGTTTCTGCTTATCCTAATGGCAAGAAGGTATGAATTTATGTATGTATGTGTATGTGATTTTGTATGTAACAAACATGTGTACCTAAGTGCATTTGGAACTTGTGTCACTAATGAATTAATGATGTAAACGTATGTAATTGTTATTTAAATTCATGTATGTACAATATGCGTAATGTATGCTAATGTACTGCGAGCTTTTTGTTAACGAGGAACGAATGTGGAAAACGGTATTTGAATTTCTAAGTTGTCTGCCATTGATGTCCACTTTATTCTAATGAGGAAATTTTATAATGGCTAATTAAGTTGACAGTAATATTTAAAAAATCTTCTCAGTCTTTAGAAATTTTAATGTTAAGATAATTTTTTAATTAAAATTAATGTTGACATACTGTTTTCGCCGTGCTGTGGTTAAGTCCGGGCTCGGTCCCCACCCGGTACGAGACCGAGAATCAGGTGGCAGAGAGATGCAATTCACCTACAAATGTCGGCTGCATCGTTTAGCAAGCGATTATAGACCGTATTTTTTCAAGGTTTATAGCTGTAATTGGTTGTATGTAGGGCTCGGCCCGGGCAGAGCTGATGCAAGCTCCCGGCGGTTGCCAATGGTTACCTAAAGTCGGACAGCGAGATAGGTAGGTAGTATATAGTCGACACATGTGTTATACTCAGTTAATATTTGAATAGGGATGTTTGGAATATTTATATTGCATGGCCAGCTCCCGACTATTTCCGGATTGAATTCCGGAAAATCAATAATCTTATGTACTGAGCGTTGCTGGCTACCTAGGTGCACTATATTGATTTTGTAGTTATAAACCTACATCGTACATAAAGCTTTGATGGCTGGTATTACGAGCATGTTGGAATAATCTGTACAGATCGAGCGCTGATTGGGTTTTATATGCTTCCTTTATCTTTGACAATGTAGATAGATTTTCTTGTTCGATCCGACTTGTTCTTATTTTAAATGTGTTGCCAAAGCTTCTTTATTCGTTTTATCGAGCCAGCTCTTTGTCTATAGCAGTGTGACTCTGGTCTCCGACGTGATCGGCGAATAATTTGAAGAATGCAGTGAATGTGAGCTTTGAGCTAGCCTTTGAAGGCTAATTCTGTGAGAGTTGGCACTTAGCCTCTACTCTGTAACAAACGATATCCGATACATGGATAAAGTGAGTTTAAATTAGGAACTTGATCAGTTGAGTGTGGATTTAAGGTACATCGTTAATGTGTATACCGAATCTTATTTTTTTTTTTTGATATTGTTTAAGAAACTCTTTCCATCGGTTTGGTCAGTCAATATTTTATGATTTTGAACCTTTATAAACCCCGACAGCCTGTTTCTTACTACACCTTCAAAATAGAGTTTTTCTTTTTATAGGTACATTGTATTATGGGGAATGTGTTCTGCACTAACATCCTTTATATCTATGACATCCTTTAGGTAAAGTTAATTTCTTCTTCTTCTTTCTTCTTTTTGAGTCTATGGATGTCCACTGCTGGATAAAGGCCTCCCCAAGGCTTTCCACGCTGACCGGTCTTGTGCTGCCCGCATCCATCGGCTTTCCGCGACCTTGATCACCAGGTCATCGGTCCACCTTGTTGGGGGCCTCCCTGCGTCTTCCAGTACGTGGTCGCCACTCCAGAACCTTACTGCCCCATCGGACATCGGTTCTACGAGCAATGTGCCCTGCCCTCTGCCACTTAAGTTTAGCGAGTCGCAGAGCTATGTCAGTGATTTTGGTTCTTCTGCGGATCTCCTCATTTCTGATTCGATCAAGCAGAGAAACTCCGAGCATAGCTCTTTCCATTGGCCTTTGTGTGACTCTGAACTGTGTTAATTTAATGAAAGAAATTTAATGAAATGAAGAGTGAAGTTAATTTAATTAAATAAAATTTTGATGGTAGTTTTCCGTCTCAAATATATCACAATTTATGCAAATAAAGATATTTCATATTTAACTGCAAATAACTCAGTTCAAAGGCAACATTTTAAGAAATACAAAATTCATTCTTCCTAACTTCCCCCTTCAACCCAAACAATGTAAAACTGTACCATTTTAAAACACGCAACGTTCAAAGTTTATTCACGGAAATTACAATTTCGCGACCTTTCTCATGATGTCGGCGGAGCCCGTTCGCCATTACAGTGAGCCAAATGAGCCCTGAAACCGTTGTCCGAGAACGGCGAGATAAAGCACCGCCTGCCGCCTCCGAAGAATTGATGCTATAAACTTGATTGAATATTTTCTCTTGCACGTTACTCTTTACCGTTGAGACCGGAGATTTATGGAGGTGAACATAATTTAACAGCCAGGTTTTTGTTCAAGAATAAATGAAATATGTTTTTTGCTTTATGCTTTTACGACGATGTACTTATACAATATGTAAAGAAAACCCTGTCCTATGCGTGAAGGTACTGTTAGGTATAGATAACTGTTTCTACTAATACCTACAAAGCCGGCCTAAACTTCAAAAAAGATACCCTGAAAAATAATTAATATTATTTCGCAATAAGAGGTAACTTAATACATGTGCGGTAGGTAAAACATGCGCGGGCGAAGGGGGTAGGCACACGGCACGTGGTTGCATCGCTCATAATAATAACGACGAAAATGCGGTTGTAACTTTTTTTAATTACCAAATTTTGGGGAAGTTAGAATTAATTCGCGAAAAAAAGAAGATTATTTCAAAATTCATTAGTATTGTTACTATGCTGATTTCATGTTTTATTTGGTCATGTGTTTACCTAACCTTTGTTATCCTTATGGGTCGGACGCGGTTTTCTTTATATATTGTGGCTTCATTTATTTTTAACACGTTATTAATATCGTGGCTGGGTCTTAAATTATGTAGCTATGTAGACTGTCTTATCAAATTCGGTGAAGATTTATTTTTACTCACATTTAAAGAAGTAAGAAGAGGATAACAGGATAATGCGTATAAAGGTGTGTTTACAGGAAAATATTATGTTACCTGAGCAGTAGGTAATTGCGTAACATACTTTCCAGAATTTACCATTCGTCGCCATTCAACGTGACTCGTTCAGCTCAAGGAAGGAACAAGAAAAAACAGTATGGGGAATTTTAACATTGGAAGTTTCAACATTGAATACTTACAGCTGTGTTTTGATACACCCCCAGAACAAATATTGTTCGTAAGTTACCCAACTTGTCAGACTAATTTTATACATCTACCTTCTGGTAGATCTAGAGGAAATGATAACCTAACTCAGCGTTCACTGCCAGGGCTAAGGGTTATTCGAAAGCTGCCAGAGTCGAGGGTTGTTCGGAAGAGATGACGTGGCCCATGGCGCACAGGCAAGTGAAGAAACAGCGGGAGAAGTCATTTGATGTTTTCCCATTAAAAATAAAGTGAATCTGTCAACCAGACAAAATTGAACAACTTAACAAACTGTAAATTAAATGAGTGAGTTTAAGGCACAAAACCTATGACTATATGTGTGAAATATATTCCTTATATAGGTATATTCCTTCTCTGTATGAGAGGAGACCTGTGCCCAGCAGTGGGACTATAAAAAGGTTGATGATGATGATATGTCTGAAATAATGAAAAAACTGTTTGCACTACTGAATGTGTTACTCTGGTCAAGGTTATTTTTAAGATAATATATATTTTTATGATATACCTAGCATATTGAAAATCTCTCATCTATCGCCAAGGCTAAGTTGTCAAAGGTTCACTTCTCATTCTTCTTCAGTCTGTAGAAGTCCACTGCTGGACAAATTCCTCCCCCCTTCCTCCACTTCTCATAAGTTTTCACGAATGTTTATACAGAACAGATCGGCTGGTAAGACAGTGATAGTGAGGACAACAAAAAATAATTGAGAGCTATACAAAAACTGCATAAGGTATATACCTCATTTTGGCGACAAACGATTGTCAAAAAATTTAAGGAATTTAGAAGATTTTTTGACAGCTTGAGACAGACCAGACTGGACGTTCTTAAAATTATGAGAATTGCTTCTCTGCAACTTCCGCGCACTAGTTTCTTTTCTCGAGGGTATAAACGAACAGCAACATTCTTCGTCTTCTTTAGTCTATAGAAGTCTTGTGCTGCCCGCATCCATCGGCTTCCCGCGACCTTCACCAGGTCATCGGTCCACCTTGTTGGGGGCCTCCCTACGGTGCGTCTTTCAGTACGTGGCCGCCACTCTAGAACCTTACTGTCCCATCGGCCATCGGTTCTACGAGCAATGTGGCCCACAGCAACATTGCTGTGTAGTTTTATATATCACCTTTATTGTGTGTCTCTATCTTTTTTAAAATTAGTGGAATTAGGCCTCTGATTATCTGCTAATACGCTCAAAATTCGTTCGTTCTCTATTAATGCAAAGACACCTCCTAAGAAACAGAATCTTCCTAGTTTAGGAGTCAGGGCTAAATATTTTTGTAGTGACTGTATTTCACTCATATCTCTTACACAATTTTTGTTCTTATTATAATAACCTTTCTCACTCTAAGCGATAATTTGTGTGTCAGACTATTATTTGGATGATAAATATATTATTTCCTTTATTTTAAGATATTTACATATATATTTTTATAAATAATAAAATTTAAAAACCTTTAAAAATATAAAAATTAGTAGCCCTCCGGTATCGGGAACAGGGTCCAAGCTACCGGCGGTCAGGGCTCCAGAGAGAGGAACCTCTTGACAATGCGAGCCGTGTCCAGAAGTACCGCTTTCTGAATCAAACCCTTGATCCAGCTGCCTACCGAGAGCCTCCTAAGGTGTTGGTCGAGGCTCTTGGCTATTGAACCATTCGTTGTCACGAGTATCGGTACAATGGTTGCTGTATCCACATCCCATATGTATGCCGACAATCTCGCGAGCCAAATCAAGATACTCGATTTGTTCATCTTTCTCGATTTTCACGAGGATCTCATCATGTGGGATGGTTATATCAACAGCCATTGCACGCCGCTCTGATCGATTCACCATCACTATATCAGGTTTATTGGCAACAATAGTCCTGTCAGTGATAATGGATCGATCCTAGTACAATGTGATATTGCCATTTTCGAGAACGAGGTCGGGCATATAGTCGGGCATATACCTGTAGTACGGCACCTCTGATTCTACGAGGTTGTATTTAAGAGCAAGTTACTGATGTATTATCCAGGCTGCAAGGTTGTGTCAATGCAAGTACTCTTACCGTTAGCTAGACGAGAACACCCAGAGAATCATCGCCAGATTGATACCTTCGGCGGGTGACATGCCCGATAGATGTCAACTGTGTCATCTTTCACAATAAATCTCCGGAATTGTTCGTCATCATAACTTCGTCCATAATTCCACAAACAAAACTTTCAATTTCCCCAAATAGGTCACCGAAACGCAGTCAGGCTACGGACGATGGTACATCTACATCGGACCCGTGGAGGGCCCGGAAAAAGACCCCGTGTAGCTCCTAAGCTTCCTCTGCCATACATCCATGCGATCATTAGTGTTATTATTTGTTCCGGGTCTTGCTGTTTATATATGTGAGAATATAAACGCACCCACGATATAAAAGAAACTATTGTGGGGCAACTTTAAAAAAAAACTTTTATTTTACTTAAAAAGGTACACAGATACACTAATCATGCGAATGATAGATACGGGGAAGGGATTTACAGCGGTTCTATTTTTGTATATTTTATCTTCATATGTGATTGAGCAATATATAAAATGGATTACCTAGATACCAGTGTTTAGCTAAATGTTAGTGTAGTGATCAAGCTATTGACTGTGAACAAATATTTGTATGTAATATTTGTTTGTATACCTACAAGTAGTTGTTCCGGGTCTGGCAGTTTGTGTATGTGAGTTCATATGCTTGTAAACGCACCATACAGGAGAAATTCCTGTTGAGGAGCAACAATTTCAAAAAAAAAAAAAGGATACATTTGTCTTATTTTATTATGTTTTTAAGAGTTCAAATGTCACTTCGGATTCAAATTTAATAAAATATTCTACTCAGTAATTAAGACAATAAAAAACAAAGTGTTAACGTTATTTGTTTAAGTGGTTTTCTGTGGTTCTGTCTTCATTAGTTCACCTATTATTTTTTGTTCATCCGAACTTGAACACATTGTATTTTTAGTGTGCATATGCGGACAGAAATTACAGAAATCCGCACTTTTTAGTGTTGAAATAAAATATGAATGAGTATAGGTTTTTTCTTAAAGAATATGTAAATTGACAACCTACTAAAATAGATAAACACCAAATAATTCAGTATTTGCTGGATATATATTTTAGTTGTGGCAAGCTTTTTTAGTAAGTTAAAGTCCGTAATAGGGTATTTGACTAAAAAAAACTAACTAGTCCGTCAGTCAAATTTCCAAAAAATACTTTTTTAGGCAAATACTCTATTGAAGTACTCTAATAAATACTGTCACTGTTTAACCTGAACTCTGAACTATTTGAAACATTTAGCTGTACGCAAAGAGAAGTCCAACCTAACACCCACAGAACGACTGACATTTAGATAAATATTTAACGCGAGGAGTCTCGGGTAGCGTCGGGATCATTCGGAACTCTAATCTTTATAAAAGCGTGAATGATGTGCACAATTCGACGTAATGCCTGCGTAATAAATAGCACAAACATGCCACTTTGACTGAAAGGGGTACTTTTTGTGAGCCGTGACGTGGCGCGGTCCCTCGGGCTTGTCTTACCGTTATCGGGGACCCAGGGCCCCAGGCCCCCGGGACGGGGCTATAAATCTGCCGAGGACATGTCCCGGCATCGCGCTCTGTGATGACGAGCGGGCTTGCACACAATGTTATGTAAGATATTCTTTTTTATTAGTAGGTATGCTTTTTTTAGATATGCCAACGTTATTACGATGGCTAAAGTTTTTGTATAAAATCCGCATTGATTTTTGAGCTGGAATTGTTTGAACCTCTGTTTCGTAGTCTTTTTTATCTTGGTTACACTTTGTAGCATCCTGCTACGATGTAGGCTCTTACTACGCCATTTGCATTGAAAGTGACTCAATTATTAGCATTTCAGGTAAATGGGTCATTGAAACCGTACAAACGTGGTAATTCTGGCCATTACTATCTACATTTTGTTCGTAATACCAATCTAGGTTTATTTACTAAGATCATCTAAAACGAGAATTTCGTTTTCTATAGCAATCTGATTTACTATAATTTGGAACTAAAAAAACTTTCGATAGGGATGTTTCCTGGGTAAAAAAAAATTGATTCCATTTAGTCCATCATTCAGATTATAGAAAAATATTGGATACGTATATTTTGTTTCATCTAATCAATAAAAAATGACAAATATAAAAGGCATCAAAGGTCAGGAGTGGTGGTTGGTGACGTCACTGCTTGCTAAAAAGTGTAGCGTGCAGTGACGTCACACGAGTTTTCAACGCACTGTGTGGTCTTCATTTTTTGTTTCTATGAAAAAAGAAAAAATACGTGTTTAGTATTTTTTGGAAATCTGACTGACGGACTTATTAGTTTTTTTTAGTCAACTACCCTTTTCTATCGTAAAGCCGAAACATATTGTGAAACTACAATAAAAGCTAGTACAAATACCATTATTACGGGAAGTTAGCGTTCGTCCCTAGCGATTCCAAATACGACGTAGCGCTCCAGATATTGTATCGCGAATAAATATATTCAAGTCTTTCAGCAAACAAGCGGGACGTAGACTGCAATTGTATTAAAATTTGCTTGTTGACGAAATTGCAAGTTTCGCTACATTGTCGTAACAATCCGTAGCAATGCTACAAAGTTAGATGACGAGTTTCGTAGCCATTCGTAGCAGTTGCTACGAAGCGTAGGCTTTTTAACTAGATTATGAAACTTGTGTTTAGGAAGGGAAATTGTTAAAAGGATCTTGCATATCTTAGGATATTATTGTTGAATTAGGGTCCCTTAACAAAGGGTGCTTGGGTTAATGTGTCGTTAAAGTAATTTGGGTCCAATTATTTAAAGTATGCTCAGTGCCTATTCAAATGTAAATGAGATGCAATAAAGAATTATAAAGACCATTTACTTTTCGTTCCGGACTCGTGGAATTTTTGAATAAATCTGAGCAAACGTTTCATATAAGTATGGAGTTATATAGAACTCTTTGTTACATAATATCCTTCATTTTCTGTTGGATGTTTCATCTTTTGCTGGCACCGGACGTGTGGTTTCGTCAGCTAATCTAACTTTTCTAATCAAGTTGTTCCTGGATACTAAGGTTTTCCTTTGTCTATGCATATTTATAATATGTATAAAATCTAAAGTTTAATCTTATCCGTAACAGAATTTTCCTACCACGATGGTAGGAAAATTCTGTTAGAGATTTTGTTTAGGTTGGTCTATTTTTGTAAAAATTTCTGCGATAACATACTGCGACAAATGAGTTTAAATAACTATGGCATATCTGTTAATTTCTACGTGAGTAAACCCGTGTCAGCGCGGTCGGATTTCATGCAGAATGTATTCTACAGGCTGTATCTGATTTCGTAACACAAACTTCGCGAAAAGGTTAGACCGCATGCCACTAATAAAATTATGATAGTCATTTATGTCGTTAATGAACGGTTACAGAATTCAGAGTGTTTAAAAAAAAGTGTCGGGTCGGCCTTTGAACGTTGCAAGCGTGCCGCCGTACAGATTTGTAGGTATGACGTTGATCCCTGATGTGAACTCTATTAAATCAGCTGATAAGATAGTTTTTCGAGTTTTGTTTTCATTGCACTTTTTTGTGTAATTAGCGAATTAATTAATTTTTACTTTAAAATCTTATTGGGTTATAAAAGTATAGCAATTATGAACGGTCTAAAGTGAAAAAACTACATTTCTTTTTTTTTAATTAATCATGAAAAAGCCGACGAAAAATTCCACCACTGAGGGGTTCAGAACCATGTACATGATCCATGGTACTCGTTTGTGCGTCGATGTCAGATACACCCTTTATATGATGGAGGAAATCCGCTTACATCTGATAGGTAAAATAATTAAGGGGTGTATTATTGTAAGATCTTTTTACTTTATTTCTAAAAAAGATAAGAAAGTAAAGAAATCTCCAATTGCAAGCCCGTGGACGACGAGGAGGAAAAGTGCACGTTTCAAACTACAAAGCCAGTCATTTTCTATTACTTCTAGCGATTTCAGACGTGTTGGAGAAATGCGCAGCTTTTCCATAAACATGCGCTTGCAACGCCCTCTGACGTCGTATCCTAGTACTGCACATTATTACATTTCGCTGGACGGAGGCATCTGAAAAATATGCAACATTACGTCTTATCAGAATGCCTTTGTGTCGGCCCGTCCGCCTGCGTTGTTCAGATATTCGTCATAGATGATAGAAAAGATATTTTTCGCATGGGAAATTTTTGGTATTTAATGGAAAAATATTATGGATACAACGGAATATAAGCAACTCACGTATCCCAACTTCTGGAATAATCTATCCGGAAATAGATATGTTGTGTTGCGCAAAACGATATCTCTTTTTTCATGTGGATATCCTCATGGAAACCTATTCGGTTCATTCGTTTCTGAGATTAACTCGGAACTGCGTCTCAATCAATACTCGTGGAAACATTTCTTGAAACATATTATTATTGAACGGAAGTTTTCATCTCAATAAAAATGTTCTAGTCCCTCTTTAGGAACTGAATTCAACTCAGTTACCCATCTCAGTAGACGTGTCGTATAACGTCATTAGTTTTTGGAATGCGTATAATAATATTATATTATATTAATTTTTATATTTATTTTTTTATTTATTCTCTTATTAATTATATAATATTATATTATTTCTAACGATTGTGGAGATAACACAACTATTGTTGCTCGTAGTGTTGGTATCAAGGGTTAATGTGCTGGTGATCGCCGAAAATCAGCTTATAGAGTCATCTTATTTTGGCGTATTTAGTGGCTTATACTTAGACTTTTAGATTTTCTTTCCAACAAGTATCGTTGTTGTTAAACCGCCTATAAGGCCGTAATCTACTATGCGGGCCCAGTGCGGATTGGCACATGCCACATGCCTTCGAAGTTGTGCCTCTAGGACATGCACGTTTCAGTGGTGAAGAAATAATTTACACAAAGTAAAATGCCTAACGGGGTTCAAACCTACGGCCTACAACTTATAAGTCGCGGCTGATGCCACTAGGCTACCACTGCTCTACTCTGTGTTTGTTATTCATGACCAAAATTCTAAAGACATATATGTATGTACATAGTATATTTCAACATTCCCGTCGTCTATTCCCAAGAAAACCGTTCGGTAAACTTTCCCTTTGTGACAATTTTAACCACACAAATTAATAGTTACTCCGACCGTGTTCTGTGGTTTCGGTAAAGTTAGAAGTGGTTCGCCTTTTTTTTTTTTTTTTTTTTTTTTTTTGCCGGGGTGGAAATCCTCATAGGATGCCCGCCGCCCTGGGGAGGGCGACGGGGTATGTCAGACTTTTACTGACTAAAACCACCCCGGTGTGTCTTCTATCACGAGCGCGCGTGGGGCCGCGGGAGTCTAAATTCTTCCACGGCCCCACCCTCGTGCTGGCCCGGTCTGTCCGGGCCTCCTCTCCTGCACGGGGTAGTGGGGTGTTAAACTACCCCGTGCATCACCTCAAAGGCGCGCGCCGACACTCGCGCGCGCCTCCGCCTCGGGGTCCATCAATAGGGGGGCGGGGACTTCCCCATGTCCCTCGCCCCTGGACCCATTCATGGGGGGCGGAAGAGGGCGTTATCCGCCCTTCCTCGGCGCCCGGTGCGTCTTCTGCGGCCCGGGAAGGGAGTTGATATCTCCCTCTCCCGTTCCGCAGCTTCCTTCTGCGACATCACGTCCTCGCAGAAGGACACCACCGCGTCCCACGACTCTGAGCTGCCGACCATCCTCCGCACTACTGCCGGCAGCGTCAGGTCGCCTCCTACTTCATTTGTGAGGACACGGCGCTGCTCCTCCCAAGCTACACACTCGGAGAGCGTGTGCTGCGCCGTGTCCTCCCCGCATTGGACGCAGTGGTGGCACCGAGCGTCCGGCTCTCTGCCTAAGCGACGCAGGTACTTGCCGAAGCAGCCGTGCCCCGACAGTACCTGCGTCACCCTGAACGACAGGGAGCCGTGCCTCCTCCCGAGCCAGTCGTCGAGTACTGGCCGGATCGCCTCGACGGTAGCGAGGCCGGCGGTAGGGCGCATAAGCCTCTGCCGCCAGTCCGCCACCAGGACCTGACGGAGCTCCTCTCGGCGCAGCTCGATCTGTCGCTGCACCGGACTGGAGCCCCGTGTCCGCTCTTCCTCGCGCCATTGGTACAATGACGCGAGTACTTTTGCCTCTAGGTCCCAGGGCGGGGATCCGGCCAGGACGCAAGCCGCCTCGTAGGAAATCATGCGATACCCGCGGACGACCCTGACGGCCATTGCCCACTAGGCTACCACTGCTCTACTCTGTGTTTGTTATTCATGACCAAAATTCTAAAGACATATATGTATGTACATAGTATATTTCAACATTCCCGTCGTCTATTCCCAAGAAAACCGTTCGGTAAACTTTCCCTTTGTGACAATTTTAACCACACAAATTAATAGTTACTCCGACCCGACCGTGTTCTGTGGTTTCGGTAAAGTTAGAAGTGGTTCGCCTGTCCCAAGTCTCTAGAACTTAATAAGTTCTGCACAGAATGAGAGGTTTCTGAAGACGTGCCTGCGAGCTCTCGCGGAGGATCATCGCTGTTTATTGTTACTGCAATCTTAATTATGTACACACAGGGCTGTTGACTCAACAGTACTTGCCGTGACTAAACCGCCTTACTTCCCCCATAATGTAACACCTTGAACAAAAGTTTAATATAAAATTAATCCAGAGTTCCCGTCATTATGGTGAATGAGCGTCAAAACCCCTGAAACGAGACTAACAGCGTCATAATCTCCCGCCGAATACGCACAGTGCTGAATCGAATTGAATCATCTCCACGGAGATTACATCAAAACGGTCTCACCTACAGTGAGCTCGAACAAAAAACTTGTCCCGGTGCGAGGGCTGGCTGTGCTGCCATCTCGCGCGTTGCTAGGAGACGCACCGATCAATACAGCCTCCGCCGGGCCGCCTAATTACCCGGCCCCCGCATCCCGCCCGCCCCGCGCCGTCCCTCCCGGCCCCGCAACCCCGTTGCCCTCGCCCGAGAAAACTTCTCAGCGCCCGCCCCGACCGCACCGCTGCTGCTGGATTTAAATATCGAATGATAGAATTCAAATTCAAATATTTTTCGCTTTGCGCCTTTGTTTGTTTTGACGAAGGACCTTATATTTTTTTTTGTAATTACATTTTTCGTATAACACGGGTGACTGTAAATATTTTTGTTTGAAATTGCGGTGAACATCGTGTAGGTCGTAGGTGTATGCGAGGGTTTTCGGGGTGCTTTTTATTACCTATATAAATACGAATCCTGATGATTGCAAAGCAATTTTCGTTGAAAGTCAAAGAAGATCAAAGTCTAAGAAAGTAGGGCGCGTGAGATGAAATAACTTACATTTCATGCATTACGACCCACAAATGTAGTAAAGTCATAGTATGAACAAAACAGAGATATAAACTTTAAAAACAAATTCGTGAAACAAAGCTTTTACAGCATGATTTATTAACAGTTCTAGCGAATTAGGCCGCACTCAGATTGGGGAATAGATAATGGTCATTAATAATGCAGGCTCAAAACAAACCCGAAACCTCGTAGATAAAGATATTTTCTGTACGAATCGTAGTAGTCTTTATAGTAGGTAGATATAAAGCTGACATTTCTCGAAGCAGGTGCGTGATCCCGCGTGTGACGTATGTGATCATAATGCGACGCCACTCTGATATATTGGAATATGACACAAGCATGTGAGTAACAGATGAGAGTGACCCTTGGAGTATGAATAATACAAGCTGATGATAGTATTTACAAAAAAATTTGAGTATGCGAAATGAGACGAAGCGTTTCGCCTCGTCCTTTATACACACATCATAGGTACATCGGGGACTGGTACAATATGCCAGCGGTGGTGTTTCCGTCAGACTATAATTTAAGTGTCTTCAAAGCTAGAGTGAATAGGCTCTTAAATTAGAGCGCTTTACCATCAACGATTGCATCATTGCTTACCATCAAGCGGGATTGCGATCATGCATTAGTTTATAATTTAAAAAAAAAAGCTGAGAGAGGCTTGTGGTTAACTGCATGGGTTGATCAATCAGGTAAAGCTGCATTTGCAACGGTTGATCTGTGGTTGAATGACAATAAAGCATACCAAGCCCCACTGTGCTTCGGAAGGCATGTTAAGAGGGGATTCTAGTGGCGCTTTCCCTATACAAACGCATTTCGCTGTTTTCTTCGTAGAAAGAGCAGTCTTTTAGAGCTTTTTTTACATCTCGATTATACGTGTAAGTTTATTCTAGAACTTAATTAATAAAAGAAATATGATATTTCAAAATCCCGGAAAATAACTCATTTTCACCGAGATGTTCAAACGATTATTAAACATTTGTGATACATTTTTGATAAAAAAGAAACAAATAGAAGCACAGGTATACGTTTCCTCTAAATTTTGATATGAAAATAATATGAGATCTGTCGTGTTTTGAAAAAGAAAACAGCGGAATGCGAAATGTCTTATGATCATGTTTTTGTAGGTAAAATCAGCCTGAACTGCAACTGTTCTTTTCGCACTTTATAGGGAGAGGTTGGAAACGGCGCGACGGCAGTTGTTTTCTTCAAATACCTCTTTTTGAAAATCCTAGGCCATGGAGTCCCCTCTTAAACCTTTGGTCCCGGCTGTGATTCGTAGATCTATGACAACCATTCTTACCTAGGGGTGTCGTACCCACTGACTGGGTTGTGGATGGCAGATAGGCAGGCGTTCCATGTAAAATTCTGGTATTCAACTGCATCTGGTTGGATTGAATTTTTCGTATATGACGGCGCGTGACTGGTTAATTTTGAATATTGTGATCTGTTTTATTGTATCAGTATCAATTGTCCGTAAATTACTCTAAGTACTATTTTTTAAAGTCGATTAATCTGTTAGTATTCTGATAAATTATGATTTTTATTAAGAGCGGGTAAGACCGACTGGAGTTGCGTTTGACATAGCGATCGACCATTGGCGCTGGGCATTCTTTGCTCAAGCTTCGATCGAGTGGGTTGGTCATACTCAAACTCAGTGGCTCGTTTTAATCTGAGATTATCATTTTAATCCCTTAATATTAAAGTGATCTAAGTGCCTGTACAGTTAAAATAATAAGAATCGAACATCACACTATAGTTATTGTTCAACGTTTTCTCGAAATACCGCCCACGATGGATGCTCATGCGGATGAGAAGACAACTCAACTATCCGGAACCTTTGGCCCTGCCTTCCTGACGGTTTTCCCCCGTCATATATATAAAGCAATGGATTGGGAATACCTTCTAAAGTTATACAAATTGTGATTGATAGTGTGTTACGTAATTAAGGTGCTGATAAAACTATGAAAAAAGAAAAAGAAGAAATTAAAATATTAGATTTATTAAAGTGACTCAATGATTCACTTTTATTAAACCCAAAAGAAATTTTTACCCTGTATTTTCATTAACCATTCCAAGGACATTCGTTTCCAGGCACAAGTTGTAAAAAAACCCCTTCCCATTCAAAACACCCACGCCAAAATGCAAAATTACGTTTTTCGCTCATATAAAAATATAATTGCTGGAGTTTCTGCCCACCAATTTCTTTCCATAGCGACACCTACGCAATAATATAATTACTCGTGGGTTTTAAAGCGAAACTTAACTGACTTTTCTGTTAAGTTTGCTTGTTACATAATCAGCCCATAATGTTCCACAGTTGGGAAACAGGCCTCCTTTCGATGTGAGAGAGTGATTCGTAAATCTACCACGCTGGCCCAGAGCGGGGTGGTAGATGTCACATGCCTTCGTAGTTTTTTTTTTTTGCTCTAGAACATCTTTTCCTCGCAATATTTTTGTTCATCGTTTTGTGAGAGCAGTGGTCATAAAATAATTTACACAAAGTAAAGCGCCTGATGGGTTTCGAACCTACGACCTACAACTTTTAAGTCGTGACTGATACCAATAGGCCACCGCGGCTCTTTGATACAAATTGTTTAGTTGAAACTAAACTACGAAACACATTATGAATTACCATGATTATATCAAAGAGTAAGGTACTGCAGTGCGATTAAAAAATTCACTGTGATATATGCTCCTGAAATTCCAACTAATGCTAGCGATTGACACTATTGACAGCTTATTCTCTCTCCTTTCCCTTAGTATTCCATCCAAAGGTTGTCTGTAAGAGATCGTTATTAGCGATAAGACCGCCCATTGTGTCAGCCTTTGTAAAATCTTTTAATTAAGTTCTGTAATCTATATGGTGTACATAATAAAGAGTATATTCTATTCTATTCTCATTCTGACGTCATTTGACTTTACTTTTCACAGACTCGACCGACTTATCTCGCAACTTTCAGCGCTCTACACGAAATTCGTACTTAATAGCATAGTTTCCATTTCTTATTGAATATCAGTTGGCTCTGAGCTGTAACAATGGCGGTACTGCGACATGTATGCCCACGCGCGATCGCTTCCTTTGTTCGTTACTGCCCTTTGATCGAGTCGACTTCCTGTTACGCTCTCTGATTAATTTCAGACAGCTCTCCCAGACGAAGGTATATGTAAGTCTAGATATATTTTATACAGGGTGGGTGGGGACCGAACGTGGAGGCTGTGATTTTGTTAAAGTATTTTTTGCTGTATAATATTATTTCGGGAATGGTTTTGTAGTAGAATTATAACAAGCGTTGAGGTTTTGTTACTGATAATGATTTCATATATTTCACATGAAATTTTTGGGGTTTTATTTAAAAGAAGCCTTCACCTTTTTTTGGTATGTTTTAAAAGTGACTAAAGCATATTATTAGTATAAAGGATGACGTCAAGTGTGGTTATGAATGACCATTATGAGCTCATGACGTACGGCCCATGTTTTGCCAAACATTATCCAAAGGTTTGGCAAATATAAAATACCAACTGTTGGCTAAGAGCTTTGTATTTAGCAAAGAAGAATAATAATATGCTGATTATATATAATCGGCAAGCAGCGTCCCCGGTTTCACCCGCATAAGTACCAACCCCGTGAGAATATCAGATTGAAAAACTTATTGTCTATGTTAATCTTTGTTGCGGTTAAACCAAATGTAGCAAATTTCAATTCAAATCAGTTCAACCGTCATGTGCCCTTTTTTTTTGTTGGTTTGGGAAATCATCAAATGACACTTCCGCTCTGGGCGGAGCGGAAGGGCGTGTCAGACTTTTACTGACTAAAATCCACCCGTGTTCCTTCACTTGCTTTTGCGACGGTCAGGGCCACGGTATCTTGTTTAAACAACCCGCAACCCTGACCCAGGAGGCATCGGTCTTCGTGAAGCCCGTCACGATGTGTTGACATCTCATTTAGGCGCGCGTGAAACACAAAGCGCCGTCGACTCGGGTCTGGTCCTTACCGCCCGCGCCAACGGTGGCTGGGAGTTCGGTATCGTCTCCCGACCAGGGCGTCTCCTGTGGCGACTAGTGGCGTGAGGGCGCTGGGTTTCCCGCTGCCTCACGCGCTCCACCTCCTCCTTTCCCAGCATCACTGCTTCGCAAAAGGAGGTGACGGCCTGCCATGTACTCTCGCTTTGGACCATGGCCTGGAGGTAGCGTATTTCGAGGCTTCGGACTTCTGCAGGGCCACCTGGAGTCACAATTGGAAGATCCTGTTGATGATTGTCGCAACCCCGAGGGTCGCTGCGTCAGCCGCCGTCTGATGCGACCTCCTTTGTACCAGAACTAGCGTGTCGTCAGCGTAACCAACTACGCTGACGCCGATAAGGAGGTCGGCGCACAGCACCCAGTCGTACCCAATGTCCCACAGATGTGGTCCTAGGACCGATCCCTGTGGGACACCGTACGACATCTCTCGCCGGTTCCACACTCCTTGGTGACCGGGATAGATTATGGCCCTGTCCGTCAGATAGGCCTCGACCACTCGAATGATCACTGTTCACCACAACCCAGGGTTATACTCCTGGGGATACACCTAGGATACACCTTGATAAAGTCTTACATTGACTGTCTTAGACTGGTAACCAGTCGGTTATCAGTCTTTCGGGCTTCTGATAACCCGTAACAACTGTCATAGATTCAAGAATTATAGATGGGAGGGGTTTTGGTGTGTAAATATAACCCATCCACGGACCTACCGCGGTAAGCGTAGCTTAACCTGATTGATTGTCCCGTGCGGCTATTACAACTTGGCCACCAAACCCTCATTAACACATACCCATACCTTGATTAATCACTATAAGGGATGATTTATTTGTGTGAAAGTTTGTGAAGGTTTCAACTTACGGCTAAGTTTCCCCCAGTGTCATGCCGGTGTCAAACTTGTAATACTCAGTGGATTTTGGTACAAATATAATATTTGTTGGGTGATAGAAACGGAGACAGGGTAAATTTATGAGAGTTTTAGAATTATTCTTTTTATTCCACTCTTTGAACTCGCAATTAAAAACGTTTCAAATCTCAAACTCATCGCAACGACAATAATTAATGTCAAGGATTTGAAATTTAGGGGAATTAGAGATATTTTGGACAGATTGAGATTATAATGCGAATGTTTTTTTTTTTTTTTTTAATATGGAAATTTCACCTCGCCGTTTTTTTTCCAGATTATTTTTTAAATGGTTGATCAATGTTTTGTTATACATCCGGACTTTTTTGTATAAGCTAGGAAAATATTGATCCCTATCAATGTTATATGGTGCCAGTATTTAAATGGTGAAACATGAATAAAAACTCCTCAACATTTCGATCCAAATTACATACTAGAGGATAAGGAAACATTTCAGTTTTACATACCTTGATCAACGCTTTTGAAAGTTTTTTTTTTTAAAACCATTTTAAAAACACAGTCATCTTTTATCCGTTTCATTTCACGTCAAGTTACCTGAAAACTTTTAAAGGAAAAATCTCCGCTGTTTTATTTTATCAGTGAATAGACAGCCGTTATTCGGTATAACCCGTGGGGTTCCCTCTACGACACCCTGGGGATCAGACGAGGCAACCTTTTCTTAGAGGGTTGCGTCATCAGTTCAGTAGAAATAAGGTTACATATTGATTAACCTGGGCAATATTATTGTTCTGTTGTAATTGTTACTTAGTGTAAATACCTACATGCCTTGCTAACATCAAATAAGGATTAATATTTATATAAACTAAATATCTTTTAAACACGAGATTATTAGATTATAGATTTTGACGTAACACTAAAAATATTGATCAAGTGAAGTTTTTGTGGTAAGACCCTTAGTTCATCATTATCATCTCAGCGTTAATCCCAGTCGCATCAGACGCTTTTTCAGCTTTGGAGTCTGGGATCCGCTTTATCAGTCTAACTGCTGATTTTGGCTATACTTCGACATTTTTCGTGAAGCTATTGCCGTCTGACCTTCACAACCCGAAGGCGATATCGGAGCATTGCAGTTAGACCAATTGTTAGACTTTTGAGGGCTCCAACAACCCATAACGACTGCCGTTAGATGTTTGTATGGAAACCGGGACCAACGGCTTAACGTGCGTTCCGAGGCACGATCACACCAGTGCAAATGTTCATATTCATGCATACAAATATTTGCACTGCGCAGGGAGCGGCCGCGTTCGCTACCGCTACGCCACGGAGGCTGTCAGCCTGTGGTAAGACCCTTAGTTATCTGTGTTAAATATTGTGTAAATCAATAAATAAAAGATATTAGGAAGTTTACAGTTGTTTAACATGCATTCACGTTTAAACAATTACTTAAAGAGACACATTTATAAAATGTAAATATGATTGGATTTGATATCCAATGTCTAAAATAAACATTCACCCCAATTGCATTATATAGTACTTATCATGATCAGAAGTACTTTGAGGGATATCACTAATCCGTTGTTTCATATGTTTGAAAAATGTCTGCTCGGCAACTGGAAAAATGGAATGAATATTTTGATAGTCAAAAGGAAAGTCATTGGTACTACAATTACCCCGCTTAATGGCGTTCCCAAAAAATCACATGAAAATATCACCCACTAATAATATTCATGTCTACTTTATGCCTAAAATGGACTGCTGAGATCAGACCTGTCTATATGTGTGTGACTGAACTCAATGCTCCGTTTTTCGCATTAAGTTGCCACCAAAAATAAATCGAATCGATAACACATTAAAAGCACACTCAGGTGTATGCGAGTTTCATTTTTAAGTTATTGCCTTCATAATGTAATTTCCTAACGTAAGATAAAATGTACACATCACTTTACGCAACTCCAGTTGCGTAAGGCATCTGAGACTTGCGTCAATACTTGGGCGTCAATAACAGATTTAGACTTTATAGATCTTTCTGTTATTTATACTGCGGAGTATGTATTACGTCATTACTTAGTATATGATTGAACGTGATTGATATAGGGTGGCAGGACATCACACAGCATACTAATTACGTAACACTCTACTACTATCAATTGGAATCATCCTGAAGCCAATTGCTAAACCATTGCTCCATGTGTTTGCTTAACAACGTAAAAACGCAATGAATGTTGTTGATCTGTCAAAATTAAACTCATTCTTACTGATACTGTATTACGTAATTACCTTTCAAGTCACTTTGCATCAAATCGTTTTGAGTTGAGCAGTACCTACGATTTTTGAAAAACGCGTGCTGACTGGGCGAGTCTTCTCAATCTCTCTCTCTCAAAAGACCATCTCAGATATCGCTCTACATGGTCTTCATACGATCAGACGAAAATTATGTCTGAACTTTAAAATAGACGGCGACCTCTGAGTTTGTTTCGGCCTATCTTCTCAGACTAGTGAAGACAGGAAGGGCCGACATCATCTAGTTTTTAAAATATGATGGACATGTAAAACTGTTACAGTCCTATTTACAATATATAATCATTTGCCGACGCGCAAACTGAAACCATAACTCTAGAGTAGAAATGTTTCATCAGGTAGGTATCATAAAACAATTCGCCCGTTTTCCATCAAAGTGCATCCTACACTTCTTGTCTCTTCTTCCCTTTGGTATTCCAGCCTGACCCCTAGGGATGATACGTTCGCTGTACAATTTGGCTGTGATTATAATGTTATCATATCAGCCAGAATTCACCAATTTCAGGGTATACTCTTTCTACTGCCATACTTTCCGGTTCTATGCGTCTCTAATCCAAAAAAAGACCAGGATATGGATGATTAGTTCACCTATTTTCGTTTTATATCTGCTTGTTTATTGGGGTTGAAACACTAGGGCCATGAGGGTCGAGTGCTCACTTAGTTTTTCGAGACATTACCAAACGGTTGGTCGACTCTGCAACTGACCAGAGGGCGAAAATATCAGCATTGCCACACAGCGTGACAAAGCTGCCAGCGTTTTCAGTTGACAGCCAACCGTACTGCTTTTTTGATGCTCTTCGATTGTTAGCCCTCTTTTTTATCTACTTGTAAATATTATTATTAACTTAAGATAATTAGTTTGTTCATCGTGTCATCATCAGAATCGTTATCATGGAAATTTTTAAGTCATGTTAACCTAGTTTATGCTCTCATCATTTAATAAAAGTCTTACATTTCAATTAGAAGTTATCCCTAAAATATGTAGTATTTCTTTGAGCTTAAAACTTTATAAAAAAAGGACTGAAAAAATTAGTTTTCTGAAGGAAATGTTCAAAGGAAAATAAAACTCGGAGAAACTTAGTCAAATGAATCGTAAAAGAACAGCTACGGAAACAGCACTGGCAAGAATGAATTTTATATAACGGTGAAATCAAGTGATTTTTTTCATTTTTTTGTCGGACGTCCGGCGCCGCATAAAGCTTCACACCAGTGACGAATTCCATCGTGGCAAGTCAGCTTTGTGGTACTTTTTGTGTATCTTAATAATTCCTGTCGAGGTGACATGAGGCAAATCGGATTTACCTGCTGGCAGACACACCGAGACAGACATATTACTGGATATTTTTGCCTCTGTTTCCGTAATCTAATAATGGCTGGAGAGGGTTGCGATGTGTTCGAAAATCGAGAAAAAAGAAATGCATATTTTATTAGAGTTAGATTATTCTGACACGTTTACATACGTATATCATTTAAATTATGGGCCTCTGTAATTATGTTAAGTAATTACTTCGGCGTACTCTTGTATATAAGGGTTAAGTAATTACTCTTCCGTAAAAAGGAAGACCTATTATACGTATATTTCTTCAAATGTGTACAATCTGTACTATATTATCTTTTCATACATAACATAACGTTTAAATAAGTACAGCTTCTTGTTGAACAAGTACCTACGCAGCATTTGCTCCAGATTCAAAATGGTTAGACTTAATATCTCTAAGAAACAAAGAAAGTAAATGAACGGAAATGGTTCTTTAATTACTTTTTCTAGTAGCGCCACCTAGGAGGAATACCTACGTGGAGAGTGATACGTACAACATCTATCGCGACGCGACGACGACAAGGTAAAGAAAGTCTATTTATTACTTAGAAAATGTAAGCTACGGCTGGCCAACTGTTTAATTAAAAAGATGATGATTTGTTATTTATTTTAAGGAAGCCGAAAGTTCGTTTGAAAAAGATGAAGTAGAAAAATACCTTTGGCAGAGTAAATAATAAAACATATAACCTTTTCAGTAAAGTGCTAATAAAATCTTATAGCCTGTTTTAAAGAAAAGCATATGTGGAATAGTCATTAGCTTAAAAAAAAAAAAAAAACTATTAAAAAGAAAACTTTAATGGCTTTTATCATCGCCACTGGCAGTTATCATTACTGGCAAGTTGAACCTCTTTGTAGAAAAATACACGAGTTCTTCTTTTAATTATTTATTCATTCTGCAAGATATATAATATCAGATAAATAATCAGAATTTATTTAAAAAAAAAACTGAGTTGCGTGTATAGATAATATTTATTTAATTATTTTTAATTTTATAAAAACGATGTCAACATCGATGTAGGGGAGAGTTGGATATTACCGCGCGGTTGATAATTCCGCGCGTATGAGTAGTTCAAAAACTATCCACTAGTTCCGCGAATCAGTGCATATACTTCGAAGCCGGACATGCCTGCACCCCTTCCCGAGCAACGCCTTTACAGTTCGCGCAACGACGGAGATAGCACACGCCATAGTAGTTTTTTTCGTTAGTCCTTATAATTTTTCGTGTACTTTCGGAAAGAGGTAAGCAATACTGTATTAATATTGTAATACTTTGATACTACACATTTTAATGCTTGTATTCTGTAGAATTCATGTCAGAATACGTTTCTACGTACTATAATATTTTCCATATATTTTTGAGGTTCAAAAATAAAATGGTCAAGTTTGATAATTCCGTGCTGGGTGCGCGGTATTATCAGCCCAGGGCGCGAATTTATAAACTATGTAAAGAATGTTTTATTTACATTAACATTAGTGGCATTTAATACCTACATACAAATCAAAATAATGTAGCTTTAATAATTTCCGCTTTAGATGGACCAATCTATTCCAAAGAAAAAGAAAAAGTTATGGGATCTCCAAAATTTGAAAGCTGTATTTGAGGCTATACGAAGCGGAAGTAAAATAAAGACAGCTGCTAGGAATTTCAGTATTCCTGAATCAACAATTAGAGATCGACTAAAGTTGGGAGACAATTATGACCCTTACCATTTAACAGCAATAGAAATGAAAACACGCCTTCCGCTGCTTTGGGTAAAGATATCTCTGAGCCGAGCACTTTGCGTCGTATTTTAGAATACTTGAGCCCTATACCACAAAAGAAAATGAAAATACAGAGACGTGTTAAAAAACTGCACTCTATTGTTCTCACATCATCTTTAAAGGAGCAGTTGGAGGAAAAAGAACGAAAAAGACAAATGAAGATAGCAAAAGAAAATAACGTTGCAGAAAAGAAAGTTAAAGAAAGGAAACAAATTAAAGGAAAGTTTGTCAAGAGAAAAGTTTTCAACAGTAGCGAAAATACTGAGGATAAAGATAATAATATGAAAAGCAAGAAGATAAATAAGGCCAGGAAAGGAAAACAGAAAGGTAAAGGGGAGTCTAAGAAACATATCGACAGCCGCAGTGATGATATCGTATGGATGATGCGCCCCTAACTCATGATGACATAGAGAATCGGGATATTTGTGCCGTATGTCAAGAGTTTGGTCGTTATGGAGAACTGGTTGCGTTGATGTAGATGCTCGAATTGAATACACAAGGAATGTAGCGGAAAAGATTCTGCCGAAATTTTTTTGTGTTTTATGCTGTGATTAATATAATTTGATGTCTGATATTTAATAGATATTAGGTATTTTTGAGACTGATTAGTCCATTAGGTATCTATGGACTAATCTGGAAAAACCTATTCAAAACTTTACTAAAAGTTCTTGTTATAAAATATATGTAAACATTTGTTTTTGTTAATACTTATTGCGTGATACTTAATTTACTGATTAAACTCTAGAAAAGTTTAAGTTTTGGGTCTCGCTATCTTCGCACAAGAAAATTACTTATGGTATTCATTTATTTTTATTTTTTTACTTTTATTATTCACCCATTTGTGTGCAATTAATGCGGGCACGATTTTGTCAACCCTGGGCACGATATTATCAGACCAGTTTGACAATATCGCGACTATATATTATTTTGTTAATTGGCAATAATTACTATTTGTTTAGATTCTGGAAGTTTTTGTTATATGGTATGCGTACCTGAATAAATGTCCTACTAATTATTCAAATTTATTTCTTTTTATGTCAATCAGGTTCCTAATTATAGGCCCAAGTCCTTAGGGGCTCGGTAATATCCAACTCTCCCCTATAATATCGGTTGACATTTTTTTTTGTTATTCTCTGTGGTTTACTAATTAGTAATAACTTGTTTTATTCATCAATAAATTGGTATCCAATGTTTAGCCGTTTTCTCTTTATAGATTATCCTCTATCCTTATAAATGGATTCCGTTCCTTTGTTCTGCAAAATCTCACTTGCACCTAAATGAAATCTTAATAATTTGAAAATTTAGTTCATTGATATTCTGTTGATATATGTATACAATATGTAAAGAAAACCCTGTCCGATCCATAAGGGTAATAATGGTTAGGTAAACACATGACCAAATATAATATAAAATTTTATGTAATCATCACAGTAACAATACTAATGAATTTTGAAATAATCTTTTTTCCCCGCGAATTAATTCCAACTTCCCCGAAAATTGGTAATTTAAAAAAAGTGACAACACCATTCTGACGATATTATTATAAGCGATTTGACGACGTGACGCTTGCCCTGCCCCCCGTCACCCGCGTATGGATTGTCAACCGTACATGCATTAAGTTACCTCTTTTTGCGAAATAATATTTATTTTTTTAGGTGTTTTTTTTTTAACGTTTAGTCCGGCTTTGTATCCATTAGTAGAATCAGTTATCGATACCTAACAATACACAGATACAACAATACACAATATAGGTACAATATGTAAAGAAAACCCTACGACCTATAAGGATAATAAAGGTTAGGTGAACACTTGACCAAATATGATATAAAATTTTACATAATCATCATATAAACAATACTAATGAGTTTTGAAATAATCTTTTTTTCCCACGAATTAATTCCAACTTCCCCGAAATTTTTATTTTTAAAAAAAAGTGACAACACCGGTATTATTATGAGCGAATAGCGATGCTACCACGTGCCGCGTGCCCTGCCGCCCGCCGCCCGCGGAAGGGTGCTTAACGCAAATGTATTAAGTTACCTCTTTTTGCGAAATAATATTTATTTTTTTAGGGGATTTTTTTTTAAGTTTAGCCTGGTTTTATAGAAGTCATTAGTAGAATCAGTTACTGATACCTAACAATACCTTTACGGATCGGACAGGGTTTTCTTTACATACGAGTATTGTATGTATGAACATATTTTTGTAGATTATCTCCCTTTCCACTTCATCCACTCATATAATCCTGTTAAATTCCTTAAAAACCCTTTACCTTTTACAAAAGGTAAAAATAACTAAAAAAATTAATAATCAAACTCAATATGGCTGTGGCAATTGTACAAACCGTTCGGTACTTAAATAAAAAATGAAAACGTAGTAGATTTTGAAATATTAATATTAAAGAAATTAATGTTGCACCTGAGAAGATTTTGAAGCTGTCACAACTAAAACTGTCATTAGGGTGGGCTACACCATCCTAAAGGGCTCGGTCTTGCTGCGCGGCGACTTTAGTTATGCAAAATTAAAAAGAAAAGAATTGTACAATTTTAGCAATCCATTATTTATTTCTTTCTTCTTTGGCTTCGCATGGTTTGTGCGTTTAGCCAATGTCACGGAGTTAATTACATTCATGTCGAAAAAGACGGCCGCGTGAACCGTCTACGAGGGAGGTTTGAGGCAAAGTCACGATGAGCTGCCACTATGCTGCGATATCTCAATGTTTTTCATGAATTAATTACTTTTACTTCATAAACCACGCACTTTTATTTAGTAAACAACACTATAAATAATTTAAAAGTCCAATTAAAAATGAGCGTGCCACCATTACTCCTCGAACTATCAGCAATCCATTATTATGTGTATTCCTGTAAATGAAAATGTGCAAAATATCAAAAACTTGTCAAAAATCAAGGAAAAATAAATGTGTTGTGACAGATTGAGACTGAGAGCAGACATTAACCTCCTTATTACAAAACAAGGATTTTGTTTTGGCCACCTAAATAATTTTTGAATTATGAACCTAATCGTTTTAGAAATGCAGTTCATTATATAAAAATGGCAGCTTAGTTCGGTACTAAGTTGTCACTTTAATATTAACTTTGCATAAATCTAAATAGAGTTCGAAATATAAACATATACTCAAACGTTAAGGCTAGAACTAAAGTTAGATATCGTTTTATAAGACGGTTATATATGTTTATACTTTTTGGAGCAAACTATGAACGTCATTAAAATTATGAGAACTGCCCCCCCCGATATTTTTTTTTTGTTATAAAGAAGTGCTTGATCGCAATCCCGCCTGATGGTATGCAGTGATGCAATCGTTGATGGTAAAGCGCGCTAGTTTATTAAGAACCTATTCACTCTAGCCTTGAAGACACTTAAATTGTCTTCAGAGGGAAACACCGCTGTTGGCAATTTATTCCAGTCCCTCGATGTACGCAGTATAAAAGACGAGGCGTACGTCCACGTACCGAACGTGTCCCGTTTTTGGTAAAGGACTAGCAAATAGTGTTTTAGTTATCCCAAACACTGCATGGTCATATAATTACTTAAATCCCACGCAGGTAGTAATACTTAGTAAGGATTAACGATAAACTGTTACCATAGACTTAAATAATGTTCATGGGGGCGACGGTTTACTGACCTTATACTTTATTAATATTATGTGTATACATAGTTAGCATATATACATACTTACTTAACTCTGGTTATTAATTATATTTCTTCAATCATTGGCATGTTACTAGTAAATCATTTCTAAAGGTTTTTTTTTTAAATATAAAGTTGTTCGTGTAGGAGGTTCTGTCCCATTTAAAATAATGTTAGCCTATAATGCATCTGATATTCGGCAAACGTGTTTGGTCCAGTCCCAGTCCAGTTTATATTTTTTGTGACGTATTCGATTTGTGTCTTACAGCGCAGTACATTTATTTATTTATTTATTTAAACTTTATGCACAAACATTGTACAATGGCGGACTTAATGCCTTAGGCATTTTCTACCAGTCTACCTTGAGGTGATGCAGAGACAAAATATGGTAGGTGCAAACAAATTAAAGTTAAAAGAGAGAATAAAAAATTATAATAAATACATAAATACATACATACAAAATATAAACAGAAGAGAGAGTTAAAAAAAAAAAAATCATAGATAGAGAAAAGAAAAAAAATTATATATGTGATAAATCTGCCAATTTCTTGCGTAGGTATTCCCGAGCTTTCACTTTAAATGTGTACCGACTTGTCAACGTCCTGATAGTCTGAGGAAGATCATTCCAAAGGAAAACCGCCTGAACCAGAAATGAAGACTTAAGAAAACCAGTGCGGTGAGAAGGACATCGTAAAAGACAATTATTGGAAGAGCGCAGATTCTTATTATGCGCAGAGAATAAATATTGGAAATGTGAAGTAAGATAAGAAGGGGAACAAGGTTTGTGTAGGAGTGAAAACAAGGTCGTCAAGGCTCTTAGAGCTCTGCGCTGCCTGATGGGTAGTCATTTCAAGATGGACCGGTGAGAAGATACATGATCGTACTTACGAAGATTAAATACGAATCGAATGCAGTTATTTAGAAGTCGGTCAAGTTTATTGAGTAGATCTGCATTCAGGTCGTAATAACACACATCACCATAATCAATAATGGGGAAGATAAGGGATTGGACAAGCGTTGCCTTTATGTGTGACGCGTTGCGTTCTGGATGTAAGGGGGCACTTACCATCTCAGTGCCCCAAGTCAATCTCACCTGCTCGTGATGCATCCTGTTGAATAACAAACGAGGCTCTGATGACCGGAAAATGGCGGTATCACCATGTTATTTCGCAGCTGAATGATGCAGATTAGTGACGGGCAGCAGCGTCATTAATAAAAGTTCGTGGTGATTATGGGCAAGTCCTCTAATGCCAAAATCAACCACGGCCCCCAGTTATCGGCCGCCTTGCTATTCCAGATTTTGGCGGCGGTCACGGTAACGGTAAGATAGGGCGTGCGAATAATTCCCGGGTTACGAATGTTCGCCAAGCACAACTGACCTTGGCGACGTATAACGGACGCACGTTACGAGTTCATGAACACTTAGTGCAGCTCGAAGAAGATCTCGCTAAAATATGGTGGCACCTTCTTGAGTTGAGTGAAGTCCGAAGAAAGGAGAGGATACAATAACCCTGCAATCAGGTCACCCTATGTATTTCCGTAGAGGACACTAGCCATCCTCAAGTCTCAAGGTAATTTAGGTTGACGCACCGATCTCGGCATACTCGGATTACGTAGTGGAGGAAATGTTTGAGGATATTTTCAAGGCCTTGCATTCCAAAGGAGCTTGGTAGTTCTTTTCTTTAAAAAGGGCGATGAGATCCTTCTGAAGGACTACAGTCATATTTCGCTCCTTAGCCACTTTTATAAACTGTTCTCAAGAGTTGTCACAAACCGTCTAGCGCGAACATGCAACGAATTTCAGCTACCGGAACAGGCCGGGTTTCGAGGAGGATATAGCACCATACATTACACATTACATCCACAATGTGCGGCAGATTATACTAAAGTCCGAGGAGTATAATCGGCCCCTATGTCTTGCCTTTGTGGACTATGAGAAAGCTTTTGACTCCATCGAGACCGGGTCTGTTTTACAGTCTCTGCTGCGATTCCAAGTCGACTGGCGCTACATCCAAGTGTTGAGATGTCTTTATGAAAACACGACAATGACCGTCCCAACCCTGGATCGATGAACTGAGCATATCCTCTCGCGTTGAGGGATGAGACAAGGAGGTATAATTTCTCCGAAATGTTTACGATGCGAAACAATTTATAAGGTTTAAGACGCTGGACTGGGCATGATGAGTCATTAACATAAACGGCGAGTACATCTTACACTTGAGATTTGCAGATGACTGTGTCCTATTGGCTGAATCAGTGCAGGACTTGCCGCAGATTCTGGACGGTCTAGTAGATTCTTCTACACGCTTTGGTCTCCAGAGGAACTTGGGCAAAACCCAGGTTATGTTTAATGAACTCAATGCCCTGGGACGGATCGTTGCCAATGGTGGAATTTTCAAGGTTGTTCAAGAATACGTCGCATATTCCACAGTGCTTAAAGACTCCCTAAAGAGAACCTAAAGAGAGAACAATCAGTGCGTCCTGCCAGTTATGACCTATGGAGCAAAACTCAATCTCAATTCTTTGCTGATCCACAAATTCAAGGTCGCTCAGCGAGCTATGGAACGGACTATGCTTGGAGTCTCTCTGAAGGATCGAATCCGCAACGAGGTGCTACAGCAAAGGACCAAAGTTGTCGACATAGCTCACAGAATAAGCAAACTGAAGTGGTAATGGTTCGGTTATATTAGCCGTAGCCGGAATAAAGCCGGAAGACCGTTGGAGTAGACGTGTTCTAGAGTGGCGACCGCGAATCATTAAACGTAAGGTGGGTTCTTACCTTCAGGATAGGTGGAGCGACGATCTTCGTAGGATGGCTGGTAGTAAATGGATGAGAGTTGAATGGCGTGAAATTATAGAGGCCTATGTCGAGCAGTGCACTGCTACAGGCTGATAATGATGATGACGATGATCGGTAAAATGAACTCCAAGGATGTGGGAATATTTGATGAAAATACCTAACGAGAAAAAAAAAAGAAATCATATCATTTAGTAGCGGTCGCCGACGACTTCTTTCGGGTGGAGTTAGTTATGCTCCGCTCCTATTGGTCGCAGCGTGATGCTATATAGCCTAAAGCCTTCCTGGATTAATGGACTATCCAACGCAAAAAGAATTTTTCTTAGAGACGAGTTTTCTATGCGGAAGATGTTTTATTGCATAGACCCTAGCTAGTCTTTCTTCTTTTACATAGCCTGATGGGACGGTAATCCAACAGGAACTGTGAGTCGTAAATAGTTAATTTTAGTTTGCAGTGAAACGTAGGCTGAACGCTACGAGATTTATCAAAATAATGTACTAATTATTGTACACATTGAAAAGGTTTACGAAAAAGTCCGTGATGGTATATGTCTATCTCTTATGGATATCTCCAAAAACATTTTTTTTGTCATTTACTTTTTACGATAAATACCGGCTAATTTTCGGAGCTATTTTAACCAATACAGCATTAATCCTTATCCAATGTAATACCTTAAATACAATGTTGTTGGTCATCCCTATTTGTAAAAGTCTTTGTAGAGATTTAGTGAATAATTATAGACCAATATCTATACTGCCTGCACTACCCAAAATATTGGAAAAAAATATAAACAAAAGACTAGTCAGTTACTTAGAAACGAACAACTTATTGTCTCCTGCACAGTTCGGGTTTAGAAGCAAATTGTCTACAACGAATGCTGCACAAAAGCTAACAGACCACGTTGCACAAGAACTCGGTGATGAAAACCAGGTCTTAACTCTCTTCCTAGATTTAGCAAAAGCTTTTGACACCGTATCTGTTCCTTTGTTTTTGAATAAACTTTAGAGGCTTTAGGATAAGCTGAAACTCTTCAAAGATTATTTAAGCGATAGATCACAATGTATTCGAATCGAGTATATGACTAGTGATGAAGAAAAAACTCTAGGTTTTGGAGTTCCACAAGGCAGCATCCTAGGTCTATTGTTATTCCTTATATACATTAATGATTTATGTAACTTAAATGTAGTAAATGGCAAAATAATATCGTACGTAGATGACACTGCGATTATTTTCACCGCCAAAACGATTTCCTAGTTGTATAGCATAGCACAGGCAGGCTTTAATTCCTTTCTTAACTGGCTTCGTTGTAATCTATTAACCCTGAATGCTGAGAAAACAAAATATATTCATTTCGCTATGCGCAATATTGACAACAAAACAATTGATTCTCATTTATACGCTCAAGGTTCAGCGACAAGGAGATGTCATATCTCCTAAATTGTTCACTGCTGCGTTGGAACATGCCTTTTAGCTCCTGGACTGGAAAGGACTGCACTTGGCATTAACATCAACGGCGAGTACATCACTAATTTCCGTTTTGCAGATGATATCGTGGTCATGACGGAGACCCTGGAAGACTTGAGCAAAATGCTCAATGACCTCAGCAGAGCTTCCCAATAAGTGGGTCTAAGGATGAACATAGTTAAGACGAAGATCATGTCTAGTTGGTTGCTCTGCACTCGAAGTTGTTGACCAGTACATATACCTGGGACAAACAGTCCAACTAGATAAGTCCAACTTCGAGAAAGAGGTGTCTCGTCGAATCCAGCTCGGCTGGGCAGTGTTCGGAAGCTACGCTACATCTTCTCGTCGTCCAAGACACCGCAGTGTCTCAAGACTAAAGTCTTTGTCCAGTGTGCTCACAATGAGCCTCTAACGAAGGCCCAGAGTCACACAAAGGGCAATGGAAAGAGTTATGCTCGGAGTTTCATGCGCGATCGAATCAGAAATGTGGAGATCCGCAAAAGAAGCAAATTCAACATACATAGCTCTTCGAGTCGCTAAACTTAAGTGGCAGTGGGCAGGGCATATTGCTCGTAGAACCGATGGCCGATGGGGCAGTTAGGTTCTGGAGTGGCGGGCACGTACTGGAAGACGCAGCGTAGGGAGGCCCTCAACAAGGTGGACCAATGACCTGGTGAAGGTCGCGGGAAGCCGATGGATGCGGGTAGCACAAGACCGGTCATATGGAAAGCCTCGGGGGAGGCTTTTGTCCAGCCGTGGACATCTATAGGCTGAAGAAGAAGAAGAAGATATTCTGCACATAACACTAAAACAGCATGCTACGCTTACTTACAACGCTAATATAATTAACAAAAGGCGGAATGATATAGTGTGCAGCTCAACCTCTACCTCTAAATATGCATATACACACAAATTCTATACGTTCTTAGGGTCCTTTTTATACAATAGATTAAATAGAGTATTAAATATTTATAACTTGAATTATTTTAGCTGTAAGAATGTTGTTCTAATTATCTGCAAGGCTTGTCATATGAGCAGAATGAAGACCTACTTACAGTATGTAAATAAATTTAGAAATAATCATTACATTAACTAATATTACTATGTAAGCAATAGGATACTAATAATAGCCCAGTCAAATTAGGTAAAAAAAGGGGTCAACCTCGGAATGAAAGATAATAAGCTGCAAATTGGTATGAACCTTTGTTTTGTCATTCTAAATGTTGTCTCAAAAGTCACAATCGTTATCGTGTCCGCGTCTCAAGATATTCAAGGTCAAAGGTCACAAAAATCGGTTTTTCGCGAATATCTGGCTTCCTATCGGTTAAATGAGATTTGCATTTATAATAAAAGTTGTAGGCTATAAAATTCCCTACAACTTTTGTCTAAACTTTTTTTTCATACGACCAACCGTTTTGAAGTTAGAGCGCGAAGAGTGCACATCGTACAGTCATATACGGCCTAATGCAAGGTCAAGCGTGAGTTATGGTTATCAGTACGTTATAAAGTCAATTATTTACTTGGAAATTATAATTATTAAACAGTGCCCATTATTTATGTACTAACTATTAATTATTTATATTTAATTAAAGTAAGTAACTTGATTATTTATATATAATTATTCATATTTAACTATTTAAGTATAAAATATTATTAATTCTGGATTATATATTTTAGTTTTATTTTAAGTTAAAATGATAGTAAGAGTATATATTTTACACATATTTTTATTTATTATTAAATACGGCATAATATACATTTATCAAAATGTGAGTTCAAATATCAAAAGTATCTTTGTTGATTTTAATTGTAATGAAATTGGAAATGGAAGCTAATTATATTCTTCTTCTTCGTGGTCTTCTTCTTCTTGTCGCTCAAAAATGTTCGATTCATTGTCATCATCCTCATTATCTGTCATGTTCATCTCCAAACCTTCCAGAATATCGGGATCATATGTATTTTCTTCATCGGGATTACTTGGATACAGTGAAGCGTTGAGACAAGCTTGTCCGTTGCACTGGCCGCAAGCTAAAGAACATTGTAGCCCTGATTTTCTGCATCCACAGCGGGAACCACAACCATTTTTGCAATTGGAAAATATTACGTTTAGTAGTTCGGCTGGTGCTGGAGGTAATAACGTTCGTATGGGCTCCAGGATTTCATTTTCAAGCATCCAGCCCCATTCTTGAGGTTCTAAGTCCTTCCCTAACCCTAAAAAGTAAATAATTGACTTTATAAAGTACTGATAACCATAACTCACGCTTGACCTTGCATTAGGCCGTATATGACTGTACGATGTGCACTCTTCGCGCTCTAACTTCAAAACGGTTGGTCGTATGAAAAAAAAGTTTAGACAAAAGTTGTAGGGAATTTTATAGCCTACAACTTTTATTATAAATGCAAATCTCATTTAACCGATAGGAAGCCAGATATTCGCGAAAAACCGATTTTTGTGACCTTTGACCTTGAATATCTTGAGACGCGGACACGATAACGATTGTGACTTTTGAGACAACATTTAGAATGACAAAACAAAGGTTCATACCAATTTGCAGCTTATTATCTTTCATTCCGAGGTGAAACCCTAATTTGACTGGGCTATAATAACACTGTATACCTCCGTTGTGTCCTAGATTTTTACGTACTATTTATTGTTAATTTATTGCAAAATAAAAATGTATAATAAGCACTTTTACGCCTTAAGTACAGGTTCTACCTAGTTCATGGAAATTATACATCAGTGCTATTTAGAATTAAGAAAATTATTATAAAAAATATGTTTAAAGCTGAGAAATAGACAATATATTTATTTATTTTTATTTAATATAGATCTATATCGTCCTTTACAGCCTTACCTTAAATATTAATTTAAATTCTATATTTAAATGAATATTTCCGAAGATATTACAGATTTAAAAATTTCGAGGCGGGAGCAGCGGGCCGCTATGTTTTTTATACAACGTTCACAGTTTTTCTGTAGTGTATTTAGTCTCAGCACTGCACTCATGCGAAGCCGGAGCGGGTTGCTAGTAACTTGTTATTTTTGATTTTCACTATACTAATATTATAAATCGGAAAGTGAGTTTGTTTGTTTGTTTGTTCCGCTTACACGCCGTAACTACAGAACCGATTGCTTTGAAATTTTGCAGACGTAAAGTTAGAAGTCCGGATAAAATAATAGGGTGCTTTTTTATCACGGAAAAATTTGATGTTCCCGAGGGAAAAATAAAAAGCGCGATATAACCGAATTCCCCGCGGGCGGAAAGCTAGTAAATAATATAAACTTTCTTCTAAAGAGTACATGACAACTATCAAACGCCCACGATACAGTCGGTAATAACGTCCGCCATCTTGCCTTGTTAGAAAACCTGGTAGTTCCGTCTCTACGTTATATTAGAATTTTCTTGTGTTTTGCTTTCGAATAGTAATTATACTGCGTGTGTGGAACAGCTTGGCAAAAACGAAAAGTATGAATTCAGAGTGGCATAGTAAGTATTACCTATATTTTTTTTTTGGGACAAAACCCGCCACACTTTTTCCCACCCACTGCAACTCCTGAAAGCCAGAATCAACAGTGGAGAAGTATTACCTATATGAGTAAAAGATTTTTCAGGAAATGCAAGGTGAACGTTTTCTTTGTAATACTGAGCGCACGAAATCAGCTGAGAGCTGAATAATCTCCGCTAGTGATTTTCTTGTTATGCAAGTTATTGTATTTTTTAATAAAACAAGGTGTATAGGGCAGGATTTTTTTCTTACATATCAACACGTCACAAATCAAATGGACAAATGGTCGGAAAATTTTAAAATTTTCAGGATGGAAATTCCAACGTCTTTCGTTCATAAATCATGCTTTGAAGCTTCTGTTTTAGTTTTTGCCAACCCGTCTCAAACACCAAGTTCCTATTGCAGTTGCTACTTTGATATAACGTACTAGCTTTTGCTCTTGGCGTGTTTAAAATGTGTACGGAGCATTAAAATCACACTGGTACCGATTCTCTTTTCCACAAACTAAAGTCCAGTCCATCTTTTTTGTTTCTATTTCATTAAGAAAAGGATAGGAGTATAGTCCTGTCCGTGTGTGTCCGTTATGATATTTCATAGACAGTTTTGACGCGAATAAAAACATGGCGACTAAAAATACAGCGATTAACGTCAGGCGCGGACTAATTTCACAGGACTAAATAAATTTTTATCTTCTGGCCCTTTCTTATTTCTACTCTAACATCTCTGAATTTTGTGTCAAGTTTTGGACATTGATTGTCGTTGAAAATCAATTATGAGTTGAATTTAAACTTTTTTTATGTAAGTTAGTGTTTTTATGGCCCTCGCCTATTGTTTTTTTTTTTTCAAAGAACAAAGACAATATGCGATATTCTTGTTTACTCTATCATTGTCCTGGCTGCCGGCCAAGGAAGGCTTGCTTACAACCGGACTTGCACTTGCTAATGAGAGCCTAACTACGTTTATCTATGAAATGGCATCTTTTGAATTTTCTTTCTACAATCGTACCTGCAAAACAAAGAATGGACTGGAACAGAAAAACTGGAATGGAACTTACAATAGGCAGATAGAATTTTTATTTGTATAAAATGTAATACCTTGTTGAACATACCGGTTTTCGTCCGATCACCGAAGTTAAGCAACATTGGTCACTGTCATTACTTGGATGGGTGACCGCCTGGAAACATCGCGTGACGTTGGCTGTAGAAAGCAGCGGTGGCGTAATGGTATCAGCCTTGACTTACAGGTTGCAAGTCGTAGGTTCGAACTCCGTCAGGCGCTTTACTAAACGCGTCTTTGTGTAAACTAAATATACGTGTAGTACGTTATGAGAGCAATAGTTATGAAATCATCACTATTGCTCTCAAATCGAAGAAGAAAAAAATTGTGAGAAAACTGTGTTGTGTGGGCCCGCGTGGTAGGTGACGGGCCACTCTGTCTCACCAAGAGGAGGTCTGTGTTCCAGGAGTGGTAACATTACAGACTGATTCTGTATGCATTTGTTAATACAATAGGGTAGGTGACTAAAAAAAACTAATTAGTCCGTCAGTCTGATTTCCAAAAAATACTCGACACGTATTTTTTCTTTTTTCATATAAACAAATATTAAAAAAAAATGAAGACGACACCAGTGACGACCAGTGACGTCACCAGCCACCACTCCTGATCTTTGATGCCTTTTATATTTGTCAATTTTTATTGTTTTGATAAAACAAAAAATACGTGTCTAGTATTTTTTGGAAATCTGACTGACGGACTAATTAGTTTTTTTTAGTCAAATACCCTATAATGTGTTATAATGATGTACACTATGTATGGGAGTGAAGGCTTAATTGTGTTTGATTTGATCATCTAAACAATATGTAAAGAAAACCCCGCCCGACCTATAAGGATAATAAAGGTTAGGTAAAAATATGACCAAACAAAATATGAAATTTTACATAATCATGATAGTAACAATATAATGAATTTTGAAATAATCTTTCTTTTCCGCGAATTAATTCCAACTTCATCAAAATATGGTAATTCAAAAAAAAGTGACAACACCATTTTTGACGGTATTATTATGAGCGGATAGCGATGCGACCGCGTGCAGCGTGCCCTGCCCATCTTTGCCCGCACATGTATTGCCTACCGCACATGTATTAAGTTACCTCTTTTTGCGAAATATTATTTATTTTGTTATAAGGGGATTATTTTTTTTAAGTTTAGCCCGGCTTTGTAGGCATTAGTAAAATCAGGTATCGATACCTAACAAAACCTTCACGGATCGGACAGGGTTTTCTTTACTATAATGCAACGCAAATCGAGGATAATGGTCAGCTAGAATTCAGTCCAGCGTTCTAATTGCGTAACACACTATTAATATCAATTTGAATCATATTGCTAATCCATTGCTCCACATGTACGACAAACGTGTATGCTCAACAACGTAAATAACACAATGAATGTAATTGAACTACCAAAATGAAACTCATTGCTACTGATAGTTTGTTACGCAATTACCCTGCTAAATGCGCATAGATAGGCACAAATTAAGACCAATGGTTGAGGAAATATACTACTGGATCTGTATACTAGGTAGCATGTGCTATTCTCATAATTTACGATTTAGCTTTATTTTATGTCCTGTCATGATAAATGAAGCAACTGCGAAAATAAATCTAAAACACTCTGACATAGAATAAATATCAGCCGCATCTCTTTATGCTCTTAATATTGTGTTATTTTGTTCTGTAATTAACCATATTAGGTACTTTAGGGTGTCTCGTTCAAAGGGTCCGCACAGAACCCTTTCTCCCTCTTCCCCTTTCCTCCCAGCTGTCTGTCCGTCTGGCTGTCCACACCCCTCACTCCCAATCTATACTCTGCGTATAATTTGAATTCGGTGTGCACCTAGATATCTAGTTAGTTATGTTTGCAATGATGGCGGACTAAAGGCTGGTGCAGATTGCTGTGCAAAGGATTTTAATACTTTTGTTGGTATAAGTTACTTTTAAGGTTTCTTTTAGTAAGCTAATCCATACTAATACTAATATTATAAATGTGAAAGTGTGTTTGTTTGTTTGTTTGTCCTTCCTTCACGCCGTAGCTAAGCAATCAATCGACCTGATTTTTGGCATACAGTTAGTTGAAAAGATGGAGAGTAACATAGGCTACTTTTGGTCCTAAAAAAACATCAAGTTCCCATGGGAGTTAAAGTTAGAAGTTTGGATTAAATAATAGGGTACTTTTTTATCCCGGAAAAAAATTATATTTACGAGGGAAATCTAAAAGCGCGATATAACCGATCTCCACGCGAGCGAAGCCGCGGGCGGAAAGCTAGTTATGCTATATAGCTCACGGTAATTGACGTAGAGCGTCAATTACCGTGAAATATATGAGTAAAATATACAACTTTTTAGTTGATTTTATTGATCGAGGGATCTTTTTTCTCTACATAATCTATCCAGTATTTGGTAACTGGAAATCGGTTAGGAACTCAAATTACCTCGGTTTCAGAGGTAAATGGTTATTTGGAGTAATGTAAAAAAAATAGATACATAAAACGGTACAGTGGTGAATTGGATTTAGTCGAAGTTATTTCTGAACCGATTGTGTTAATGAGACACATTGTATAAAAAAATTAGGTGGATTTTATCTATTACATGACGCTTGCCTAGTTCAAGAAAGTGATGCAAAATATGTGCAATCTCGCGTTTACAAATGTGTTTAAAACTGTGCTAAGAGAGATGAGAGATGCTCCAAAAGAAGCGAGCGGTAAAACGAATATTCTTCCTATCTAGGGCGACGCTTCTTTATGACATTACTCTGTGCTCCGAACACACTCAAAGCCTTTTATATAAACATAAATATCGAACGCTAACATTCAGGACGTCTATTTGCGAATCCTTTTCATTGCCTTTGACAGGAGCGAAAAACTCTAATGTACCATTCATCTGGAGTCTGAAGTCACGTCGTTCTAGAGTGTAACATAAATAAAACGCCTCGGTTCTTGTTAGTTCGTCGGCAAAGCTCTCGAAACGCCCGACGCTCGTCCGCCATGCTGCTCTCAGTTGCTTTGAGGAGCAAACATCAATATAATTGAATTGCCTTACAATTTTTAAGTAAACAACCCATAGAGTCCTCAAAGCATGCTGAAGACTTTTTTGAGGAGTTCTTATTCTGCAGCTGAATGAGAAAACTTTGGGCTTTGTAAGCTTTTCTCGAAGCCACTCCTTTGAAGATGTCTGCGTATTACGTTAATGGGAATATCCAATTTTGTGTTCGTGAAGACTCTTAGTGCGTCTTCTGACTACTCTGGAAATCTTTAGTCAACGCCAAAGAAACTAGGCGTCTCTGAGAAGGGAAATTTGCATTTTTATGCACACAGAATTTGCTGCATGTGAGCATTAATCATAATCAGCCTAATAAAAAATTAACAGCCTGTAATTAAGTAATTATAATTTTTTCCAGTTATAGGACACGTGCCATCTTTCGGTGAGACGGAGTGAATTTTAATCCACCATAAAATCCGTGCATAAAATTGACGCGTGACAGATTTTGTATAGAAGAACTGTGGACAATTTAAATATATTTTTCGGTTATAATTCTGCGGATGTTAGAAAAATCAGCCCTAAGAAAGTTGGTAGGTTTTACTGTTAAATTATTCTAAAATTGCCTGCCTAAATTTGAAACCACTTCAATAAAGCTGACTGGGCCCTTTGAAAGAGGAAGGCTGAAAGGGGAAGTCTGTATCCCAGCTGCGGGATCTTTATAAGTTGAGTATGCCAAGTAATAGCTAGGTTTATTATGTCACGTATTAGCTAAATATCTCCTAGTCGTTTTCGAATATCAAATTGTCTTTCAATATTTAATTGATGGATCTTTGTAATCCAAAATTCATATCCGAAATTGCGTTCTGACTTCCTTTGTTTCTCTCCACTTTGCATTTAAATGGAATGTTACAATCACTGACAGTACAATTTAGCAGGTTCCTTTATGATATACTTGAAGTGAATAATAAATCGTTTTATCAGATTTGACGTATCTTCCGGACAAAGAATACTCAGAAAAAGCTGCCTCAAACTCGGATCAGCAATAAAGACCGTGAAATAAAATATCGGCACAGGATCGTGGCGAAACTTCCAACTTTTCCATATAAAGCATTGAATGAGTCAAGTATTTTTTACTTTCTTTATTATCGATGTGGTGGGAACCCGAGCTAGCGATAAACTTTTGGCACCGACGCTGCGAATAATCCAATTGTCTGTCGATTTTTTCCATTCTGATGAAATATTTATCCGAACTTTAGAAAAATTGATATTCAAAACTATTAGAACAACACAAAAATATCGGAAAGATGCTCTCAGCAAATTGCACAAAGGTGATTTTATTTCCTTTGAAACTCGTGTTGCGTTGACAACGTTTGATAAATGCAGCAGTCGCGTTTTCTTTTCACGTAATTTCGAATAAAAAGTATAGGGGCGTAGCCGGGGGTGAGCGTAGCATTAATGATCGATGAATATTATTTTTCTTGAAGTGCTATGTTGCATATGGCATGCTTTGTATTCATTAATTCAATTTACTTCGGTAAAGTTTTAGCTCTTGTCGGTTCTTTGGGTTAGGTACTATCACCGACAGAATTCCACTTTCACCTTAAAGACTACTGTCGCCCGCGCTAAACTGATCGCGGCATAATATCGCATTATTTTATATCCGTGTGTGTCATGTTCCAACCGCATGTTGTGTAGTATCGCTACAAAAAAATAAAGATGTAGTCTATGCTAGACAAGGAAAACAATATTAGTGAACAGTTTTCTTATCGCCGTATTCGTCTTTCTATAAAGTAATGCGAAATTTCGATACATCAGTTGAAGTTAAATTAACTTGGTCAATAAAGGGGCTGCACTTAACAATACGTTCAAAAGCGTGCAATTGTGGGCTCGATCCTTAATAATGGCAAATCTTTCTACTAAAAAAGGTTTTTATTATATGTTTTAGTTTACTATATATGTAAAATAATAACAAACAATAAACATATTATAATGCAATCGATATATATAAAAGAAAGTCGTGTTAGTTACTTCATTTATAACTCAAGAACGGCTGAACCAATTTGGCTGAAAATTGGTAAGGAGGTAGCTAAGAACTGGGAGAAGGACAAAGGATACTTTCTATGCCGCTCCCCGTCGTTCCTGTGGGAATAAATGAGCTTCTTTGTTTCGACTTCTTTCACACTTTTATGCTACCCTGGTACATTGCACCTCCACAAAGCAGGCAAAACAAAACTTCTTCCATTGATTTAATGATGAATGAGCTTCATTGTTTCGAATTCTTCTACGCTTTTGTGCTAATCTGGTACCTTGCACCTCCACAAAGTAGGCAAAATAAAAGAGTTCTTCCATTTATTATCTATTTACAACAAAAATATTGTTGTTTATTTATATTCAACATCATTTCTTTCACAATTGTTTCGAGTTCTACACTTTTGTGCGACCCTGGTACCTTGCACCTCCACAAATTAGGCAAAACAAAATTTCTTCCATTGATTTAATGATGAATGAGCTTCATTGTGTCGAATTCTCCTACACTTTTGTGCTAACCTTATGATACCTTGCACCTCCTCAAAGTAGGCAAAATAAAATTCATCCATATCTATATATACAGTATGTTAAGAAAACCCTGTCCGACCCGTGAAGGTGTTGTTAGGTATCGATAACTGATTCTACTAATGCATACAAAACCGAGCAAAACTTAAAAAAAAATCCCCCTAAAAAATAAATATTATTTCGCAAAAAGTGGTAACTTAATAAATGTGCGTTAACCACCCTTCCGCGGGGCGTGGGCGGCAGGGCACGCGGCACGTGGTCGCATCGCTATTCGCTCATAATAATACCGGTGTTGTCACTTTTTTAAAAATTACCAAATTTCGGGGAAGTTGGAATTAATTCACGGGAAAAAAAGATTATTTCAAAATTCATTTATATTGGTACTATGATGATTACGTAAAATTTTATATTATATTTGGTCATGTGTTTACCTAACCTTTATTATCCTTATGGTTCGGACAGGGTTTTCTTAACATACTGTATAAAAGAAAGTCGTGTTAGTTACTCCACTTATAACTCAAGAACGGCTGAACCGATTTAGCTGAAAATTGTCAGGGAGGTAGTTTATAGCCGGGAGAAGGACATAGGATACTTTCTATGTCGCTCCCCGTCGTTCCTTTGGGAATAAATGAGCTTCTTTGTTTCGACTTCTCCTACACTTTTTTGCTACCCTGGTACCTTGCACGTCCACAAACTATGCACAATTAACCTTCTTTCATGTATTATGATGATTTGATAATGATGAATGAGCTTTTTTATTGTTTCGATTTCTCCTACACTTTTGTGCTACCCTGGTACCTTGCACCTCCACAAATTAGGAAACAAGTGTCCAGTATTTTTAAGTAAAAAATTTCAAAAAGATAATATTAATGAAAAACCACAAAGTTATTATAAGCTTGCTATTCTACTTGGTTGTCCCAACATAAATATGGTCAAAGATCCGCGGGCGAGCGAGCGCGGTGCGTTGACCTCTAGCGTCAGCTGTTGCGCGCGCGCAATACTATGATGTATCGTAAGCTGCGTGACGCACTCGGTAACTACACTATAACAATTTCTAAATGTATTTGGGACAAAATATAACATGGTGTCAAAATTATTGGAATCGATTCAGTTGCTTATTCACTATCTATATACACACATCAAAAGTGTCTAGGGATCAAGCATTTTTATGCGGATTTCTTGAGATTGAGATGTGGCTTTGTAATAAATTTATGATTTGATAAATTTATATGGATCCTTTTTGGTGCATTTCATAATTTGAATCAGGAACTGTGAATCAAATTCGAGTAAAAGATGAAAATCAGCTGTCAATATTTTCCCTATAAAAACATACAACGCATTGAAGACATTATTAGTGCTACTGTTTCCCTACTACTGATTAAAACCAACGTTATTATGGAGCGGCGACGTCATTTAAGCAGGGAAGAAATGCTCAGAGCCGTGGGAATGATAGAAGCTGGTTCCCGGCAACGTACTGTGGCTTTAGCTCTGAATACAAGTCAGAGTGTTATCAGTCGACTTTGGACACGTTACCGAAGCACTGGTACCGTGGCTGAGCGCCATGGAGGACGGTATCGCTGCACCACACGGAGACAAGACCGATACATTCAAATCTTAACTCGAAGAGCTTCAACAATAACCGCCATGATGTTAGCCGTGAGGCTTCATCACTCTTCAGGGAACTTAATTAGCGACCAAACAGTCAGAAATCGCTTGCATGAAGTGAACCTTCATTCCCGAAGACCGCTACGGGTACCACCTATAGCAATGCACAATCGTAGGATTCGATATCAATGGGCTCTTGAACACAGAAATTGGGCAGAAGAACAATGGCGTTTCGTGTGCTTTTCTGATGAGTCTCGTTTTGGTATGAGACCGGATACAAGACGTATACGACACTGGAGAACCCCTGGACGCCAACAGCGATTAAAATCCTGCCAGGAAGTCCATCCTTATAGTGGTGGAACCATCATGGTATGGGCGGGTATTTGGATCGGCGGAAGAACTGAGTTGATTTGGATCAGAGGCAACCTCAACGCTCAAATTTATGCTGAGACGATTGTATCAGACGTCATCGTTCCTCTACAAGTGCAAATCGGTCCCTTATTTCAGTTAATGCATGATAATGCACGACCGCACACCGCAAGAGTTGTAAGACAGACTCTCGCCGCAGCTAACATCAATGTCCTGCCCTGGCCTGCTCAGTCGCCAGACTTGAACCCGATTGAGCATGCATGGGATATGCTACAGAGAAGAGCTCTGCCGAATATGGAGGGTATCCAGTCGCAAGAAGACCTTTTTTTGTTGTTGCAACGAACATGGGCGGCCATTCCACAGCGTGATTTGGATGATGATGATCCATTTTGAGTATGCCAAACCGATGTTCTTGTGTTGTTAGTGTTCGCGGTAGAAACACGGATTATTAATTGTTTAAGTTACCCAATAAAATTTTAGAGAAAACTGTTATTTCAGTCTTTTTTTCGAACTTTTGTGTTAGTGGTTCAAATGTCAAAAATCCCTTTATTAGGAAAATGGCAAACTTCTTTATTAATGCAAAGGTGACTTGGTTTATCGTTACTGTGACAAACGAAAACACTTTATTTGATGAATCCTTAAAGAAAATTTTAATTAATATCAATCAGGAGAAAAGTTATTGCAAAAATATATGTTGATCCCTAGACACTTTTGATGTGTGTATATAAAAGAAAGTCGTGTTAGTTACTCCACTTATAAACTCAAGAACGGCTGAACCGATTTAGCTGAAAATTGTCAGGGAGGTAGTTTATAGCCGGGAGAAGGACATAGGATACTTTCTATGTCGCTCCCCGTCGTTCCTTTGGGAATAAATGAGCTTCTTTGTTTCGACTTCTCCTACACTTTTTTGCTACCATGGTACCTTGCACGTGCACAAACTATGCACAATAAAACCTCTTTCATGTATTATGATGATTTGATAATGATGAATGAATGAGGTTTATTGTTTCGACTTCTTCTACACTTTTGTGCTACCCTGGTACCTTGCACCTCCACAAAGTAGGAAACACGTGTCCAGTATTTTTAAGTAAAAAATTTCAAAAAGATATAATGAAAAACCACAAAGTTATAAGCTTGCTATTCTACTTGGTTGTCCCAACATAAATATGGTCAAAGATCCGCGGGCGAGCGAGTGCGGTGCGTTGACCTCTAGCGTCAGCTGTTGCGCGCGCGCAATACTATGATGTATCGTAAGCTGCGTGACGCACTCGGCAACTACACTGTAACAATTTCTAAATGTATTTGGGACAAAATATATCATGGTGTCAAAATTATTGGAATCGATTCAGTTGCTTATTCACTATTTATATATAAACTCAAGAACGGCTGAACCGATTTGGCTGAATATTGGTGGGAGGTAGCTAAGAACCCGTTCCCGTCGTTCCCATGTGACGTGACATAAGACGTGGTATAACAAAACGCAACTGACATGGAATAACAAACCAACTCATTCAAAATGTAAGTCAGCGATTCATATACCAAAAATGGCATAACGAAAAGCAAATGACAGCTGAGCATATTTAAAAAAAAAATCTAACCGGTTGAAGCAATTGTTTAAAGCAAAGAATATAAATATACTCTCTGCTGGTTGAAAGTTTCTAATAAAAAACCACAAAGCCAACTTCAACTTCAAAATTTCTAATATTGTATTGCTGTGCCATTTATCATCAATAAAAATACCATGCCGTGACCAAGGCCATCAAATCTTTCTCGACAATGCCGTAGTGCAAGAGTAAATCGAAACATTCTGAATGAAAGCACTGAAGAAGAGCAAGAAATTGCACGTGAAGAGCGCCGCCTTAGTATGACCCGACTTCGTTCTTCTCACTTTCAAGAGCAAAGGGAGGCGGCAGTCCGTGAAACTGCTCCGTTGACAATGCGAAATCGGCGAACAAACCTCAGAGATCATCATCATCATCATCAATCTTTTTATCGTCCCACTACTGGGCACAGGTCTCCTCTCATGCAGAGAAGGATTGAGCGTAATCACCACGCTTGCTCGGGGTGGCGATTTCAGACTTATAAAGTCCAGGTTTCCTCAAGATGTTTTCCTTCACCTTCAGTCATTGGTGTCCTAGATATACCTAGAGAGTACATATCACTTTAGAAAAGTTACATCGATACTTGCCTGACCTGGAATCGAACCCGCGCACTCATACAAGAGAGGCTGGTGTTTTAACCACTAGGCCACCACGACATCTCAGAGATCAACAGCTATATAATTTACGAAGCACAGGTAGAAATTCATAATTTCTTTCACAAGGTGCTACAATAAATAAATGACAAATAAAAAAATCATGGATTTTTTACTTTTTCAATTAGGAACTGATTTCAATTAGAAATAATAATATTATTTTTTTTATTTACACTGTTGCTAATTGAAAAAGTAAAAAATGTGATCATGTGATATTTATTGCCTTTAAGGCGGAACAAAGTTCGCCGGGTCAGCTAGTATATTATAAAGTTATATAATATTAGGTGTAGATATACTTATACTAATAAATGAAACAAACGTTGGTATGGCAGCATTGTAGTATTTAATATAAAAGTAATTCCTGACAAACTTATGATATTGTTATGGTAAAAAAAAACATTTTTGGTTTTTAGATATGAAAATGATAATAGTATATGTTACCATTAAAGAGGTTATAGCTTAATTATTCATTTTCTTAAAGCAAAGAACATTGAAGCTTAGCCTGAATATTATTACAATCATAAAATAATTTATAGAACACTAAACAGTACTTTTTACATTTACTTTTTTTTTTGCATGTATATCATGTTACTAGTACCTACTGCCATCTTGCAGTGACTTTTTTCGGAGTTTGATGGCATGAGATTATAATATTCATGCACTTTCTTAGTTCAATAGTTAACGAATTTCTCGAATCACACAAAACAAGACAGATTGGCTTTCAGACCAATGCGTGTTATTTTTAAACCACAAATGCAACCTCCATTCTTCGCACTATTTAAAGATTTATTCAACGGTAAATATAAACATTTAATTTATATTTGTAAGTTATTAGATTTGAACTTGAACCATCTTAAATGCTGATCACGACGTAAACCGCTTAGCTACAGAGACACTTTCTGTGAACATTGAAATTAGTAGTACCTAACAATCATAAGCGGGCAGCAAGTTGTCTAAGTGTATGAGTGTGTATCAAATTTTATTACAGAAGAAGGTCGTAACTACAACTAATATTGCTTGGCCATAGTTTTGTGAGATTGTCACTCGACTTTTGGTCGTGATAGTACATACTTTCAACCCTGTTTAAGCAATGTCAATGTAATTTCTTGTAACCATGATGAGCAAACAGTTGTTATTTAAAAGTTTTAAAAACTTCAGAGAAATTATTACGTCAGAGGGGCAAATCCCATAATGTTAAGAAAGTTCATTGTCTCAATCTGTTAATAATAACTGTAATTTCCGTACATTTTTGATAAGTTTTTGACACTGATCGTCGCCCACATTAGATTTTGAATGCTTATAATTACCGATATTAATAAGTATGTCACCTCTTCTTAACAAATTAAACCGAGACTCTAAATCCAATTTACCATAAAATAGAAAGCAATAATAATTTCATCTAAACAGAGCTAATCAAAAGCTTTTAAACATAAAAGTTAACAGGAAATCTGTACCATAATAGGTATAAGATGTTTTACCTCTCGTCGTTCCCCTAATGGGTATCTTGAAAAGGATATTTTCTTTAGAGGCAGCCTTTCAAACGTTGTTTTTGCTTTTCCCGCGTCGTCGCCGCCTTGGTACCGTAAATTGGCTTTCAAACAACTATAAACCAAATAATAAAATACATTTCTCCACGCTGCGCAGTGCACACTGGAGGAAACATTAGAGCAAAGTGTGCGTGTGTTGTATTCAGATGGCGCATGCTATGTTCAAAGGGAAACGCTACACATGTATGTAGTTATGCCTTTAGAAAATAATCATTTACAGATTTTCTTTCGCATTATGCTTCCTTTGTTTTCTTTTTACTTGAGAGGCTTACCGCCCACGTTCGTCGCTCAATAGGCCTCAATACACAGTGTCCTGTTCTTACTTCTTTTAACAATTTTTTGCTTATTCTTCCCAGTTTCTCGGGAGAGTGTTTTAATATTGATTTTAGACTTATGCTTCAAGCAGAATGTGTCAGTAAAAATGTAGAAGTTACTATAGCAGAAAAATATTAAATCTACTCTTACTGACTTCGTCTTCCTTACTTACTTTTTGGTTTTTAAGTAAAAACTAAGAGGATTTATCAAATCTGTAAAATGTAGTTTCTGGGATGTAATCTTAAAAAATATCTTGTAATTATCGGTACATTCGGTTATTGTTATACACACGATGATAAAAACGACACGAAAAAATTAATAACTACTTTTTAAACTATTATTTAAATTAAACAATATGATTTTTTAGCAATTGTAATAGTTTCTACTGGTTTCATTTATACTAGTTATTTTTTTGATTTACTAGGGGGCCATAAGAATCACCGGATACCTATTGTTTAAAATGTTTTAAACAACAACTCTTTCGCTCATAGTCTTCACCTTCTATAAAACCCTTATGTGAAGTTTAATCAACATCGCATTATACTCTAACTAACCTTCATATTGTAAAGCAGTGCAATATGAGACCGACGTCATTAGTGACTTCCATCGTGTACTCGTGTACTCGGCTGCGTACAGCATATGCTGCAGTATAGTCTATACGAGTAGTTAGAACTAACATCTGGGGAAGTCTTAAAGTATGAATATAAGCTGAGTAAACTTGTTAAAGAAGTTTAATATTCAATGAGTGGAAAGATGGGTATTTTTCCACTCATTGTATATTAAACTCAAATTATAAAGAGAATAGATTGGGTTTTCGTTCCTCATTCATAGTGAAATGGCTGAAAGGATTTGCATTTATGTAATTTGGTGCATGGGCCTGCTGGATTAGGACAGATTAGACACACCATATTGCTTTGCTGGTACAAGACTAAACGGTGTTAAAAGGCTATGTGTATGAATCAATTCTTTATCAGTGACTTCTGTGGATATTCGATATTATGACTGTGTTTAGATATAGTAACAGACGTAAAAAAAATTTAATTCATATATGTCACCTAGCCTTTTAATAGAACGGCGGCATTGTTTGTCGTCTCTTCTTCATAGGACAACCTATTGGAACCATGCACGTAGTACTGGAGAATTTATGGAACGTTAGAATAATGTAGGTTTATGTGGAGGCAGGATTTATTAATTTTTTTATTATATAGACAATTACTTTTTATTCTTTTCCCCCTTATTGTGTCTATTGCTAGTTTTTAAGTCTTGGCATGTATCTGTAAACTTTGTCTATGTATGTTTTTGTTCAATAAACTTATTATTATTTGGACAGTTCTTTTTTTCTCAGTTATAATGCTGGTTTTAGGTATTTACGGGCCAAAGCCAAGTAAATGCAGCAGTGTGGTGTATATTTTTCTTATGAGATTGTATTTTCTTCTAACTGAATGAACTTTCTAACTATTCTACATATATTTAGGATTTACAGCTTGATATAAGTGGATTCGTCTAGGTCTATTAGTTTTAGGCTACACAGTAGATGGTTGGGGATAACACCTGTTGTTTATCATTATTACCATGTGAAAAAAAATATTTTTCCGGTTTTCAAGCCCAAAAGACTTACACATTTTTAGTGGAGCGTATGTATTTCCTAGGAGTACCTATGAATATTTAGTACTGCTAACAGTGTACTTAAGACAGCAAGAGCTTTATAGCCTGTCACATTAATACTCTGAAAGTAAAGCGCTCTCTCGACGATGCGCCTTCCGGACACCTCGCTCCTGCACTCTGTGCATTAGACCAGTGTAACCCAGGGCACAGCACTTTGCCCAGCCCAGCCCAGCTAAATGCACTGACCTGTTTACTCAATATTAGATCAAGTCCTACCTCCACTTTAAAGCCATTACGATTTTTAAGTAAAATCCCCCACGTACAACGTGATTGAGTTTGTGCCCGCAGTTCGTTATGAGACTGGAGTGCTTTTTTATCGGTTTATGCGCTGAAAATATTTTTACTGTATTTTTTTGTATTTATGTATTTGTTGTTAATCGAAACATGCTTAACTGCCGAAATGTTGGTCAATTATACAGACGACAGCACATCGAGCTACTAAAATCTGTCAAATTTCTTTATTAGATTTTCAATTTTATAGCTAAAGGATTAAGGTTTGAGGTTGATTGGAAATAATTGGCAGTTTTGGGTAGCTTGACCTGCTGTCATCCGTACCTAATACATACGTTCACCCCTTACTATGATGTTATGTTATGAAATTGTTGTAATAATTGATGTAACTATTTCTTAAAGAACTAACAAGTATGTGAAAGGCCTTAAAACGCTACGGCTTCTAGAACGTCAACTCATCAGCCATCTGTCCTGAGAGTAATGTGCCCTGCCCACTGGCATTAGAGTTTGGCAATTTTTAGGGCTTTTTCAGTTACCTTAGTTCTCTTGCGGAGCTCATGATTTTTTATTTGATCACGCAGGGAAACTCCAAGCATAGTCATCACCATTGTCCAATGGAAGAATTTACTGTCAGCGACCTCGTTTCAGTGCCACATCTTATTAATGGCAACACGCACTCGTCAAAGACTTTCTTCTTCTTTCCTTATGACACAGTGGCATATGGCCTGACCTGGAATCGAACCTGCACACTCATCCTTGAGAGGCTGGTGTTTTAACCACTAGTTTTAAGCCACCGCGACTACATGACATTATATTGTTACGGATTTAAAGTCGGGAAACTTTTTATTGTGATATCGTCTATTTTGTAATCTACTTTTAATTAAAGTCTCAAATTGAGTCATGGTTGCTTAGTAAGTATTTTTTATTAATCTTAAATTCGAGGTTAAATTACGCATGGTATAAGGCGATTAATTGGCTTGCACCCATAAATAAGGCTGTGGCCGGGTGCCAAGCAACCCGTACGACTCTGTGCCCGAGTGCCACGCACCCTGTAAGACTCTACGCCTGGGGGCCACAAATCCCTTGCACTTCCCGGTACAGACCCTACTAATTTGTTCTATAGCTTATTATCTAAGTAAGTGCCATTTTAATAGTGAATGTGAGAGCAGTCGTTCAACTAAAAGAACGCCTTACCGTAATGTCTCTTGCCGTCTATTCTCCATAAGAAACGACCAATTGAAGTCATTCATCTTTATCTTATTGTTTCATTCCACATAAGAATTTCGTGTTTTGCGTGGAGAAAAAGGGAACAAGACCGCCCATTGAGTCACCCTTTGTAAAATGTTTATATTTATGTTCTGTAATCTATATGGTGTACATAATAAAGAGTATTCTATTCCCACTACTGAAATACAGAATTCCTTTCGATGCGAGGTAGTAGACCGAAATACACGACGCGGGTCTAGTACTGGTTAGTTGAGGTTACTAGGTCTTCGAATGTTTGGTTTCCTCACAATATTTTTCTTCGCCGTTATGAGAGCAGTGTTTTTGAAATAATTTACTCAGAGTAGGTACATCTATTAAACAGCAATCGTTATCACTGAGCCATCACTGCTCACTCCACGTCCGAAAAAGTGAGATTCATTGTTATGACTTTTCTGAAAATTGCTTTGATTTGGCTCTTCTCCAACGCAGTACATACTCTTCGTCTCAGCGTTAATCCCAGTCGTATCCAAAGCTTTTCAGCTTTGGAGTCTAGGGTCCGCTTTACCAGTCTGACTGCTCAGTTTGGCTAAACTTCGATATTTTCCTTGAAGCGACTGCCGTCTGACCTCCACAACCCGAAGGCGATATCGAAGCATTGCAGTTAGACCAATTGTAGGACTTTTGAGGGCTCCAACAACCCGTAACGACTGCCATTAGATGTTCGTATGGCAACCGGGACCAACGGCTTAACGTGCTTTCCGAGGCACGACCAGACCAGTGCAAATATTCATATTCATGCATACAAATATTTGCACTCCGCGGGGATCGAACCCGCACCTCCATGCGCAGCGGCCGCGTTCGCTACTGCTACGCCACGGAGGCTGTCAACGCAGTACATACTAACCGAAAGTAATTAATTTAATTTTGTCAGTATTCTTTGTTTCCAGCAGCGGTTTTTGTATCTATCTATTAGTTGTTCATTTGATACCGACGACAGCAGGCCAGGCTACCGGAAACTTCAAATATTCCCAATCAACCGTGACCCTTCATGCTTTAGCGATAAAGTTGAAAATCTAATAAAGAAATTTGACAGGCTATAGCGTCATTCTCATATTGATTATCTATGCAGGGATCCTTGCTAGTTTAAAAGTTAACTATGTTTGAGAATATTTTTAAGTAAAGCAAAAACAAACTGAATGTCATCTTGACATAAATAATCACCATATAATGATCCCACTTTAAATTCCATAACAATAAAAAAATATTAGGGTCTTTTTTGATCTACATAAATGGCAGTCAAAAATCCTCTTAGAATACTCTTAGTTAAAGTAGAATATGGAATGTAAAAACTCTGAGATCTGAACATCGCAATATCATACACTTCCATGACCTGAACATCTAATCTACATCTGGGGTTATGAACATTTCTATACCTTGTATCCTTGTTATACGGGTACGTATCTATTTGTTTAGAGAACTTGGAAATAATAGTATCGAAGATAGGTACTTAAAATTTTCTTTATTAAATATTTCAATTTATAATCACATTTTTTTAGCTAAGTACATAGGAATATATTATTATATATTAATTAAAAATAAATCTCAAAATAACAACATAGTTTGGCATACAGGTAATGTTTCAAATGTTAAAATTTCTTTAAAAAACCAACAATATTCAATATTTCGAGATCTAAATAAACATTTTGCTATTTTGAACTAAGTTAAAGAGATCAAAACTTGTATCAGGTAACGATAATAATATAACTAATTTGGTACAGTGGGATTAAATAGTGAAGTTAGAAAAATACCTTTGATTTGAACGAAAGACGAACTATACACGTAATATGTAAATAAATAAGCCGAAATCCCACGAATATAACCATTCCACCCTTATACCACGCTTATTTAAAAGATTATTTAAACACTTTGATGACGCAGGTTTAATAGCTGCGTCAGGCGGCTGCCGAGTGTAGTGGTGTGTCGGATTGAGCTAGCGATGCTGAATTGCTGACGTGTTCGTTATCAACATTCATTAGGGGTAAATGTTCCGTAACTGGCAACGCTGCGCTATGCGCGCTACGTCCAACTCGGCTAATGGGAATGTTTGCTTTGCTTGCGGATTCAGCCACGTATATTCTGTGAATTGTTAACGTTGATATTCGATTCTTTTTTCGTACACTTTGCAGGAATTTTATGTGCAGATGTCGTGGATTTAAAGTGAGCAATGTAAGAATTAATTTTTCACATAATTTCCATGCGTCCAGATAAAGTCGGATATAGGCATTTTAATTGCGTGTCCGGCCAAAATAAACGGTGTCCGGTTTTTGTTAGACTTTTTACAATACGTAAACGAGCTAGCGCCGAGGGTAATTTTTTTGACGTACCTATTAATACTGAGACACAAAATTTTCTACCCAAATATCCGGCCAAACTGACGGGTCTGTCCGGCTATTTGGTTTGGCGATCTGGAACTCTATCTGGACATAATTGTTTACTTATCGATTTTTATTGTTCAAAGTATTCTATTGGTTTGTGGAACATAATAACAATACCAAAAACCATTGTGATTCTGTACCTACTATAGCCGTAGCTCTTCATGGATATCTCTAGTATATTTATGTGTGTCATTATAGTATTTGGCACACGTAAAACGGTGTACGCGCATGGCATGACTTCGTTGAAAATGTTATTTGACGCTTCTTGTGACGCGCTACATATTTCTATGTGCCCACTAAGTACTTAGCTATATTATTGCACACAAAGGAAATATTGCTAATCAGAGCACCGTCACGCTGCACCTTGCCGATGGAAACCATATTACGGAACATTTTTGCAACCAATACTCAGCATTCATGTTACAGTTTATAATAAGCATAATTAAATTTAAAATATCAGATACCGTCTTTGTAAATAGATACATCACCTTAATAGATATGTTCCATAAAAATACACCTTTCTCTGTTATCACAGCCCTTAATTTAGCTATCTTTTAGTACCATTAAATAACAAAATTTAAACTATAAATCAGATACAACTATAGACTTCGTAAGTACTTAATAAGTGCGGGACCGTGCCTATGACGCGAGGGCACGAGGCAGATCCTCGTTCCACCGGCGACGATCCCGAATATTAATAAAATTAATTAACTAACCGAATTAAGAAAAATTTCAAAGGTAACATCGCATTTTTTGAGCTTGGCTCTCTTGTTCTACTTTTGCTACAATTTTGTCCATATAAATTTAAAAAATCTTTCCAAAAACTCATGTTCCAACTTGTGAATACGAATTGCCTAAAGATTTGTTGTGGTTAGTATTTTTGATTACGAATGTGTTTTATTGAGCATATTCTTGTACGATATATTAATTTGAATGATTACAAGAGTGGGCATACAGTATACACAGGTTGGATTCACACATGTCCTACGTTAATGTAGAGGCTCTTTCGGGGGCGAACTTGACCTTTTTACTTACTACTAGTTTGAACGTACTAAGCAGCGAGTCATCATGATAGCTGACACATAAAGTGATAGAACTGGTCAAAGTTCACGGGCTCCATGGCGACTTCGTGATCTGACTTATCCAGGAGTTCAGGATTCCTCTTCAGGAAGTTCCTGACCCAGTCTTCGCCCGCCATTCTGGTATTGACGTCAAATGGATGATTCAGATTGTTGTCTTCTGCGTATTGGAAAGCTAGTTCTCGAATATCTCGCCTGGAGACTCCCATAAAATACTTCTCCATACTTTTTATGTATCCAACCAGGTCTTTCTCTTGACTATCTGTGAACACCCGCCGGTAGTGGCCCATTAAAGGTTTGGGGTCGTCAGGTTGCTGGTACCTTATCTTGCTTGCGCGTCTTTGGAGGGTTGAGCGAGGTATGTGGAACGTCCTGGCGGCCAGCTTGTACCCCATCTTACCCGATACCACCGCTGCGACAGCCTTGGCCATATCATCTTCGTTCCAGGACTGGCGTCCACTCATTCTTTCGTATCTTCTGACCATTGCACTCTGAAAAACAAAATAAAAAATATATAATTTACTCTAAGTATTAAATGGCCTCAAAAAAGAATATAATTTTCTTTGATTCGCAAAAACAAGTTTTGACACATATTGTAGTCAAAACAATCATATCAAATCAAAGTAGGCATTATTGAGGTTTTCGTTGTTCAATTTGATAAATAATAATTCAGATAGCGACCTATTAATAGATCTTGAATTTACAAATAATGTACACGTGTAGGCAATGTGTCAGAACTAAAAAGGTAATTTGGCATCGAATAAGGTTTAATTTCGATGGTCGAGCATGTTTGAACATTGAGCGAAGGGTAACCGCAGTGTTACCGGTTTGTGGACCACGATCAATGCCAACTCGAGGTGAAAAAAACATGTCTAAAGACGTTCTAGAAGGTAAAGTTGAATAAATATTCACATTGAAATCTTGAGGTACCTAGTACGAACGCCGCTTCGCATTGTTACGAAGTTACAGTTTGATTTACTTAGTCAATTATGATGAAGTATCTACATCCCACTACAATGTGTTTAAGGATTTTGAAACGTAAAGTCTCATTTATCTCAACGTGCAATAAATAGGGTACAATATGAGTGGACAATTAAGGATAAGTACCGAATGGAGGTCAAACAACGCCCCGGAACCAGACAGGACAAGTTTTTGAGAAAAGTGTTTCACGAAACTTGGGCACTTTCAATTTCGAGATCACCTTTACTTTTAATGTACAGTTACTCCGTTATATTTATATGGTACAGTGTGTTAACTGCGATATTACAAAGTTCGTGACTTAATAGTTCTGTAAGAATATAATTAATCGCATATGTGATGTTTAGCACTGAGCCCCTTGAAGAGTACCTATCGGCTCTACAATACAATATAGTTTGTAACTCCGCCGCGCTGATAGCGAACAAGGCACGATAAAGTATGGCGTGTTTTTCCGACGCGATAACTCGGGAACATTGAGGCCCCTTGCCAACGCGTCTTAATACCGCAACATCACTTAATTACCCATTTATATGAACGTTCACAAGCTAATCGCTTCTCTGGTGCATTAAGACTTTTATTATTATAGACTTTAAACGCCATTGGCGGTCACATTGACGACTTAAAAACGGGAAATACCTTTCGTCAGTGGTCGACCGTCCTTGAATGACCGCGTCATATTTTTTATCTCTCAAAAAAAGAAACACGTCGTCAGCAGTCAGCTGTTTGTGTTAGTTCCATAGCGCGTCTATCAACATGTTGCCGCACTGAGATAATAACTACTATCCGTTGACATCTGTTGATAACATAACCATTGCCCGTTCCGTTTGAGATCTGTTGATTCTGAATATGTACCACAAGCGATGGAACGCGTTTCGCGGCGAACGGCCGAAGTATTGCGATAGTACCGATCGAAATGTTAGTAGCGGCGCGAGTACGGCGTGAGTCGAGGTTACTCTGACGCGTGACTTGCAAGGTCCCCGCTGCATTGCACGATGCGTCAAGGTTGACTCGCTTCTCTATACCGATATAAGCTAGGCCCCATTAATTAGTAAATTCAATAAAAATAAAATAGAAATAAAAAAATAATATGCAGTTGTAGAAAAAAAATTGTACCCTAGCGCAGTAGTAGGCCGAAGTGAAATCTGCATCGGATGTTATCGAGTTGCATCGTTGCAGTTAGACAATAGCTTTCAACACGTATGTAACATAAATATAATAGGGTCGCCAATGAGTAGGTACTTACAGTGAGCGTGTGGTTCAGGATCGCGTAGGCAGCCGGGAGGGGGAGGTGGAGGCGAGCAGGCGGCAACGGCGCGGCGGCTGGTGGCGCGGAGTCAGGCTCGGCAGGTGGCGTGCGAGCGGGCTGACGGCGCGCGCGACACTGGCGCGGGGCCCGTCTTGCCCCGCCGGCGGCCCTGGCGCGCTGACGTCACCTGGCCCAGGGCCCGACTGCGACGACTATTTTTGTCTGCAACTAATTATCTAGATCCTGCCTTTGTACGGCCGTGTAACACTGACGAGGAAACCTGGTTTTATCTTTAAAACCAGTTATGTACATAGCTTGTACCAAACTAATTATTGAATACGTCACTTATGTCAATCGTTCATTTATTTATTTGTCAGCGCGTCGACGACGTAGCGTAATGTTAATACCGTGAGTCACTGTGCTCGAAATTAAATAAATTAGGTACTTGATGTAACATATAATTATAAGAATGCAAAATGTTATACCTACTCCTACATTAAGTAGGTACAGCTTATTGTAGAATTAATGATATACATAGGTAATCGATTTTATGTGCCTTAGCTAATAACAGTCAGGCCGAAAATAAACAATGAACTGTCCTATTTTATCACTAGTTCATGGATGCGAATAACTGTGTGAGCACTATCTGTTATCTAACTAGAAATATCTAAACATGAACGTTCACAGCAATGACTATAAAGTTGATAGTTCAATTTAAGATATTATGGAAACTTTTCACAAAACTCAGTTTCACTTTTCATATACATCGGAATGAGAGTGAATTTAGTGACATTTACCGTGAAATCACAATATTTTCCTTTTAAAGCGTATATAGAGAACTTATTGTGTTTTTCGTTGGATAGTTGAATAGTAGCCAAAACGTTAGCATGTGTAGCAAAGGAGAAATTCCCCGGAGATAAAACTGCGGCCAACATATAATGAGTCATCCTAGTTTGTACCGCGTTGGAAGTCTCCCGGGTGTGGCTAAATGGGACAAACTATGCACGACATCGTCATCACTGAATACGAAGTTCGCGTCCACGTTTATAATATTGATATACATACATACCCACAAACGTATTAGCTATACTATTTGACTCTGCATTTTGAACAGATGGACTGGCCAGTTTCAGCCTAGGTCTTTTTATAGTACTAAATGCAAGGCTGCATCATGAACACGTACATTTGTACTGCTATTCTACTATTCTACGTACATTTGTAGTGATATTCTACTATTGTTAAGTCAGTTGTCATTCCACCGGATTGACACTATTGAGCTCACTTCGACTTAGTTTTCACAGTGAGAGTTTTACAGGAAAACACTACTGTTCCATTAACCAGATGTATCTATCATACTTTGCAGACGTCTCGTATATCTGAAAAGGAGAAAAGTTTGACGATACCCCAAAGATGTTATTTAGGCGTAAAAAAAGCTATAAATAGTCAATGTTCACGCGAGTGAGAGTCAATCAGTTTGATGTATCGTGCGAGGCTGCCATCTAAATAATAAGGATGAAGTTTTTGAACTAGAAATCTTTATATAATCCGCTGGCTTTTACTTTACCACATTGATTTCATCATTGTTCCCAATAAAATGAAATGGTTTCTTCTGTAAATAGGATATTCGTATCATTTATATGTCCCATATTATAAGTTAGATGAGCTCACTGTCTGACTTCTTTGATAAGAAAGACTGAAATTCTCTTAGAGGTTACAGTCTTTTTTAAAGTCAATGTTTCGTGTGTGCTTCATTTATAGTTAGCTATTGTAAGGTTTCTGACCTTTACTGTCTTCTAGTGACAGCTAACCTAATACCTTTGCATAAATGTATGGAAAATGAAGTTAGGAGCAGTTTTAACAACCGTGAAACAGCACCCTGATTTTGTAAGACACTTTCAATCACAGTCTTGATAATATTGAAAGATATTGCTTATTCAATGTTTCTATAAAGGTATGAGGAAAAGGGTGTAAATTTAATCATACTTAAGCGAGGATCCAAAATGACTTAAATGTCGCAATGAATATTGTTGAACTTTCAAAATGTCATCCATCCCTACTTTTACGGAATTATCCCACAGGTAATGTCTATTCTGTAGTCCATAATGTCCGAGTAATGTCTATAACACCCGTGACATATCTATGTGATAAACGTGTTTTTTCAGTAATTGTTTTACCGTTGTACTCAACCATAAATTGCCATAATCTGTTCGAACGACAAAGAACCAATAAAACTTTGTTATTTATGCACAGAAAGCCACTGTAGCAGTTTTGTGTAGATTTTTACAGGCTTACTAAACAGTTTGACTCGATTTATCGCTATATTGTTACTTAAATATGCTTTGAAAATTGGAACAATGAGTTTATCGAATTCAAGTTGATCTAAAATTCCATTATGAACCACGCATTAGGTACATCTGTTCATTTCTTAACTGGGTAATAAGATAATCACATTGCATAAATAGCTTTTTGTTTTGTAATCGATTTATGGTTAATTGAGTCGTTAACTTTTACTCATTACATTTGACTCATCCTCCTTTGAATGGGATTTCTTGTAACATTAATAAAAATGAAAGGAAAAGGCCTTCACAAAAGATTGATATGGAACTAGATGATAGTCACCATCAGTACGGGGAAAAATAGAAACGTAATACAGTAAAAACAGACATCTTCAGCTATAAATTTTGGGTTTTATGGAGAGAGTGTACATATTCGTCTTATGTCCCACTATATAAAGGCCATGATGTTGGCACAACTATGGTTGCACTGCGAACATAATATTCTCAGTTTTATTGTGGCTATTTCACCAGGAGATAGATTGGTTGAGGAACTATTCATATATTTTTTTGACAGTGAGTTAGTGTCCTTATATTAAAACTCTCCTCAATGTTGGTTTATCAACTTTCTTCATATTGTTCAACCAGGGGCCCTACTCTGCTATTATATATTGTCAAAATGTTCGATCAGTGATTTCATAATGATCGCTTTTGACAAGTTTCGTAATCTACTAACAAATTGGCGTCACAATAACTTTACAGTGGTCAATCAATGACACACGACTCGATATTAGTAAATGTTCAAGATGAGTAGTAGTTTTTAGAAAATCATTGCTACTAATGTTTTTTTATAATAATAGATATAGGTACGGCAATGCCATTCATTCTATCACCATCCCATTAAGAGACGACTGAGATAATTGATCGATCATTATGGATTTAGCAGATTACGAACTTTTAAGTACAATGACAATGGAATCGTGTTGGAATGACAAATTTATAAAAATAGCAGACTAGGGCCCCAGGATACGACCGTTAAGGTAATAATGTGTGATGACTGATTGTGGGCTGACGTCATCAACTGAAGCCCAGTTTTCCTTGTATCCGGGAGATTAAATAATATTAATATACAGAATAGTTATATAACTCTTTTATTTTAATGTCGTCTAAAAGCACTATTGCTTTCCAGTTTTGTTTATTCAAAAGGAGTATTATAGTTATGATAATAATTATGCATAAATACTCATTTAGCTATCTAATATCAACAAATCTGATGAATGCTGAATGAAGTCTACTTTTTTTTTAAATTGAACTGGTATAACTAGTGAGTAAATAAAATAATAATAAGAATTTGGGAGTAATTAATGACCCAAGGTTAATAATAATGGCTTAATTTTTTGGCGAATATGTCGTGAAGATTGCTTGCTTTCCAAGACACCAGCCAAAAGGATTATATAAGGATCGTAGGAGGAAACTTGTAGTTTTTGTTTGTCCCCATGGGGTAAAAAGTGAGGTATGTATGTATGACATTACAACGTCTGCCTATCTGAACTCACGACCCAGTTCGCCTCCTCCTTTATACCGCGTACATCGAGGGACTGGAACAATCTGCCGGCGGCGGTGTTTCCGTCGGACTACAATTTGAGTGTCTTCAAGGCTAGAGTGAATAGGCTCTTAATAAACTAGTGCGCTTTACCATCAACGATTGCGTCACTGCTTACCATCAGGCGGGATTGCGGTCAAGCGCTGGTTTATAAATTAATAAAAAAATAAATAAATGTTGCTGGTTATCACGACGTTCCTTGGAAAGACAGTTTGTCAGAATTCTGGGCTTCTGACGTAGAAGCTCAGGACCCAGCACGACTGTTAAAGATCCCAAAATACCAGCCGAAACCAATGGCTTAACGTGCTTTCTGTTTAACTTATCCAAGTGCTCAGTAGGCCTAGTATGAGTTTTCAATACGAAACTCGTTCGATCGTATCGAGCGCGTTTGGCGCTCTCATTGGTTGAGAGTTCTTACGACCTTAAAGCGGGCCAATCGCTGAGTCAAACGCACTCGATATCGGCGAACGAGTTTCGTAATGAAAACTCATACTAGGCCTACAGGTTCTCTTTAAGGACATCTCGAAATGGCTCATTGACACTCATACAGAGGCTAAGCATTCATCTTTAACCTGTCGCTGCCTTCACTCGTTTTTTAAGCGGACCCCGGGCTCCCATGCGAAAGCCGCGGATGCAACCAGAATAAAAGCTAAGACGACGATGATGCTGATGATCGGGTTGCTGTTTTTCTCAAAATTTGATCAATTCCGCGGCGTTGTCGGTGGGCCACACGTTTAAGTAACAATGCCAGTCTCTTTTTATATGAGATAAATCCAATAGACTAGTGTATCGATTTTTTTAAAATATTTATACTCTAGTAGCTAAGACATTTTAATTTAAAAAGATTCCTACGTATTCCACATTATGGCTTTACAAAAATACGTTATACTACAGATGCGGCTATAGCTCTTCTGAAATACATTTTTAACCCAAATGAGAGTTCGCAAAACGCTTCTGGAGTTTTCTGTGATCGCTTCAAAGCCTTTGATTTCGTGCACTCTCACTCAGCCATACTTTTGCACAAACTACGTCTATGAATAAATTCCAATTTAAAAAATAGATTTCAATATGCAGGTATGAATGGTATGCAAAAGTGCATACCAAAAGCGTATAGTGGTGTGGTCTGATCGATAGATTAGAAGAGTTGAAATAATACGTCCACTTAGTTTGAAGGTTCAGTTTATTTTGTGAAAAGGTATAA